>OX401405.1:8867984-9560484 GCA_947846245.1 Cerastoderma edule | reverse complement strand
TAGTGCCAGCTTTCATGCACTATCACCTTATTAATGTCTAAATAAGTTAATATTACACGTGTCATTCGTTTCTCTAGGCTTACTTAGTTCGTTTTACATTTGGTCAAGATTTGGTACAATGAGGAGGAAATGCAAGGAGAGCGGTATAAGGGTAATGGCCGTATTGGTGTAAATGAAACACTGTTGATAGCGGTATTAAAGAAACTCTCCCAGAGATTGAGATTTCAACTTTATACAAGAAATTGTCTTCTACCGTAAAATAGCAACATGCATTTATAAAGTTACATAGAACCAGAATATTGACAGCTTCCCAACCCTTCTCATAACTGTACAGAAAAGATAAAGAACATTAAAATCGCCGATATTGCAGACCGTTTAAACGGGTATATTTTGTAAACAACGATCTGAACTTTGAGTGAGAGATGATATATTTAGAAACCATCGTCACGTGGGTCTTTGGAAACATTAAACGCGCACTTATGGGCGCATCATTTCTATGAAACAAAATTGGGTCGAGCAAGGAGGAAAACAAACAGCAAAAAAAGTAATATATTGCATATTCCTCCATATGATAAGGATTTAATGAAAAACACTCGCCCTTTATACAAGGGATGTTAAATTAGTCTATTCTCTACTACTTGTTATTTATTTCATTTTAATTACACCCCTTACGTTTTAATTTCCACATTGAGTTTAAAAGTACATGAACGAAGTTGGCAAATACAAAATTCAATCCATAAAAGATTCGTATTTAATGAAACTCGATTTTAAAATGGCATTTATTTTGTTTAATTTTTGATATCATAATTCTGACTTTTCTCATTTTAATCCATCAGGAGATTACATCAGGGGTGGAATACCTTCAAAACGCGCGAGATTGAATTCCCTCTTTTATCTATAAACCGGTTTTCCCAAAGAAGAACAGGCAGCCGCGAGTGCTCACTTTACATTAACTAACAACTTATAAGTAAAGAAATTGCAAACGATCTTTAGTTTAGTGACAAGGATTGTGAATATAAAGTTGTTCATGTTTATTACTCCCAAAGCACAAATCTCTATGAGAGTATCTTTAAACATTACTCGACTGATTACATTTTTATCGTATACATCCGCGGAGTTAAAGGGAGTGATCGTTCTAAACGATAACATTAATGATCTAAATATTGGAAACACACTGAGGCTTGATTAAAAAAGTGCTTCATTTGTAAGTTACTAATTGGCATCAGCTGATAGGACACGATAGATCACTTTCCTTCCCTTTTTCCCTTTCCAAGATTTAGGGAATTAAAAAGGCACTCACATCTTACGATATCAAAACCTTTTCAAGAAAAGATTGCGGCTATTTATTTGGCCTATAAATGCGCAACCTGTTTCAATGATCGTTTTGGTGTTCATTAATCAGCAATGAAAATGTTCCCATATTATGTATTTTACAGTTTAATAAACCAGTATAGATGACGTGAGGTTTGAATTACTCTAATATATCCCATTCTCCAAAATAGAACATTGTCTCTTGTCAAAATAAATATACAACAGCAAACGACAAAAAATAGCATTGAAATTGAAAAAAAAAATACTTTTCATCTCAAACCTTATTCTGCATGGATAACAAAGTAAGCGAGCGACAGTGGTGCTGTGGAAGACTGTCGGATTCTTGTACCAAGAGCGATTCGAAACTTGCCGGGATTAGCCCATAAATTGGCGCGAGTACTGGTTAAGTATCCAGGACGCAGACATCGAGAGTGAATTTGATAGGCTTCCGTCGTAATTGATGTAAAATGAGTTAGTATAAGCTTAAGTAAGAGGAGTAAGAAATTAAAGAGTTTTGGAATGGATTTGTTTCAGTTTAAGAGATGCTTTCGATTTAGGCCAAGTCGGAATCGAACCATCGATATTCCGTTAGACAACCGGTAGACCACATCTCATCAGAGTTAGGTTATACTGTTACTACAAATTGAAACCTCTCAAAAAGTGCCCATGCTACTTACTTAATGGGAGCTATATACTCTAACCACAAGGCCAATAAAGCACCTGTTTTCAAATTTGGAAAGGAAGATATCACTTATTATCTATTCGAGCAAGCGCTTTCTATCGACATCATGTTGTTTCAGAAGAGGCATTTAGATATATGTACCACCTAAGTCCAAATGATATAGACTTTCGAAGCACATAATCCTTTCCAGTGTTCGGTGTTAGATTCAAGAAAACCTATTAACCCGTAGAATGCTGGGTAATTTTTTAAAAATAAATTGTGTGTCGTCTGCTCTACGAAAATTTACACAACTGCTTAATTTTGATGAGGAAATATACCCGGAGTAGCAACTAGGTTAGATCACAGGCCAGCCGCCAAATGATTTGGCGGCTGGCCCGGATCTTACCTGTTTGCATGAGCATGACATCGGTTCAAGCACTATAAGGGTAAGTATTGCACACGATTTAAGCTTGGCAAACGTCTTCATGCGTGTTCGAATTCGTACATATGCATCGGATGAGTTCTCAAATAGATCCTGCTTCAAAGAATTCTTCTATTTTCACAGTGGTTTCTATCCAACCTATCAAAAACTGTGATTATAATGAAGAGTTCGGTCAAAATCCCTCATGTACATGTTTTGATGCACAAACAACAAACTTCATGTATGTGCGAAACCGTTATGAGAAAAATACATTACTAATTAACACACCTTTGAAACATAACATTTACCCCCCCCCCCTGTACTTCATCAATTATGCCTGTTTTCTTTCGAGTCATGATCAGCAACAAGTTCCAATAGATGATAGACATATATATATATGAGGAAAATGATCAAAAAGCAATTCCCGGTAGCCTTCAATTTCAGCTTATCTACGTCTAACACCGCTTAATGTCACCCCCTGTCCTGGTAAGTGCACGTTTTCCAGCACACAACTTGGAACGCTTCGTATTTCAAAGACGTTATTTCCAACAGAAATACGGCCCTCCGTGGCCTAGTGGTTAGATTATTTATTTAAAGGTGGCGAGACCCCTCACGGTGCGGGCTTTTATTCCGGTAGTGAAAGATCTCGATTTTCAAGCGAAATATTCTCTACTAACTAATTGGATGTCGATCCTTCTGAGCCTTAGGTCCAGGGTACCGTTTTACTAAACAGTTTACGCTTTGCGTAAGACTTAAACAACAATTCCTCTTATTTCAATATTGGGCGAAGCAATATTGCAAGGTAACACATCATTGGAATCGTCTCTCCGAGACGCTTCCAAGGACGTGTCACATTGCAATATTGTACTTTCATTGAAGATACGACCCATGTGTATCAGTTATGACTTACGCAAATATTTTCCTTAAGTGGCTTAGTAAAACGGTACACTGACCGGTGTCAGTACGGGCTATACGCACGGGCAAGGACCCCAGGCGAGATATATGCAGCCAGCTTAATACTTTCTCTTTGAAGTAACTACGATGATCCAAGGTGTAATTATGTATCATACGTGACACGAAATATCTACGCCTGGATCATTAGGACTAACTTCAGGGTAGTAGAGGTTTGGGTCTTATTCTATCAATCCTTAGACCTAATCAGGGAATCACAATGTAACTAAACTACTGTTTAGACATTATGATAGCCCAACAAAAACCTCTTGAACTGAAACACATCATGCGCTAAAATGATACGCCGCGAGGAATAAACGCAACGAGAACATTCAGAAGAGTGCTTCAACCTCATCGCATTTTGATCAAGGAAAGCATTTACTAGACACTATGTCGACCATGTCAAAACCACATCCTTTCCAAACATCACTTGTGGTATTTTAATCAAATTGGTTTGTAATTTAAAAGTTCACATGCACCTTTGAATCTTTCTCGAATATTTATGAAAGAAACCATTCATACCAGCGGTTAATTGTGAACGGATGTTCTAACTTTTTAAAAGTACGCCCATGTTTTATTGCATAAATGGTACTGTTTTTAACAGGAATGCCATATTTTATTGTATATGGTATCAGTTGTTACAATAATTCCGATTTCCTGTTTTAAATAAGAGTTCAGAGTTTTATTGCTTATGATTTTTTTAACTAGATGTCCATGTTATATTGTATATGGTTCATAGTTATTTGCACAATGGAAACAAAAATAGACTCTTAACTCGACATCATTTCTTTGGGCAGTACACGTATATATATATTTCAGGAACACATTCCCTCTCCTATCGATATGAGTATTAAGTTGTTTAAATTAGCTTTAATCAACATTCAAACTGACACACAAGCAAAAAAAGAAGAATAAAATCATTAGATTTAGATCTACGAGATCAATATATACGCTAACAGAAGCAATGTGATCTGTGATAGTGACACAGCTGCCTTTTTCTATTTTAATCCTTTATTTTATAATACCTCAATTTGACTCATCTTCTACTGCAAACAAGTATTAAGAAACAATTTCGCTCGAGGGGGGCAAGTTCTCTTTTTGACACATTGTTTGATTTCAAACACCGTAAAACTGAAAAGGGACCATCACATTTTTTTTATTTTGAAGGGGGGTGCATGTAAGAGTTGCCAATCGGAACTCTTTGGTAAAATCCGTGTGATATGACGGCATTAACGAGAAGGGTCGATTGACTCAAAGCATTAGCCACTAACAAGGTCGTCAGCTAGAGGTATCATTTTGAAACAATATATTGTAATATATCAATCCGTCATTTTTTTGTTTCATGGATATATTAAGATGTGCCATTCTTAGTTCTTATACGAACCTTTTTTTCATTAGTTATGTGTATTTGTTTCAGCTTTTCATATCTTACGAAATGCTGCCTTGCAATGGGTTTAGTCCGTTTAAGTGTATTTATTTTATAGATAGGTTATGGTGTGTTGCTTTTTTTATTGTCCCCCTTGTTTGCGTGATTGTTAGCATGAAATAACACTTTGTCTTACAGTATCGTATCTGTAATTTAATTCTTATCATAAACACAAGAGAACAATTTAATCAGATTCCACGTTTAATGTATTGCCTCATAATTATCCGAATTATTCATTACCTTAACCCTTTACCAAACGCCAAATGCTCGACACTCCCAAATTAAAAGAGTGTGCAGACAACATTTCAAAATATGACGAATTGAAAAAAATAATCCTTTCGTAGAGTAGAAAATATTGTGGGAAAAGGGGGAATTGCTCGATAAGAGCAATTTCTACTTTTTCCACTATATTTTCCGGAGTCGTCTGCAACAAACCGGTCAATTATCGTTATTGTTTGGTAATGGGTTAAAACAAATAGTAAACTACGCAGGCTGATTCGGGGATGCACATTTCAAAGATGTCTGCCCATTCGTGTCTTAGTATGTTAATTCTATTGTGATATTGACCGTTCTATTTAAGGAAGGGCATTTAAAGAGACATCAAAACAGACATAATAGCCCTGTAATCATCCAACCTGAATAAACCAATCAATATATCTATAGGCCACACGGGATGTCCATTTTACGAGTAAAGTATTTAAAGGTGTTTATTTCCAGAAAAGAGAATTTGAAATTGAAGATAAAATGTCGTTTAAACAATATAGTTTTGTATTGTTGTTTGTTATATATACCCAAAAGTAGTAATTGAAAGCATAAACTCAATCAGAAACCGTCTTCTCATGTAGGTATGTACAGTTTATATGCGTTATATCTCAAAAGCGATGTCACGCTTTTGGTTTGAACTACATGCGTTTTCGCTGGATACAGACTTCATAGAATTAAAATTGATCTTATTTTACTTACGAAGACTATTCATCAGTGCATATCATAGAGCAGTACGGACCAACCTATTGTAAAAATTTGTGGCCAAATCCTTTTGCATCCTTCATGATAGATAACTCTTAGTGATCTGTATGTGTTGTATTCATGTACGTTATGTCTAGTTAGATGTTATACAGAAAGAATGTGAATGGGATTTCTTCAATACAATAGGATTTAAGTTAAAATAAGTTTGCTTGCACTGACAATATGACTGTGAAACTATATTGTACAGTACTGGAGGCAAACTATTAGGGCCTTGGAAGTTGCACTGACCACCGTTATGTGACCACCGTTAAATCTTTCTTAACCCTTTCCCAAACAATAACGACAATTGACCACTTTATTGCAGACGACTTTAGAAAACATTGATGGAAAAGGAGAAATTGCTCGTAACGAGCAATTTTTCCTTTTCCGCAATGTTTTCTGCCCTGTCAGAAGATTATTTGCCAATTTCATCACATTTTGAAATGTTGTCTGCAAACTCTTTCAATTTGGGACAGTCGAAAATGTATTGTTGGAAAAGGGTTAAATAGATGTACTCTTCTGTGAACGCTTTCAAATGATTTGCTATAGTATGAGATCATACCTATTTGTTTTATATCGATTGTGAAACCAGTTCTTGCAACTTAGATTTATTAGTCTCAATTCGGCTGCCTGTGTTGACAAAAAATAGTCTACATACATACCGAATGAAATAGTAAAATAGAAGTGGTACTCGGCTTGACAGGTGCCTAATCAACACATCTGTTAAACATATGAAAGCAAGTTGTATTGGCGATTCCTTAATAAGCGACCTACATTGTATTTTCATTTGGTATTTGGTTCTTTAGCCCATTTTCCTCATCAACAACAATGCAATGCTGGAATATAATGCCATGTGATAGTCTACTTCTGAAGGTGATGTCTATGCCTTTATGAAAAAATCTTACTTTACTACAGCCTTCAAATTCAAGTGTTGTTTAAGTCGAACCCAAACAAACACGTGTAGAACAACTAGACTTGAGGTTTTGGGTAAACATGCAAATGGACTTACAACATTGTTTTGATAAGAGATCTCTTGTTATTCCTAAATTAGACAGTCTTGTCTGATTAGAGACATACAAACTGTACATGTATGTTTATTAATATATAACAGTCTTAGGTTAACAAGAACCGACACTGTGAAGGTATTTGTTATGTTGTTTTCATGGGTCACGCATAGTTCATGTGATGTATTCTGAACCACGAGATGTATATCGTGGTGGATCTAAGCTTAAGAAACCTGTAATGTATGGAATATTCTGAAGCGATGGTTAAATTGATAAAGGGTAAGTGGTAAGGAAAAACAGCGGAAGAATGTGAGAGAATGGGATGGAGAGCGAGATAGATTGCCAAGAAAGAGAGAGCGAGATATATTGCCAATAAAGAGAGAGAGAGAGAGTGAAAGAGAGAGATATTGAGATAGATAGAGCGAGGGAGAGAGAGAGAGAGAGGGAAAAGAGAGAGAGAGAGAGAGAGAGAGAGAGAGAGAGAGAGAGAGAGAGAGGGGGAAAGAGAGAGGGAGGAGAGAGGGGAAAGAGAGAGAGAGAGAGAGAGAGAGACAGGAGAGAGGGAGAGAGAGAGAGATAGGGAGAGAGGAGAGAGAGAGAGAGAGAGAGGGGAAGAGAGAGAGAGAGAGAGAGAGAGAGCGAGAGAAAGAGAGAGAGAGAGAGAGAGAGAGAGAGAGAGAGAGAGAGAGAGAGAGAGAGAGAGGAGAGGGAGAGGAGGGAGGGAGGGAGGGAGGAGGAGGAGGGAGGGAGGAGGGAGGGAGGGAGGGAGGAGAGAGGAGGAGAGAGAGAGAGAGAGAGAGAGAGAGAGAGAGAGGAGAGAGAAAGAGAGAGAGAGAGAGAAAGAGAGGAGAGAGGAGAGAGAGAGAGAGAGAGAGAGAGAGAGAGAGAGAGAGAGAGAGAGAGAGAGAGAGAGAGGGAGGGAGAGGGAGGGGGGAGGGAGGAGAGGGGGAGAGAGAGAGAGAGAGAGAGAGAGAGAGAGAGAGAGAGAGAGAGAGAGAGAGAGAGAGTGAGGTAAAGAGAAAGAAAGAACTTATTTTATTGCGGCATGAATGTGTCATTCTTGTCTTTCTGCAATATTTCAAACCAGACGGCGGTTTGTTATTTAACCTTGGCGAAGTCGGGTGGAGTTTATATGACACGGATGTGTAATTTATCAAAAGTTAGACGAATATGATTCCAGTTTCTTGACGTTTTCAAAATTTGTCGATTGGATCTTTAAGAAGGATATACTTAGCTTTTGTCGAATAAGTCTATAACCACAATAAAGTACATGGATCCAAACCAAAATGCTACCTTTCCGTCTAGTGCATAGAGCATACAAAACGTCTATTATTAGAGCACCTCTAAATATTGAACAGACCATATAGTGTATTAAAGGTAAATGCTATCCAGACACTAGGCATGACAATAATTACTAAGAGACAATTCCGTGTGTGCCATTACTTAATTATTAATAATGCCCATTTACTATAAGCTAGGCTTTGTTATTCGCTTAAACCGTTTTTAATGCAAATATGATGCGTGACAATATAGTGGTCCATGTAATTAAACGCAACCATCTATATGTGTCGGTAGCTCTAAATATTGAGGGTTTGTACATTAACATTCTCAATCTTCAAAAAAAAGCTAAAGACTCCCTGTTGTATCAATCAAATCCGAAATGGAAAGAATGTTCCGCATGCACTCTTTCAAAGAAAGAAATCGGCACTGTTTGGTGCAGTTATTAATCCAGAAACGATTAGATTATCCTGGTGTAGTTGTATGAGAAAGACTAGTAGATGTTGAAATAGGGATAAAAAGAGCACTAATGATACTGAGATCAACTAGAACATCTTCGATAAAGCTTCTTTCTTAATGATCATATCTTATCGTGCCACTCTTGCAAAAATCACAAGTAGAAACGCATATATCGCCAGACATGTGTTTTCTTCCAAGACAATCCTTTTCAATGGGTCTTATCCCTAACATACAAACGAACGTTACATCTTCTTGCTACGTTAACGTTATAGTGCTGGAATTGATTTCTTGCTTATGCAATTAGGTTGGATCCAGGTCAGCCGCCAAGTAAATTGGCGAAATGCCTGTGATCCACCCTGTTTGCTACTCTGAGTATAATTCCTCATCAAAATCAAGCAGATATTCAATGTTTTGGAAAGCAGACGACACAAAAATCTATTTTTAGAAAATTGCCAAGCATTCTTAGGGTTAAAAGTACATTATTACAGCGTGTCATCCTATTTAAGAATTAGACCTGGCCGTTTGAATAGCTACGACTCATTAAACATTCATCATTACTGAGGGTTTTACCAATCTCTTTTTAATCAGATATAGACCATTAAATATACCTTGTTTTCATCAAAGACGTACTAAATACAATCCAGGTACTATAAACGGCGCCTTTTCCCATACGCTGTGAAATACATAACCACATTGTAACAACCGAGATTACAATCGAGTTTTGCAATGATTATTGAGAAAAAGGGTTTCTTTGCAATTCTGGTTTGTATATTCAACCAGTTTACCTGTTGTGTTTGGTCTTTAATATTGAAAACACAGTTTGTGCGAAAGAACTGTTTTTCGCAACTTTGGTTGTCACACTGCGGACAGTTTTATCCAGGGATATTGTCAAATAAGTTGATTCCATGGTAAATTGTTGGTTCTGATTCAATTCAAACGAGGAACCTTCTCATCTTTTCACGAAGGTATGAAATCAAATTCCATGTCACACCTTCCTATGAAACTGGTTTGCGATTTCATAAAAGAGTGGTTACGTTGTTGTTTTCATGCCTCCATGAAAACTAAAAAAGTAAAAGTCGTCTTTCATTTTTTGGTGTCCCCATTTGGATGAAGTTACACCAAACAATATCTTTTACAACATTGCAAACAAAATTAACGTTTTGCATCATATGTTCTACAGCTTCTTCGAAATGAACCACTTCGACGAAAATGAATAATTTCGGTTGAAGGGGATTCCTAAACATAAATTTGATTGACCAATTCGGGCTTTGATAGGATACCAAGGATTATTTTTTCAATTTGTCAGACCACCTCGAAAACAAATACAAAACCAGTTATTGCTGACATTGTATGCAAATGGTACGCCCTAATGTACTTTCTTTGTTCAATCCAATTATTTTACAGACATACGTCTGTACTCGGGGATTATTATTTAGTTAAGAAGAGACGGGGTCGGTTACTCCGGCGGTTTATTGAAAAAATAAAACAATATGCCGAAAATATCTAACGGAACTAAACCTGTCTTAACCCATTACCAAACACTAACGACATTTGACCAGTTTGTTGCAGACGACAATGGAAAGCATTGTGGGAAAAGGAGAAATTGCTCGTAACGAGCAATTTCTTCTTTTTCCACAATGTCTTCTGCCCTATCAGAAGATTACTTTTCAATTTCATCACATTTTGAAATGTCGTCTGCAAACTCTTCCAGTTTGGGACAGTCGAAAAAAAAATTCTATCTGACCAGAATATTGACTGAGATTTTTAAGTCTGGAGTCTTATGTGAAATAGGAATTATACTTTGATTGGAAAATCTTGGTTCATAACTAGGAACAGTTTGCTCTCGGTCGCAACTTACTTGAGAAACATGATTAGTGTGTCGACTCATTTCTTAAGCTTGGTGCAAAATACTTTACCCATTTTATTTATTTCGCAGGACGGAAATAAAAGAATTCCTTATACAAATGACTACGTTTTAACGATTCACTAAATCTGCAACATTAATATGCTATCTCTCGACTGCAAGTTTTAAAAGGAGTAATAATCTAGTTTTCCCTAAAATTCGATAAATCTGTGATTCATAGAATACAACTCATCTTAAAAAGATCAAAATATCAATATGCGAAATCGGCTTTGTAAGCGACCAACCTTTAACAATACATTAAAGGCGATACAACCTGAGATTATCTTTAATGAAGATGAATGTTGTTACATTATTTTTGCAAATGTCTTAGGTCGTCGTTACGTAGAAAATGTACCACGGACGGTATGCGAGAAAGACTTTAGCCCAATTGGAAGCACATCTCACTCGGATCACAGATCTCAGAGCTAATACAGACGTCTAGGGTTCAAGTCGGTTCGTAATGAGGTTAATGATGATGCATTTTGATGATTTTAGCTTGCAACCATTTCTGTCAATTACACATCATTCTGAGAATGGATAGTGGACACGGAAGTATATGTGGTCAAGTTGTACTATAATCTCACCAACTATACATGCTTGCTACTCATACAATTTCTTATTTGCTTCAAACGGATGTTGACCGTAGATCCTATAACATGATATTACATAAGTTGAGCTCACTAAAGACCTTGATTGCGACAGTTGTACAGTTGTAGAGCGTCGGCCACGTGTACCGAGAGTCCTGGGTTCGATCCCCGTCAGGCGAGGTGAATATTGCCATGACTACCCCACACATTGGACGGAAGAGTACTGGTTTTGTATCATCTTCTGTCGCAATTGATATAAAATAAACAAGCTTAAACCAAATTAAACTAAAGACCTTGACCCAAGGTTAGACTGTTTAAATTGACATAAAAGTCGTGATAGTCTTAGATCACCCAAACCATTATGACAAAAGAATATTTATAATACATGTAAAAACTGGGATGCATATGTGAAAAGATTTTAAAACCCCATACGTCATAATACATTCTTTTGATACATCCACTGCAGATACCTATATTTTGCTTTTTTACTTGTCTGTCGTTGCTTTGAATTTGTACCCGTCACAAACTTTCACAGTGCTAATTGTTTTAATGAAGTTGAAGTTAAACGGCGTGTCGTCAACTTGGAAGGACTATTAAAGGCAACCGTACATGAGCCAGGTACATATCAAGGTACATGAAAGTGCTCGTAACGTTGTTTTATAGCTTTTGATGTGCCAAACTGGTAAGCAAGGATATCTGCTGCGACTGAGCGACCCCAGGCATCATTTTTGGAAATTTTCAAAAACTGTGACAATAAAGGACGCACTGTTTGGCACTTTTGGTAACGGTGATCGCAACGTTACTTCGACTTGAAACGCAAGTTTAAACTTAATAGTGTAATACTGGTGATGTCAAAGAAGAAAAGCTGCGACCTATCAGATAAAAATGTTGAAAGTCACATTAAACCACAAACAAACGAACCAAACACCATTTTCCCCGACATGGTTCTGATACATCTGGGACGGTATCATTTAAATGCTGTTAGAAGCGCAGCTATATCCTCGCTATTATCATAGTAATCATTAGTCTGTTGATCTCGTCTGATTCGGAAGCCGGGAACCGGGACGGACAGACTTGACACGATGTAGGTCAAAGAATGGCCAAGAACAGACCTTCGTTCTTTATACCAAAGCCCAAAGCTCAGAATAAAAGAAAACATGCATCTCAAATGCAAAGCGTATAAGACAGTACCTTCCTCAGAAAAAAGAATTATAAACAGTATACAAGGTAGAAAGTAATGTCGTGTTGATTCTGTTGCAAGTTATATGGGGAAGAGGCTTCCGTTATCTACTCTGATGGAATATGGGCTATGTTGGAAGTAGTTTCCTTAAATTGTGTGCAACAGTTTTACTGTGATATGGCGCAGAGAAGAATAGGTACAAGAAGCAAACTAAGATCGTTTTTGATTCTTTAAAACTTGTATACAGTGAATCAGTATGTACTTTAATCCAAAAGGGTAACATCGCTTTTGAGATATACCGAATAAAAACTTCACATACTACAATGAAATGACACGTCCTGAATCAATTATGCTTTCAATAACTGCTTTTAAATGTATGCCAAACAACACTACAAAAGCTGTATTGTTTCAATGGTATTTCATTTTGACTTTCAAATTTTCTCTTCTCCGAATAAGCACCTTTAAACTACAATTTTATAACACTACATGGTCTCTTTCCAATGTAGTCCTTTATGCAATGTCGATTGTATTACATATTAACAACCATTCAAGCAAAGTTGATTCATTTTTTTTTTCAGTCAGCTATTCCAGTTTGACGGTTCATTGTCCCTTGTTTATTAGATTCAAACTAGTATGATTATTCTAACTGACACTCATCTTCCGGTTGAAATCCTGCCCATTTTCCCAGGGGTGAGAGTGAAACCATTGTAGCCACTTTTCTATATTACCCGGTCATTTCTTGATTTGCAGAACGTGTCAATGTCGGCTTAACCTTCGTTAATAATTCAGAACTTACAACGAGTATATAGACAGTCATCGCACACAGTGCTGGTCAGAATGCCAGTATAACGACTAACTGACCGTTTGTAGGAACTTGTCCTTTATCACGAATTCTTGGTTCGCTTTTAAAGCTGTATAACCTTAAAAACGCAATAACAAACCTCAATCTTCTCCGTGATATGGCCTTAGATCCATTGCATCAAAATAAGGTCAATGTATGTATGTATTACTTTTAAAGTTTCTGTCAAACGCCTGTGTAATCGGGTTGGTATCATATTAATTAAGTAGACTTTTGTATCACGTCATCAATGTTTAAGTTCTATGGGGAAGACACCTTGCTAACATCACGTGACAAGAGCGGTTAAACATTTCGAAACACCCACGTGACGATGGTATCTAAAAATAGCAAATTTTATTCTAAACTAAGCTCGTTGTTTACGAAATAAACCCGTTTAAATGGTTTGCAATATCTGCAATACATATGGTCTTATTTTCTTGCAGGATTGTAAGCAGAGTTAAAAAAGTATCAGTAATCTAATTTTATGTTACTTTACAAATAAATGTTGTCATTTAGATGGTAGAAAAGCAGCCTTGGCATACCCTCTCGTTTAGGCCCATAACTCTTCAAACATTATTTCACCTTTCTAGAGGGGAAATCCCTGTAAAATCAAGTCAGGTTTGGTATAAAGATAGATTCGTGTTCGAAGTGATAAACCTACGTTTTGTGAGGATAATAAATAACACCATATCCATCGCTGAGAGGTGCTGCTGCCTCTGTTGATGGAACATCGATTAGCACAACCTTCCGATTGGGCGCTCATCGTTCAAGCAATTATGTATTTTGATTTTGACCAACACACACAATCATCGTCCACAGAAGACAATTGACTTATTGACTATTGTTAAATCCCTTGATGTACATGAGGTTAAACGTTTTAGAAAGCACATGGGACTAAAGGAGACGAGCAATTTCTCTTTGTGTCTCATTGTTTATCTGCCTATAGAGAGGAAACTAGTTTGTTTTATTCTCTGTGGCAGTTGTATTTTGCTGTTTTTAAACTGCACAGGTCCAAAATATTCATGCGGATCAGGGTACCGTTTTACTAAAGACTTGGCATTTAAAATTTGTGTAAGTTCAAACAACATTCCCTTTTATTTCGATATTGGGTGAAGCAATAGCAAAAAGTAACACATCATTGGGCTCGTCTCTCCGAGACTCTTTCAATGATGTGTCACACTGCAATATTGTACTTTCATTTGGGATTCTATTTATGTTTATCAGTTTTTACTTTCGAATATACTTCCCTAAATTGTTTATCAAAACGGTACCCTGATCAGGATAAGTGTGAAACCAAATTGATATAAGAATTATCGGCGATAATAATGAACATTGGAGTAAGAGAACATAACTCAAACATAGTCCTCTTCCTTTGACGATTTCAAAGGAACTCCATTTGCAGTAAATCTACAAATGAACACTTTAATGTTGTATTGATGGATGGACGGGTCAGTGACATGCCTTACGGAACTACTTTATCACATGACCGCTTTCGTGTGAGTTTAAGCTCCTTGTTCACAGATGAGACAACTTTCGCGTCAAAATAGAATGCTTTCGAAACAAAACAGGTTTTGTATTGTTGTATGATATACAATTAATTCTCATTGCTTAAAGGATAGTACATTCAGGAAGCGTCAATATGTCCATGTTGAAACGGTTGAAATGTGGTAGATCTCAAAAGCCGTTGCAACCCTTTTGAACATTAATGCATATTACTCACTTTGTGCATGCTCTTAAAACTTTAACACAAACTAATTATGAGTCCAATGGCTATTCTTAAGTGTCTATCATACGACAGTACAGCTGGGGCTCGTTTTACTAAACAACTTACGGAAAATGTTTGCGTAATTCATAATTGATTAACATGGATAATATCTTCAATGAAAGTACAATATTGCAATGTGACACGTCATTGGAATCGTCTCGGAGAGACGATTCCAATGATGTGTTACTTTGCAATATTGCTTTGCCAAATATTGAAATAAAAGGACTTTTTGTTTTAGACTTACGCAAATCTTAAGCGTAAACTGTTTAGTAAAACGGGCCCCTGTTGTACAGTTTAAAAAGTGATGTTCAACCTTTCTCACACCTGTGAACAAGCACCGTTAAATCCTTTCCCCGTAATACCTCACTTTACTTCGCCTGCTGTAGAAAACCCTTACTAACCATTGTGACAAATGAGTAGATTGTTTCAGCTTCAAATGAGCAAATGTTCCTTTTATCACACTTGGCTCTACCGTGCCCCATACGGAAACAACCTATTTCATATAATTGTACGAGGGTGTGTATTTTCTTTAATAATTTTATCAATTAGATGATCATTCGAAATATGGTGAAAATACGATGCTTTGGAATTAACCAACACCTTAGGGTTGGAATCGCTTATGCATGCATTGAATGTTTCTTTCGTGGATTATTCAACACATCA
The DNA here is from genome assembly GCA_947846245.1 of Cerastoderma edule. Lineage (NCBI taxonomy): Eukaryota > Metazoa > Mollusca > Bivalvia > Cardiida > Cardiidae > Cerastoderma > Cerastoderma edule. The sequence continues at coordinate 9,545,032 of OX401405.1, read as the reverse complement.
ATTACCACGTTATACGTGTATTACAGTATTTTCCCAAATGCCCGTATATTATGGATAGGTTAATTACTACGTGATCTCCCCAAGCGTTTTATTTTGCCAATACTAGGTATGATGACGTCATACCATCTATAAGGAGATGATCCCATTTCGTGTTGACCCTTTTAATGCTGGGTAATTTTCTAAAAAAATCGATTTTTGTGCCGTCTGTTTTCAAAAACCCTACATATCTGCTTGATTTTGATGAGGAAAGATTCTCAGAGTAGCAAACAGGTTAGATCCAGACCAGCCCCCAAGTAATTGGCGGCTGGCCTGGATCTAACCTTTTTTCCTAAGTACGAACTCGGTTCAAGCACTATAAGGGTTAATATTATTGCAACTCGGCCATTAAATCCACATCCATTGCTTTTTTAGGACAAGCATAATACGTGTGTCATGAATAAAACAACACGGGCCTATATTGGGGTAAACAGCGATGAGTTTGCCGAACTTTGATGTGAGATAAAAATATGACCATCTGGTACTCAAATGCGTTACACCTTTATCACCAAGGCAATTTCAACGATTCCCGTGTAAGGAGTGTTGGTGAAATACGAAGCATGAAATGCTAGTCATATTGGCTGATGTCTATCACAGCAATAGTCAAGGTGTTGAATTGGTCAACATTCCAGTCGAGAAGCCAAGTCGACTTTGCAACCTTCCAATAATACATATTCGACCCAAGTACTGGCTATGTTTTAAAAAAGCAGAAGCTAGAGTGGTACATATAGATGGCTAAAATTCGTTTTATTATTGATGAATGGGTTTATGTACTGACCATCTGTGAAATGACTTTATTATAGTTGAAAATGACGTAAAATCTCATCACCAACGTCCTTCATGAGTTCAATAATTATTTAGAGTGTAACTGTTGACTTGTGTTCCAAGCGAACTGTTTTTGTTACACATACGTCATGTTTTCTAGTCAATTAGGATAATGAAACCGATAATTGCTTTATTGATATTATCGCCATGTTCTTGTTTTATTTGTCCTCATCACATATCGTCTTTGGTTAATGGACCAATGAATGATATATGAATATCAATCGCCATTCATACTTAATTGGTGGATTCGCTAACGTCGTCATGTTCGAGTACCATAAAACGGGGCATAACTGTGCAGGATACTTGTACCATTTCACTGACTACTCGTCTTGACGTGACATACAAGTCAACAGTGAATCAGCCTTAGAATACAGGGGCCTGACTCAAAAATAGTTCGTAAGATGTATTTTGCCGTAAACGTAATTATAAAGATGTAAAGCATTCCTCACAAAAGCGGTATACGTTAACGGAACATGAGTCTTAACTCTGGAATCTGTATTACGCTTTTCAATGCATGTCTGTTTTTAATTGACAAACAACAAAGTCACCGTAGAGATCCAAGGGTTAGGACAATTCTGTAAATGTGAGGATAAAGTTACTTATCCGCAAGCCTCATAGACTCAAGATCCGGCGTGGGCAATCTTCAACATGACGTTTGGTCATATGCCCCATAGTTTGTTTCATATCTTACCACTGGACACATGTGTTGATTTAGAAAAACAGCCAGTAACTTAACCCTTATGGTGCTTGAAACGATTTCTTGCCTATGCAAACAGGTTAGATCCAGGCCAGCCGCCAAGTAAATGGGCGGCTGGCCTGTGAGTTAACCTATTTACTCCTCTGTGTATCTTCTATTAACAAAAGTAAGCAGATATTTAAGGTTTTGGAAAGCAAACGACACAAACATTTATTTTAGAAGATTACCGAGCATTCTAAGGGCTAATAGGAACATTCTTCAGTGTAAGTGAGGAAATGGAAGAGCACGGAAACTTGTCCGTTCTATTGAGGTCTACGAGCGGTCGCTAATGACTGATTATGGGTTTGGTGTAAAAGCATCACCAGGTCGGAAACGGTAAATTACTCTGGCATAGCGATAAATGCTGCACTCAAACAGCAACCTCTTATCGCGTCCTAGTTACATGCTAGACGATTTTATTAGGCAAACCTCTGGAAGTTTTGTTCAAAGACATTAAAACGCAATTGATGGATGTTCTTCCGTTTACTGATGACTTTGTAGAACGAATTGTTTGCATGTCTTAAACGCGGTTTTTGACTTGGTCATAATGATTTCTTATTCATCCATCCGCAGGACAATAGTAAAAAAGTAATATGTGAAATGAAGCGACACATATTTTGGGATAGCAGCTTATCAAAAAAACAAACATTCTTCTATTTTTAGGTGGAAACCGTTCATTAATGTGAAATGTTAAGTGTTCTGGAAATGGTATGGTCAGGGTTTAAAACATTTGCCTTACACGAACATGATACATGTAGAGCGAATGTGGTGCGATTAATGTTTCTCTTATGTATAGACCGTCGTGACTCAAAGCTCAAAATACAGTAACTCTATAGCAATATCTATTTTCAAAGGGCGACGTTTCCATTTCTACGTGGAGGATATATCTAAAAGTATCTTTAATATTACAACGGAAATTCCTTTGTATATCAATTAAAGAGAACAAAAATAAAATAATTGTCCCTAATTACTATTCTAGGTCTATAAGATTTACCATAAACGAATATAAAGCACGATCCCAAAAGGCATCTGTGATTAATATAAGTTGTAAAAAACATCTTGTTTCAGAATCAATGTTAAATATATAAGTTTTCATTAAACAAAGAAACGCTTGGTGAAGCCAAGACTATTATGGAGAAAGTTTTTCACTTTAATAACTTAGATTTCCTCTCCTTTGGAATAGTTTTGTTTAAGACCACATTGTCCTTATTTATATTTCTTATAATTTGAGAGGATAATAATGTACTTCGTCTTTGAGGGATGTTATCAAGCCCATTCATCTAATCATACAAACTGTCTGCTTTTTCATTAGAAAACAGCCATAGCTTAAAGTGGTTGTCATTTTGCTCAGGTATTGTCGTCTTGCATTTGAATCCGCATTCGCTTTGCTGTTCTCTTATGTTATATGAAACTAACTCAAATAGTCAGTTCGAGAGAAATTAACGATACCTTGGATTTATTTGTCACATGTCTATCATTTTCTTTTCGTAGCCTTTCGAGGATTCCGATATCTTTTCAAACTTTAACCTCCATAAAGGAAAACTGTTTATTCTATTGATAAAACACTGTCCATTGCCAGGTAAATGGAAAACATTGTGACAAAAGAAGAAAATGCTCGTTTCGAACAGTTCGGAACGAGCAATTTCTTCTTTTATCACAATGTTATCATACGCAGCCTCACTTTATATGCCAAGATTGTAGTGATTATGAAGGAAACAGAAAAGCCTCCCAAAGCCCTAAGAAATGTGAGAGGTTTTTTATCGAGCAAAAGACGCCCGAGACAGCTTTCTATACAAAACCGTCTCAAGAGGGCTGATCGGCCAGAATAAACATATTGTCGCGAATCTCGGTCCCAGTTCCCCATCGCCTATCTTTAGTACAGATAGCAGCTACAGGAACGGGCGTCTCGCATTTAAAGTGTGCTAGTTAACCCTTTACCAAACGCCAAATGTACAAACTTGAAAGAGTTTTGTCTACGTGATTTGAATTGCCGAAATCTTCGACTGTCCCAAATTGAAAGAGTTTGCAGAAGACATTTTAAAATGTGAAGAAAATCAGAAGAAATAATCTTCTGATAGGGCAGAAAACATCGTTGGAAAGGTAAAAAATGCTTGTTACGAGTAATTTCAAACCAGTACTCGCGCCGGTTTTTGGGGTAAGTCCTGACAATTTTCACTGCATCAAAGGGTAGTCGAAACCGGGACCCTCGGTACAAGAGATCGTCTCTTTACCTCTGCCCTACTATTCAGAGACGATTAGTGAAATTGGAAGTATGCACCAAATTTGTTTTGTCCCAATGATCCAAAATGTATAAACAAAAAGATACAACGTGTTCTTTTGATTGACATAGACATGGACAAGCCTACCAAAAACATAAATGTTACGGCTGCTGGATGTGTTGTTAAAACATAACATACAACTTGACCGGCTTTGTTGAACGTTACTGAAACGAAAGATCATTGCAAAAAGCAAAAACGAAAAAGTAACATACCCTAATAGTTCGGGTTCATATGGATAAACAACCTATTTTCTATAAAATTATATTGCATTTGAAAACAAAATAGAAGCATATTATGTCTTTCTTATTGTCTGGAACAACATACTTGTATAAACATCCAGCTTTGGCTGTTTGCATAATTGTAGTCATTACGAAATTAATTACGCGGTAATATGTTAAAGTAGTTGATCAAAGACGTCGAGCAACTGCAGACGTTACTTGATAATACACTCTGCTTGGAAACAAAAACATGAACTTTAAATACGACAAGGACATATTGAATAAACAAGTAAATCGTGACTTTACCAAAGACGTCTTAGAATAACTTGTATATGTCCAGACACGAAGCGCAAATACCTAGTTAACATTTGAATTAACTATATAAACACTTAGTTGTTTGAACTTAATTGAATCGTCTCGATGGAACGGCCCTTATGAGTTCAGAAAAATATAGAGTATGTTTCCTATTCTGTTCGTTTGTTAAAATATTGCGTGCGTATGTACTTATCACGTCCCAACATCCAGTCTAGTGTATGTCCAAAAATTTACATAAACTAGATGTTTTACATCAGTGTGTACATGTACGCGGTTTGTAATGTTCAAACAGTTTGAGGCAATGAATCAATGATTCAAAACCATTCCGTCAGTCGGGGTTTGTGTGACTGGCCAAATTTGACAGCAGACATCAATTGAAAATACAAAAATAATATTTTTGAAATAACAGATAGAAGCCGCTGTGAAAGAAAGTAACCCTCATCAATATCCCCCTTGTACTAATTATACCCCGCTCGTCCATCTGCTGCATCTAGACATTATGGAAAAATACCCATAATCCGCCATTTTGTAATATATTCTTTCGTCGGAGTACTTCGGTCGTTCTCGGTTAACATCAATCGAAACCGGAACTTATCGGTTGTAACACGTGTCTTCATAATACAGAAGGCGGGATATGTAGAATGTACCGGGCTGGTTACCACTGCACTGCTGCCAATGGAGTCTGCCATGTAAGTTGCGAGTCCAATACTAGACTAAATTTAGAATCATACATGAAGGACATTCGATTGGAAGAGTCATCTGAATTAACATAAAATTGAGGCTTGTCTTATTCTTGTCTCTATTGAGATGTAGATGGATATAAATTCAAAACAAAACGACCATAAGTTAAGTTTCTGTTTTTAGTATGAATATTAATATGAAAATGGTGTAACACAAGCTTTGGTATGACTTGTCCAATATATGACCAGTGGCATATCGAGAGCTCAACCTAAGACTATAGTAAGTGCTTCACAAACATACATAACATGTTATTGCATTATAAATATAACATGTTATATAGCAATTTTAACAAATATTTTAACAAAGACATGGATTTACAGAAGAGTTTTTTATTCATTTAGAGGTGTCATTCAATTACGATTGCGTTGAGCATGATATATATACTTTGACAGATTAATAATAGTTTTCTTTGAGGGATTTGATAATAAATTAATAGATTTATGCATATTTGGCCATGTATGATAATACCTCTTTATATATTTTGATCTTAATTTTGTATGCTTTGAACAAATTAATAAAAAGTGAAATTCATTTTCTATTTGACCAGAATTACAATTTCTACACATTCTCTCATTTCTGGGAATATTATTTTGGCGTCCTTTTTCTACTGGACTGTGTGCCGATGTTCTAAACCTTGTAAGAGCCTTTCTGAATTTTGATTCATGAATGATGTCGAGATATTGTTCCATAATAAATGAATTTTTGAATAGACTAAAGCTATAAAGACGAGGTGAATTACTTATTGGTGAATACCAATTTTGTTGATAGATGTCTAATATGCGCTGTTTTATTGCAAACATGAAGCACTTACTATAGTATTGCATTGAACCCTCGATATGACGTCATAATAAAGTCAATGAAGGCAGTTCCATTGTTCCAATGGGCAATATCGGGTAATTTGGCACAAAATGTTTTAAAAGGCTATTCAACAAACCATATCATAATGATTTTCATAAGACTCGCGCAATCGGGATGATTCAAACGAGTACCTACAACACATGGTCAAGAAAGGTTAATCTTACGGTTTATCAAGAGGAAAACACTTCTTATCCGAACCTCTGATTGTATCTCCCAAACCTTATTGGTTAATCGTACATAATGCGAGCTCATTTGAGTCGTATTTAATTAACAAGATAATGGGTTACGACAATATAAGGATTGGAGAAGTAATGAATCAGTTTGTAATGAAAAGTTGCCCTATTAACTAAAACTACGTATGACGTGGCGTACATGGATATTCGATTCGTTGTCACATGACATAATATTGGTCGTTTCTGATTGGGTTACTTGCAACCAACATTTGGCAGGTAGAAATTATTTGAAGATGCTACTTCTGCTATGATCTTGAAAAATAATTCTTTGTAAATTTGTTTGGAAGATTTCGGTAAAATGTCTAGCAATTAGTACACTAGTAGTTTGATCGTATAGGCACATGAAATGAGATTATTGCTACATGTTTATCAAACTATATCACTTTTTAAACTATGGTCAGATTAAAAACATAAAAAATAAAAACCATTGACACACCTTCAACGTGAATTACGACGAGAAATAATCCAGATCAGCCTGTTTAATAAGTCAGGTTGCCTGATTACTCACCTCTGACCTGGTCACGTGATTCACATATTTTTGATTCGACCAAGCAGAATCCGATATTGGAAAAATGTAAGCAAACAGACTGCTGATAAACATGATTAAAGTGGAGATAACTATATTTCAAGCACAAACTAACTTATGTTTAACTATTCTAGTAAATAGGGTCTGACCGAACTATTAAAGCAGAGAGTCTAAGTTTTTCTGAGAACGCTTTGAATAGTAATAATAACATCATGTCTTGAAATACATTGTGATATTGTGATCAAAATAAGTCACTGAATAGACGACCAATCTATCAGTTGTCACCACAAAGCTCCATGATTCAATATTGGTCATCCCTAAATACATTAACAGGTGAATACTAATCTAGCCTTTTAACGTCTTATAAGATGCTTTCATTTAAAAAAAAACTTGTTGTTTACCCCACCTGTATACAGTGAAGCCTCGTTTATCCAGACCCCGACTATCCGGATGTCTCGCAATCCCAACGAAATTGTAAAGGAACGGAATTATTTGACCAGTTTGTTGTAGACAACTTTTGAAAACATTGTTTGTAAAGGAGATATTGCTGGTGACGAGCAATTTCTCCTTTTCCCACAACGTTTTCTGCCATATCAGAGGATTATTTTTTAATATCATCACGTTTTGAAATGTCTGCAAACTCTTTCAATTTGGGACGGTCGACAATATGGCGTTTGGTAAAGGATTATAAGTGTACACGTGCGTACAGACCGTTTATGTTTTAATGTGTATAAGAACATGTTCTGCTTCATTAGTCCGGATGATTCGTTAATTCGGACATTTTGTTGGGAACAGACGTGTTCGGATTAACGAGAAATCACTGTATATATGTATTTATGTTATTCTAGTCAAAGGCAGTGATTTATTGTTTTTTTTTGGGCCGGGTGTTATGCACTGTATTATGATACTCATTTAACTCAAATTCGACACACGTCACTATAATAAATGTCGTATCTATTAACGTATTTACTAGCCAATGATGTATGTTCGTTAGACGGGCATCGCATGCATTGATTATGCACTACGAAAAGTAATTCTGACTATTTATCCAAATATCTCCAATTCAAACCTTCACAAGAACGGATTATAGTTCGGTTATGTACCATACATTAACCCTTTACCAAACGCCACATTTTCAACTGTTCAAAATTGAAAATGTTTGCAGATGACATTTCGAAATGTGATGAAATTAAAAAAGAAAAATGCTTCTGATAGGACAGAAAAAGTTGTGGAAAAAGGAGAAATTGCTCGTCACGAGCAATTTTTTCTTTTTCCCACAATGTTTTCCAGAGTCGCTGCAACATACTGGTCAAATGTCGTTATTGTTTGGTAATGGGTTAAGAGATGTCTTACGGGTGGCATGTCCTCGATGTCAATCTTATCAGCCTATTTTGTTCATTCAAATGAACAAACGTTAATAGAGGGGATGCCGCCTTTCCCAATGGTAAACGATTGTCCCAAAGAAAGGCAAAACGTCGGACGCGGTCTCTCCTCATTTGTATCTGTCACATCGGATGGAAAATCAATTTAGTTTTCTCGAAACAATTTGTTAAAGGGTATTTTTTCTTCTTTGGCTTTCCTATCTGTTATAGAGCATGAATTTGTTTCATCAACCTCAAGGCTGCATTCTGTGTTTAACTTTAAGATAAACATGTCGGTTTTTGAGGATGTTTGTTTATTTTTTCTCAAAATGTATTCGTTTTCTCTTTTTCATTTTTAACGGAAAAGAGAATTGCATACGATGGATTTATATGCGATGAACTTGAACATTTTTAGCATAGTAAAAAAAGTTTATTGAGAAATTTCTTTCACCGCAATGGTTCTAGTGGTCGTCTGCAGCAGGCTCTCGAAATCGATGAAAATAGTTGGTAGGTTATCATACAAACATGAAATCCTGACCTATCCAAACATCGCATGTTCAAGTATGTAAATGTTTCATATGGGTTTCATCGAGGTATACATTTCCATTATTAGGGAGTTAATTGTATTGTTAAGAACAATGAGCTAATATGCTTAAGTTCTAATAAGATTCGTTCAGTTCTGTTCTATATTGCAACATATGGCTCATTAGTTGTAGTTGAAAACTCCGTATTTTCCAGATTATGGTTCTAAAACTATTCCATCACGAAGGTTTTAAATGATCCAGAAGAGATTTGACCTCACGGAGATAGGGGTATTGTGTCATCATGTCTGATACTCTCATTACAAGTAGGCCACCGCATGGGTATTCCACGGGCTTAGTTAATTCATCAAGGTCCATTGGGAGTGACAGCATTGTGGTTATGAATTGGTACCGTCTTTTTATTACGTATTATACGTCAGAGGTATTGGTAACAACAGTGTTCTAACCTTGACAAATAATGATATAGTCACTAGGGCAATGACCTTATAGATGGTTTAAATGTAAAACACAATGACGATTATGCAACCAGAGTTTTTTGTTTCATTTCAACAGATTCCCGGCTTAACACTTGACCACCTGCAAACGTTTTTTTTACTTGAAGCAGACAACTTTAAGAAAGCTTTGTAAACATGAGAAAACCCTTCTAGTTCTGCTGTTGTGATATGTAAATAGAATGAAAAAAACAATATGGTAAAAGGAAAAACTGATTGTGACAAGCAATTTCACCTTTGGTCACAATAATTTTTATACTTTGTGAAAGTCGTCTGCTGCAAGGCGCAAAAATATGTCGTTTGTTTGTTAATGTGTACATCATTAAGAAGAAAGGTGGAAAGGATTGAAACATCAGGGTTCTGTTAGCCACCTAGGAGACTACTAATGTAATTTCAAATCTACCTTTCACCTGATTTGGGAAGGGTTTTGTGATTCTGAGTTCAATAGTCTAACCACCAGGCCACAGGTGCCCCATTAATTACACTATATAATGAAAGACTGGTTGTATTGTTGTTATTATTAAAAATTATAATAGAAATAAATCTAATGGAAAAGAATATAAGAAATAATTATGAAAAAAATAATGAAAATGAAGATGGCGACTAATATTTCTCATTAAAAGTGCATTAAAGTTTCATGTACATTGTACTTGTTGGAGGATAGTATTGATTTTGTCGAAATGTATGCCAACGTATCAACTAAGTGCAGATTGTTCTTGGAAAGCAAATTGAATTTAACCTCAGACGGTGACTCATAACACCGACGCCATTCGACAAAGCATGAACGGTAATGCAGACTAAATTGATGTTTGACTGGTCAAAGTCAACTCCAGATTACGTCAGAGATTCATGTGAGCGCATGCGTCATATAAACGTTGTGGCTATGTAACAGAGACTGACTACGGCTCATTTGAGGGACACAACAACTGCACAAAGACAACCACTGTATCACTAGCTACGATTAATAGAGAGATTTAATTGACATGGATACCGAACCACTGGGCAGACGGTTAGGAATAGGCTACAGGTTTTCAGATCTGCTTGCTATCTAATATTCGTTTATATGCCACCATTCACATCCCATCACCGAAGTTATCGTCTTGTGTTTATGGGCAACCATCTGTCATTGTGAGTTCTGAGTAAGAGCATCATTATATGGAATGAAAACTGAAATTGAACTTGGATTCTATTGACGGGTGTAGGAACAAATAAAAGAACGTGTTTGGGACTGCTGTATCGAAGAAGTCACTTGTTTAGCGGAGGACCCATAGGTATTTTAGTGGGGTTATCGCACTGGGTTGTTCAGTCATCTCCGTCATAAGTAACGAGGCTCTGACATACAGAAGGTCTTCAATCCTCTTGTGTAACGATACACTAGGGCTTGTGACCAGCGCTTCATTCTGATGGATGACGACACCAGCCCACAGAGTGTTACACACACTTTTCGACCAATACTTATAGCAGGGCGGAGTCCATCGGCTGGATCCTGTCGATGAAGTCAAGCGACTTGAATCCGGAAAAAAACATGCAGAATTTGCTGACTTAGATTGAATATTACCTAAAAGTTCAATTGTCTACCATATGCACCTTTGTTGTAAACAAATTGCCATAATGCATTTGCCAATGCAAATAAGATTGACGAAGTTCATATAAATAGGTCACGTCTCGAAAATCGTTCGAGAAAATTGTTTCGGAAGATTATCACTGGGACTAGTTACAACACCCTCTTTTTCTTTCAAGGTCGTATTAAATTATTATTTGAGACAGGAGAAAGAATTATGACAGGCTGTACGTCTTATGGACGAGGGATGTAAGGGTTGGCCTTGGGCTAGCAGCGTGAAACGTTGAAGAATGAGTTCATCTTATTTGATGCAAATTCAGTCATTTGAGAGGTATTTGTAGAAAGTGTTTTCCCTGTTTAAAATTCTTTTCAAAAGTTGTCTGAAATAGATACGTCTATTCCTTCACCAGGAGGACAAGTTAAAAATCAAAAGTGTACGGTGCTATTTTTGTTAAAAAATTTCTAATAGTTTGCCTTGCCTGATATCTAAGTGACATAGGTTTGATCCAGAATAGGTAGAATTAAACTAGAGTTGTCATACTACATTTGGACTTGATTTGTCTTACTACAGTTGTTCCAACTTCTGTACAGAAACATCTGGTGGTAATGCATCTTGTAGCAGGGTAAGTGCTGCTTCCTGTAAAACGAGCGTGCCTTCCCACCGTAAATAGGCAGGAAATGTAATATTCCCTATAAAATCGCCTGTAAATTGGTTATTTTTGTCAGAGTGGCGATGCTTGTTATGCAAATGTCGAGTGAGCCGACAATCCTTTCAAATCCAAGGATTCCGAGAAATTCTGCGTAATCGTATGCGACGTGTATCGGGAATATACTTAAATAAAATTTTCAGAGAAATAGGAGTACATTTTTCTAGACGTATATTTTATCTTTTTTCTTTTTATTGATGATCCTCAAATTCATTAAACTCTCTCTGCTCCATGTTGGATATTTAAAGTCTAACATATTTAAGATGGCATTTAAAACAAATTTGACAAAAAGGATATATTCTCATTCAAATGATGAAGCCGTAATTATTAAATTTATCCCCTAAATTTCATATCTGTTATGCCACAGAAATATGTTCGACTGCATTCCATAATAACGGTCTAGTTTTCCAAACATTCGCAACGCTTCCTTATTGATAAGGCCATGCGAAATTCAATACCCCTGATAGTAATTGCGTGATCCAAATGGTCCAATTAGGTTTAAGAGCCGAAAGTGTTCTGCCCTAACATCCTTATCGTGTCAGGCATATCGTTTCTATCATATTAAAAGACTACACACATCATTCTTATTGAAATTAAGGGTAGTATGGTCTTTAGATTTGACAGAAACCCCATAACCTTTTAAACGATTCAAGGGGAAATATCATGAACGATACCAACGACTTAAGGTTTTTTAGTTTTCAACTTGTAAACGTAGTATTTACCATGGAGATGGAAAACATCAAATTGATGATTTGAAAAACAGTTGTTAACTCACGATATCCAATCAACCATTTGTCAATAAGAAACATTTAAATAGATCGTATCATAAGCGCATCGTTCCAGCCTGAAACGATCTTAAGCGTTAATCGAATGATTGATTATTATTTTGTTTCATCCATGCTTGATATAGCATACCTGCTGTGCACCATTAACAAAATAAACGCGATAAAAGAAAAACCCGCGATGCAAATTAAACTTGTTTCTCCTTTTGCGACAACGACTTCTATCCACAAAGGAAATGGAATTTTATCCAACATACATTTTACTTTTTGTTGTATGCTGATTTTAATTTGGTATGAACACCGATTCCAATAAGAGGGAAAGAGTTAAAGCAGAGTTCGTGCGGTTCAAGGTTACTGTCTTAATTCACTAAAGCAGGCAAGAAATCGGGAATTAATAATTCACTACCACTGTTTATTCACATGATTATCTACGTGCTTCATCGATAGTATTCACAAACACAGCAACTCCTCAAAGGACCATGGTACCGTTTTACTAAGCGTCTACAGGAAAATATCTGCGAAAGTCAAAACTTATAAACATGAATTGTATCTTAAATGAAGCTACACTATTGCAATGTGACACGTCATTGGAAGCGTCTCGGTGAGACGATTCCAATGATGTGTTACATTGCATATTGCTTAGCCTAATATTGAAATAAGAGGGAATGTTGTTTGGAACTTACGCAAACTCTTTCCGTAAAATGTTTAGTAAAACGGTACCCATGTCGTTTTGCAATTTAAAATACGTTTCGTGTATCTATTTTCACCCAGTTTCATTTGTATCCGGTCTCAAGGGACAGTCTCAGATATTGTGCAACAAACGTAACATGTTTATTTAACCATCGTCAACAACTCAAAAAGACAAATTTTGATTTTATTCCAAATGTGCTAAATGTGTGTGTGTTTTTTCTTCCTCCGTTTTGTTGTTGATGATGTTGTTATTATTATTGTTGTTGTTGAGGTTTTGGGATTTTTAAAAGTGGAACGAACTTCAGTGCCTTCAAGTACTTTGGTGGCAAACCCTTGCCAATGTTGATGATTATGTATGATGAAATAAGATAAACACATGCACAGTCAAACTATTTTCATAGTTTGTCAGATATTACACTGTATAAAAATACCTAAAGTGGGATCCGAACCCACGCAAAGAAGAGACGTATGCTACGACCCTCTTCTTAACATAAAATTACATTTACGAAGAATATAAAAAGAGATCCGGTCATTGTGCAGGATGAAATGAACACGCATGCGCGAGACTGTGAGCAAGGGTACCAACAATTTAAGCGCCAACGAGCTCTCTGTTACTTAAACGATACCATGATACGCTTTGGAGAAAGAGCAGCAACCAGCTCCGTGAGCCTATGTGATATACAGACTTAACCCTTTACCAAACGCCCAATTTTCGACTGTCCCAAATTGAAAGAGTTTGCTGACGACATTTCAAAGTATGATGAAGTTGAAGTCTTCTGATAGGTCAGAAAACATTGTGGGAAAAGTAGAAATTGCTCGTTAAGAGCAATTTCTCCTTTCCCACAATGTTTTTCAGAGTTGTCTACAATAAACTGGCTACAGCAAACTGGTCAAATGTCTTTATTGTTTGGTATTAAGTTAAACAATGCCCTGATATGATTCGACGAGCGAGGTTATACCCTATGTACTAGGTGAACCTTCCTGCTACACACTGTTATTGATATCTGGTTTAACGCAGCAATCGGCTTCGTCGGCCTGTTATAATGTACAGACTTAAATCGTTTGACAGATTGATACAGAATGTAGTAGATACACATAGTTATGTTTCTATTGTACGGTAAATCATTCAGATATGCTCAATTTGGTCTTGGAATTCCGGCACATGGTGTCATTAATCCATCGTAATGGAGCGTTGTTTTGGAACCATTGCATACATCAGAAGTATCATTTTTATACCATATAATTCGTTGGCGTAAATGCTACATTGATAGATGCAATGGAGTGGTTCTTTATGAAACATCATTAATCTGTAAATGTTGTAAACATAGATAATGGATGTACCAGAAGAATATAGCAAAGAGTGGCAACACTCGTTTTAGATTAGCATACATTTGAAAAAGAACATGCTTTCTGTGTCTGTGATTTTAACGACATTGTTTTGTTGTTGCATGTGCTATGTCCAAGAGATCTGGTACATGCTCTCGCTTAATGTAGTGCTATATTGTTACTCTTAAGAATTAAACAAATACGAAAGGCATTCCATTTCTAGATTTCGAATATGTATTCCATAAAAACTAATATTTCATTTTTACATAATCCACAGAAATGAAAGATGTTTCCTAGCTTTCTCGATCGCATCTGTCAAAATATGTTCAATGAATACAAATCTGAAATTTGATCGTTGAATCCGCTGTTATTGAAAAATAACAATTTATATGACATTTTAAATTAGTAACCATCCCCTAACTCAAATCAAATGGGTATCTGAAGTGATATATGCCGCCGTGTCTGCTCTGCCTTGAACCTATCTAATATTCTACAAGTGAATTTCACGAAAATGTATAATATATGGGATTCCCATGGAAATACGCCATAGTTTACACCAACGTTATAGAAAAATGGAGATCAGAATTTTCTATATGAATAAATTGTTTTACATGAATTGTTTGTCTGAGAACTCAAAATAAATAGCACAGTAGTGTGCGTTATCTAATGTTTCATTCGAGATGCGATGATTTTGTATGGGAGGGATTTGTTAAGTTTTCGATTCTGAGCTATTTCATAGTTCATAGAGTCTTTTCCCTTGAAACGATACGGAACCTTTTAACCGACATTTCTCCACAATAGTTCTCTTTGATAGCGATTTTTCAGTTACCTTATCCGAACTTACCAACGATTCATGAATATATCGCCACTTATTTTATTTGAAATAAAAACGCTCAGAGAAATTACCTAATTTTGTAAATTTGCTTTATGTTAAAAGCAGAAATGCCGGAGAGATACAACAAAGTACACGTGTCTTTTCTTCTTTTGACTTTGATTTCTTTGTTGTATTATACTGCGCAATTGAACATTTGACTGTCACAAAGCTTAAGTTGTGTTTCAATGCAACCGTAATCGTCTATTTCTCCACGTGTCTTTTTACTATTGTTACAATACAAAACGAAGAGAAACCACTTTAAGAGCAATCAAACATTTTTTTTTCATTTGGCCCAGTTTAAGGATATAAACTTAAGAACCAATGTCGCAAAAGGTTAAAAAGGAAATCCTCTTCGATCTCTTATGTCAAGCCGTTCTCCACTTACAACAAGTTAAGCCGGATCGCGTGACCGGCTTCATTCCTATGCTAGCGTTGCCTCGTTTCCAGAACGCGATTCAAGCCGGAGTTCGTTTACTGGTCCCCAGCGTCACACTCTCGCGAGACTTTGAGCCTCGTTTTCAGATATAGGTCCATGCCGGCGTTCGTTTACTGGTCTCCTGCGTCACACTCTCGCGAGACTTTGAGCCTCGTTTTCAGATAGAGGTCCATGTCAGCGTTCGTTTACTTGTCCCCTGCGTCACACTCTCGTGAGGCTTTGAGCCTCGTTTTCAGATAGAGGTCCATGTCAGCGTTCGTTTACTGTTCCCCTGCGTCACACTCTCGCGAGACTTTGAGTCTCGTTTTCGGAACGAGGCTGATGTCGGCGTTCGTTTACTGGTCCCCTGCGTCACACTCTCGTGAGACTTTGAGCCTCGTTTTCAGAACGAGGTTCATGTCGGCGTTCGTTTACTGGTCCCCTACGTTACCGTCTCGCGAGACTTTGAAGAAGGGATCAATGACCGAAAACGTGCGTGTACATTACTTTGATGGGCGAGGTTGAAGACCATTTGATTATGTAATCAGTTATTAGGTAATCACCTGGTGAACATCTTAAGCCATTCTTGAACAACACAAACAAAAACTATATAAAAGAACCACTATGGACCACATGCATAAGTCCTCTATTATGGTAAAATACCCATAATCCGCATCTTTAAAACTGTTTCTTTCGTCGGTCATTCTCGGTTTACATCGGTCTCGGTGGGAGCTATTCGCACTCGATCGAATGGTTACGGCCCCAACCGATGTATAACGAGAACCATCTATGTTATCCGATTTAAGAAACAGTTTTCAAAATGGAGTTTTATGTCTTTTTTACCTTAAACAGCTTTCTTGATGAACAAGTAAGTACGTGTCGATCGATCACACCATAAACGAATACAAACAAGACAAATACAAACAATGAATGATGGATTTGTTCTTTTATCTTTTTTTATTTCGTTGAGTTGAATGCCTTTATTTCCCTTAAAATTGTTGGCATATCATAGATCTCACGCGCCATTTTAATGCTTCGATGTCCGTGCATACTGAACTTCATTTTCCGGCACTAACCACTGTTCTTAGATATTCCCAAGCTGCTTTTCATACAAAAAACTTTTAAATTATCGAGGAGAGGGACACAGATCCATGGTTTTCGTACTTTAAGGAAGTATCAGATCAAATGGGCGGGGGTAATCACGTGGTCAGATTTGAAAAAAGGAAAGACCACCGAGCCCTCGCTTTGGATTTTTTAAACAGGTACATCTTCCTTATAATTTATTTGTTTTCAATCGGATAACGTCTATCATAGAGCCAGTCGGAAGCGGTTTCAGCGAGTATCAACATTCTCTGGAATGCTTATACTAATAACCGAGATAAATCATGGAGTGTTTTGCGATTTACGGTACTAGATGAGAAAAATGTTAGAAAGTCCATTTAACAATCCCCACTTTATCGTAAGTCGTTAGTCAAAACAAACTTTTAGAACTCGAAACATCATTTACTTTGATTCGTGTTCACAGTAAATCCTGGAGAAAGTGGTGGTGCTAAATCTGAAAAGAAGGAAAATAAGCATAACTGCATAACCGATTCCCTAGAGAAGTCAGAAATTACACCCTTCAAGGAAAATTACGAACAGCTTACTCTTATAAAGCGCTAGGTCTAAAGGTCATTTGCATTGCCTTGTCTGTCTGTCTGTTGTTGGGAGACAGAGTGTGTTGTTTGGCGACAGAGTGGTAAGTTTTATTACCGAGGAGTCAATGCCCCGTCATGTGATGGATGAGTAAAAGAATTGCCATCACAATATAACTGGTTGACATGCCATTACTCGATTGGTGCTGTAGTTTTTACGGACCGCATCTAATACAAACATGGTAATACGGTTTTTGTGGAGTTTGGTCTGTCTCATTTATATCGTTTTTTCACACACCAGTTTCAGAGATACATGTACTGTGACTGCCGGGGAAAACGCTCGTGGCATTGAGATTTTTAATCCTTAGAATGCTGGGTTGTTTTTTAGAAATAGAGTTTCGTGTCGTCTGCTTCCCCAACCACACATACATGCTTAATTCTGATGATGAAAGATACTCAGAGTAGCGAACAGGTTGAATCACAGACCAGCCGCCAATTGCGGTAATACTATCAAAATTTATGTTACAGCGACGTCTGATTGATTAAGGTATCTTTAATACACACCTAACTGGTTATTCCAATTACCTCTTGTCGACTGATTTTGATACGCCAACATCAGGGTCATCCAGAAATAATAAGAGGAGTATTTAGAAAATGAATAATCCAACCAGCATCTCCAACTGTCGAAATTGTTAAAAATATCACAGAAAAACTGTTAATCTGATAAAGTTACCGTCGTTACCTGTAACCTTCAAATTGGATAGGTTATAAAATCTCATATGTGTGAGTCATTTAAAGCATTACCTTTCACCATCAATGGATTGGGTAATTATTAGTTCTGGTATCGAAGTAAGCCTCTAAAAGGGGTTTCGAAAATAGACACCACTGCCCCAGGCAAATGATTTTTATATAACATGTGAAACCTACCACCTGACATTTAACCCAGCGCTTCATGTTGTTCATGGAGACCTTTTCAAACTGAGTGGTACAGAATTAGTTGTTAATAAATCATGTAACCAACGTCTTCCCTTTCTACCTTTCAGTAGAAATCACTATGATAAAATGAAAAATTGCTTGTATCACTTATTAATGCTTTTGTCATAGTGTTTCCTTAGGATAAATGAAGTTATATGGAGACAACATCTCACAAAAAAGGTTCAAATGAGCTAAAGGGCGCTCTAAACATATCGTTCCTTAAAATAATAACCGAAAGGTCGTTTCCCTGAATTTAGCATTGCATGGGCGTTAACTAATGTAGTTGCGTGCCTTGAAGCATTATATGGAGCTTAGGCGAACATTTTCCTGGCTTTTATTATTTCAACGTTTGATGATTCTTTAATGGCATCTTTATGTAGGCTGGCATTAGTTTGTTTCCTTTTTCATATTGCATTCTGTAGATAAATGGCAGTATTTGTATGTTTTTTACAATGAGTTGTGCGTGCTTTTAAAAATTATTAGACTCTGGTGAAATAATGATTTTATTAGATAATTTACAGCAACGCTTGAATAGGTTATTGATGGAGGCCCTCCTTAAATAAGTGCTTTTTGATGCGTTTATTTGCACTGAAAGGTGATTTTGTATTCACATTCTTTGCACAACAGCGCAATTCATCCACGTTACGAAATGCGTTATTTATGTTTGAATGGATGACACTAAAGGGCACAATTTTAGGAAGTCAGTTTTGTTTAAATGCATTACTACAATTTGGGTGTTTTTTTAAATATATCACTTATTTGTGGGTTTTTTTGTGGTTTATTGTGTCTATTTCGTTGCGTGACAAGTCTGATCAAATTGCATGATGGTGCTTTAATACATGTTTAATGCATATTCAAGCTTTACGATCGCAGTGTTTTCACTGCTGGAGATGAAATGATAAGGTCTGTTTGGCTTGGTATGCCGAATTCCGGGAACCGTCATTTAGACCAAAAAATGGCGTCAACTAACAACTTGGGAGAACTCAAAATATCATATTGAATCTCACGAGGGAATTAAAACTTGCTCTTTTCGGAAACAATTTCGACAATGCCGATGTGTAAATATTTCATAATGTTGTGCTTCATTTCTTGACAATGTTATGAATTGATGACATGTTTATGACATTGGCTTAACCCTTTACCAAACGCCAAATTTTCGACTGTCCCAAATTGAAAGAGTTTTCAGACGACATTTCAAAATATTATAATATTGAAAATTAATCTTTTAATAGAGTGGAAAAAAGTGGGAAAAGGGAGAAATTGATCCTTACGAGCATTTTCACCTCTTCCCACGGCGTTTTTCAGGGTCGTCTGAAACAAAGCGGTAAAATGTCGTGATTGTTTGGTAATTGGTTAATTAAAGATACTTTCTCAAGAACGCGATGAATGCTTCAGAGTGATCCATTGGCTATAAGTCTTGACATGTTTTGTAACATTAAGCGTTGTATTGTTAATTTGTCTATTTACTTCCACATATCTATGATATAATCACAAGAAAACACAGATAATCAATTAGCAAGGACATCATTTCGACATTTAGCCAAGTTTTCAGAAGTCTGATGACCGTAAACACCTGTTTAACAGTTTACCCCTTAGGCTTTTATCTTTCGACTTTCGTGTAGCGACGGTCACATGTTGGTTGTGAGAACAAGCAGAGGTATATCAAACTTATATGGCATATGGCGTTTACATCGCGTAAACATTATTTCTGTTATGTTGTTATACCTGGGGCCCGTTTTACTAAA
Source organism: Cerastoderma edule (assembly GCA_947846245.1). Taxonomy (NCBI): domain Eukaryota; kingdom Metazoa; phylum Mollusca; class Bivalvia; order Cardiida; family Cardiidae; genus Cerastoderma; species Cerastoderma edule. The sequence continues at coordinate 9,525,162 of OX401405.1, read as the reverse complement.
CAACTTACGGAAAATGTTTGCGTAAGTCATAATTGATTATCATGGATAATATCTTCAATGAAAGTACAATATTGCAATGTGACACGTCATTGGAAGCGTCTCGGAGAGACGATTCCAATGATGTGTTACTTTGCAATATTGCTTTGCCAAATATTGAAATAAAAGGACTTGTTGTTTTAGACTTACGCAAATCTTAAGCGTAAACTGTTTAGTAAAACGGGCCTCTGGTCCATATCAACGGAGGGAGGAAAACCTGAAATTTGATTACACGTAAGTGTTAGTCAATACAGCATTCTGCAAGTCAAACCAAATATTTACAGCACTGATGACAATAACGATTAACCCGCGACCCAAGATTCAAATGAAAACAACTGCTTCTATTAACACTCAAGCCACACCAAAACCAGACGCCATTTGCAACGATTGTTAATGTGGTAAATCAAGAATATAAGATAAAACTTGAACAACCCTGCATGGAGACTATATATCATACATGTAGCTAACTAGAAGAAAATGTTCTATAGATATTAGATTCACCATGGCAGCATCAGGAAGCAAGGCATGTGGTTGGTGCTAGCTATGGATCTAAAGACATTTGCGTATCGCATGGTAGTACATGTAGTTCACGCATCACATTAACCTTTCACTTGGTTAAGGATGGTTGTGCACATGAGATGACATTTAAAAGCCAAAATAAGATATCTTTGAAACGATACAGTTTTTGAATTTTTGTTTTATCTATAATTAAAAGTAGCTATTGGAAGCATGATAAATTCAGAATGTGTCAATTTATCTTAGCATGCAGTTTATATGCGGTAGATCTCAAAAGGGATGTCCTATTTACGGATTTACGAATACTGTATACACACTTTAGAGAGTTAATCGATCTATTTTGCTTTCAATGCCCATTCTTCAGTGCGTATCATATAACAGCTGTTGTGCTGTTTTAAAGAAAACAATTTTTAACTTCTAGATTTCCTCACATCCATGAACAAGCACCTTTAAGATATTACCCATGTAGTATTTCCGCTACATAATTCTTGGTAATTGCGTAGAAAATTTGTATAATCGTCTGAAAACGATTCGAATAATTCCACTATCATACCTTAGATTATGTGGAACTATTATATTACACGTGTACTACTTTATCTACAACCGATGTTCAAGTACATTTACTTGAAAGTTCGGTATTATATGACGCCATAATCAGGTACAGATGTACTGACTACTTGTCCCATTTATTTTTCTGTAAATACGTCATATATCTTTCTTAGTCCAGGGTGCGTCCGTCTTTTGTTGTTAACTACGCAATTATGGAAATATTTCTGCGCGTCATGTTTAAATTGGATAACTGTCAGAGATGTTGTGCACGAAAATTGACTTGGTGATTTTTTTTTCATGTTTTGCAAGGGATATCATTTTTTCAAACGTCTTCATATCTATGAAACTGGAGCAACTTAACCAATAAACCAGATTCGTCTCCAAAAATAAAAAAAAACCTAACAGTGAGCCCTTTTCGACAAAAGCAACTGACGTTGTGCCCTTTATCCTTTTTTTGTATTCAATAAATCCATTCCGGAGACGAAATTGAAACGAATCATGGATAATGATAATATACAATTCAATGATGGGAATGTATAAACGTATACTTCTAACAACTATGGATGGATGCGCATGCTTTCTTTGGCGTGTAAAACAACTATGGATGGATGCGCATGCTTTCTTTGGCGTGTAAAACAACTATGGATGGATGCGCATGCTTTCTTTGGCGTGTAAAACAGCTATGGGTGGATGCGCATGCTTTCTTTGGCGTGTAAAACAGCTATGGATGGATGCGCATGCTTTCTTTGGCGTGTAAAACAGCTATGGATCGATGCGCATGCTTTCTTTGGCGTGTAAAACAGCTATGGATCGATGCGCATGCTTTCTTTGGCGTGTAAAACAGCTATGGATGGATGCGCATGCTTTCTTTGGCGTGTAAAACACATGAAGTAGACCATCAAAGATAAGGATCAAAATATTGTTTAACCCCGCCGAGTCTTTAAGGGACTTTCTCAAATTCCATGTGTGAGTAACAGATGTTAAATAGATGATTTAAACAACCACTTTATTAAATACGAGTAGATGAACATTTTTAATACATTTTTAAGATGAGGAATAACCTGTGTATTCATTTAATGACTATGAAACGAGCATGGGCCGTCAGTGATTTGATTTAGGAAACTTTGTAAATAGTAATGAGTTGCTCTCGGAGGCAACACACTGACGTCACATGGCAAGAGTGTTGAACCATTTCATAATCTAGGTCAATTTTTTCGCAGGACGGAATAACAGATCATAGTTTATCACACAAATCGTTTAAATAATTTACTAAATGTGCAACATGAATCGACTATATATTCACTACACAATTTAAATAGGAACTACGAGGAATATTAAGGATTTAAATTTCTGTTAATAACTTTGTGATAATAAAGACTAAAGAACAAATACACTTATTTTATATAGATTAAAATCTTTATCTCTGATAGAGTCCTTTATGCGACCAGAGTCATCGTTAGTCAAGTCGGTATAATTCAAAGAAAACCATTGATTAATTGTTGGCTTGATTCGTTGTATCAGTGCCTGACGTCTGTTGGCCTAAAGTGGCATCGACTCAAGTCCTTAATCAATCCGTCTCGATTTGTTTATCTAACGAACCAATATAAGTAGGATAAGTTCTAATTGAGATGAACATCACATGCTGTTTAGTAAAATATCTCGTGACTTCCTCAACCAAACATAGATATGTACATACATCATGATTGAAGTTTATCATCATTTTCGTTTAAAATCCTGGAAAATGAAAGTATTCAGTCGGCCTGCAATGCGATAGTATCAGTCTACGTTAAGGTTTTCCTGTACCGCACGGAGACAACAATGGCCATTGAACTCAACAAGCTTGATACCGAATAGTTACACGGAATTGCACGCAGAAGCCTTTGTCTTGTGTCTTTTAATCGCCTTATAGGGAATATAACGACCAGTTATCGATCTCTGAGGCCGCAGGTGAATGTCAAATAATGTCAATCAGTGCAAACGATAAAGATAAATCGCTGTCTAAAGACATACGTCTTGTTCGTTCCTCATTTACAATAATTTTTCCCTAAAATAGTAGACTCGAGTGTATTTCCACGTCTTTATAATAAAACTCTGTCTGATATAAGGACAAGATGGCTATTTATCATATTGACATAACTAAATATGTATATATTTATTATCTTACAATTATGCTTCGGAATTTCTATGAAGATCTATGCATAAATGCGTTGCTGCACGCTAACGGAACACAACATGACGTCCATGATTTGACGTTACACGACTACAATTTAGACACATAATGTACAGTTTATCATAAATGCAAATGATTTAGGTAGACTTTTCTTCTAAATTAGATGTATGGGAAAGATACATCAGGTGGGTTTAACTATTCGATTTAATGCAAATAGTTCCGGCCTTATCTGATAGATACCGAAACGACCGAAGTAATTCGACAAAAGAATAATTTTCAAAATGACAGATTATAGATAATTTCCCTTATGATTATATTTTGAAGATGACAAAACCTGTTGTCAACAAACGATATTTATCTGACGAACATAACTGGAGACTCGTGAATATGACGAAAAGTTACGGAAAACTTATTTGGTAATCCGTAAACTATCAATTTATTTCTTCGCTTCTACCCATTATGTGATCTGTAGTGAAAAAGAAGAAAACGTCATATACATCCGTAGTGAAAAGAGCATCACTGTAATAAAATATGAGACATTGCTCTCAACGGACATTTTCTTTGCGTCTGTCTGATTGTGCAATGTGGAATTGTATGCCAGATCTTTAACGACTGAATCTTCCACTCTTCGCTTCTTTTAATTTGAAACCCTCTTCTTACATGAATGACATACGGAATTTCCCCAATGTGAAGCCAAAGATAACACGAATTCAAGATAACTCGTTAATCAAACAAACCTTACTTTATTTGTCACATCTGAAGCAGACGTCATCAGAAACTACTGCGAATAAAGGAATTAAAGGAACAATGTTCCTGTTATTGTTCTGTGTTTTTCTAATTAAGTACCACAATGAAAACATATTTTTCTGGCGATCCATTCGCGTCTGCTGTTGCATACATTTTTTACACCACCATTTTCAAGTTTACTTAACCCATTACCAATCGCCAAATTTTCAACTATCCCAAATTGAAAGAGTTTGCAGAGGAAATTTCAAAAAGTGCCAAAATTTAAAAATAACCTTCTGATAGAGAAGCAACCATTGTGGGAAAAGGAGAAATTGCTCGTTTAGAGCAATTTCTCCTTTTCCAACAATGTTTTCCAGAGTCGACCGTAATAAACTGGTCAAATGTCGTTATTGTTTGGTAATGGGTTAAGGCACCATAGCAAGCGTCGCTCTTTTATTATAAGTGATTTATTCCATCGATTCCTTTAGGCTGTCAAGTGCAGTGGCATTGGAGAGTGTCAATGCATTACATAATTAGAAACATTGACAACCATAATCTGTCTTAAACCATTAGAGATTCGTTCATTCATTGATGCCACTTTAATTGATTGGCATTAAGACTTTTACCCCGCGTTACGTTTTCTCTTGCAGGGTTGAGTAATGAGTAGAAGAACATTGTTGTCCTCAATAACACCTTTATAAAGATGCAAACGATTTGGTTGTGACGAATGTAGTCAAATGACTGTCAATATATTTTAGATACACACAAAATCACATTTACCAGGCAAACATCAGCTGATGAAAACCTTGTTTAGTTGTCGCTTCGAAATAAATTTAGACTTTCCCGGAACGTATACGAGTGCACATGTAGTATGTATTGGTGATTTTTAGTAAAGAACTATTACAAGCGCTGATTGAGGCTCACATCTCCCTGCATGGATAACGGGCCGATCATCGCCACCCATTAACCAAGTATACCAACATAAAACACTGTAGGTTTACGGACTGTAGCTTCTTATCTTTATGTGTGAACATATAGTGTTATCTGAAAAACCTATTTCCATCCATGGTATACAGCTTATCCTACTTGTACCAGGCAAAATATATACACCATTCTACAAAATAACAACCGATTTATTAAACAAAGGCTCTCAAATTATTTAAATCATCTGTAAGAGCAGTATCAGTGGCACATTAAACCTTTTTATATCATTATTGATATTGTAAAATTGTATTGTGGGCCTGCGGCCTTTTTACTTCATATAAACTCTTGTACTTGTACTTGTATTTGTATTACCAACAATGGGACATCGCCACCCACCGGGTAAGGTGACTAGGGGTGGAATTTGTCAGTTCTTGGATGGGTCGAATTGTACCGAAACTCTGGGGACAAGGCCAAAAAAGCAATTTCAAAAGCAATATCACTTGTGATGTGATGCAAACGCTGCATTATAATGCACGCAATTTGAAGATTGCCAATTTGTGGCTGAGCCTTTTTTCTTTTGTGTCTTTTTGGAAATGACCTTTGAAATACAAATTGAAAAGAACTAAGAAAAAGTGTTATGTTATTAATGTTTTAAAATGAACGAATGAACAGTTTCGTAATTCATCTTTAAAGCTTAAACACTTTCCCCACAATTCTATATTTGATAAACTGTTTTAGTTCCTCAATAGATATTAGAATTATTCAGAATTAAATGATTTTGAGATAGCAATTCTCCAACGCCCGTACCATGACCAAAGGTATGGCTGAAATGTAGAGCTTGTCGTGAACCTGCTATGACATTGCAGTGGCGGTGTTCAACTAGTGAATACCCTCATACATTGCTTTTCATAATGCTGATACCACATGTGCTATATTCAATGCTTGTTTACCATGATTGCTTTGGACAATTACTTCTAATTCCCCAATCAAAAGAGAAAATATTTTATGAGCTGCATTTGTATATCATTTATTTTATCTTTGAGGATAAGCCATGACCTAACGGGGTCACGCCTACAAAACAAATCGAGACAGAACCGGTTCATACCTGGACATAGACCAACTCTTCTATTCAACCAACCGAAAGTGAAAACATTTTTTTGACTTTTATTCGTATTATCATTTCTTTCGATCTTTGAGGATCAGCCATGACCTTACGGGGACAGAACAAGTCTGAACTGGTTTCATACCTGGACAAAAACCAACCCCACTAATTAATCAATCGGGTTTCTCGCGGTTCTGTTAGAAAAACACATCAACATCACAAATCACTCAAAGAGTTTCTGCACATGTGTCAAAACATGACGTAGGTCTTGCTTTAATTTGAATTACCGTGTTTACCACGATAGTCAACTTGTATCAAAAAAGCAAAGGAGTGGGGAGCATTTGGAATCGATGTCCAATCCTAATTAACTTTAATGAGACTTCCGGCAACACAATAACGATTATGTCTCAACTTTTTGGTAAACACGAATTATGAATAGTAAAAGCGGAAAAGGATTTATTAGACAAAAAGTCTTTAATTGCCTTTAGACCCCAGACAGACGTACATCGAGAACTACCGAAGAAGACCGACGATAGAATGAGTTTCAAAATGGCGGATTATGGGTATTCTACCTTAATCAGTAATACTGAATCAGGTGTGGTTGCATCTTTCGGGAATGAACGCCCTGGAATGTATTGAGATTTCGCGCGTTCTTTGACGGGGTATTGTGTTCATTAGGTAACTTGCTGTTTTTTCATTGATCATGCCATCTGAGGACGTGTTACCACGCAGAGAATCCCGTACGTGATAGCCTACTTTAACCTGATAATCACTTTACTCAAACAACACGGTCTAAAAAGGTCAAAATCTGAGTGTGTTTAGAAGATGATGAAATGATTATTTTCACTCGATTATCTTTTATACATGCATGCATTTTTATCATTTTTAAAGTTTTTTTTTTGGTCGCGTGTCTGTCTTTGGCTATTACACTTATCAATCCCATGAGATGTTATAGTGGTAAAATACATGTTTAGTCAATGTATTAAGTTTTTGAAACGCGTACCATGAGTTGAAAGTAATGATTTAGTTTGGCGAGTACCATTGTAATGGTAAAAATAATGTTTCCTTCCGCAGCACATTTTGATATTAATACAAATATATTCACCCTCTGATCACCAGTGGCCTCCGAATGCTCTTTATCACGCATTTGTCTCGTAGATAGACGTACATGTATCTACGTTTGGTCGTTAATTGGTTATACTTGTAAAATACTTCTAACGAACCCTAACAGAAAACAGAAACGGCCACTGTCACAACTTTCATTCATTTTAGATATCAACTTGACAATATTTTCAAGAAAAATCAAATGAGAAAATGTAATTTGTCTGACGGCTAACTACGTAAAACCAGAAGTAGTATTCAATATTTCCTATAAAGAGCGGAACGATTATAAGTACCCACAATGTAATGTATTGCGACATAATTTTTTGAAGAAAGTAAATGGGCAAAAAATAGCAGATCGTTGGCGTCAGGCATCTGTCTCTCTGTTAAAGGTTTATTAGCCCATTGTGGCTACCGCATATCTTTTATTTCGATGAGAACTACCTTAACACCTGAGTTTAAGGGAAAAAAAGAAACATTTTGCTACACACAGTATCAGAGAACAGTCTGACGTATGGACGCCACGCATGACCTTTTAAAACGTAATTTCTCTGGTTTCAACACTACCAGCACTCTTCGAAAAAAAGTAACTTGAATAAACCCTGCATTCAGAGCTTTAATTCGATGTTTTATGAATAAGATAAATAAAGTATATTTCTATCCTAATAAATGTAGGGTGACCCATCGTCAGTATAATATGGCTTCATCCTGCCGAGTGTGGATTCGAACCCCGGTCGTTCGGATGTTTTAACTAATTGCCAAACAATAACGAAATTTAAACCCTTTGTTGCAGACGATTCTGGAAAACACTGTGGCAAAATGAGAAATTGCTCGTAACGAGCAATTTTTCCTTTTCCCACAATTTTTTTCTGCTCTATTTATTTTTCAATTTAATCACATTTTGAAATGTCGTCTGCAAACTCTTTTAATTTGAGACAGTCGAAAATTTGGCATTTAGTAAAGGGGGTTAACATTCTTGAATGTATACAGCGGTAATTGTAAGGTCGAAAAAAGATGTTTGTGAACCTATTTTCGCCTTAGTAGTAATATGCCAGCAATGTATCAAGACGTATTTCGAAGGCGCCTTTTTAGTGTGGAATCAGCTGACATTCAATTTACTTCTCGCCCGGAGGACTGTTTCATAAAGCCCCAGACTGTTTATGTAACCGGGGTCATATCTTCACGTCCGTATACGCAAGACAACCATTAGAGATTTGATTTAATGGGAGTTCAAACCCTCGGTGGAATTCAACCGTAATCTGTCCCAAGCTATAGACACGCAAACATTAATTCCACCTGACGCCATGCGTGTTCTTTTTTCTTATACATATCTAAAATCGTGACTGTGATCCTATTTTTTGCAATGGGAACAAGTCATATGGCAGCTTGTAGCTGCATTCTGTTCTGACTTTGTGATACTTTCAAACTTATTGATTTGGGGTAATTAGAGTTTTTAATAATTGGAAGAACGAATGCATATTCTTGGTTCAGACGACATGACTATATGATATTGTTCATGTTGCTTTTTTGTTAATTTAGTATACAGCTTCTTCAGATGACATTGAATAGCTAGGCACAATAACATGGCTGGTGAATGCTTTACTTCACCACCATGGTGATGACGACAATGATCGGGTGCGTGTTTTTAGGGTGTTATTTTACTATTTCTCTTTCTTTCAGACAAGTCAAAAAACATAATTCAACCCTTATTGAATCTAACCGTCTATTGGTAAAGTTTCAGTTTTGAACTCGTGGAATTAGAAAGTCCATCAGCTAAAGATTGTGATAATCGATCTAAACAAGCCGATTGTGCAACGATGTTTACCACTTGATAGTTTTGAGTATCATTATTTATCAGAACATGTATTTACCTTGACATAAAATGGCATATTGCATGGTAGTTTACTGGTTTTGCGAAGGGGGTTTCGGGAGGATGTATTTTTAGTTCCTCCTGAGTGAGTGAATCTATAATAAAATTACCGACCCGTGAAAAGTGTTGCTCACTAGTTAATACAAATGTCGTTTTTCGCAGGTAAAGTGTGGTTGTTCGCATATGCCACCCTAGTTCGAAACCTCTTTCCCTCAGCCCTTACAGGAGCCATACACAAGATAACCATAACATCTTTTTTTTCTCTACAGTATAAAAGTTGCCTTGATTTTTAACGAATGAACGTTTTATTCTATGACTGTTATAGCCTTGAGGTAAAAAAAGCATGCTCTCAAAGATTTTTATCAGAGAAACCAATAACGTCGATCTTGCTATGTCTCAATCGATGAAGGAACTGGTTCTCTCTCTCTCTCTTTATCCCTTTACCAAACAGTAACGACATTTGACCAGTTTGTTGCAGACGACTCTGGAAAATATTTTGGGAAAAGGAGAAATTGCTCTTAACAAGCAATTTCTCCTTTTCCCACAATAAGTTTTGCCCTACCATAAGATTAGCTTTCAATTTCAATTTTCTGTTTGTATTTCGCTGAAATGCAATGTCACTTGAAGGACTAGATTCCTTAGGTCTCCATGACAATCGGCAGGGAGCAAAAGGGTTTCGCAAGTTTGAATACATTTACTGAAGTCCACAGTCAACATGGTACTGCAATGTCATACAAAATGGCCGATATCTATCCGGCAACGGTACAACAAACGAATTTGACAAAACAATATCTAAAAAGACTTTTTGATCTTAGTCAAGCGACTTGCAAAGTTCTACCCAAGGAATGCTTCCGCCTTTCTAGTATACAAAATACTATGGATTGTTCAAAACAACACAAAACGATGATAAAAAAATATGCGAATTTACATTTATTTGAACAAAAGCTGTCACATGCGAATTTTTCTACTGTCTAATGTGCTTTTTAGGTATTCTACAGCATGTGCGAGCCATAGAATAATACGAGCCAAGAAACAAAGGACAGTCGTACAGTATTACAGTGTAATTGATGATACGAACCTGATCTAGACAACAAGGTGTTGCGTCTTAATTATCTTTATAGAACCTTCAGACAGAGTGTATTGTTTGTGATAAGATGTCATCACGTTTGAAGGTCATTCCCGTTTACTGTTAATGACTGACCTTTAAACGTGGAATTACGTCGTATGATTTCTGAATCGAAACGATCTAGAAGCGACCAATGGAACCTGATCAAACAGGGGAACACGTGGACAATTAGCCATGGTCTATAGAGCTTGGCGATGGAAGCCAATAATCGTGATGGTATCAGACTTTTGTTCGTCCCTCAATTAAACCCAGCGCCTCCAGTCTTGCCAAGACTGCACACATCTGTCCAGAGCGCGATTTTTATGATATCATGGTGTGTTGGTAACATTTGACAGGATAGACGAAAAGCTCTCCTGAAAAAAAAGCGTAAAATTAACGTTCTTGTGAAATTCACAAGACAATCTGGACAACCCGTTCGATAAACAGGGAAAGATACTTTGCGGAATCTACCATCAAATATAGCTGCTGTGTTCATAGATAAGAGCATCGTTTTATAAACGACATTGCTTACGATGGTTTGATCTGTAGTGATCTGCCTAAGACCCTTTTGCACGAATATATTGTCGAGTCCTCAAAAGAAAAAAACACACCTTAACAATAAACAACTTTCGTCTGTTACCTCGATCAGTTTTTGGTTGACCAGTAACCCGGTTGATCCAAGCTGTAGAATGAAATATCTATAGCTGGCTCATTCGGACTAGATGACCAGCAAAATCTAGTTCGCTAAAAGAGTAAATAAAAAGCGTAAATGACATCAGAAGAAATAATCCCAGCTCTTTGTGTAAGGTCCAACAAAACATTTGACCTTCTTCCTATGATAGTGTGTATTTTTGTAGAACCCAGATCTTGAGTAAGATGTCTGAAGTTCTATTTCCAGTGTGGGATACAACAATAAATCATCCAGGATTACACTGGATGTCTGCATGGTAATGGAAATAAATCCAGCTTTTACGACTCGTTATGTAATGTCATTGGGCGTAATATGCAATCGTGATTATCTTGCAGGGGAATTTCGAAGCCAATTCTTATCTTTGCTTTGCCTTTATCTCTGATTGTATTACACATGCTGGCCACATATTACAAAGTGTGATTCCAAATAAAACAATAAAGGAAACCTGGCCAAAAATTTACTTCTTTTTTCTCATTAGTCAATATTTGATTTCATCGAATATTGATCAATGCAATCAAAGAGCTAGTAGCCAATTCAAACAGCAGCTTAGTTCAATGTAAAGCAGTCAAAGCCTTGAAAGGTTGGAATACACAATTTACAAAGATTTACGATAACTAAGAGGCTATAATTGCAGAGAAGATGAATCCATATAAAAGGAAAGCTTTTACGTGAGAAGTTTCACGATGGTATCATTTATTGCTGAACCTTCGTTTCCATGACTTCAATATATCATTATTCGGCATAGATATAACGAAAGTTTCTTTTACATGTATGATGTATAACTTAATGACATGAAATGTTTTTAGAGAAAACCGAAAAAAGTGTGTTTATATTTCTCGATCTGTATTCAGCGTTTCTCAATTTTGATTCGTCAATATCCGATTTATTCGATGTAGTCCCAAAGAACTTTAACTTCCAATCGGATTTCGTTTTACATACCCATGTGTAATTTTGTGATGGGTCAAAGGTGAGACCATAAGCCTCTTTGATGTACATCTCCCCCCCCCCCTTTTTTTACTTTTTTTATTACAATATAGACATAGTTTTAGTTAACGTCGGTCCATAAGTAACATATTACACAAGGGTTCGAGGTTCTATGTTATGCCTCATTTCAAACATGAGCTTACAGTACTTAGTATGAATCAAGTTTCATCTTAAATACAATTGAGTTGTAGTCTGTTGATACATTATAATCAAAGCATTCAAAGCATGCGATGAATAGTCTTTGTTAAAAGTAGGTTTAACGCCGTACCAGTCACTTTCCAGTTATGTAATGGCTATCCTGGATTCACCAGAACGAACTAGGCTACTGCTCTGAAGTGTGTTGTCAAATGATACTCCCACGAAACTAGATGTATCAGTGGGGTTCGCACCCGACTTTTTAGACCGCCATTTATCCACCAGGCTACACAGAATCCCGATAACCAATCAGATAACATACACTCATACATGTTCATCATTTTTATGTTTCAGTTACGTTGTTGTGCATCCCGATGACCGTTGCCGGGAAAGTGTATCGTCTCTGGGTTTACGGAGAAGCCTTGTGTAAATTGACGCCGTACCTACAAGGTAAACCGATTTATTGTTTGATTTATTGTAAATTTTCATCAAGATTGCATTTTCTATGTGAACAGCTACTCGCATATACAAGCTTAAAGTAGAATGAATGTAAAGCCCATTCAAGGGTCCCCACCTTCGGATAATCGTTTTAATGGAACAACAAGTAATGACTCGAGAAAGTATAATGATAAGGTCTAAACTGCTCCAAATGAGTATCACACTGTGTTGTCACAATAGATACCTACTATCTGTATCACAGTGTTAGTGTCATTTCATTTCATCATACCTTTCGATCACTATTTGCAGAATACTTTAGCATCTCTTTTTTATTGGGGTATAGTAACGCCATGGATAACTTCGTCTATGTCTTCAGTTATAATTTGAAAATGTCAGTTGTTCTCCTAATGCGTCGGTTTTGGCCTTAGTTTTTAGAAATGATAGAAGGCATTTTTTCAAGTTCATTGTCATTTTAGTAGCATATTCTGTTCATAAGGTATTTCTCAATTTCATTTCCTCGACTTTCTCATTACTCGCAGCAGGTGTTTTCATACACCGTAGTCCCCGCGGTAAGGATGCGTGTGGTGAAATATTGACCACCGTGACAAGGAAGATGAATAGGGCGTTATGGCGTATTAATTATAAATATGCTGGCGGAGGGCTGGCGGTCATTGAACTCATCCGTAAAAAGAACTTTATCAAAATGTCCTTGATTCCATTGCACTCATCCGTAAAAAGAACTTTATCAAAATGTCCTTGATTCCATTGCACTCATCCGTAAAAAGAACATTATCAAAATGTCTTTGATTCCATTGCACTCATCCGTAAAAAGAACTTTATCAAAATGTCCTTGATTCCATTGCACTCATCCGTAAAAAGAACTTTATCAAAATGTCCTTGATTCCATTGCACTCATCCGTAAAAAGAACTTTATCAAAATGTCCTTGATTCCATTGCACTCATCCGTAAAAAGAACACTATCAAAATGTCTTTGATTTTACTAGTCTGTTAACACTAAGAATGCTAGGTAATTTTCTTAAGATATCTTTTTGTGTGACTTTTTTTCCAACACCTTAGATATACGCTATATTAAGATGAGGAAAGATACTTAGAGAAGTGAACAGGTTAGATCACAGGCCAGCCGCCAAGCAACTCTACTTATGAAGTCGGTTCTATCACTTTAATGATTTAATCCGGATAATGAAAGTTTATGTAGGAAAATGATAATCATCTTACGACCTATGAATGCGCTGGTGGGTGAATTAACTTATCCGTAAAAGATATGTAAACCAACATGACAAAAGCTGTAACTAATCTTCACCCGAAAACTTTGAAGATGACGCTGGAAAATGAGAATATGTTCATTAATTAGGTTATTTTGTATTGTGTTTGTAATTGACAGAAGTCTTTCTTGTCAACCCTTTACGAATAAAGTATCAGATGGATTGGTCTATAGGGCCTGTTGATTTTCAAAATGTATAAAGGAAAGAACTCGATTATTGAATACTAATAAGCTTTAGTCTAATAGTCCACCAACTCTCATGAACTAATACTCAACAATCCAACAGTATTGTAGTTATATTGCGACGATCAACGGGCCTACGTTTGTTTTAAAACCAGCAATAAACAAAACTCTTTCTAAGCCACTAGGGTTTTCCTACACATGAACATATTTACTCAGTCGAAAGGTGAAACCACGGAACTATCCTACATTTACCACAGACCGTGTGAAATACTGTTGAGAAAATGAAATTGTTCTATAAATATGTGTTCCCTTTCAAGGAAAATCAGTCATCTCAGATAACTATTTAAAACGTTGTCAGACGCATGGACATTACCACTTTACGCAACATCAGCATTGTCGCACTGTATTTTTTTTCAGGCTTTTGTTTGGTCTATTATCAACAAATATAGAGTCAAATATAGACCGAATAGAAGGTAGAATCATTTATCTCAAAAGAAAATAACTCTCGATATGACTGGCTAGTGTCTTTTTTAAATCTCCGATGACTCTTTTGAATAGTAGATCTCCCACGTGTTACCCTTGTAAAATATGTTTGAATTGACCGAGATTAACCCTAACAATGCTGGGTAATTTTCTAAAAATAGATTTTTGTGGCGTCTCCTTTCAAGAACCTTACATATCTGCTTTTATATGAGGAAACATACTCAGAGTAACAAACAAGTTAATTTACAGGCCAGCCGCCCAGTGAATTGGCGGCTGGCCTGTGATCTAACCTGTTTGCATAAGCATGAAGTGGGTTCCAGCACTAGAAGGGTTAATATTCTCTTACGATGTTTCGAGACGTTTATTGTTCGGGTGTGTAAGGCACGGGTGCATGATGAATGCGGAATTGGAGTGGTCATCTATACTAACACAATAAATCCCCGTTCCGGACAAAAACGAGCGTCTGGGGAGCGTTCGCGTTATTGGATTATCGCTGTCGTCCTGGTATATGGTCCGCAAAACAGGATTATTAAGGTTCGATGTGCCCAGACATGTTTGCACGGTCAATATATAGCATCGGACTGACAAGTTCAGAGGCATCAATGGAAACAATTTTCTACATCCGGTTAGACGTTTGAATTATGATATCCGTAGATTATCGAATAAACTCTTGTACACTTAGCCCTGGTGGATTCACTATTCATTAAAATAGGTACATTGGTATCTGTTGACATTAAACCTACCTTGAAACCCTACATAGATATGTCCATAAAACGTGTAAAGCATTTGATATTAATTTCATGGCCCTTAATGGCATATACTTGTCAGGAAACAAATGATTAAGTATCGGCATTCATTCAAATAACCTTGTCCACGTCTTATCAATTCCGATAGTTACTCAAGTCTAGGGTAGTGATATATAAAACAACCTATGCCATAAATCAGCGTAAGTTCAAAGCAATCTTCCCTCTTATTTCAATACTGAGATAAGCATTATTGTCATATTACACGACATTAGAATCTTCTCTCCAATGCGAATTCAATGACTCCTAAATGATATTGTGCCTTTTTTCCTCACAATGAAGAAAAAAGGGCACAATGTCATGTAAGAGTCATTGGAATTGCTTAATACATTTCATGTATATAAATTTTGACTTCCGTTAACATAAAGTAGATCTCTTTCTGGACAAGCTATACAACAAAATAAATAACGTTTCATGTATATCCGTTTTGATTTACGTAAACATTAGGGATATCTCTTTCTGGATGATTCGAACAAGCTATGCAGCAAAATATGCAACATTTTTTCACAACTTATGAATTTTGATAGTTGTTCAAGTCCAGAGTAGCGATTTACTAAAACATACTAACTCTCAGACAAACTGCACAACTGAGTAATACGAGTTATAAATTATGACACAAAACCACAGGGCAATGACAATATAACGCCTGCACAATTTATCATCTAATTTTCATGCCGTTTTCAGGGGTCGCCGTTACACAGAGCACCTTTACCATCACCGCCATGAGCCTGGACAGATGTCTCTCAATCCTTCATCCGATGAAGTTCCGAAGTCTCCGGACCTCCAGGAACGTCCGGATCCTCATTGTGATACTCTGGCTGTCCGCCATGGTACTCATGACGCCATTGTTGTTTGTGAACCAGACCAGGTCCCAGCAAATTCTTACGCTTGTCACCGTCACATGCACGGAAGCCTGGGAGTCAGTACACCATAAACGGATCTACGACTTCGGACTGCTGTTCATCGTCTGTCTGATACCCGCTCAGATAGTTATCGTCTCCTACATACTCATGGGCAAGCGTCTGTGGGTGTCTGATGCGCAACTCCAAGGGTCCGGAAGTGACGACACCAAATTCATTCATACCGGAAGTCGATCAGAAAAACGCGGGAACGACCCAATTCGCTCGAGTAGAAGGAGGACGGCAAAAATGTGCATCATTGTGTCCATCGTGTTCGTGGTCTGCTGGCTTCCGTACTACTCTGTTCACATCTATCTAGACTTTAAGCGTGATTTCGAGGCGGTCGATGTTCTCTATTACGTCAGTTTGCTGATTGGTCACCTCCACTCCATCACCAATCCCATTCTGTACTGTTTTATGCACAAAGCGTTTCGTCATTGCGTCATGAGGATGCTGCCATGTTGGAAAACGAGACTTCTACGGGATGGATCTATGTATGCAACGGTAAGTCTAATCTTGCTATTGCTTTATCGGGTATATACTTCCAACGCTAATTCATCAGTTAGCTGAATCAAACAAAGTTTAAACTAATAAAAAAGTATTTCCTTTGCATTTAGATACACCATGGTTTAATATGAAAGGTACAATTTCGATCATAGAGCCGATTTTTGCTGAACATAATCAAATTTTCTTTTAAAAAATCCGTATGCAAAATTTTTAGACATATATTATTGCCATAACAATTTACAAAAGGAACATGTACATTCAATCAAGCAAATGAATAATTAGGCAAAGGGTTTGGCCACAAGGTCTACCAACTTGAATTCTGTCGTCCCCTTCGCAGGTATTTAAATTTTGTAATTATCAAGAATGTTTTCACATGTCCATTGCCTTAGTTTAATTTTTTTATTCATTAATGTTCCGGAAAATTTGGGGGAATCTTCTTTTGTTTAACGATTAAGGGTTTCTATGTTTTTTTTATTCAAACGTGCATGAGGGAAGAGCTCCCCTTTATATTTCTGCAATCGTTGCATTTCTAGACTGGTTCAAAAAAGTGCAAAATCCACCGAGCTTCGTCAGTCAAATGGTCTAGTTCTTAGTTCCTGTAGGACATAAACTGTCTATATGGGGAGGATTCCCAGCAATGCGGACAATAAATGTCAAATGTACCGGACACACTGGTCAACGTATTTTGACGTATTCAGTCGTCGGTCTTAATCTTTGTAACGAAAGGGGGAGTTTTATCGTTTCCTACAATATTTTTTAACGTATAACAAAGGCATTGTTTGACTAACTGTGCTTTATTTGGTAAAAAGTATCTGTCATAAAGGTAAGAATTTGTTAACTTGTGTTTAGAATTGAAGAGCGCTTTCCTGGGGTCTTATGTGTGCAAGAAAAGAAATAAACTTCTTCTTTGTTCTTTTTTGACTTATCGTGGATAATGTAAGGATGCATTATGGACAAATCAACACAAATTGCAAGAGTGTCTGGATGATTTTCGGCTAACTTTGTAAACGTCCAAAGGAGATATTTATGCACACGTGCTCCAATACTGTATATGTATGGGGATTGACTCATTAATTACAGCTGATTTGCTTTCGCTAGTGTGCACGGGTAACTGTCATCAGTTTAAAGACTCGGTCTGGTCAGGCCTGAAAAAAATATCATTACATTGACATAAATGTGTGGGTTAGACTCTTTATCATTAAATATCTACAAAATAAAACATCCAACTGGTCCAAAATATCAGGAAAACATTAAATGAATTGCATGAATAAAGTCATGACATTGGACTGTGTTAGTATAGACAAAAACAAAATTCCGTCGAATGTGTTATCTTTTCTACCAAGTAATTGGTTCAACAAAATCCTATAAGAGGTCATACAGTAATGAACGTTAAAGCACCACTTATGAACGGATATTGGATTATCGGGTTTTTACGACCTGTGTGGTCAAATCTCTATTTCTGTCGAGTTACATTGTAATATTAACAATTGTCATCCTACACACCGAGATATATATGGTCGTACTGGATAGGCATATAATTATCTCTATCTTAAAGCAAGTAAAAAAATATGTTAATAGATTCTTTGGTTGGTCCGTGTTATACTCCCGTGATATGAGGCTGGTATTTGCACTAAATTGTCGACATTAACATTATTGCTACCGGTTTTGATCACGGAAATATATTCAAACGAAGACATAAATTGTATTGCCGATGTGAGAATTACATAAAGAGTTGGTCCTTTCTGTCGTTTAAATAAACATTTTATTTAAAGACCTAGAAATTACAACGTCATTATAAAAGATATTCTTTACTACTACCATTTTTAACAATGAATTCTTTGTGTTTAAACTATCGAAGAACCTTTGACCATCTGCTGTGAAGTCGATTTTTGTAAAGAGCGTATGATTGGACTTGGGGTAGCCGGATGCATTGCGAGTGGTCTGCGTAATATTTTGCCGAAAGGATAGCTTGCTGTTTCTACACAGAAGCGGGGAATGGTGTTAAGTAGACTTCATACTTTAGACAATTTACAGTATACCCCATCAGACATGAGCACCGTTCACGATTAGAAACCAAAGGGTATTTTGTAAATAAGATTGATCAATACTCTTCCAAGTCGAGTATGACCAAATCATGTCAAAGATTAAAAGAAAACATTTCTAACGATTAATGAGTTTATATACATTTAACCAGTTTCGTTAATTGTCTTATTCACAACGAGTCTCCATTTACTTTGCAAACGTCCCAAGGAGATATTCATGCACACGTGCTATCATACGGTATATTTATAAAGATTGACCAATTTATTACAGAGAGTTGGTTTACAAACATTTAACCAATTTTGTTATGTTTCATTTTCTCGTCACCAGAACACGTTCAACCGTAACCGGATGTCAAGTTATAGGACCACGACGCGCTCATCCCAGCTGTCTCAGCGGAACTCCAGCCGGAAGTCGGGGCACTCCCATAGTGCAACACCGGAAGTGAAATACAGCAATCAAACAGAGACAGCCAATGAAAACACGCCTATGTGTAACGGAAGCGACACGTTGGCTGTTCAGGACTGTTTCCATAGAAACAACATTTCGAATGGTAAACGCTTCGAAGTGGATAACACAACACAAGACAATGACAATAGACGCAAAGTGCGACTCATTTTCTCCCGGAATCGGAAACATTCCGCGTCAAAACGGCGCGTGAATAGTTTTAAGCTGGTTTCAATACCAAACACAGATGGGGAAAACAAATCGGCCTCGAAAACGTCACCGATGTCCGAAACTCCGCCTTCGCCTTAATTTTGCAAGTTCATATACTGTTTATTGGCAATACAGAGCGGGTGCTTAATGCATCATTGGTAATATATGTGTGGTATATCTGTGTTATGTATATCTCTTTAATGTGTTTAAACTAGGGCGCTGTTTGAACCATTTCTTAAACTGTATCTTGGCGACAACTCGGAAATCCATAAGACCTGCTGGGGTAACGTTTTCCAAAACGACTTCTAAGGGAAATATTCACGAAAGTCATTACTGTCATACTTGAAAAGTACACGTATTAAAAATACAACATTGACATATTATAGGTTATTGGAAGCGTCTCGGAGGGATGATTTCTATGGTATGTTACTTTGCAATATTGCTTTTATCAATATCGAAATTAGAAGGAATGCTGTTTCAAACTTGCGCAAATATTTAGTATGTGGTGTTTAGTAACACGCTTGTAACGAGTGCGTTGGCCCCTGACGTTGGAATGAATTTCCAGTCTAAATCTTGTAACGTTTCACAGATTCCTTGGGGTAATCATATATTAGCTTTTAACCAGATGGATATGTCATGTACTGTGTCGCCTAAAAGTTTTAAGAAAAGTACAACTTACAGTAGAAATGGAACAATATTATAGTACATAATATCAAAAAATCATTGTTGAACAATCGGCATTTTCTCGGAGTTTCAACAGTAATTTCAAAGAATTATAATAGCTTAACCCTTTATTAGCACAAAATTCCAGACTGTCCCGAAATTGAAGGAGTTTGCAGACGGCATTTCAAAATGTGATGAAATTGCAAAATGATCTTCTGATAGGTAAGAAAACATTGTGGGAAGAGGAAAAAATGCTTGTTAAGAGCAATTTCTCTTTTTCCAACAATGTATTCCAGAGTCGTCTGCCAGAAACCTTTTAAATGTCGTTATTGTTTGGTAAGGGGTTAAGAGTTATTCCGGTAAATTAAGGTTAGAATATGTCATTTTCCATACAAAAAAACCCTTCCAATTCACATGAATATTTATTCCTTCACATCAGAAGCGGGATTGCAGTGTTCAGTCCAGTATTGAGGGTTAATCAGGAGCGATTGATGTCTTATTTGTTCAAACAAGCCATTTTGCTTCCTTTATACCTTATTTTGTAATTAATTTCTTGTAACAAGATCAACCCTACGAGAGAATCTAGTATATGCACCATGTATCATGTAAATTATGGATGTCATATGAAAGATTTTCGTCCTCTACGAAAAAGCTATATTTTTGCTGTTTATGTATTGTAAACGGCAAACAAAACAGCGTATACATCCAGAACCGTATTGAAACATGGCATGTAGAGCAAGCAGTGTAAGAGCACTAAAAAACTTGGAACACGGTATAATGTCACTGGTTGTCTATAGAGTTAAATCACTCAGAAAGAAATTACATAAGAGCTTTGTCCTATGGTTATTTCTGTACGGATGTTTGAAAGAGTATTGGCAATATCGGCCCATCTCCATGAATAAATGATAATCTTCGAGATTTAATTGTGTATCTTAAGGATTTTTTTATCAAAAATGCAAGGAAAATACTGGTTGGGGGTGTAATTGTAGATATTTAAAAAGAAGCTAAGGTCTTCGGAAAAGTACTATTGTGTACCCATAGTTTTGTAACAGCATTTGTACGAATATGCTACTTTTGAATAAAGCTGACATCATCGCTTGGCAAAGGCGAGGAATTATGAATTCCCGAAATTCCGGCTTCAAACCTAACTGTTTATCATACAGACAATCTTGTAATAAGCATCTCATTTAATGTTGGCATAGGTATGGAAAAGGAGATTAAATAGACGACATTCGAACTCGGATTTGTGTGTACTTGTCCGTAATGCCAAACATTTCTTTGCGGCCCCAGTAACGATATTTCAGGCAAGCATGCTGTTCATTTCCACATTGTCTGATAACGTATTTAAAGATGTATAAATGTTTTATGAGAGGAAACATGTTTATATGCCGTTATAAAGGCACTAACTATGAAATAAAAGATGACTATAACAAAAATGTATACAATTGGATGCCTTGTTTTTGTTCTCTTATTTACCACCTCTTAATCACCACGGATCTACTTGATAGAAACGTAATCACACTTCTCAGCATCCCAAATCTAAACAAAAATCACAGACGGTTTTTAAATTTGACATAATATTGGAATAGATGCATTTATTCTGTCTGATACAATCTTAATTCATGACGCAAGCCATTCCGAAAGCTCTTACTGGCGTGTTCTGAACGACTGGCGTACGTAACGAGTCGTTCGATAAATTGTCTTATTCACTTCGAATCTATCTCCATTTACTTTGGTCGCTTCAGACAAGATATACTGTGTGTTCATCCTGCTGATAAATCTATACATTCCGAGATCGTTTTACTAAAACGTGTTTTAAATTAAAACAAAACCCGAATTCATGAAAATATCGCTAACAATATACTCACGCTAATCTGGACCTATCTCGAGTTTAGGAACCGTTTTGTTCTTGAACTTCGTAATTAGTCTAAAGCCCTAACATATACTTAAGTACGGATATCGTACTCAGCTGAGTAAGTTATATTATCTGTGTTCTTGACGTCGCTTCTTGAGCACCTATACTGTTATACAGTATTTGAGCGAAATGATCACTACGTAACGTTGATGCTTATGTGTATGACCAAAGTTGAGCATAAATATACTTATGTGGTGTGCGAAAACATCGGCCCTGATAGTGATTACACAGAGAAAAGTCAACTGCATTCGATTGATATGAAAGAACGAAACATGACAATTGGTCTTTTATCAGGTAGAAACACTAGGTCGTAAGATTGGATGCAATTGATCCCTCTATCTATTTCATTCCATAACAAGGACACTTTTCAACTTTAACATGGAGCAATTGAAAAAGTTGAAGGATGAGATGATATAACCACGCCTATTACGTCTTTCAAAATGTATGAGTACACTCGGCTAAACAAAGTGAATTCGTTACTAGCGGTGATATTCTCGGTGACCACATGAAGAAATGATACACCAAGAAATCCTAGTATTTCAATGTTAGAAATATTACATTGTGTGCAGTATTTTAAGGCTATGCAGTAAATTCTACTTTGTAGATTGTATAAGTTGGTATATAATTTAAAAAGAGAGAATAAAAAAAGCATGTTAAACACTCATGTCTGGCTGGACCTCAGATCTTCTTAAGAACTGACAATTTTATCGAAGACTCTACTTATCGTTGAAGCTGCCATTACATATAATGTTGCGTATCACCACACTAGCCCAGGGAAAACAAAATATCTATACTTCCGGGTCAATCGGAACTACTCGGGTATTTCCGTGAGCTGTAAAATACACCTCGGATATAAGTGTAGTTTTACAATTTTTCGGGTAAATCGGCATCCGCCAATTAACAGATTTTCTAAGCGTGCACGTTAAGTAGTTCAATGTGTATGGAATGTTGGACATCCTTTTTAATCACTTTTGATCAGTAACTCATACCAAATGGCGAACTTGTTGTTGTGACACGTATACTTGTTTCCTCAATCAAATTTAACGACTTTTTTGATTTTACATTCAAGATCTATTTTTAGAAACGAAAGAAAGTGACGTGGAAACAATATGGCGTCATCCCTATTATTTCAGAGGTGTTTTCTATTGGATAAACCCGATGTGTTCAGATTGCTTCCGGGTTTGTGGTTGAATTTATGTTTTCTGCAATTTGTCATTTTCAACATTATTCCATTCGTGTCGAAGCAGTCATTTTCAGCGTCAGTGCTTCCAGCATTTCCATCACAGTGTTATTCTTCACTCTAGAAAATTGACTTTCACTTCATAATTGAATTAGTTTTGACGATGTCTGATTTCCATCGCAGTATTGCACAACATGTGACTCATAACATCGATTGTCTCCCTACATGAACGTCGAAGAAATACGAATAAAACATATATTGTTGATATCATTAGATATTGGAGCGAGCATCGGCCTAGCTAGAACTCGCACCCAGGTTTATCAGCGCATCTCTGAGATCGGATGTGAAGTGTTTCATCTCATTCAAGAATTACCCCGTTAAAATAAGGCATATCTGCAGAAGATGAATTATGAAACCAATCGCACAAAATGAGAAATGTCCCTTTTTGTCAGTAGAGTATATTCACAACATATAACAGGTATGTAGATATTTTGGTGTCTGCCCTTGCTAAGAATTTTGGCAAGGCTAAACTCTCTAAACTCAAGAAAAAAGATACCAACTCGCTGGCTCCGATGTTTCCCACTAATTAACCAATTTGAGAAATTCCTCGATTTGTTGCTTCTTTTTCATTTCCTTTGCAGGAATAACTCAACTATCTGACAGGCAATTATGCTATATTAAATCTTTTTATTACTCTTTCTAATTTTTAGACACCCCCTACAAACAACTAACAGCTTAATTCGTGCTTTACCTGTTTATATGTCGTTTGATGTGCAAAAAATGGTTTACCTCCCAGAAAGGAATTTTGCATCATTTGAGATATAGATAGAAATCAAACAGTTTGTTAAATCATCCATCGCGCATTCTCCTTTTGTACTAACTAGCAAATGCCATATATTCCTTAACAGAAAGTTTGTTGGTTACCGTCCGGAATAAATATAATTTGCAGCAAACTTTTTGAAAGGAAATAAAGATGATAATCCTTTGGTAGTATCATAAACTTTGTTGAAAAAATAACATGACTTGCAAGTATCAGTTTGGTTTAAACTTATGCTTTTTCATCGCTTGTGAAACTAATTCTTACAACTTAGATCAATCCCTCTTGGAATATGCCTCGTGGATACATACATTTGTAACCAGTGTGCTCGCACCGGATGTGAATTATTGAAAGGTCGCAAAGCATATTCCGCTAATCACGGTTTTCGAACCTTTGACCCTCGTGGGACCGACGCTCTACCTCTGGACCAATATCCTCCGCAAGTATTGCAAAGTCATCTGCAAAGTCATCTACCGCAGCCATAGGAAATCCTTGATTGTTTAGTAAATCAGTTAAAGAGATGGTGATGCATTAACCTTTGTTTCTTTTGTATGTACTCGTACTTGACTTAAATTACAGTCGTTAGAGTATTTTCAAAACAACCAAGATATAAGTAGAAAGTGCTTGTGACAAGCAATTCCTTTTTGCCATAGTTGTTTCTACACAGTATTAAAAGAAAGTTATATTGACCAACCTTTAAAACCATTGTCTGCTGTTGCTTTTAAATGTGAACCAGTATACAGTTTGTATGAAGAAATCGAGTAAAGGAACACCTACCAGCAGGTATCCATCCCCCTTCATCTTAAGGTTTTTGATCGACCTTGATCCCTCTATAATGATATCTGTATGAGTATTTCCTCGTATGTGCCTGTCCCCAGACTGAATCTATAAACGCAATTAAATAAAAATAATTTGCAGGAAATCAATGTCATACCGTGATATAAGTAGACTCAATCTCCCTGAAATTGAGCACAGTCTTCACTGTTCACAAAAATGAAATGGATGTCTAATTTGAGGTTAGATTAAAATTCAAAAGCGATGCATTGGTTTTAAAATTAACATCGTTTCAATTGTAATTACGAAGAGATAATCGCTCTCTTCGAACCACAGGGGATATCAATAGTGATTGGTCGCTCCGTAGAAAACGCCAGTACAGAAATTGTTTAATTCGTCTCCGATCGATGTTTTCCGAGAGCGACTGAAGTAATCCGACGAAAGAATGTGTTGCAAAATGGCAGATAAAAGGTAGTCTTTCTTAATGAAAAAAAAGAAGCCCTGCAAATCATTCCAATATTGTCGGTTTTCCTTTCGCCCTGAGATACATATAAAGCCAATTGATAGACAATTTCGTGCTATTCATCATTGATCTACTATTCTCGTTGAGCTTTCATTGACGCAAAATCATTGCAAACAGTTAAAAAAATACACAAAAAATGTATAGTATACTACTACAGACTAGTATAGCTTTAAGACAATTTTACCATGCGAACTACTTCTGTTGATTTCTTTTCAAATCATTTTTAGACACCCCTAAATCAAAACTAAATAGAAATTGTGTATAAGTGGAAGGGGAATTTATTTGAACTTCTTAAAATATCTCAGATCTGAAGATTAACAGTGGACCATTATGGAACCTTATTTCCCATTTCAAGTATTTATAAATGAAATGAAGAAGTAATCAATTACTAATAAAGGAACGGATAATGGTTATCAAACATTGTCGCTCTGAATTGTTTAACCTATATGAACTTTGAGTTGTCTTTTATGTTTATAACACTTGTACCGATACGACCAAATGTGAGAAGCATGCATCAGCACCATGGTCAATATGATTGCAGTCAGGGTTTGGTCAGTGTTTTCCTTGCAAGGTGCATATATGATGAGTATTCTACATACATGTATAGGAATGCGGTCGGAAGAGGTTTATTTCAACATCCAACTAGTTCCATGATCGACATAAAAGACACACCCACTTATATAATTGACATCTGTCAGTAGGTATTCACTTATAAGATAATGATTTCTTCTTCTTATAGAGATAAATCGTGTGTTCGTGTGACAAAGCAGTTGAAGGTCTTCGAACCATCATATGCAGTTCTGTTTTCAGAAGACACCAGTATTGACCAATACATTAGCGACATTGATATAACCGACAAATTGTTTAAAAGTTCAAATCAAAAACATTTAAAACACCCATCAAATAATTTGTGTTCATCAGCAACACTTAACAATAATCGTCTTAACCAATCATGAGGAGGGGAAAGGAGGGAAGGCATTTTCATGATAAAGAAAGTATTCGTCTGAGGTGTCTTTAGTTTACGCATCAAGCCATTCCATCAACAGGGATTCTGAGGGTTTCCTTCAACTTATACTCTGAGAGATGTGTAATTTGAAAGAGTATTGAAAAGTCGGTGATAATCAACAAATAAGATGTTTCTGACAAGCAATAAGAAATGCGATGTATACGAATATATGTTAATAAGTTATACAAGGAAAAACTATTTCACTCCTTTATTTCCTTTTTGACCAAAGTTCATTCTGCTTCCGCCAAATTGAAATAAGGTATTTGTGGGAAAGGTTTATTTATAGGTAGTTTGTTGATGGCGTCAAGTAGTCAAGGAAATTAGAGGTTGGCGGCTTCCGAGAATTATGTCTAGCCGGTAATGTCAAATACGATAAATCTTTAAAGTACCTTTCTGGTAAGGAATCTGATTTGATACGAATTTCCAGCAGACGATATTTAAAAGCTTAAATAATGGCTATTATAAATGATAAATAATGCCCTTTGAGTTTATTTTATTTTATTTTTGGTTTCTATTGACTTGAAATTAACTGTCTGGTCCTAAAAATTAGATTAGGTCTGACGTTTAACCTCTAGTTCTAAACGCTTGACAGGTCAAATATCAAATGTAAAGAAACAGTTTGCCAATTTGCGGAGGATATGTCGTGCGCTCATACTAGAACTCGATAAAAGTTACTTCACATAGTTTCCGAAGTAAAAGTTCCTTGTTCGATTTTGGCAAAGACATGAAAGTCCACCGGCGTTGCCTTTGGCAATATTTGTTAAGAAATGGACCCATCATGTTTTTCGAAATAAATAGGAAGTTGTCAATTTTGGATCTTACTTACCTCGACAAAGAATTTCTTATCTTTAATAAAGAACATGTGTGGTATTTCCGTAACGGTTTGTACCTCAATTAAGGTTCTGAAATCCCGTAAATTCGTTGAATAATGTAAAGTGAGCCGTTGAGCCTGTCAGCGCTTCTATGGGAAAGCCGGTTTATAAATAAATGTATGAATTCTTTCTAACGTCACATGACAAGAGCGGTTACATATTTCCGAAGTCCCACGTGGTCTTCTTCTAAGTTATCTCATTGTTTACGAAATAAACATGTTTAAACGGTTTGCATAATTCAAATGATCTATATCTTTTTTATACGGTAACGTACTGGTTTGGAGGATGTCAGTAATATGGTCTATTGTTACTTTAGAAATTGATAGAAGACGATTCATTGTAAAAATTTCAAATCATTATCTATGAGAGAGTCTTTTGTATTAATAAAGGATTTCTTTTTTCTTTCTGAAAGCTCCCATACTGAAGTAAATTTCGAAATATCCAAGGGTTATTGTCCTTCAGAGCCTCGTGTTTGTTTCCTTTAACAGGCTTTGTTGTAAGAAAAGCACATTGTTCAAAGGGAATGGGACGGATGCCTAAAGTTTATTCAGTCCCACTTTGATGTAATAAGGATGCCACATGACCACACGGAATAGATATCAGTCGTCCCCTTAATTGAGTTACGTCACGGAATATCGTTGTCATTAAATCTCTTTTATTGCAATGCCGAGGCCCTGATGTTTTACTTAGAACAATATGATTCCTGATGTAATTGTGCATGCAACACTATGTAATGTATCTGTCAAACTTAATCACCCATTCTCCTTCGTTTCAATGAAAGTAATGACGTCATTATGTTTCCAAAGAGATAAAAGACATTTGTTTAATTCATTCCCTTATAAACACGTACTTGATACCTAATAAGTTGTCATTAAAAAAAAAGAAAAAAAATAGGGCAAAAGAACATTTTAGAAATCATGGGCAAATTCCAGTTTTGTTTCAGTTATACTATCCATCTTTACATATGAACATGTGTAGCATTTTGTGGAAAAAGAAAATTGTATTATGAGTTTTATTTTCAGGACACATCAACTATTTTCAATAGTTTCCTCCGAAGCCCGGTTCATAGATGGATAAAATCCCAGTTTATTTGCATAATAAAACCATGTTTAAACGAAACAAACCCATATTAGGTTGTACCGACTAATCGACGATGCTCTGCACACCAGGCTAGCACTTAACGAGAAAACGTAAATGCTTTTATTATGAAAATTTGACACTGAAACAAGCATAAAATCTAGATTACATTACAAAAAACACATAACTAAGTTACCATTGAAATCGTGATCTGCAGTTCATTTGTACATAAAGGAAACATGTCATCAGAAAGCTCTACGTTTTTAAGTAATAAAATAAGAAAAAATGAAAGTAATGAAAAAAGGAAAAAAGGAAAAAAAAAAAAAATAATAGAGAAATATCTCCTCTAGAAACAACACTTTCTATATAAACCCAGGACTTTACTTGATTTAGACAAACACCTTACACTTTTTAAATTAATATGTCTGGCAAGATAATGTTTTAATACAAAACGAAATATAATGCTGTTGGACATGGACTATTAATATTTCAGTATAACCGATTTGAAAGATGGCTGATATGGGACAAAAAAATCTTACTCTAACATACTCAAACGAACATCTAAGACAATCTCGTATTTTGTTAATTGTAGGTTCAACTTAAGGTATGATGAATGTATCTTTAGTTATAAACCGTTGCTGATTAGGAACAGTATTTCATTTTATCACAGTAGTTTTTCGAGACAACATAAACCAATACGTCAAAGCGGAACATTATTCTGTATGATGTTTGTTTCTGTTTCTGTATATTTCTACTCGTAATGAACAGACATATATTTTTAGTTCATTTGTCGAATTATAGTTAGACGTATCGTGATTTGATCGGATCGTATAACACTTCCTTACGATTGTCTATGTAGCTACAAAAAAACAGGTTCATTCATTTGATAGATTCCGTTAACTTTCCATTATGGCTGCATTCTTATTCGCGGACACTGTCTACGTCAATGCGGTAACAGTTTTCAGATTGATATGAATAGTAACAGGAGAATATAGCTTGGGTGCGTATCATGATGGTCCGACACATTGACACGGTAAAGAAGTATTCCTATCAATACAAATCCGATGACAGTATATCGTAATAGCAAAGAAGATTATAAACGTAAAGAAACCTCTATCACAATAATATTACCGGACCCCGTTAGCATTACGGCCAAAGTTCTGAGATTGCGTGCTTTCAAGATAGGGTTTCCTTAACCCTTATAGAGCTGTGTAATTTTCTAGTAATAGATTTTCGTGTCGTCTGCTTTCCAAAACGTTCAATATCTGCTTAATTTCCTTGAGGAAAGATACTCAGAGTAGCAAACAGGTTAGATACAGGACAGCCGCAAAGTAAATTGGCAACTGGCCTGGATCTGACCTGTTTGCATAAGCAGGAAGTCGGTTCGAGCACTATAAGGGTTAGAATTATCTGTAAATTGGTGATGGACGACTGGGGTCTAATCTAGCACGAGAGAGTCGTTTACTTCTGATTTGTTCCTCGTTTCCTTATAAAGCTGGTACAGAAACCAACGTGAATGAGTCGCAGAGTGCAAGCAAATGTACTAGACGTTTTCGTAAGTCAGGACGGGATGCATACGTCGGTTTGCAAGGACAGGGTACATACATGAGTTTGCAAGGGTGGGACGCATGCGTGCGTTTGTCAGTATATGATAGATGCATGAGTCTGTCAGTATATGATGCAATGCGTTTTTCGGTATATGATGCAAGCTCGGGTTGTCTATCTACGATGCATGCGTGGTGTTAAGAAAAGATGCGTGGTTTGGTTTGTAAAGGCAGGATACGGATGTGCTTGTAACGGCAAGAAACATGCTTAGGTTCGTCACGGAGAGATGTATTCGTGGGTTCGTCAGTTTATGATGCATGCGTGGTTTGTCATGAAAGGATGCATTCCTTAAAGTATTCCTTACACTAGAAAATTGCCTTTCTATTCATAATCGAATAGTTTTGATGTTCTCTTTCATTTCCGAGAGTGTATTGTAGACGTTTTGTGGTGATACAGGATTGTAATCAATATATGACCCGATGTAAGCGTGAAGTATAACACTTTGAAATACAGAATGAAAACAAAGCTGTCAGAAAAATACGCCTCATCCATCACGGGGCGGAAGGGTCAATGTGGTCAGTTAAGGCCTAAGGGATTACTCGTGTTATAAACCATTATAGACTGTGATATACAAATTACGCTCTCGGAAAAAAGGCGGTAAAACTTTGTCAATGTCAATCTAATAGGCCATGATCCAAGAACATTTTTGCTCCCCCATAGGGCGTGATTATTTTAAGCCCAGCGGTCTTGATTTTAATAAACTTTGTAGAGGACCAGTAGAAAATGCTACATACCAAATAGCAAAGCTCTAGGCCGTATGGCTCCAGAGATTTTTGGAGATTTTTTTATGTAAGGTTATGTAAGACCGATAAGCTCCTAGAGAGGGGCCATTTTAAACCCAGGGATCATGATTTGAACAAACTTGGCAGAGAATAGGTAGATGATGCTGCATACAAAATATCCAAGCTCTAGGCCTTATGGCCCAAAAGAAGAAGAGTTTTAAATAGTGTTCTATATAAGGATATGTTAAACTGATAAGCCCATAGGACAGGGTCTTTCCCGATGGTCAGCATGGGATAAAACCTCAAAGAGGACCAATAGATGATGCTACATACAAAATATCATAACTCTAAGTCAAATAAATATAAAGAAGACAACGATTTTTAAACCTTTACCTACATGATTAAGGATAAGTAAAACTGATAAGCCCCTATGACAGGACTATTTTTGGTCGAGCGGTCTTGATTTGAACAAACTTGGTTGAATGCCAGTAGTTGATGCTTCGCACTAAATATCAAAGTTCTACGTTTTATGAATCCGGAGGTGAAGAGTTTTAAAGTTTTACTTATGTGGATGTGTATTACTGATAAGCCCATTTTTCAAAGTCCCATAACTCCGTAAAGCCCCAACGGAACTTTGCTTACCCTCGTCTGCTAATGCCCTATAGCTTGAGTGTCAAGAAAAATATAACCTTCAAATTTCCCCCTGAGTGTGGGGAGCAGAACCCTTTATGGCTCAAAGTCTATAACGGGGCTATTTCTCCTTTGAAATGAAGAATAGATGATTCCTACGACATACTTTTCGTTGAATTCATTTGCAACTCAGAGCAGTATCCGTAACAGCATCCGCAACTTTCTAAGCGGATTCCTCCGTAATATCTTCTTCCAAATGAAGTTTAGCGTAGCTAGATACAACGTGGCGTTTAACCCTTTTAGTGCTGGAACCGACTTCATGCTTATGTAAATAGGTTAGATCCAGGCCAGCCGCCAAGTAAATTGGCGGCTGGCCTGTGATCGAACCTGTTTGCTACTCTGAGTATCTTCCTCCACCAAAATTAAGCAGATATCTAAGGATTTGGAAAGCAGCAAACACAAAATTCTAATTTTAGAAAATTACCCAGCATTCCAAAGGTTAAGTCTGGACGGTGAGGATTCAATGTAATTTGACCAACACCACTGGCGTCACTATAAGAAGCTATAATGTAGGGCAAACACAACGCAAACTCATTCATCATTCATAGCTTGTGATCTATCATGAATGTGTGATTTTTGTCTTCCTTTTTTGTTCCTATTACACAGATATTTAACATTATATATTACAATTTGACAAAAGAAATGTAAAGGACCCATATAGATCTTAATTATGAAAATGAAATCCAAAGCAACAAATCGACATTTAATGAAAATGGAGGCAATTTCCATCACCGGAAGGATAAGCTCGGGATTTAAGAAATAGCGAGCGATAATCGTTAATTATTTGCAGCGAATTTTTCAATGTTAAATGTCGATGTTACAGTTCTATGAAAAATATTTCGTTCTGTTAACCTTTATTACATGATTTTCATTCGAATAAAGCTAATGAAAGACAAACAAATAATGAATTGTTCATGCGTACGGAGTGCTCGATGTAGGACAAAAGGAAGTCATAATATTCGTTAAAGGCTGTGTATGATCAATTTTACCTTTTGCACAGCCGATACTAAAGGGTACGTTTTAACCCTTTCCCAAACAACAAATTTCCGACTGTCCTAAATTGAAAGAGTTCGCAGACAACATTTCAAAATTTGATGAAATTGAAAAATATTCTTCAGATAGAGCAGAAAACCTTGTAGGGAAAGGAAAAATTGCTCGTTACGAGGAATTTCTCCTTTCCCCACAATGTTTTCTAAAGTCGACTGCAGCAAAGTAGTCAAATGTCGTTACTGTTTGGGAAAGGGTTTAACTATTGACATTTTTCACATGTACGAATCTAGTGATTATATGTCATTACAAAAAGGAATCATAGATATAACCCAAACGTATAGAACCCCTTGTATACATGGCGACCGTAAAATCATTGTGCCTTATGGTAATCATGCATAGTATAAGGAATTCTGAAAAGATCAGCACGCGAAGAACCCTCCCCACTGGGAGTTAACCGTTAGAATGCTGGGTAATTTTCTTAAAATATATGTTCGTATCGTTTGCTTTCCAAAACCTAAGATATCGGCTTAATTTTGACGAGGAAAGATACTCAGAGAAGCAAACAGGTTAGATCACAGGTCAGCCGCCAATCTACTTGGCGGCTGGCCTGTGATCTAACCTGTTTGCATAAGCATGAAGTCGGTTCCGATACTATAAGGGTTAAGGTAATTATTGTCTAGGTCAATGGACGAGAACATAACGTGCTGTGTCAACTGTAATAAACACAGTTCTGTTGGTTAACATTACGCCTGTCCTTCAAGGGGAGAGATGTTCGGTCGATGTCGAGGTTCGTGATTTCCAGTGTTATATACATATTTTACCAACAAATGACTTTTCTTAAATTATCTATATCAAATATATTGAATACCTGTTTTATCGCAGAAAATGGCGAAGGAGCACCAGTGACTTTCAGTGCTCTGAAGGAAATAACCGCTTGTAATTGGGCAAGTAGTCATGGGGGTTGATCTCTAAAACAATTTGCTAGCGATATACGTATACATGTATAATTAGAGTGTCGACGCATTTCATACTCTCAGTTCCACACTCTCTTACCCTATTCGATGATTTCGCAGGAAGGAGACAATAGGTTTTTTATTTTACAAATTAACGTTTAAACAGTTTTATTGATCAAAATTGTTAGTTTTTAAATGGTTATAAAGGGAATTGATAAGAATTTCAATAATTTCAATCTAAATGAAATTAATGTTTTACTAAATTGTATAGGTATCTGTTGTGGTTTTATATGTTGAAGGCATGTTATCGTAAAAAAGGATTGAAAATCTCAACATCTGAGATGGTCACTTTCAGGCTGAAACGAGACGGGGGTTCCGATGTTATTACAGGAAAATTAATTCATCGAAAAATACGTTCATTTTTCCGCGAAAAAGGTCTCTTTGATGAACCATTTTCTCTTCGAAAACCAGGTGCGTTGGGCAATTTTGACCACCCTGAGGGTTTAAGCTGCATACATAAAGACATCCGTTACTCATCATGAGACATCCGCTCCAAAAATGAAGTGAAATCCACTGTAATAAAAAAAATTATACTGAATGGGCAGTTCGTGATTTTGTCATAATGGACCCTTCTCAATATCGTAACAAAATATCTCATTTTTTTCCCTGTGCCTGATAGTGATTTCAAATTATGCAGATTACACAAATGGAGAATTTGTTTACATTTTAACAGAACAGCTGATTATTACATGACTTGAACACTTAAGTTTCATCGTCATTACAACATATACACATGCATGAAGTAATGGACAATAATGTAAATACATACTTATAAACATACAAAAGGGAATGCAAAGATGGTGTTTAACATGTAAACATCAGATTAGAAAGCACACAATATAAGGCAAGAACAAATTTGCCTTATTACATTTGACTTGAAAAATCTGGTTATATAGCTGGCTTTTTCTCTTCTCATTGACTTTTTTGTAATAAATTCCTATGAAACGTGTTAATGTTTGAACAATTTAATAGTTTTGTAAGTTTTAACAAACTAGAATTCCTATAGCACAAAATGAATATAAGTCAATCGCGCTCTCTTGCGATGTTTATGTTTCAATCGATCGATTGAGAAAAGGGGTAATTGGAATGTCTGACCTGAGTTACCTTCCGTTGCATTTAGCCTATGTCATCTTTTTACATTTTTTTAACACGGCCATGTACTGCGTTGGACCTATAGTATTCGCTAATGGTGTCTCATACAATAGATAATAACATTGTACTCAGAATCATTGTAATGTCAGATACCTGACCAACATTTCATTTTACTAAAGCGCGCTAGCGACCCATTTTGTCCTCGTTCTACGCGCACATGAGGCATAGAGCTTTTGAATATACTGTGACAAAGTCAAATATGCGTGACATGTAATGTCTTTTAAGTCAAGATAACAAAATCCCAGCGTCAAAAGAATAAATAAGGGGAGCTTATCGTTCGTGCGTTTTGATATACACCTGTTTTTTTTCTCTGAATTTGGAGTATTTGGTCTAGTCATACAAACTAGTATAAGGAATAATTGACCAATTTTCCTTAAAATGAAGTAAATCTTAAAGGCACATAGAAGGAGATGAGCACAAATGAAAACATATATGGAGTTCTTTCATTATGTTCATAAAAGCCAGGAGAATTGATTTACAGAAGCATTGAGACTCTTAAAAATAGACTCCTTAAACATAAGTTATTTTGTGCTAGAAAGATAGTTGTCTCCAATTCAATTATGTTTATCAACAACCTGTTGGTTTACATATTCAAAATAACGAATTCTGATTGGTCAGTTCAAAGATGTGTGTGTTAACTGTCAAGGTCAGAGGTGAAGAATCACACAATCTGAATTATTAAAATGGCTAATCTGGGTTATTTCTGGTTGTCTTTCATGTTTAAGTTGTGCTGATGGGTTTTTTTGGTGATAATTATTTGAATCTGACCAAATTTTTACCAAAAAATATAGTTTGATATAGCATTTATCTCCTTTTATGTGCCATTAAGCGAGGGCATAGTGACCCTTTGAAGTAAAGCACTAATCGTATTTCATTCGTTGCATTGATTGAACTTTCCGATTGCGATGCTTCACCAACCCCCCAAGACACCTATCTCCCTATAATCTGCTAAGCTTTAAATTGGGAATGAAACAACGACGTCCGATAGAATTTCATGTTTGAAGTTCAGAAATAACTGACGCCTTCATAATGATAAAGGAAATTGCAATAAAATAGTGTCGCATTATTTAGGACATAAACCCTTTACCAAACAGCAAATTCTCGACTGTCCCATATTGAAAGAGTTTGCAGACGACGTTTCAAGGTGTGATGAAAATGAAATATAATCTACAAACAGGGCAGAATACATTGTGGTAAAAGGAGAAATTACTCGTTAAGAGTATCTCTCCTTTTCCCACAATATTTTCCAGAGTCGTCTGCAACAAACTGGTCAAATGCTGTCATTGTTTGATACTGGGTCAAAACGCAAACAATGTTCGTAGAGGTGTCCGAAATCTTTTCGGACACCTCGTCAAACATCGTGGACGATTTGACGTCGTTATTGAATTATTGCATATGTACTGTCTTGATTAATTTTCATGAAACGAAGGCTACCTTGCACTCTGCAGCGTCATTCTCTTTGACACAGTTTTGTTAACTCTTTTCCAACTGCAGACGACTTTTTTTTACTTGAAGCAGACAACTTTGAAATGCTTTGTAAACATGTTAAAATCCTTTCAATTCTGCTTTTGTGATTTGTGAATAGATTGAAAAAGCATTGGGGCAAAAGGAGTAATTACCTGTAACAAGTCATTTCTCCTTTTGCCACAATGCTTTTTTGATATTCGCCTGCTGTAAGACGCAAAAATATGGCAAAAGGTAGTTATGTTTTACATCATTTTTCCTTCTTGTAGTTACCGAATGTTTTATGGTTGGTACAACCCGGTAAGTCATACCGGATTTCAACGCTTGGGTTCTATAAAAACCCATTTCCTTTAATTAGGTGTACATTTGTCTTGAAATTAGGAAAAAAGGAATTCGTAATGACTCGTTGAAAACCGTCTTTGAAACCTAAAAAGGTCAAGACATTGTCCAAACGCCGTGTTATTGAACTAGGGAAACACACATCGACTCATTTGAAAGGTGCTTGTTCACAGATTTAAAGAAATTTTGAAGTTAAAGACTAATTTTTTTAATAATGCACAACATCTTTACTGTTATAGGAAACGCACTGAAAATGGTCAATTGAAACAAAATTATGTCGTTTTTGATTTTATAATGTGTGTATACAGTGTTATAAATGTTTGAATTCAAATGCGTGACATTGCTTTTGAAATCTACCCCATATAAACGGTGTATTCTTAGATCAATTGGCGCTTCCCTAATTACCTATGCATTCAATTTCTACTTTTAATTGTATTTTAAACGATAATACAACAATAAAAATATTGTATTGTTTTATTGACTTTTTAAAATATTCTCTTCTGTGAATAAGTACTTTTAATAAACCAACGCACGGCCCCACGCAAAGGGTATGTCTATAATATCAATAGGTTTGAATAATGTCGCTCTTTATCCTTTTAAGCCTTGATAGTTTTATATTTCCTCTGACACCACAGTTTATCGTTTGATCAGTCGAGTCATAATTTGTGAAAAAGAAGCTTATAATAAACATGAAAGTATGTGTTTAAGCCACATTATGATGAGGGTCTCCGTACACCAAATATGATGTTCACCATCAACTTAAACAAGAAGACATTCCTTTTCAAGTCCTACATTAAAAGAAACTCTAATGACAGGACACACTGTTACCGTTTTCCCAAACATTTTACGTTCAGAATTTGCGTAGGTCCAAACAAACTTCCCCGTTATTTCAATAGCAAGATAAGCAATATTGCAAAGTGACACATCATTGAAATTGTCTCTCCGAGACGTTTCACACGACGTGTTACATTAAAATATTTTATTTTTTATATATGATGCTGTCCATGCACATGTTTATCAGATTTAACATAAGGAAATAGTTTCTGTAAATCGTTTATTAAAACGCCATCCATGTCCTCAAAGGGCTAAAGTGTGTCTCTATAAGCTTGATTTATCGATCTTGTGGTCAGTCAACCTGATTTACGTCGCAAAGACAGACAGAGATCAACACCTGAGTTAAGGTTAAAGGTTCTTGTTTACTTATGTGAGGTGATTTTGGAGTTAAAAGTATTTTATTAAAAATATCCACTACAACTGTACTTTTGTGTGAAAGGCATTGGAATCAAATTCAATCCATATTTAAGTATTAAGAACCTGCACGCAGTTAATTAATATGCATTTATGACAAAAATAATAATGAATAAATTATGTCTAAACTAAACAGCATTAAAAACCCGAATTGCACAATAACCCAGAGCCCACAAGGTGTACTTTCCCCTGGCTTCGACAATTTGTAATCGATGAACTATTTCGTCCATCCTACACTTCGTCGGCAATCAAGTGATTACAGGACTTTCTGTCCAGACGGTTGTCCGTTCCGAGAATGGTATTTACGTATAAAACACGTTACGAAAGAGTTGTTTACTTAGCAAATCGTTCTCTCCGTGGTAGTACAACCGTAAAAGAGTCAAACACGCACTTTTCGTATAGTACATATTGTGTGGGATTCGAAAATGTTTGATTCTGATTGTCGGGGACTTTTGACCAGCCGTTCTTGGTTCGAACCACGAAATTGAGTTTTGAGTTAGGAACTGTTTACCTTTCTGATGACGATTCTAATGAGTTAAGATCAATTAGAATTAATCAGGCAGGTAATAGATACAGCGTTCAAAGAAACAAGACAATTCCCTACTTAAGGAGAAATTGCTTGTCACAAGCAGTTTTCCCTTTAATCACAATGTTTTTTCAATCTGTTCATATATCACAGAAGCAGAACTGAAACGTTTTTCACATGTTTTCACAGCTTTTCCAAAGTCGTCTGCTTCAAGTAAAGGTAGTGTCGTCTGCAGGTGGTAAACAGTTATTTCATCAATGAACGTTGGATAGAATATTGATCAAGCTGACACTCGAACTTATGATTCCTGTATTATAAGTCGAACTCGCTACCGACAGTGCTAATGAGGCTCGATACAATGATGCCAGCCGCGTTGACGTAAAATACGAGGGTCTCGGAAACTCGTGGGGAGTTAACACTGTTGATACACTTTGGATGAAAACAGCGGAAATCTTTTAAGATCACTGTGGCAAAGGTCTTATTTATCTATAACGACTTACTTCTATGTTTTGTTTTAATTAGTATACAGATAAACACGGTTTGCCAAAAATAGTAACATTTTTAAGGTGAAGGTCATTTTGAAACGAGGCTTGCGAGTAAACAAACCGATTCCGACGTACTACACAGTACCAAAATGATCTGTGTCTCCTAGATACAGCGTTCGGACACCTTTCGGTGCCGATATTTCAATAAATTTTGATGTCTTGTCTCAAGAGGGTTTCAAGTTTAAGCAATTGGCAGCGCTTTATATATTTTTATCTGTGTGAATACTAACCCATTACCACATGATACCACACGTTACCGCACCTCCAACAAATGACTTTAAAAACCACAGGGGCAAAATGCAGAATAACTCCATTTGTTACAATGGTTTATAACTTATATCAGAGGGAAAATGTTGCTTCTTGAATATTTATTGCTCTTGCATATGGAGTTAAATAATTCACAAATCCCCATATGGGACAATGGGTTAATAAAAGATAGTAGTATCATTTTTTATATGAAATTAGTACATAAAAAAGTTTTGTTCGTGTTGATGATACATTGTACATAAGAAGATGACCTTAGAAATTGTTTTTAAAAATTGAGAAAATGCTCATAAAGATTCTATCAAATACCACAAACAAGTCGGATTTTCATATTTTTTTTAAATTATTGTCTGTAATAACCAGTTAGATCTGCCCGAAATCAAATTAAAAGAAAAGAGTTAATGAAACTTGTGACCTTTTTCCGAATTTTTTTTTTATTGCTCCTTGGTCACATAAGTATTTAGTCCTTATTACAAAGGCTATTTCCAGTTCACCATTCACCCGTTCACCTTATTTGTGTTACATCGATTAGAAGCTTAAAGCTTGTTCAAAGTTACTCTCGATGACTGCTTCCTGGATACTAAACCACTAATAGCGCAGGGTTTGTAGGTTAGTCCCGGAATTCCTACCCCGCCTAATAGGGACTCGAACCCGGGACCCTCGGTACAATAGCCCGACGCTCTACCACTGCACCAATGTCGCCCACATTTCGAATTAAAAAGGACAGAACAAACTAATATGGGGAATACACCTGATTGGAACTGACTTTTGATGATTCTGAAAGACCTCAATTGTCTTATTATAAGTCAATCAGCTGGACAAAATGAGCAACCTACTCATCATCTATATTTGAATCATTTATTTGCATATACCATGCCATAAGGCTCTAAATGATCCAAAAACATGTGTAGGAAATTGGTTTGCCAGAAGCACTTCCATTGAATATATATGATAGCAGAAAGCTTCTAAGTTTGGAGCAAATGCTTTGAAACATCGGCAATGTTGTGATGTTTGTAAACAAACCAGGCTGGTGCTTGGATGAAGGCGGTCTTTCGGGATTCATTTGAAAAGTCCAGAAAATTCAATTGTTGCCCAAGGGATTGGTAGTTTTCTATACTAGTAGAGTAAATAGTAAAGTTTCGTACATTATAAATCTACCTGCAGGATTCTTTTTGAACAAACAAATGTAAAGCCACATGAGAGTCAGTGGAAATTCTTTCTTTGTAAGAACAAAATTTGCTGAGACTAAGGGACTGTGTAGTAAACTCAAATTCGGTGAACATGTTTTAAGAAGTAAGAAGCTCTTTTAGACTAAATGTGGCCCTAAATGCACGACCCGTCGTCTCGTCTTATAAATATCAGTAGTGACAACTACGACGTGTCACGGTACAATAATTAATGCAACATATACAACGTTATTTTGGATGAAACATAAGGAAAGGGATCTGTTTTATGATAGAAAAATTATCAAATTTTATAACTGTCTATATCATTTCTTTATTTTTTGGGGTGTTATAGAAGAAATCTTTCGTAGAACAACCCCTTTACGCAATGCAATTACAGTGGGCGCTTGTCACGTGACTATTTGTTTACTCGCAAGATGGCTGCGAAACCGTGTTTGTGTGTATTTCAACCCTATATCACAAAACCTATGCGGTTATTTAATTTTGCAATGTTTAACCCTGCGAACGCTAGGGAATTTTCTAAAAATATATTTTTGTGTCGTCTGCATTCCATAGCCTGAAATATCTGCTTAATTTTGATGAAGAAAGCTACTCAGAGTAGCAGACTGGTTAGATCACAGGCCAACCACTAATTTACTTGGCAGCTGGCCTGGATCTAACCTGTTTGCATAAGCATGAAGTCGGTTCGTGCACTTTAAGAGATAGTTCTCCAATGTCATATGTTCGTTCTGTTGTCTGTTGATATAACTAAAGAAACGGATACAAAACCAGGAATGGTGGAATGGGACAATGCTTTTATAAACGTGACTCTAATTTCCATGTGATTCTGGGAGCTGTCATGGGATAGGATAAATGTCAAGCAACCGCCTTTAATGATGTCAGCACCATACTTAACCCTTTGAATGCTGGGTAATTTTCTAAAAACAGATGTCTGTGTCGTCTGCTTTTCAAAACCATCTATATATTCTTAATTTTGATGAGGAAAGATACTCAGAGGAGCAACCAGTTTAGATAACAGGCAAGCCGCCAATTTACTTGGCGGCTGGCCTGGATCTAACTTGTTTGCCTAAGCATGGACTCGGTTCCTGCACTATGAGGGTTAACAATAACAATTTTTACCGCATTTCTTGTAGATAACTTGAAAACCCACTGTAACAGAATGATCAATTCCAATTTTCAAACATTGGTTTCTACCAGATACTATGAAGGTCACGTACTGGTTATATTATCTTTATTGTCAGTTTCTGCTTTTACTTGAACAAGTCGCAGAAACACATATTATGAGAAAATGGGTGTGCACAATAAACAACATAAATATCAGGTACCTGAATATCTTTCTTTGTCAACAGTGTTCGTATCAAACAGTATGCCTTTCGTGTGATACTCAGTATGTTTCCATTATAATAGATTTTGATGTTTACTTTCACTGCTTAACCCATTACCAAACAATAACGACATTTAACCAGTTTGTTGTAGTTGACTTTGGAAAACGTTGTGGAAAAGGAGAAAATGCTCTTATCTAGCAATTTCTCCTTTTCCCACAATGTTTTCTGCCCTAGAAGAAGATTTCTTTTCAATGTCATCACATTTTGAAATGTCATCTGCAAACTCTTTCAATTTGGGGCAGTCAAAAATTTGGTGTTTGGTAAAGGTTTAAATTTGTTTACTTTTAACAAACATCTTCAGCTATCTACAAATATTTTGCAGATGGAATTTGGAATATTCGTTGGAAAATGATGGTTTATCTCTATTCTAGCAATGATTTCTATCCAAGCCGTAATGTGTATCACAATCATATTTCGGGTTATTTTCTTCATTTTTTTAAAGAAGGAAAAATATTGGTTAATGAAAGGTAAACGGAGAGATAAAGGGAGGGGTTTTGCTATTGTTAATGATTAAAAGGAATGACAAAGTCTTTTCTAAGGGATGGCGAAACTTTTTAATTAACTTATTGGTAAACGCAAAACAAAAATCTGCACTTTTCCATATAATGGTTATAAAGCAAAGTTTAGCAAAACTTCCTTTGTCCTTTAAACAGGCTGTCAAATATTGTTTGCCAATGATAGCCAAATTATGTATCCTGCATGAGTTGACATCATCTTTCCGGTGCTGGTGATATATGATGACCCATGCTTTATAACAGAGTTACTTCTAACACTCGGCAGGGATATCTCAGTCGAAGACCGACTGGTTTGAACATACACGCCCGTCGACAGCAATTTCTCTGCCTAGTTCGGTTCGGACATGAGATAGTAAACATTGGTCACATAATTCCCCGTTGAAGGTTTTGCGCAAGATGGGCAATACGGTTTATGATATACTTAACTTGTTCATTTCGGTTGCTGGTCGAGGTCAGTTATGATAATAAACCTGACCCTGACACTAAGAATCTATAAGGACTGCGTGACAAAAGTAGTTAGGGAGGGTAGCGTGGAAAACTTTAAAGTTTCAATGAGATCCTCAACCCCTACTACCAATGAGTCAAATCATATCATCGAATGGTCAATCAAGCTTCAATCAATCTGATTATATCTTAAGCGCCTGTAGACCAAGTGTTTCCACTAAATAAACGACATAGGAAAAGCTTTGTAAATATATGAAAAACCTTTTAGTTCTTCCCTTGTGACATGTCAATTAATTGAAAGAGCATTGTGGCATAAGAAAAATTTGCTTGTGACAAGCAATTTCTCCTTTTGCCACAATTCCTTTTAAAAGCCGTTTGGTGCAAGACGCAAAAATTAGCCATTATGTGGTCATGTGTTATGATGCTTCGGGTATATTGCGGTAACAGTTCACTTAATCATGTTTTCTGTGTAATAAAATTTAAGATAACAAAATATCGCCTAGTTTAAGGACACATTTCACCGGTTAATCGGCCGCACACATGGATCAAAGATTCGATTCCCGGCTCTAAATCCATGGTGCGACCAATAATCACCCCACCACAGATTCCACTTTCATATCAGTGGGAAGCGGTTAGATAAAGAAATAAAGGCAAGACATTTCGCCGTTGAATATCGAAAATAATTTGTTTAGGCAGTCCCTCCCGTTAGCAGCGTGGTATTAGGTTTTTCACGCATCTGTTGGTTTAATGAATGAGCGCAAATATAGTTCTTGACGGGGGCCCGTCAACGATAATACCGAAACGATAGTCACGGACCCCCGTCTCTGTCGAACTAAACAGCTCTATATCTCTCATGTAAATGGAGGGAGTTTTTAGTGGTACAGTAACGAAATAAAAGCCCCATGAAGTGTGGATATTCTTAGCTTGATCCGTCGTAGACTATGAGCAAAGCTATGTAGCAATCATTCCTATTTGGAGCTATCAGTTAACCCTTTACCAAAAGCCAAATTTTCGACTGTCCTCAATTAAAAAAGTTTGCAGACGATATTTCAAAATGTGATGGAATTGAAAATAATCTTCGGATAGGGCAGAAAACATTGTGGGAAAGGAAGAAAATGCTCTTTAGGAGCAATTTCTCCCTTTCCCACAATGTTTTCCAGAGTCGTCTGCAACTAAAGTGGTCAAACGTCGTTATTCTTTGGTAATGGGTTAAAGAAATATGACATCTGAAATCAATACGCGCATCATATACTGCACACACTGGTACGGAATGCTAACGGTAACGAACCACAGTTACCATACAATATATAGAACCCAAATTCTGGTAGATTGTTTGCTGATGGTATATTCGGGTGAATAATATCTTTTACTGGAATGAACGTTGAATTATTCATTTATATATTGTTTCTTGTGTAACCTAACCTACCGGTACACGATTAGGAAAAGATATCTTGCCCAAGGACATCCACAGTGAAAAGAATGTCTGTTACGTGTAATGTATATTGGACGTTTGTCGTTCTGTATCAGATCTCCGATGCTAAAATATCGTTTCGATCACCTCTTGTAACAAATAACAAAATGCTAATAATTTCAGCATAAATTCACACGGACTGATTATCCCTATCATAGATATTAAATGTATATAAAGTTATAAACTAATGATGTATTCAAATAATGTAAATGTTTCATGTTCATGTTTTGAATAAGGAAGGCGCTGTTCTCTGGTTTTGTGGAAAAAACATTTTTCTTCTTATTCTTCAGTTCATATATGGAGGCAGTTCTCATCAAAATGAAAGATTCACGGTACTCACACTGAGCTAATTAACCCTTTACAGAGAGAAAGAGACATGGCGCCACAACATGACTGTTGTTTCCCCATTTTCTTTTTTCATAGCTACTGCTATTGACCTTCTTTTCTTACATCTTAACCCTTTCCTAAACAATAACGATATTTGACCACTGTGTTGCAGACGACTTTAGAAGACATTGTGAGAAAAGGAGAAATTGCTCGTAACGAGCAATTTTTCCTTTTTCCACAAGGTTTTCTGCTCTATCAGGAGATCATTTTCCTATTTCATCACATTTGTGAAATGTCGTCTGCAAACTCTTTCAATTTGAGACATTCGAATACTTGGCGTTTGGGA
This sequence comes from Cerastoderma edule, assembly GCA_947846245.1. NCBI lineage: Eukaryota > Metazoa > Mollusca > Bivalvia > Cardiida > Cardiidae > Cerastoderma > Cerastoderma edule. Next base: position 9,480,904 of record OX401405.1, on the reverse strand, counting down.
AAGGGTTAATACCAACCGCCATCTCCCAATGTAGTGAACTGTTCTCTCTTGTAATTATCAATCTATATGGCATCAACTGTAGTTTAAACAGTTATTCTGCATTTCTTTTCAGGTAGAACATGCTATATGGTTCTGCATGTTGTGACACATATGCGCTAACGAAGTTTGCATGCGTGCCCGTATGATTCTCAAAATTTCGAGTTTACCTCCAAAATAGAATATGGGTTTTGCATAAATAATATATTCTTCGTAGTGGGTGGGTTTCGAAAAGTACCAAATCACAACTCTTTCCGAGATGGATGAATATGTAAAATGTAGGACTTCTAGGGTCTCTTATATCTGAATCTTCTACACGCAAAATGATTTCAGTAGCGATGCTCAATGAAACAGCACAAAAAGTCAATGTCTTCTTAAAGTCCAACAACAGTTCGTACAGACGATTCATACCGATCTGAGATGACATTTAAACACGGATCCTTTATAAAAAAACATTCCACTCGACATAAACGAATTTGCATAATGAACCATTGGTAACCAGGGTAATATACCGGGATATTTGTTAAGGTCTTGTTCCTCAAATCGAATTGTGTGGAGACTGCGGGAGATTTATAGTGGCGGGGATAATAACTTCCTTTAAGTGTGCCGTACACCCCCGTCTTTGAAATGAAAGTGGTCTAAAATTAAAGGATATCGATATGACTATTGTAAACAAGTCATTGTTTTTATGTTGAGTCTTTAATGTTTTTTAGTGACAGTCATTGGTATTACGCATTTAGTAACTTTGACATAAACGGTGCGACGGTAAAATCAGGCGGTTGAAATTTTACTGCGCAGAAAGATGCGGATAAAAACTATCTCGACCGTCCTTGAATACATGTCCATATTTGAAAAGGTTCGAGCAATTCGTTTTCATGACAAATGTGTTTGTACTACCTTGTGTTGCATGTCTTTTATTGGGGTTAACTCTTTACCACCTGCAGCCGCCATCTTTTACCTGAAGCGGACGACTTTAGAAACGCTTCGTAAACATGTGAAAAAAACTTTCAGATCTGATGTTGTGATATGAGAATAGATTGAAAAAGCATTTTGGCAAAAGGAGAAATTGCTTTTGCCAAGCAATTTCTTCTGTTGTCAAAATGCTTTTTGAAAGTCGTCTACTGCAAGGCGCAATTATGTGTCGTTGTGTGGTACTGTGTTTAAAAGGAAAGAAGTGCAGTTTCAACCAGAGTCATGTCGATACACGATAAACGTTAGCGATGAATACATATGTTAAAGGTGCTTGTTCATAGGAAGAGAAAAGATGAAAGTCAAAATAAAATACCATTGAAACAATTCACTGTTCGTACTGCTGTTTGCTATACAATTTAGAGTAGTCATTTAAAGCATAATTAATTCAGGAAGCGTCAACTTGTTTAAGTATGTACAGTTTTTATTAGGTAGATCTTAAAAGCGATGTCACGCTTTTGGAAACCGGTCCAATAACTATGCTTTAGTGCTTGTTTATCATATAACAGTACAGTAGGCTACAGTTGCAGTGCAGTTTTAATGAAAGTGGTGTTAACTTTCAGATTTTGTCACATCTGTGAATAAGCACCTTTAAGTATATAATTTTGATGATTTGACCATGGCTGGTCATTTAAAATAAGAGGTCAATTTAAAAGAGTCTTCCTTAACCATAATGAATCAATTTTGCAATGCCTGCTCCGAAAAATGTCTTCTAAATATAGATGAGACAATCGGAACTTTTCGGCAAATTCCGACAGTGTTGCCTGCCAACATCACCGAGGGTTTCCAATTGTTTATGAGAATTATTATATCAATTCAAATTAAATCAAACATCCGGATTGTTGGGGTTTTTTTTTTATAGAAAATACCCAGTCTCAGTACAATGATAATTTATTACTGTCGTTTACATGATTCATTGCCTTATCTCAACCAGACAGCTACAATTTGTGCTGCGCTCCCTGGGAAATGAAGAAGTGGGCCTTGACCGTTTTCAATGGTCAATAGCATCCTGTAATTCACTGCTCTGTGTCTTGACCTCTGGACTCGATGTTGGACGTTACCCATTACCCAATATCGGTGGGGGAATCATGTGGTCAGATTTGTGAAAAGAAATGGCCGCCGAATCCACGACTCTGTTTTTCAAAAAGGTAGATATTCCCTGTCAATTACTTGTTTTGCATTGAATACGCATTTCATGTGGCCAGTCGGAAATGTTTTTAGTGAGAATCAACAGTTTTCCTCTGGATGGTCTATTTTAATTACTGAGATAAGTTATTTACTTTTTTCCCGATTTACGATTCAAGACGATTACTGTAGATGTGTTTCACTATACCTCACATTTACCGCTTTGTTTCACACATCGTAACCGAAAGCTGTGGTCGACGTTAGTGAAATGGTAGAACGCCAGTCTCTTGTACCAAGGGTCCCAGGTACGAACCCCGCTTGGCGAGGTGAAAATTGCCGGAACACACCGACGAATCGTTGCGAGTATTAGTTTATCAATCAGGAAGCAGTCATTGATAGTGAATTTGATAAGCTTCAAACTTCCGTCACAATCAATCGATGTAAAATAAATAAGTTTGACCATTAGATGGAATAATGCTTATGAGTATTACATACCTTTGTAACATTTGCTTTATACTTAATATCTTATAATAAAAATATAATATATTCCTTTTTACCAATTTCGGCGTCTGTTGTTACAATCCATTTGTGCTTGTCACAAATTCACGCATAGGGGATCGCTTTCAAAATGTTATCGTAAATAATTTCAAAATCTAGGGTTTAATACGAACGGGTATTTAGATTCAAATGTCTGCTTATTAGTAGCCCTAACTGTCAAGTGATTAACGCTTACAGTGCTGGGTAATTTTCTAAAAATATATTTTTGTGTTGTCTGCTTTCCAAAATCTTAAATATCTGCTTAAGTTTGACGAGGAAAGATACTCAGAGTAGAAAACAGGTTTGATCACAGGCCAGCCGCTAATGTACTTGGCGGCTGGTCTGGATATAACGTTAATGCATAAGCATGGAATCGTTTCCAGCACTATAAGGGTTACAGACTTTAACACGAATACCACACTCTATTGTTTCTATTTCGAATAGTGAACATAAGCAATATGTCAAAATGAGAACACTATCACCCAGAGGTGCCTCCGTTGCCACAGAAGATCACTTACTGGAATCAGATCGGGTCTCTCTACAATGGTAGAAATGAGATTGAAACGGACGGCTTTGATTATCCGAGTTAACGCATTACCACCTTATGCCACATTTTTGCATTATGCAGCAGACGACTTTCAAAAGGCATTGTGGCAAAAGGAGAAATTGCTTGTCACAAGCAATTTCTCCTTTTGCCACAATGCTTTTTTTTAATCTATTCACATATCACAATAGCAGAATTGGAAGGTTCTTTACATGTCTTCACAGCTTTTCTAAAGTCGTATGCTTCAAGTAAAAAGGGTCGTCTGCACGTGATAAATTATTAAGTAATTAGCATTATTGAAAAGTATACAGGTACTCATTTAACTAAATGTATTTCTTAAATGGGGATCACAAGAACTGCACTCCTTACATTCATCATATCCAATTTTGTCGCATTTATAGTAGAAGTCTTCAAAAACCACTGGTACAGATTGATTAGTGAGCTAAGATTAAATCACAACGCAAACACTATTATACGTTATACGTTATACGTATATGACTTTAGAATCGACCCATGTACTAATATAAAATCAGTAGGCCTAAAACATTATACGTTATACGTAAAAGACTTTAGCATCGATTCATGGGCTTAGATAAAATCAGTACGCCTTAAACATTGCACGTTATAAGTATATGATTTTAACATCGACCAATGAGCTAAGATCAAAATAGGTATGTCTAAAACAGTGTACATTATACGTATATGACTTAAACATCGACCAATGAGCCAAGATCATAATAGGTATGCCTAAAACAGTGTACATTATACGTATATGACTTAAACATCGACCAATGAGCTAAGATCATAATAGGTATGCCTAAAACAGTGTACATTATACGTATATGACTTAAACATCGACCAATGACCTTAGATCATAATAGGTATGCCTAAAACAGTGTACATTATACGTATATGATTTTAACATCGACCGATGAGCTTAGATCAAAATAGGTATGCCTAAAACAGTGTACATTATACGTATGACTTAAACATCGACCGATGAGCTTAGATCAAAATAGGTATGCCTAAAACAGTGTACATTATACGTATATGACTTAAACATCGACCGATGAGCCAAGATCAAAATAGGTATGCCTAAAACAGTGTACATTATACGTATATGACTTAAACATCGACCAATGAGCCAATATCATAATAGGTGTGCATAAAACAGTGTACATTATACGTATATGACTTAAACATCGACCCGCGAGCTAAGATCAAATAGGTATGCCTAAAACAGTGTACATTATACGTATATGAATTTAACATCGACCCGCGAGCTAAGATCAAAATAGGTATGCCTAAAACAGTGTACATTATAAGTATATGACTTAAACATCGACCCGTAAGCTTAGGTCAAAATCGGTATGCCTTAAACATTGTACATTAGACGTATATGACTTTAACATCGACCCGTGAGCTTAGATCATATTAGTAGGCCTTAAACAGTGCACGTTATACGTATATGACTTAAACATCGACCCATGAGCTTAGGTCAAAATAGGTATGCCTAAACCAGTGTACATTAGACGTATCTTACTTTAACATCGACCCGTGAGCTTAGATGAAATCAGTAGGCCTTAAACATTGTACGTTATACGTATATCATTTTAACATCGACCAATGAGCTTAGATCAAATCAGTAGGCCTTAAACATTGCATGTTATACGTGAAAGACTTTAACGTCGACCCATGAGCTTAGATCATATCAGTAGGCCTTTAACATTGCACGTTATACGTATGTGATTTTAACATCGACCCATGAGCTTAGATCAAAATAGGTATGCCTAAACCAGTGTACATTATACGTATATTACTTTAACATGGATCCATCAGCTTAGATCAAATCAGTAGGCCTGAAACATTGCACGTTATACGCATCGACTCATGACCTTGTATTGGTGTCAATGTTTGATAATCACTGGGTAATGATCCCATTTTATTGTCAAATCATTTTAATACTGACAAAGTCATTTCAATCGTTGGCATCTGATTTTCATCATATAACAGTCTTTCTTTCCGTTAGATTGCTTATTGTCATTTATTTGAAAGATTTTGAATTCTTAATGTTTATTATTAATTGCATTAATAATTTTGTGTGTGCATGTGTTAAGCAGTATTCGTATCATTTTCATTTTAGAATATTTGTTGTAGTTTTAAAATTTCACTATGTTATGCTAACGCTGTAGTCGTGTTGCAAATTGATGTCATGAATAGTTTAAAATATGTTTTTCTATCTATTGATTATGGTCATCTCTATGTCTAGAGCTTATTCTATAAATTATGTGCTAGTCATTTTCACAATGTTGTGCGATGAAGACAACAGTTTGTAAGAAGATGTGCACCAATCGTTTTGCAATATTATTGATGAATTAAGATAGGATGAACTATTGTTCATATAATTTTTATGGGGACAAGGGTCTCTTTTGGTGATTGAACAAGGGTTTAACTTGAATGTATAAATTAAATGGCGTGTTACCATATATTCAGGGGAAATCATTCACTATTTATTGGTTTTATTTGATTTGACAATTAGATTTGACATGTACACTCACAGGATTGGATGGAGGGAATTACTGAGAGTAATTTATATGTGTAAATTGTCTCAGTAATTTGTGTTGTATAAATTGTCTCCCCATCTTTGATTGTGGTTCAGTGTTTAGTGACTTTGCTATAACGAAACTTGATGATAGCTAGCTCAATGTTTAATCGTCATTACATGAAATAAATGGCCAGGGGCCGTATCACCAAGTTGACTTAGGTTTATTTTTGACTTAAGTTTAGGATTTTTTTCTTAGAATTTGCCGTAATTTAAAGATTTTCTTAAGTTGGTATCACCATCTTTGCATAACTTAAGATTTACTTAAGTTATAACGTACTTTCCCCTTAAAGTTAAGAAAACGGAAGTCTTCCTTAGCGAAAATCTTAAGTACAGTTGCTGATGATACTTAAGTTTAAGGAAATTATTTTCTTACCTAAGTAAAATTATTTTAAGATTTTCCTTAACTTTAGAAAAACTTATGTCAACTTGGTGATACGGCCCCAGTTCAATATCATTCTGTATTGTTATTGATATTAGTCCCTGAATCAAACGAGCAATCCTGTGCGTGTTATGAGTACTATAGTTGAGCATAAATGACATCGACCCATGAGCTTAGATTAAATCAGTACGCCTAAAACATTGTGCATGTTATACGTATATGACTTAAACATCGACCCATGAGCTTAGATCAAATCAGTACGCCTAAAACATTGTGCATGTTATACGTATATGACTTAAACATCGACCCATGAGCTTAGATCAAATCAGTACGCCTAAAACATTGTGCATGTTATACGTATATGACCTAAACATCGACCCATGAGCTTAGATCAAATCAGTACGCCTAAAACATTGTGCATGTTATACGTATATGACTTAAACATCGACCCATGAGCTTAGATCAAATCAGTACGCCTAAAACATTGTGCATGTTATACGTATATGACTTAAACATCGACCCATGAGCTTAGATCAAATCAGTACGCCTAAAACATTGTGCATGTTATACGTATATGACTTAAACATCGACCCATGAGCTTAGATCAAATCAGTACGCCTAAAACATTGTGCATGTTATACGTATATGACTTAAACATCGACCCATGAGCTTAGATCAAATCAGTACGCCTAAAACATTGTGCATGTTATACGTATATGACTTAAACATCGACCCATGAGCTTAGATCAAATCAGTACGCCTAAAACATTGTGCATGTTATACGTATATGACTTAAACATCGACCCATGAGCTTAGATCAAATCAGTACGCCTAAAACATTGTGCATGTTATACGTATATGACTTAAACATCGACCCATGAGCTTAGATCAAATCAGTACGCCTAAAACATTGTGCATGTTATACGTATATGACCTAAACATCGACCCATGAGCTTAGATCAAATCAGTACGCCTAAAACATTGTGCATGTTATACGTATATGACTTAAACATCGACCCATGAGCTTAGATCAAATCAGTATGCCTAAAACATTGCACGGTATACGTTTTAGTGCTTGTAGGTTATAATGTTTGCAATTGTGCAAGAAGGAATAACTTCTAACGAGCAATCATAAGTATTGTGGGAAAAGGAGAAATTACTCGTAACGAGAATTTTTTACTTTTCCCACAAGGTTTTCTGCTCTATCTGAAGAATATTTTTCGATTACATCACATTTTGAAATGTCGCCTGCAAACCCTTACAATTTGGGACAGTCGAAAATTTGTTGTTTTGGGAAAGGGTTAAAAGAGATACTAAGAAATCAACATGTATCTTTATGCGAAATCTGTGCACGTGTCAATGATCGATGTTTCCGGTTTTGCTTTGGGCAAACCTTGAGGAAGAATGTCCATAATCCGCCATTTTGAAACTCATTGTTTCACCGGAATACTTTGGTTGTTATCGATATATAGGTGTGGGGTCTGGGCCGGAACTATTCGCTGTACACCTAATAGTTCCGGTCCAGACCGACGTATACCTACACGACCGAAGTAACCCGACTTAAGAACGAGCTTCAACATAGCGGATTATAGGTATTCAATCTTAAAGCCACAGCTTTACCAGTTTCGAACACTTCAAGTTAAGAGAAGAGTGCAAGACTATATTCAATACACCGTAAAAGTGAAGGACCAATTAAACGAGTAAAGTTTTGAATGGAACTAACGAAGGAAGGGTCGATTGATGTTTGATCCTAATCATAGATATTCTTTTTCAATAATAACACGGTGCACGCTGATTTTCGGATACAAATCTATTTCATACAGCAATGGATTCTCCAGTACATAACAAGACAACCAACTTAACGGTGTTTGAAATGTTCTACGTTATCCATCAAGTGTTGGGCGATTCGGAAACATTCTAAAATCATCTGCGGAGATATAGTTTAACCTTTTCCCAAACAACAATTTTTCGACTGTCCCGAATTGAAAGATTTTGCAGACGACATTTCAAAATGTGACGAAATTGGGAAATGATCTTCTGATAGGGCAGAAAACCTTGTGGGAAACGGAGTAATTGCTCGTTACGTGCAATTTATCCTTTTCCCACAATGTTTTCTAAAGTCGTCTGCAACAAAGTAGGCAAATGTCGTTATTGTTTGGGAAAGGGTTCACATTGACCACATTCACTTCTTCAAGGGCGCCTTGTCGCTCCTGTCGCAGACAACAAAAGAAATATTTGTGACAAAAACAACAAAGAAATAGCCCAAATCAAGTAAATTATTCTTATTGCCACAGCGGGGTCTACCGAAGTTCGTGATGGAAACAAGTACTTTATAATTGACATCTGCAGCTGATTTTAGTTATTTTCAAGTCACAAAACGCCTTATATTGGAAAGCTATCTACCTAACACTGAAGAAACTACGGCATGTTGATTGAAATCGCAGATTACCTTTGTTAAACATACCAATGGAAGGAGCAACACACAATGTAGTCAAAGACGTTTGTATCCGGGAAAGGGTTTGTTCATAATAAAGCATCAGATTTTTGGGCTTGCATGTCGGAGCGGGTATAATGTGAATAGGCGAGATACGATGATTCACCCGACTTTGTTCGGGGACTTCGGAACCACCCAAACTGGATCGGTTGTATTTGCATACTTGAATGTTTTTCGTTGGACTTGTTCCGAACTGGCCGGTTCGTTAGCCTAGCGAACTAGGTTACCGATTAATATACGCTAGGCGCCTGTCAAAGTTATACAAGTTTGGAGGTACTTGGTATAATCAGTAACAAGTGCCTCATAAGCCAAAATTGGCTGACCCTAGGGATGACACTATATAAATAACCTTTACCTTTTTTGTATACTGAAAGGTTCTTAACGGTGTCTCCATACGCATCAATCGGAACTCATCGAACATATTACCACTTGACGCCACATTTTTGTGACTTGCAGCAGACGACTTTCAAAAAGCATTGTGGCAAAAGGAGAAATTGCTTGTAAAAAGCAATTTCTCCTTTTGACACAAAGCTTTTTCAATTCATTCATATATCACAACATCAGAACTGAAAGGCTTTTCAGTGTTTTCTTAGTTTTTCTAAAGTCATCTGCTTCAAGTAAAAAAAATGCTGTTTTCAGGTGGTAGAGGTAATAACCCCTTCTTGATGGGATTACTGTATATTGCTGGACGTCCTATATTGCTCATTAAATCAGGCGTAAAGACAAAGTTGGTATGTGTTTGTTTACATACAAAGCATTCTTCGTTTCAATTAAATACATGTGAATCGACAAAGAAGAAACAAGCATGGATTTTTAGGAGTGGCAAACTCGATTGTCTGTATTACCAATCTTGTCCAAAAACCTTAAGAGACAATTGAATTTTAACTGAAATGTTCTATATAGCCATGATATGGACAAGTGCTGAAAACGATTTGGCATTTACGGACAAGTAAATCAAACTCTAATGTCGCCACAACCGTGTATTTCCAGTTGAATGAAAGGGAAATAATCTGGTAAATAATATCGATACATTTAGGTGTATTACCTCCCTTATATAACTATGCATCGCTTGGGGTGCCATAGCCTGAGTGTGAGCCTTTGTGTATACCCTGCACAGTGCGAAACAAGACCCCAAGCTAGGATTTGCAGTACAATATCAACCACTACATGATAAACATAGTCTGGTGTATTTGATGGTCATTCCACGACTCTTTGATTTCTTTAATCATACCTCTGCTAAGAGGGAAATTCTATAATTGCAACTCTGGTGTGATAAACAAAACTCTTATTTTATTTTTCGTCAATGGCTGAATCTTAGTTTGTAGAACTTGTGGCCAAACCCCTTTGCCTAATTATTCATCTGCCTGATTGCATGTACGTCTGACTTTTGTAAATTGTAATGGCAATAGACTACCTTTAAAAGTAACAAGGTAATCATTCTTATGCATATAAAACAATTTTATAGCAGTTCACTGACAATGGACATAATCATTATTTCAGTTCAAAATGGCTTACGCCTTACGATAGCATGTTAATGCTGTTTTCAATAAGTTTAGCCTCATTTTCATTTAACATGTAATAGCTAGACTTGAGTTTAAGAAATTAGCCGCTTTTAAGACTAAAATAAAGGGGAACCAAAGCTGCCCCAGAACAAGGAAAGTATTTCTAAATGTTAAAAATAATTTCAAATGAAAACAGTTGGACTGAATAAGAGTTTATTCTGATAATATCTATCTAATACAGAGTTCCAGTGGGTCGACACTCTTATTGTGTGACAAAAGAGTAATCCATGACTAAAGTAATTATACACAAAGTTTATTTCCCATCAAAGTACTGAAAGTCGCTTATGCTTGTTTCACAATTATTTATTTTTTCATATGAACACAGGTTTTCAGCTTCTTCAAAATAAAAAAATAATAAGAAATGTCATTTATCTAGAGGTGAGAATTGTCTAAGTCCCCGTTCTGTGTTTGATAATTGCAGAACACAGAATATGTGATGCCCTTTAATCTGGACATCTTTATCAAACACAACATTGATTTAGCTTAACTCAAGTATAAACATATATATACAAAAGGATGAAGCAAAAACAGTGAACAATGGATCTGGTACCAGCAATCTCCTATTCCATCATACAGAATCAACATCTCTAGATGATAAGTCAGCGGATTGTCTCTGTAAGTCGTTTGTTCTGATAATTTGAGTCCCAAAAAAACACCGATAGAAGGTCAATCAGCTGCCTGCCTTGGATGGTCGTTTGTTCTGATGATCTGATTCCAGGGATCCATCCATATCTGATAACACCACATAAATATTTCCGTCATGGACGGTCACTTTATGAGTTCTTTGTCTCACGTCCCCAGCTGTCCATTTTGGTGGAATATCAAGATTATGGGGGTCCACAGACTGGTAAAGATAGGAAGAAGTATTTCAAGGGTTGAATGCAAGACTATAGCAAGTCCAACAATCTTCCTATAGCCTTGCATTAAACGTTTCATTTGTAATATTACTATTTCTTATCTTTGTTAATATTTAAACGGAATTTCAAATAGGTAGATCTGGTATAATTCGTTTCAAATCAATAACAGAGTCATTGCACTTGGTCAATTACCTTACATTATTACCCTTGAAGCAAACTTGCATGTAAAACTAACTGGTGCTGGGACTTGGTCAGGGAACTTACATTAATACACAAGCATGAGAACCAAGAATCAATCAATGCCCTACAGAAAATGCAAAACTCTAAGATTTTCTTAGTACAAAAATGGCCATCGTTAGCCTTAAATAAAAACCAGGCTTAAAGGACTTTATCATTAAGACTATGATTGCAACGACAGGTGACGTTTCAATTTGATCACTGCAGTTGTTGGAGACAGAAACTTGAAAAAATAAAGCAGGATTTTTTAAGTAGAAAAGGGGGTATACAATAAAAACAAGAGCTATGGAACTTTATAAGCCCATTCCATACAATGGTTATTGAGTTAGAATCTTGCATGATAAAATTAAACCAAGATATTCTAAGACAGTACAAACGGTGGCATAATTTGCTTAAACTCTTAAGCAAAGTTATGGAACTTGGTAAGGGACCTTACACAATGAAGCTGAACAAATGTCAACCAAGTATCAAGCAAGCCCAAATATTAGTTAATGAAATAAAACCTTGCACGCAAAAACTTAATCAAGGTGTGACTCCAACACCAAGGCTTGGAAGAGTAGTATTGTTCCACTTTTCCTGCAGTCAAGCTAAATGATGTTCTTGAACTACTGCTTACAGACAAATATGATTTACCCAGAACCCAAACCTCAAATCATATTGTAGCAAAAGATTTGTTCAGCTCTTTTTGACTTTTGACTTGTTTTGATACAATTGTAGCTTGATAATGTCTTTACCTGATAGTAGTTCTGCCCTGAATCTATACACACTTTGTATTTATGCCATGGACATACAATACACAGCCTTCCACCAAGTTCCTGGTAAAGAAATATATGAACATGTAATACAGTCTAACTTGTGTTGAGCAACAATCCTTTTAAGCAACCAACCTGCCTTAAACAACCACTACAAAAAGTCCCATTGTTGGATTTATAGTGTACATCAATGTGTGTTATGCCGCTAACCTGTCCTTAACAACCAATTTTCTCAGTTTAATAGACTGGCATCTTAACACAAGTTTGACTGCACTCAATTACTGGGGTGTAATAAGCCCTTCACAACTATAAAAGGATATACTACACTACTGCATTGTGTCCATCATAAGTTTTTTTATTTATATGGGTTTTACATCACATCAACATTATTTCAGTTATGTAGCGATGCCCGACTCCTAATGATGGAGGAAGACCCCATACTCAACTGCCCATAAGGGCTGGTCAAGGCGGGTAGAACCATCGGCATTCCCTAAGTCAGTCGGGACACTGCCTCTCATGACCATCATAAGTAAATTTAAACTTGCATTTCTACCCTCGGCCGCTGGTTTAAATTTGAATGAGTCCCAACATAGAGGAGAGGATCAACATAGAGGAGAGGATCAATTCTGATCCAACAGTTTATTCTCCAGATAATATCACACAACAGTACAACTATTGTGCAATTTTAACCCTTTCCCAAACACCAAATTTTCGACTATTCCAAATTGAAAGAGTATGCAGACGACATTTCAAAATGTAACGAAATTGGAAAATAATCTTTTGATAGGGCAGAAAACCTTGTTGGAAAAGGATAAATTGCTCGTTGAGAGCAATTTCTCCTTTTCCCACAATGTTTTTCAGAGTCGTCTGCAATAAAGTTTCTAAATGTCATTATTGTTTATTATGGGTTAAAGAAAGAAATTTCTACCTTACAAATTTCTCACATCTGTGAACATGCAGCTTTATGGCAGCTTTAAGGCATAGAAGTTATTCATACTAGCCTAAGCTGTCGTGGGTTTTCAAATGCAGTAAATTATCTTAACATACATTGGAGTCATGATGAGAACAATTTCATTTTCCTTTTTTATCTCAAAACCCCTATATTGTTCATTCTCAAAAGAATCATCTCACTGAGAGGTCCTGCTGAGGGTCCAGGATTTGATCCCCATTGGGCGAGGTGAAAGTTGCCAGACCTAGCCCTCAATTCAGCGAGAGTGCTGTTGTAGCATCCAGAGAGCTGTCATCAAGCATGAATTAAAAAAGCTTCAAGCATCCATCACAATCAATGTAAAATAAATAAGTTTAAACCAATTACTTGACAAATTATTCACTGCTCCTCCAAACTTCACTATGTTCGTACTCATTAAAAATGTTTGAAAACCATTGCTGAGATATGAAGTATTTTCTTCAACACTCAAGATTCTCTATCTTGACCCAATATTGTGCATACCAATTAGACTTATCCTGTGGGACAATGCTAGTGAGGGTAAAAACAAATAGAATCTACTTCAAAGTTTGTTAAATCATTGAGTCTAAAAGACCATGATACATTCACTCATCTAGACCTTGGGATGCCCTACCTCTATATCTCCATTATACAGGGGACCCCCAGCATCTGAAAAAAGAAATACAGTCAAACTTGTGTAAAGAGGCCATTCTATGAAACTGAGAAAAGTGGCTGTTTAGGACAGGTTGGCTGCATAATACACATTGATGAACACTATAAATCCAACAATGGGACTTTCTGTAGTGGTTGTTTAAGGCAGGTTGGCTGCTTAACCCTTTCCCAAACAATAACGACATTTAACCACTTTGTTGCAGATGACTTTAGAAAACATTGAGGGAAAAGGAGAAATTGCTCATGACAAGCAATTTCTCCTTTTCCCACAATGTTTTCTGGTCTATCAGAAGATTATTTTCCAATTTCATCACAATTTGAAATGTCATCTGCAAACTGTTTCAATTTGGGACAGCCAAAATTTTGTTGTTTCGGAAAGGGTTAAAAAGATGGTTGCTAAATAATCTTCTGAATTCTGATAGGGCAAAAAAACATTGTGGGAAAAGGAAAAATTGCTCGTTACGAGCAATTTCTCCTTACCCCAAAATGTTTTCTTAAGTCGTCAGCAAAAAAGTCGTCAAATGTCGTTATTGTTTGGGAAAGGGTTAATAAGTAATGTTTTGAAGAAATATCCTTTATCATAGATCTCAAAAAAATTACCAAAACAAGTATTTGAAACAGAATGCTGATACCAGGTCTGTTAAAAACAACTTGAATTTTTTGTTGGAAAAGGGGAAGATACTTGTGTGAGCAAACTCATACTTTGACACATTTTACCAAGCCGAGAAACATCGTCAATCACTAAATTCTATTCAACATGTATATCTGTTGGATCAGGAAATAGCTGACATGTATAAACTATGCCAATTGGATCTACCAAATTCAACTTACGGTTACAAAAAGAATCCAGTGCATAGAACTTATCTTTGGCCTTGACCAGGAGAATATCTCTGTTGTTGACAGTCAACCTCTTTTTTCTTAGTCCTCCCATGTCAGAGACAGAGCACACAAAAACTTCATCCTGTAAAAATAACATCTCTGTTCCATGTGTGTTCTCAATACACATGTTCCTCAGTTTTTAATCCTTAAAATGCTTGGTAATTTTCTAAAAATAGATTTTTGTTTCACCTGCATTCCAAAACCTTAAATATCTGCTTGATGAGAAAAGACACTCAGATTAGCAAACAGGTTAGATGAAATGCTAGCCACCAATTTACCTGGCGGCTAGCCTGGATTTAACCTGTTTGCATAAACATGAAATTGTTTCCAGCACGTTAAGGGTTAAGTATTGCATACATGTACATACACCAGAATCTGCATAAAAATATACAAAAACCTAAATCATAACTAGTTTGCCTGTACCTTTCAGCTTATGCATTACATAATCATAGAAAGGTATGAGTTATTTGACACAGGACTTTACTTGTCAGAGTTTCTTTAGCGTCTATTTCTCCTACATTTTTAACTATTTTGCCTGTACACATCAGAGTATGCATTTCATAATCAAAGGAAGGATAGTCAATAATTTGACATGAAGATTACTTTCTATTTTCTGATGGGACAATCTAATGTCAAAATTTCAAAGAATCAAAATAGTGACAAACTTTTCAAATTCTGATTTTCGGATTTAAAGCACAAAATGGCAATTTAACGTCAAATGAAAAAAAAGAATTGTAACAAGTTAACAATACCATGAAACTATGGGATCAACTGCTGTTGGACAATTAAAAACCTCTTATTGGGTTTTCCACATTCCAGTGCACATGCACAGAGAAAATGTATATCGGGAGCAAAAAATCATCTACTAGTGTTAATTAAACCGTTGTTAAAAAGGTAAATATGCGGAATACAGACATGTTAAGTGTTGGATTTATTAAAAAAGGATTATTTCTTAACTGTTCACAATTAAAATAATTTGATAATTTTTAATAATAATGGCAAAATTGGTCTTCAAACGTTGTTACAAAATTTTTGTTTTATCCTCCTTTAAATGTATCGTTCCAAAGTTTGATGTGGAATTTACGTTAAAGTTGATTTTCTATTATTCTAAAACTCTCACAATCTAATTGTAAATGAGCACAGGGGTTCGAAGTTAAGGTAGTCTTACGGCTAAGTATAAATGGGCGTAAGACTACCTTAACTTCGAACACCTGTGTAAATGAGCGCAAGGATTGCTTTAACATTCTTACCTCGGATTCCATATTCTAATTACCAGAATCGTACATGTGTTTTCTAACATTCAAAATTCTTACATATTGCTTCTTCGTTGAATATTCAAAACAATATGAATAATTCGTTAAAAAGGAGAATCTAGTTTGACTCGTTTTACAACATTTGTAAACAAATCATGTAAATGGCGACTTTTGATACAAGGGAAACTACTCTGTAAATATGATAACTCATGATAGAAAGTTGTACTGTTTCGTCCAAAATGTTTTCGCTGTGTTTGTATTCATCCAATACTTGTAGTTATTCTTTTAGACTCTTTTTAGGCTATAATTACCCTTATAGGAAGGAATAGAACACTTATAAAAGGCTCAGAAATGTCTTCAATTTCGGTAATTATGTTATCTAACGGTCTTTCCCAAATGGAAAGGTCTAGCTTAGCTGATGCCAGTCCTTGACAAATGAACACGGTAAAAACGTATGTTAAATTTTTTTAACACGATAAAAGCTGTTTACTTTCTGAGTGCGATTTTCCGTCTGCTATGTTGCCAAACTATTTTCAAGTATGCTAACGAGTATGAAACTCACATTTAACCCTTTCCCAAACAAAACATATTCGACTGTCCCAAATTGAAAGAGTTTGCAGACAACATTTCAAAATGCGAGGAAATTGAAAAATAATCTTCCGAAAGGGCAGAAAACATTGTGGGAAAAGGAGAATTTGCTCGTGACGAGCAATTTCTCCTTTTCCCACATTGTTTTCTAAAGTCGTCTGCAACAAAGTGGTCAAATGTCGTTATTGTTTGGGAAAGGGTTAAGAACGAGAGTGCGTGTCCAGAATGACCAAGAACTATCACGCAGATACGGTCCTAACCTTACATGTATGATACAAACAGGGTGAACGTGTAGATGTCGTGAAATTGGGCAGATATTGTATTATGGCTCCGTATGAGGTGATGAGCAATCTGAACACATAGGGTTAATCCAATGAAACACCTCTGAAATAATAGGGATGACGCCATATTTGTTCCCGCGAGAATGACGTCACTTCACTTTCGTTTTAAAAAGAAATCTTAAATGTGAAATCTAAAAAGTCGTTTAATTTGATTGAGGAAACAACTAAATATGTCACAACTTATGATTTCGCTATTTCGTATGAGTTACCGGTAAAACATGAATTACAAGGATGTCCAACACTTCCAAATATATTGAACTACTTAACTTGCAGGCTTAGAAAAGGTGTTAATCGTCGGAGCCGATTTACCCGAAAAATTGTAACCATACACTTATATCCGAGTAGCCTGGATGCCTGGCCCATGCATATCCGCATTAGTTCGCGGTATACGAACGGGCCAGGCTCCACCAGGCTAATCAATCGGAACTACTCGGGTATTTCCGTGAGCTGTGAAATACACCTCGGATATAAGTGTAGGGTTACAATTTTTCGGGTAAATCGGCATCCGCCAATTAACACCTTTTCTAAGCGTGCAAGTTAAGTAGTTCAATGTGTATGGAAGGGTTGGACATCCTTTTAAGTAATCGTTTTATCAGTAACTCATACCAAATGGCAAAATTGTTGTTGTGACAAGTTAAGTTGTTTCCTCAATCAAATTTAAAGACTTTTTTTATTTCCCATTTAAGATCTTTTTTGAAACACGAAAGTGAAGTGACGTCATTCCGCTGGGAACCAATATGGCGTCATCCCTATTATTTCAGAGGTGTTTTCATTTGATAAACCCGATGTGTTCAGATTGCAGGCTGATATCCGAGGTGTATTTCACAGCTCACGGAAATATCCGAGTAGTTCCGATTGGGGTGATGGGGTAACCAAACTTCTTTTGCAAAGACAGTTGTCTGGTTTGAGGCCTCAAAGGCACTTGTTCACAGATGTGAGGAAATTTGAAATCTAAAAAATATTTCTTTAAAAAAGCACAACAGCTGTGCTGTTACATGAGACGCACTAAAAATGGTAATTTGAAGCAAATTTAGATTATTGTTTAAGTTTGTAAACAGTAAATTAACATGTAGGCCTATTATAATCCAAAAGCGTCCTATTATAATCCAAAAGCATCATTCATCTACCGTATATAAACTGAACATACTTTGACGCTTTCTGTATTAATTATGCTTTCATTAGCTTTTATCAATTGTTTATCAAACAGTAATAAAACAACTGAATTGTTTGGAATTTTTGTTTTCTTCTGCGTAACAAGCACCTTAAATGTAGTATGACATTCCCACACGTATGATGGGTGTAACATATGTGGAGTGTCCAAATGAATAAAGGCGAACATTTATCCAAAAGGTTGCAGGTTACATGGGTACATGGAAAAGAGTCGTAATCCCAAAGACTTGCTGTTTTATCAGCTTGATGCTGGCGCCACAACGTAAAGAGTGGAGTGAAGCAAGCTGAAATGACACGTTCTGAAAAGCGGGACCTCCGAAGGACACCCCGAAAGGCATATTCTGCAAGTGACGCCTTTGATTTCATATTGACTGTCTGTGCGAAGGACGGTGACTTAGGAATAGGAATCTACAGCCACAGCAGACATTCTTTAACCCTTTACCAAATACCAAATTTGTCTGATAGGGTAGAAAACATTGTGGGAAAAGGAGAAATTGCTTGATAAGAGCAATTTCTCCATTTCCCAAAATGTTTTCTAAAGTCATCTGCAACAAACTGGTCAAATGTCGTTATTGTTTGGCAATCGGTTAACCTCAAACAATAAGCGCAATCCATCGTCTACAGAGACGGACGGAGGCCGATGACGATGATGTCATGGGTGCAACGTTAGCCCTAAAGTTCCCATAACCTCATCATGAACATGTCGCTGGAAAAGATGACAGGAGAGCCAAGGTACTGGCTGACTAAACCACTTAACCCTTTCCCAAATGACAAATTGTCGACTGTCCCAAATTGAAAGAGTTTGTAGACGACAATTGAAAAGTATTCTTCAGATAGAGCAATTTCTCTTTTTCTCACAAATTTTTCCAGAGTCGTCCGCAACAAAGTGGTTAAATGTCGTTATTGTTTGGTAATTGAATAATCCTATCAGGACGCTGTCGCTGGAAAAGACGCCATGAGAGCCAGGGTACTGGCTGACTAAACCACTTAATTAAGGAAACTATTTGTACAGGTCAAAACTGATAAACATAGATATTATCTTAAATAAAAGCACGATAATACAAAGTGACATGTCATTTGAATCTTCTCGGAGAGATTTTTGAAAGACGTGTTTTTATGTGCAGTATTGTTCATCTCGGTATTGGAATTATACGAATGCTGTTTTGAACTTAGACAAATACTTAGTGATGCATGTTTAGTAAACCGCTATCATGACAAAATGGGGACGGGTTTCAAATATGATATAATTCAATGAAAGGAGTTTTTAAGTATTTATTCACGCATTTGAAATTAATGTTCGCTTTTAATGAATACGACATCTTTACATATACAAGATTTATAAATACAGCCACATCTGGATGAAAGTACACTTAAGCGTTTCAGATTTTGCTTCCAAAATAAGTCAAAGCAACAAGACTTATTCGTCACTCACAGACGATAAGCAATGTTGGAATAAGTCTTGTTGCTTTGACTCATTTCAATATAGGAGAGAAATGTTGATTGAGCCATGCCTCGATCTCGAGACTCAAGTTTTCAAAAGTAGTAATTCTTCAGGTACACACGCCTTCTAACAAACTCTCCATACGTTACACTTCACCCTGCCTTTAAGTAAACTAGTTTAGCCCATTTCTAAACAAATAAGACTCATCTGCGAGTTTATAGTAATACGATACATATATGACTTAAGAAAAGAAAACTAAATTCAAACACTTGTTTTTGTCAGCGTCGTTGTTTTCGTTGTTAGGCACAATGAACTCATTGGGTTTATCCAATGAAAACATAAATTTCTCAGCTAACAGGAATACCCGAGTAGTTACGGTTGGTCGGTACTTATAGGCCCTATACTACTTTTGCAATCCACGTAACAACTAGGGTAGTATTTCAAAGCGTCACGTGGTGTCAATCAGGTAATTGTAGTCAAAAGTGATATTGAGTAGAAGTAAAGAATTGATATGCGTTTTAACATATGATATAACGGACCAGAAGTGATATCTTGATAAATAACAAATTTGATAATTGACGTTAATTTACGTTAATTGACGTTAAAAATCATGTCAGAAGAGGCAGTGTGATACATGATGGGAGGCTAGACTTTATTTATAAATAGCCAAATATCATTGGCTTATGACTTTGTACTGCTTCCAGAGAACGAACCTTTACCACAAAGTCTACCCTCAACACAAAGTCCTTTAAGGTAAACATACTTGTGTGATCTTGTGTCAAACTCGTAAAAATGTAACCCAACATAATCAGCAATATGCCAAAACCGCACAGATGTCGATGTATTAACAAAAAAAAAAGAAAAAAAAGGATATTTCTTTTTTTTTCTTAGATACAACAACTGGACACTGTGAATGTCATTCCCGTGTGATGATGTGTAACTTAAGATTTGGATGTAATGGACACACTTTCACATGGAACATTGAGCTTCCCACTGGCATTGTTTATGAACGAACTCATACAGAACAAAGAACACAATAAAAGCACCGAAAGGAAGAATTAAAGATACTATTTACACACAGTTACAGTTTAAAACATTTACAATCCATAATCTAGAGAGAAAATAATGTAAAATAAATCTCACGCAGCCTGCATATATTTAATTCTGTGGAAAACAATTATTTTACTTATAACGACATCTCCGTTTCATATATCATTAACCACTGTCTCAAGCCTGTTTTGAAGTTTAAATATGTGAACAATGTTATAGTTATGCATTTTTTCGGACTTGCGCCCACTCAAAAAGCTATCAGAGGTTTCCAGCATGCGGTTTGATCACCTCTATGAACAGCGTGAGTGGTGGAATGTCCGAAATCCTGCCAAACCATCAAACTGGCTTAACTTAAATTGGACGGAGTATGTATATGTCAATCAAGCTTAACCAAAGTATATCTACCGGGCTTATAAGATAGTGTAATGTTTCCTTCAAAGTAGGATTGTCCCAAATAAAGAAAAAGGAAGAAAAGCATGACAACTTTAAAGTATGGAACACAGATAATATATGACTTGGAAATTGAGTAATGAATATTATGATAAAAATCTTAAAAACATCTTAATACGAACTAGTCGGGTCCATTGCTAATGAAATTTGTGAAAGTGTTCGAACGATTTTCGAAGACCATTACAAACTACACGATCGATTGTTCGTCCGAATTACAGCAATACCATTGCAAACTTTTCACCTTACTTGAGACGACACTTAAACTTTGTGCATATCAGACGTACTTGCAATACCTGATTTTCCATTATTCTAATAATGTCTTTAATCTCGTTTCTATAAATGATAAATAACTCATAACAATGGACCTTTCTTAAACCATGACGCTTTTAAAATCAACTGTCGCATATTTCAGAAAGCAGAGTTGTCACCAAGATACAGTTCATCAATAATCACAGCAATTCGAACTTGAGTTTACACAGGTCCTCGCACTATTTCACCGTCACGTGTTTCTTAATCCTTTCCACGACGAACCCGATGTTTTGTTTATACAGCCGCTCATTACTCAAATCGATGTAGCTAAGCCGGTTCAAAATCTTGCGAATCTGATCGGGCGCGCTCTCAAGGGGAGAGAAACGCAACAATACCGGGATGATCGGCTTCTTGAACGTCTCGGCGAGCATCAAATCCTTCTTACAGTTGTCACTCTGTAGGTACTTGGGCGTTATACACGACACAACCACCGACGAAGACTTCATGGTCCGCTGTATAAGTGACTGGAGGTTCTCCGAGGCGCTGTCATGCGTCGACGTACTACTCCGCCCACTTTTACTGCTTGAGCCTCGGTTTGGTTGCGGCGCCATGTTGATATCCGCCCAGCAGTTGAGGCCGCTGGTTTCCAGCATGTGTTTGATATCCTCCACCTTGGCCTGCATGTCCCACTGGTAGCTGATGAAGACCTTTGGTTCCCCGTCTATCACGTGGTCATACTGACGACCATCTGGAAATAGGGAAACGAGAGATTGGTTATAGTTAATACTCACTGTTATTTTGGACAAAAATTACTAAATGTGTTTCATTTCAACATATAATTGATATACACATTAAATGTGTTACTTTAAAAAAACCAAGTGGAACAAATAATCCCTAGTTACAAGAAACATCTTTGAGATAACATAATACGATAGGTTGCTATCGTACGATGTGTCCATTCAGTACAAAAGATAGGTTCATTAACGGGATTAAGCATGGTAACAAACGAGCAGGGTTACGAGAGAAATGCATAGGAAAGAAAGAATCGGTTTTACAAGGGAGATCAGCATGAACGTGGACTGTGACCGTAAGATGGTTTTATACGACCAAGTTGCTGGTTGCTGAATGCATCCACTGTATACGTATTTCAAAGAACAGGTTACAGTCAAATTATTTAATATGATATTTAACAAAAGAACATGGCGATGAAAAGGCTGATTCTTATGAGTGATATATCATGAAAGGGTATTGCGATCACAGATTGTGCCATACATCATAGGGGGATTAGATACATAATGGGAAGTTTATCCGGGTCGGAAAACAGATTAATCCATCATTACACAAATGGTTGCTGCTTTAACCAAAATGCACTGTCGCCTTAATTTTCAACGACAACATTATATTTTGTCCTGATAAAAAGAGTGGATTGTTGTTGTCGTTTGCATAGGACAAGTTAACGGGCTCGGCTTCGGATTATTATCCGTTTCGCCTTCGGCTCACCGGATAACAATCCAAAGCCTTGCCCTATAATATTTCCTATTCAATACACCAACCAGATCTATTCTCTATGTACGTCCTTTTTAAGTAGGCTAACGCCTCTAGAGACTTAAGTATACAGTAAGATGACAGGATAAAACGAATAGATGGTTGGTATCGTTTGAAATGGAAAAATTAGCGGGCTCGGCTTCGGATTTTTATCCGTTTCACCTTCGGCTCACCGGATAATATTCCTAAGCCTTGCCCGATAACATAAGTAATTTCCGATTCACGACACTAACCATCTTTTCTCTGTGTACGTACTTTTTGAGTAGGCTAATGCCTCTAGAGGCTTGAGTCCTTCCGCCATCTTGTTTAGGTAGGCTTGTTCCAAGACCACACCTGGTACCCGACGTAAAGGTTTTACGTGATTCTCGAGAACGTCCAAACTCTCCGGATACATCTTGGTCTCAAAGTCAATCGCCGGACAGTCTCCTGTACGTACAAGTAAATAGATACGAAATGATGATTCGCTCACAAGAATCAATTACTAATTGGACCATTTTTGCTTTACCATTTCGCGTCTTCTGTAAGTATTAATACGTGGTCATGCAATGGATACGAATGGATGATTTGATCAAATCTGAGACCCTCGGTACCAGAGACTGAGACTGGCCTATAGATAGATAATTGTATTTCGTGACCGAATGACAGTTGTTCTTAGTTGGTTACAAATAGGCATTGGACAAAGGTGGTCGAGATTTTCGACTTTAATTAGATTATCAAATATTGCAGCTCTTATCGGGAGAAGTACCGCGGAACCATTTACGCGGGTACTGTCTGAAACACGTTATCTATGGAACTGGTTCCTTTATACGTACCTAATATTGCTTTCAGTGCAGGTCGAAAGGAGAACCAGACGTTCTTGAATACGGCGGAAACCAGCTTCTTTCCCAGCCAATCAGCGAAGAGAACCTCGTGGAAGACAAAAGGCGAGTTGGCGGAAGCCTCGGTTACCAAGACAATCACGTGAGAGGCTGTTGCCATCTGGGGACCGTTTATTTCGAGAAATTCCTCCTTCGATTTGCCCAGCTTTAGACTGTCATGGTGAATGACCTAAATAAACGAACAAACATTTTTTTTATATATATGTATTGGCTGAAATGTTACGGCCACACCAAGAACAACGAATATAAATGGCAAAAGGGAAAATGCTTTGCAGACTTTCGCCAATAAGGAATTGAATTGATATATACATGTATAATGAAATTAACACTATCGAGAATTATGTCTATTTACTCTTGTTACGATAGGCTTTTATAACCATAAGCCTAGTACCAACGAAATTAATTTACAATATACAATTAAAGACATTTAGGTAGTAAATAGCTTATATATTTCCCATTTTGACAGAGTGACTTTATACGTCTTCCCTTGAAGTTAAATTCAATGTGTACATCAGATTTTTGTATAGTCGGTTCGAGGGTACATACCACCAACCAAGCATCAAACCATCAAAAACAAAATATACAACCATCATGTCGAATCATGCTGGTATCCACCTATTTCAATGGTTTTTATGGTAGAACATATGTAGATGATTAGCGGTAATTTGGACGTTAATTGTTCATAGAGTTGGCAGATATGTCTGAAAACATTTCCGACACCTTTGCAAATATTCTTACAAATTGCAAGTCCGGAGTAAAGCGATACGAATATGATTATTCATTCAGACGTGTTTTTCAAGGTTTCATGTCATTGCAATTTACAAACACTCGAAAAAAACAATACAATAAAAAACGTGGTGGAAATAGTACACGAGGACCACATTTGATAGGATTAGAATTCTCCTATCTGCTTTCTCATTTCTGCTGTAAAGCGTTTTCCCATATGTAAACTAGTTTTGATCCACAAGGTGAATGCAACACACGAAATGATTATGAAAAATATTAATGCACATTCTTGAACGCTTATTCTCAAGAAGAAATGATATGTAAATTGTAATTGTTACTATTGTTATCGTCTGAAAATACTTTCAATTTGAATCGTTCATACATTTCTAGGTGAAAGGATGATTCACCTGTTTTAAACTTTGACGCAAATACCGCTTGAGTCTATAGGAAATATCATGTTTTTAATAACTACTGTGACGAAACATATTACGTGCTTCTAGTGAGCGAAAGCTTCTTTTATTACAATGTTTTTAATATCAGAAAGAAATGGATCTGTTGCCGTTTGCCGTTGCCTTTAAGATGGAAACGTCACATATTCCCATTCAAGGGATTTCAGTTTGTTTATGGTTCTGAAGTCTGACTCGGGTAACAATAACGGGAGTACCTTAGGGTTGTGAAGTCTGACTCGGGTAACAATAACGGGAGTACCTTAGGGTTGTGAAGAGCTTAACATAAAGATGCGATGTTTTATAATACTGATAAACCTCTGTTAATAAAGAACTGAATAAACTTTATCTCGCGGTCTACATCTTAACCTATTTCCAGATATATTAAATTGTGACTGGTTAAGAGAAAAATCAAACATGAATGTAATCAAAAATAAATATAACAAACAATATCGTCATGATATAAGTACGAAAAAAACGGCCAAAGGTAAGATTACTGGCGACATTCTTGCTTATTATTTGGCATATCGATTTCCTTAACCCTTTCCCAAACAATAACGACACCTGACCACTTTGTTGCAGACGACTTTAGAAAACATTGTGGGAAAAGGAGAAATTGCTCGTAACGATGTTTTCTGCCCTATCAGAGGATTATTTTCCAATTTCATCGCATTTTGAAATGTCGTCTGCAAGCTCTTTCAATTTAGGACAGTCAAGAATCTGTTGTTTGGGAAAGGGTTCATACTTATGGGGAAATAGGTAAGGTTAAGTATAGTACCTATTAAATAGTTTATTATGTTTACAAAGTAAAGGGAGGTAAATACAATAGATAAAGAGAGATAGTTATAAGGCAATGAGTATCTTTCGAAACAAAATCTATCATAACGGCATTGTTTGAAAGATCGTGAATGTGCCTTGTTTCAACAAAAACTCAAGCTTATCATCCATTAAGTTGGTTGAATCCAGTACTATTATTTCTTGATCCGAAACATGATTTCCAGGTGCAATTCTATCCATTTACCATAATCATCATGGAGTGAGCCAATACTTTAAGTACCATGATTTCCTGGTATTCTGCACAATCCAATATGGGTATTGAATTCGCAACCTTCCACAAGAGTTGCTTAAACTGAAGAGTTGCGTTACAGCGACCTTAATTCTACATTAGGTTCATTCGGATATAAACACCATGAAATCTGCGTTTTATGCCAACACCGATGAAATATTCGTATGTTACGAGTATCTTTAATAGTATCAGCTAAATGGGAGGGAAAAGTTAAAAGCCCAAAGTATAGAGAGAACTCTTTGAGTGAAAGAAAAATAATCAACAGCCACCACCAAGTCTCTGTTTCTACGTTGTCTTTTAATCTATCAGATTTGCTAAAGGCTACGACTACAGAAAATACCATTGTACATAGTACAAGTGTAGATGTACTTTTAACGCACATATATCTCCCACAATCAATAGCAAAGGGTCTTCTTAGAAAGAAATTAAAGCCAAACAAACGAATGCGTTTTACTTCAAATCGAAGGGCTTAGTTGACGAAAAGTCGCTTGGGTCTAACAACACAAGTATGGTATTTAAGCTTCAAGGTAACAAACTACTGTAGAAGCGCCACATACTGCTCTGAATTGTCCTGACTTATAATTATCTTGCATGTGATTTTTACGGGATCATTTTGTTGTATACCAACCAACATGCTTTCTTTATTTAGAAACAATTTAATGTATCTTCCTCTATTGCAATAAAGAAGGTGCAGAGAGGGTGACGATTCATTCTTTGTACGTCCTAGAATGTTATAGAAAGATTCTACAAAGGTTACTAAATAGAAAGATGAAAGAAAATTAAATTACGTTCTAATAGTCTAATGGTTGGGTTTATGCCTACCTGTGGCCCTTTTGGTGTCGTGAACTGTGAATAGATATAGCATCAAAGCATCTAAATCGTAATATAACATGGGATTTCATAGAATATACAATAGGATAAAAAAGATATGAATAAATAGCATAAATGAAACCTGCTCAACGGACTGATCCAGCGGACTGGTATCTCTTATTTGAAAAGAAATATAATTTGACCAAAAAAGTGTTGATGCTGATTGTTTTTACCCAACATTTGTGTATCTATCTCTTAACATAAATGTAGTGATAAGAATTTCTAGATTAGATCTATAAAAGGGGGAGACCTTTTTTGATTTTGATAAAATTACCTTCTTGAAAAGCATAGCTGTAAAAACATTATTCAGAAAGGAGTTGTATGCCTTGATCAGGTGAAAACCAACGTTGCACGACCGTTTTGAAGCATGACCAAAGCATTTCTTTTTATCATAGAACGGAAACCATAGTTCCAATTAATTAAAATAAAGACCCTGTTATGATCATTCCCTTCTCTTGTGTTGAGACTGTGAGAATTCGTCTTCACGTTTGAAATACAATTGATCAAATGTTTAAACATGTCCGTATAAACTCGTATTGTGAGGGCCCCACATACTTTCTCTTGAGAGTTCCTCAGCATATTAAAGGCTGTTTGATAAGCGTCAAATATAAGAATGCTTAGTGTTTTTGTGTGTCTGTTATAAAGTTTATTTCTAGACCTCGAACTTCTTCGTCAAAACACGACTTTCAAATGATCCTTTATAACAAGTCCATTTCTTGGTCTAGAAATCAACATGTGCATATAATCTTAGATGATATGTGATGCTTTCAATATGGAAAAAATATTACATTCTCAAAGTAAACAGTCTGATACATCGATAAAATTGTGTCAACATATATCCACACTCTCGTAAGTCAATAAATAGTATTGAGTTTTTTGCGGTTACATGCGATTTGAAAAAGTGTAGTGTAGATGATTAAAAGAAAAGGAACTCTGCATTGACGTACTTCCTTCAATTCTTGTCACCAATTAAGTATCGACCTCAATTCTGTGAAACAATTGTTATTTGCAGTTAGGGAGGTAATTAAAGACATTACGAAGATTCGGTTGTAAACAAGCATTTAACAATTGATATTGAAAACATAAAACGTCGCTGTCAAACTAAAATATCGAATCTCTTACATGTTTGTGACAAAGATACGATTTTTTACTTTGAAAGTAACCATATTTGTCTTCAAACAATGCGTTATGAAACATTATCTACTTAACACTCTACCTAACTGTGAAAATGTTTACGTGTCAGTAGCAGACGACCTTGAAGACTGTTTTCGTGAAACGGGATACAAAGACTGCTACGACAAGCAACGTATCCCTTTATCAGTAATAACGCTTACAGTTTCAGTTGGAAATCTCCCTACTTCATCACAAGTCTTACCTGTGGTCTTAACCCTTATAGTGCAGGAATCGACTTCATGCTTATGCAAACAGGTTAGACCCACGCAAGCCGCCAAGTGAATTGGCGGCTGGTCAGCGGTTTAACCTGTTTGCTAATCCGAGTATCTTTCGTCGTTAAAATTAAGCATATATTTAAAGTTTTGGAAAGCAGATGACACAAAAACCTTTTTTAATTGCCAAGCATTCTAAGGGTTAATACTACTGTAATTTTGAACAACCAAATGTGGATCGTTTTGTTATTTGTATACAGGTAAATATTTTCGATATTTCAACGAGTTACACACATACAAGTCCCCGTCATAGACCATTTAAATCAAGCTCGATATTTCAACGGGGTATATCACATTTCGGATATCGAAATCTTAAAAAGAATAAATAAATAAATACCGGTTGACGTCATTTAGAGTGAACAGAAAATACGATAGAAAGGAATTGCAGTTTGGTTCATTTATTCTAGACGAAGTGCTTAAGACCATAATTCATATCTCCGAAATACATTACTCTGACGCATCTGCTGAAAATGTCTGCAGAATCCACAAAGTTAAAATTATGTATTTCTCTTTGTGAGTAGTTAATATTTTTGTCAAAATTGTTTCCACCCAATATCATATAGTATGTGTTATTTATCCATGTTATTTGTGTCGTTTCCTTGTTCTTTCAATTTGGACAATTCACATATGGATAAATAGCCTTGGTGAATCGTAAATGATATAGTTATAATATATATTTGTAAAGTCATTTTCTGACCGCCAAACCACAATCGAGGAAGGCTAAAGCCTAACTACACAGGAAGAATGTGTAGAATCATCAGTTTTCTGTAACTCGTCCAAATAACATTCGCTTACGAAAATCAAAATATACCGTTATCGGGATCTGAGCTCTTTACTTCTGACTTGAAATTTGTCACAAGAACCATTAATGAGGAGTAGAAATGCTATTTTTGTCAAATAAGTTGCTAAAACGGAACGTGTGTTTCATATTCAACTAAAATTTCAAAATTCCATGCCAAACTCAAACATAGTATCGCATTGCAAAGTGTCACCAAGCCACCTTTATTGGATAACGCGGCTGTTATTTTAAATGTTTGAATAGATTTAATGTATTTTAAGCAAACAGATCCGAAATGGAAATTTCATGAAAGGCTATGGTAAAGAGTGTTTTGATCTCCAAATAAAAGCTTATATTGTATAAAAGGTTATTAAACTGATATCACTCGTGCTTGATTAGATTCACGTGTCACTGTAAATATATGACGAGTCACATGAAGCTCTTCGTGGTGGATGTGATCGGATTGGATACTAGGGCTCAGAAAAACTGCAAAACTGGATAATATGAGTTACCAATTATGAAAAAATATGTTGAAGCAAAGCGAAAAAACACAGGATCATGACAATATAACTGCTGCACTATTTATTATCTATTTTTCAAAGAGCCATTTTCATAAATTTGGTGCCCACCAATTTAACTTCTTTGTTTACATTCGAGTAACATCTAAAACAGCAAGAAGCGCTCGGATTAATGAGTAACGGTCACCTGGTTCGGAAAATCACACGAAACACATAAAAAATACTGTTATTTATCCAATTTTAACAACGTGAACATTCAAAATGGAGAATTTCTTAGGTTTTATTGGTTCCCAACGTTTCTCGGCTGACCTAGTTTTATCGCTATCTGTAAACAAAACGTCTAGTATTCACTCTTTTAAAAGCATCATGCGAACGTTTTACAGTCTTAAATCTTCTGTAAAAGGGAATTTAACGTGGTTTTAAGTTAATTTACAGTTATTCTAGAACTTTTCAAAGTTAAGTCAAAATGAGCGCAAGTATGGCTTTAAGCATTTTAAAATTTAAAATACATTGTACTTGTACTTGTGCTGTTACATAGATCCAATGCATTAAAGGCATGGAGACTATACTATCCCTAATCAGCAAATAGTCTTAGGTAGTCTCAAGTTTGTTGCAGACAACTCTAGAAAACATTGTGAGAGAAGGAAAATTGCTCTTGGTGGGCATTTTATCCTTTTCTCGCAATGTTTCTGCCCTTTCAGAAGATTATTTTCCAATTTCATCACATTTTGAAATATCGTCTGCAAACTCTTTCAATTTGAGACAGTCTAAAATTTGACGTTTAGTTAAGGGTTAAGAACAAAACACTTAATGTATTAAACACATAATTGATTAAACGAAAGAAGAATGAGCTGGAAAATATATAAACAAATGGTTATTATCAATATTCGTCATTAAATGATTTAACGTTTTACCACATTGGTACCGAATCAGCTGTTGTCATAGAATCACGACAAAATGTCAGCTGAATCAATAAATGGATTATACACAGGACAATAATCGGATCAACTTGACGGGATTTGACTTTGTTATTATTCAAAGCATATTGACTGATTTAAAATAACATATTGATTGTATCGCAGACAATTAGAACAGTTGTGTAACGCGAAACATGCCCGTAGCTATAACATGAGATATTCTAATTGGGTTTTAGAATCGTTTTCAACAGTTTTATAGTTATATCATGATTACTGTTCGATATTAACATAGCACAATAAGACGGACCCCTGTACTACCGCATTTAAAAGCTGCTTGTTCACATATATGAAGGTACTTGGGCATTGAAATTTTATTTCTTTAAACCTGTAAAGCAGATGTATTGTTGTGTAAGACATACTGAAATATGACCATAAGAAGGGTAATAAGTCTGTGTTCAAGTATCTGGAGCCTGTATAAAATGAATACATGTGTATTCAGAACCAAAAGCATTGCACCGACTTTGAAGTTCACCGCATAACGTCTGCATATACTTCTACACATTCTGAATCATTTTTGGGTAAAGTAGCTCTGATCATTAAATATCATACGGCAATATAAAAATTGTATCGTTTCAACGACGATTTACTTTGATTTGCTTTCCTAGACGACGCATTATTTGACGTTCCAAATGGACATGTTTTCAGGCGCCAAATGAAATCCAAATATAAATGATAACTACATGAAATATAGGTATAACTAATCTCTAAATAAAACTACTTTGCTCGGATAAACAGAATACTTGGAAATACCAAGCTTAATAAAAGTCGTACACAAATCTGTAAACTCCCACTGTTTACTACTATTGGTTGGTAAAACGTTTATTGTAACATCGTAGTCATTGTCTCAAATATGGTTAATTCAGTTTTGTATTTGGCAACGCCTTTGCAAACTAAATAGCAATGGAGAAATTATAGTAAGGTCCAGGCATGTCATGTTGAAATGTTGATGTCAAATCGGAAGATTTCTATATGATGTCAATATACATATTATGCATGTAAAACAAGTCTTATTCGAATTGTTGAGCAGCTATGATTCTGTAATATGTCACCCAATACTAACAACATAGTACCTGAAGTACATTTTCTAAATACCTCTGAATGACTATCTATCTAAACGAGTTTGTGTCAAACTCTCATTATTCGCACAATACTATTATAATTATACATTTTATACGATTGATACACGTTTGGGGGAGATAAGGTGGAACATATGTTTGTGTCTGTTATATGAGTGAAGGATCGGTGTACCTATTAATCAAAATCGTAAATATTAATCTAAAGCTTAATCAAACAAAATCTCTTTTTTTTTCAAACCCACAGAAGCCGTTTGTGAGGACAGCAACCCTTTACGTTGTTAAACTTGTTATACCGATTTCAACCCTTTACAAATTATGCCTCATTTTGCCGCATCGGATGCAGGGTACTTTTAAAACCACTGTGACAAAAGAATGAATTGCTCGTCACGATCAATTCATCATTTTATCATTTTGTCACAATGGTTTTCTACCCAATAAGACGAGGAACATTTTCTTCTCTTATGTTCAAAAATACTTCACTGTTTTGTTTTTAATGTATGATGCTTTTCTTAATTATATGTTGATATGTAAGCAACAACATGTATATGTTACGCTAATGACCCGCTGAACTCGAACTTGAACTTTTTTTATTGTAATTTTAACTAATTAGAAATGCCAATATAGGTGGAATGAGTTTATCCAAAAGACAGGTTTGAGAATTTATATCGACTTTATGCCATAATGATACCTGTTTAAGTGTGTTCTGTATATCAACCATTGGATCTGAATCAAATATAGCATATAGAATACTTGAGAAAGTATGGCAATTTGACATTAACCTCTTAATCCGTATCGATAATCCTTTTAACACTCGCTTTATCCTATAGACAAAAGACAATAGTTCTTGAGAGAAAAAAATACCGTTATGAAATGTCCAGGTATTTTTCAAATCGACCCGATTTCTATTAAATTTGAAAATAGTTCGATTGCTAAAACACTATTTCACGAAGTGTGCTTTATGAGTAACAAGCACCAAAAAGATTATCTGAGAATGCTTAAACCCTGTGTTTTCATGACACAATTATGAAAAAAGCATTTGCCCCATTTAAAAATTAAATTAAAAGAATGGCATTACATAGTCATGTGATTGCTCTCTTTGGCTATCTTCGCACATTGATAGTCTTGGTCCCAGTTATTCCAACTCATTTATATGATTTAACAGGATAGAAGTTATAGATCATTGATCGCACAAAATAAACCATTTAAATAGTTAACAATATCTGCAATAGAAGAGTCTATATCTTTTCTATAGAACAATAGACCATTTCAGAGTCACCACCTAAAATAAAACTACTCTCACTAAATTCATTTCTTTTCCCATTTTCCCCCTCTGTGTTGTTATTTTTTTATGCAAGTATTGTTTATATCAACTACCATATACAGTGCATGTAATTGTATAAGTATTGATTATGAGCTTGTGTGCTTAATGTCTCAATAAACATATGTTATGTTCTGTTATGTTGTGTTATGTATATCTTTACCAAATGATTCTACAAGGAATAGGGAAGCATGTCAATAACCTTGTTTTACTTATTCAGTCATTGCTGGATCGAAGTTTTCCACAATGTCCGACAATGTTAAGATTATATCGTTGGGGTTACTCAAATACATAATCAATGTTTCTTCTTCTCATGCCGTTTGTACCATTTACCGGCGGCCAAATAACACAATCAAACACTGCCTATCTA
This sequence comes from Cerastoderma edule, assembly GCA_947846245.1. NCBI lineage: Eukaryota > Metazoa > Mollusca > Bivalvia > Cardiida > Cardiidae > Cerastoderma > Cerastoderma edule. The sequence goes on along the minus strand of OX401405.1, from coordinate 9,447,755 downwards.
AAAATACAATAAGCATGGTTGGGTGAGATAAAACTTAAATACTACTGAAACGGCGTAAATCGTATTCGATACAGTCTCCCAGTGACAGATGACTATTTCATGAGATCTTTAGTTTGAAGGACCGTTAAACGGGATCTCAATTTTCTTATCACTGTTTGAAGTGTTTATACCCCTGAGTACGACCCTATTGTAAACCTTTGTAGCGGAGAGATACGGGCCTTTTGTTTCGAAGGTTAGACCCTTACTCTATCATAACTCGCTTTGGCGTATCTACCGTAGAAACGGTTAAAAACCACCGTGACAAAAGGATAAATTGCTCAACATGAGCAATTTATCCTTTTGTCATAATGGTTTTCATCCGATATCATAACGTGTACAGTGTGTGTCAATTTGTTTTTTCGACTGATTTTGGCTTCAATTTAGACCATCCACATTCGTGATGGGGGTAATGGGCTCAAGTTGTAAATAGTCTACTCATGCCTTCGAGACGGGAACTGAAACAATGTGTATGAAATAAAATGCGTCAAATAGTGTCTAGGATCAGCCTACGATATATACACAAGCTTATTACCTTTTTGTAATTCGTTTTTCAAAGATATTTGGCTTAAGGAAAGTTTTAACGTTTTCTTTACAAAACTTGTCGACGCAAGCAAGCCTTTTATACTTGATAAGCTTATCTGTAAAGACAGTGGATGTACAATGTACGTATCACATTTGGTAGGTTTTACCATATCGCCGCCAATATTTGTGAATATCGAAACTTTTTAACCTATTTCGTACAGATTCGACGCGCCGTAAGAAAAAAAATATACAGTTAGTGAATCCAGGTGAGACGTTACAATCATATGGCATTGGATCCCGATTAGAATAATAAATACACACTGATCAATCTGCGAGAAGACCTTCCGTCATATATAACACGGCATTATTTGGGTTGTTTTGCAATTTCTAAATGTATTATTCAATAAGTGTTCGATCGTATACAGTATAGACCTCGTTAAGTATGTTGACCAAACACGATTTATCTACGGTATATAAGATTAATAAAGACGATACCGTTAAGTGCCGGACCGGATCATTTTGCTTTTGGCAAAAGTAGAACGTTGAATGAGCCTGAACATGTTTTTTTCTCTTTCAACTCTATACCCAAATTATAGTCGCTTCGGGTCAAGTATGAAAATATCACATATCAAAGTTTAATCAAAGAGAGAAACATCTTCGTATTTGATAAGTTTTATTGCGGGGGTATTAGATATTATGGAGCCAATCAGTAATAACGTTTAGAATGAAAACAAGCACAGGACATTACTCCCTTTACTGAAATTATAAGAAGAAATGGGAAATAAAGTTGTTCGATTTCACCATGGTTTGGTTTGTCACACCGAGAAATGTCGTTTTCTCACAACCAACAATGTATTGTAAGATTGGGCGATGTTTATTACAGAAATATGACTGTTGTTGTTAGCATTTGAAGGCATGTTATTGCAATCAAAACGATACCTATCAAAGGATAGGTGTTTATTTATGTTAGGTTCGCCTGTTTATTTCTCCCTCATATGCAACGACGTCTAATCAATAAATACTTTATTTGAGAAATCGATTTAATTTTTGTTAGTTCCTTATTTTCTTAATCATCAATCAAACAGAATTGCTTGCTTACTTTTTTGCATCCTTTCGTTATTTATTTCTTTAATGTGCGTAGAATTCATTGTTGCAACAAAACTTATTCTTCTCCAAGAGATCTTATTTTTTTTAAGAACATATCTTGATGTATCGTCAGAGACGGCTGCGATGGATATGACATAGCTAGGGTTACATGCAAGACTAGCACGTCCTTCACAAATGTCAATAACTTGTTATTGTCTCACACTGAACTCCCAATATTGAGTAAAGGGTAGAATGAACTGTGTATACCGAGTTTAATCGGTTATAGAAATTCCTGTAGATTTCTCAACAGATTGTCAAATCGTAGCTATACAAAGGAACCATGTCTTTAAAGGTTTGTATAATGCATAGTTGATAAGTTTTAGCTCGACATTTTGGCAGTTGAACGATATATATCTGCATTTAAACCGCTCTACGCAAATAAAATTACTAGTCATTCCGCCCCTTTAAAACGGGTGCAAATTTCACGAGCAAGTTCTCCCATTGACACCATGGTACATGTATCTTGGTAATATCGCCAAAAACGGATTAATTTCTTTATATTTTATTATTGGTGTCTGCTGCTGCTGCTTTAGATACGAACAAACCACAAAATGTCCATATACATTGAAGAGTGTGTTATTGCACGCACTGTCACGAAATTGAAGGCATGCATAGCATAAACATAATGAAACTTCCAGATGGTTTAACTTCAATCTTCATATCATCTATTGTAATCAAGAGGGCTGTGTATTGAACTATAATTTATCTCTAAGAGGTAAGTGTCCTCAATATGTTATCAGTAGGGCGAAAACCTTTTAAACTCCTCATATGCTATGTTTTAATCCTCCTCTAGTTTCGAGTCATTTGCAACATATTACACACAAACCAATAATCATTATTGCAACACCATCCATAAACTTACTTTGGTATTTTTGATCCGAATATTTATGAAATTATAATGATAGAGGAGAACATGAGAATAACAATGTCTATGTGTTTGATTATGCCTGTAAGGTAAATAAATTACATCACATGACAGTAGGGCCGAGAAAATTTTATACTGTCCTGTTTGCTGCCTTTTTAATCGCCTTGATTCCGATTGGGCCATGCCCTACGTTGGTTGGTCAATTAAATCAGTTTATAATCTCAACCATTTTGTATTTCGTGAATGAGTGTTAAGTTTTTCTATTGTACACAAATTTTGTTGGACCAATTATTTTTTGTTAGACTTTTACCCATGTTACCCTTGTTCTAAACTTTCTCGATTTACACCAATAGCTTTAAAGTATTACAGGGAGCTATCACCCAGTATCCTATGTTCAATATCAATTGACTTGGTCCAATATTAAAAGAGCAGCACGTGTAGCCAACAACCCAAGAAACGGAGAAATTGCGCAAATTCAACGACTCCACTTCTTTATAAGTTTTTTTTTGTCCACATCACCGAATTAAATTCATCTCAAATGCTTATGTATTTTAAGCTACATATTGCGATTGCACGGGAAGAGTAATTCTTCGTGAGTATAGAAGATCATACTTTAGAGGGGCTATGCTATTTTGAGCTATCTCTTCTTTACTGCAAACCTTTCAATATGTAAAGGAACCGTTGTCGTTACATCGAGTTTATGTTTATTAGATTGTGAAGCATTATACTAAAACACTGTCATAGGTATGCTTAATGAATCATTTACCATTATTAATTACCTGCACGTTCTTTTTCTTGAGATCTATTTTTAGATTCTGGGCCAGCCGTACATCCGCCGGATCATACACCAAATAAACTGTATCCGGTTTGGGTCGCTGTGACCTTGCCCTTAGGTGCCAGTTATCCAGCTGCTTGTGTTCCTTATCAAGCGTCTGTAGGATACTCTGCATGATCTTTTTCCGGACGACTCTGCTGTCTATGCCGAGATGGTTAACCATGTCGTGGTCGGTGAGTGACATTAGGAGAAACCCGTCTACCATGTTCTCGGCCAGGCTCTGGCGGTAAAACTCCTTTATTCCTAGTTTATACATCCACTCCTGTAAGTCCGAGGCGTCCCAAGTGCAAATCTTCTTCCGCTTGAAGTTTCCAGTAAATTCCGAGTCTATTGAACTGATTTGCATGGGGAGGTTCATGCAGGCGAACTTTTCTAACGTTTCCATAATCGTTCCTATGACGACGGAGGACTTCTCGGCGATGCTTAACTTAGAATGCTCCCCCGTCAGATCGACGGATTGTTTGATAAGGGGCAGGAAACCCTTATTTGGTTCCACTTTCTCGATCGGCGAGAACAGAATTGGGAATATTGCAACAGAATGAGGATCGGCTTTTACACGCTCCAACAGTGCCTTACCCTCGTACACCGACACGGGGCAGGCAAAGTAACTATCCGACATAAACATGATCCCTGCCCTGCACCTCTCCACCGCCTCCATGCGCAGAGAGAACCAGCACGGACTTCCGGTGTTTTCCTCATCCTTATCGAACCAGATATCGTCAGCGAGGTTATTCTCCTTTAACTGTCTCACCGTCTCCACCACAAACCGTCGTTCCATAAATCCAGCATCAGGCGAATAAGACACGAAAATCCCCTTTTTAATCTTTTTCGGTTTTTGAGCAGCGGGTTGTCCGGGCGTGACCGAGGTTCGAGCCTTTTCCTCGTCAGGGCGTGGTATGTGCACGGAGGTCTCTCTCCGGCTGACACTGAGCCTCGTATCCTGTCGACCGTGTTGTGACACGGCGTTCGATGCGGAGTCGAACTGGTCAATCTCTTCCGGATCTTGTCCGGCTAATTCGAGTTCGTCTTGGACGTCTTCTTGTACGTCAGTATTTACATTTACGACGTCATTATTTATATTATCACCGGTTTCTTTCACATTGTCTAACGTAGTCCCATTAACAACACCATTAACATTGTCCGGTTTTCTTTGATTTTCCGCGGCCATATTTGTATTTTCCCCAGGGGTCGCTCCACCGGGGTGGTTTGTTCTTCCGGTTATGTCCCGCTCACCCGCCTCATCCCCTTTGTTGTTATTAACATCCGCTGACGTTGCGTCGGTCCCTTCGACTGGAGAGTCTTTAACAGGCGCTTGGTCCGTCACCCCTCCGCCGTTACCCACAGCGCCAGTACCAACAACATTGAGTTCTCCAACCTGATCGGTCATTTTGTTTTCAAAACCATACCCTCTTTTTTCATTTCATTTTCATTAATCCACGGGTGTGTATTAAACTAAACTAAACAACCGACCGACTCCACTGTACACATAATATCTATAAAACCCAAACGATTGTCTATTGACTTGTCACTGGGAATGAAAAAAAATCTCCCGATATACAAATATCTATACATACAATATAAAAACCCGAGGTGTACACCGCGACTGACGAATAGAGTCTACCTAGATACCAAACATAGGCTTGGGGTTTACCCATACCCGTACACCGATGGCTTTGGCTAATGAATTAACAAATGGACGGTATTTGAAAACATTTTGACACAAGGAGAGTTTGCTCATCCTGAGCAAATTCTCCTTGAGTCACAATGATTTCAATGATGGGTTTATGGTTCTGTTTTGTGTCGTATTTTTTCGGCATTTTTATTTTAATATTGATTATTTGTATCGATTTGCAAGGAACAGGGAGAAGGTTTAACTATTGAATGGGACAGGCGTAAAGGTTTACAACACATTCGAACACAAAGGTCGGGCTCTGAGAAATCAGGCTGTCAGTTTACAATGCTATGAGTATGACCTAGCAGAAAAAGGACTTAATGAGTGTTTCCCATCAAATTCCCTTATGTGAATTTTCATGACTGACTTGAAAGGAAAGCAACGAAAGATGACAAATGAAAAACAATATCTTTTTGCTCTCTCGATGTTGGAGTGAATCCACTATGACAAAGGAAAAATTGATTGGCATAAGCCATGTTCGTTTGGTTTGACGTAGAAATATTTTCTCATGTATGAAAGCTAAAAAAGGTGGACAGAGGTCCAGGGATAGAGCGTTGGCCTCTGATTGGGTCGTTAATTCGAATCCCTTGAGTTGCGGGATCTGCCCTGCGACCATTCATTTATCCACATTCGGTGCGATTACTGGTAATGTATCCAATCCATGAAGCAGAATCGAGAGTGATTGATATAAGTTGTAAGAACTTGTTTCACAATCAATGTAAAAATAGAATAAGTTTAAACTAACGTTAAAAAGCGCGTATGAGGAGAATTTTCATTTCAGGTCAAAAGTTGGCCTTGAGATCTTCAATTTGAAATTGTGAAAGCGCAATTTGGTTCATATACATATTTATATGTATATGCTTTGATATGATGTCTATCGTACAAGACTGGAAAATTGTACCTTACCCTAGGACACTCCGAGTGAGATGATATTCCGCTTTCGGAATTCGGACTAGGGACGTCCAGCTTTAAGTACCCGATCCTACCCATAACGGGTCCGAAAGGTCCGTTCGGATCTTACATAAAATGTATATTATATTTTTACTCTGTGCTATTAGATTATAGTCAGATGAAGAATCGTTTGTGAAATGATGACATTCGCGAACTATATATTTGATTCTTGGATAGATATGAGGCGAACGGTTGTGTTCTACAGAGCCAAGTTCATTCATAATACTGTGGAGATTATACTTTATATCCGCTCACAACGATTTGTACAGTGCTGGAAATGGCAAGCATGAAAAACAACACATGGTTACTGTAATACACGGAAATATAAATAACCAATCTATATCTATGGAATTTTAAACTGGTCTTGTCGTTATATATAGGAAACAATATGTCTATGAGAGTATAGTCGAAAAGAAAAGTTCATTGTTTTATTTCAAACCGTTTTGATCGTCTTGAATGTATGTGTAACGAATCGAACACTTGTATCTGACCCGAATTACTCTACTGTACATGAAAAGGTACAAAGTATCGGGATTAACATAAAAATCACACTCGTGCCGTTCTTTTAGAAAATCGACCTTATTTGATTATCCAAAAATAAAATACATGAACAGATAAAATGGAAGAATCTAAGTGGAGACAGTTATTACCTAAAAAAGATAATGATTAGATAATGGTTATGGCGTTATGACATAGCAGAATGTAGCATGCAGATAGCAGTCCTTCCATTATTAACAAATGTGGCCAATTTAGACATACCCTTTCATTGATACATAGAAGTGGGATTATCATTTGTAAAACTGGTGTATTGCCCATAACAAATAATGTTGAATGAAGGCAACTTATTCTTAAGAATCAATAAATGATGAGTGAACTGTTATCTGTGTTAATTATAAGAAACAACCTACTAAATTGGTGAATAATTTTGCGTACGTTTGGTTTCATGTATATTATCTTGTAGAACTTAACGCAGATGCATTAAGGTGCGCGTTTTCTCAAACGAAACGATTAACCCCATATCTTAATGAGATTTTATCCGAGTCATGACTTTGAAAATATTAAACTGTTTATCGACTCTAGGCTCCCGGTAACGCGTTTGTTACCTTACAAATGCATATTGTTCCTATCGTATCGAAGTCGCCAGGAAACTGTGTTTTGAATAGGAAATGGATGCATCAACTTGTGTAGAAAAGAATATTTTTAAATGTGGAAAAGTCAGTCATGCTTTTAAGCGACAATAGCAAAAGGAGACAGAATGTTAGTGTGATGAAATTGAACAATATTTTTCTGATAGGGCAGAAAACATTGTGGGAAAAGGAGAAATCGCTCGCTTTGATCAATTTCTCCTTTTCCCACAGTGTTTTCCAGAGTTGTCTGCAACAAACTGGTCAACTGTCGTTATTGTTCGGTAATGGGTTAAGAGACGTCGAATGCATTTTCGGACACCTCTTTTAACTTCATTGACAAATATTCATACAAAAGGTTGCGGAACTATTAAATTGGAACTGATTACCTCCGCGGAAGAAGTTTTGTACCCGCCTTTTCTAAAAGATTTTTTTCAAAGATAACAGCAGCAAATTTTGTGCATATTCGTAAGGAAAATTATCTCGCATTTGGGATTCCTTTATAAGGGATTCTTCCTATATAATGAATGGTGTACGTATAAAACAGCTTGAATAGGAGGGATTATATATTTTTATATACAATAAGTCTAAATTTTGCAATAGGAAGCCTAAATATGAACCTGTTCATTAGGTCTATTTGTTTTAAAGACAATAATTAATTGACTGTCTTCCATGTGTTATTTTATCGATTGCTTCGACAAAAACACATTAACTTTGATTGTAAGGGACTTCACATTACTAAGCCAGACACTCTACTAACTGAGCTCATGAGGCTCGGCAGGGGCAGAGGTTAAGACCAACACAGATGTCTGTGAGCATGGCCTGCATGTTTCTACCTGAGAGACGGATGTCAACAGTTATATTACTGTACCGCGCTATTAGTAAAGAAAACACGACTATAAAATGTTCAAGATGTGCACTTAACGCGTCCACTTACCTAATAGTATCTTGATTAATCCGTCTATCTGTATTTGCTCTTGAAGGAATTACTGAAGTAACTGATTTGACATATTGCAATAGCTGAATATTTTCCGTATTTCCACGAGGAGATAGAACGTGGAAGACTACTTTAATGATCACCATAAATTGAAATAATTGTAAATGAGATTTTAATGACGATAAATCTGTTTTAGAATATTAATCAGCTTGGCACACTGTTCAGAAAAGTGAGAACAAAACAGACATACTTCCTATTGATTCTTTGGATTAACTGCTTTTAACAACACATCCCACATCCTTGCATTGAGCGACGTATCCCTACTCTATCGATTGATAACTTTCAAAACCATTATGGAATGTTCTGCCAATTCTCCCTTTTCAGTTGTCTATAAAAGACGAATCATTTATAAATCAACACTAAATCAATGATTTTCCGGTCAACAAGTGCAAACCTTTCTAGCTTTCTATTTTTGCTGATAAGAACATAACGTATTATGCAACATACAGTACAACCCTTATCTCCATTATCCCTGACGGAATTTGCTTCAATTTCTTTGCAAGTGATAGTGACTTCGTTCTCTCATACGTTTTGTTATGCTTTATGGAACGAGGCAGGCTTCGTTACTTGTTCTTACTTTATCTCAATCTTCACAGCCGTCAGCGTTTTGATACTGTTACTTCCGGTATAATTTATAAACATTCTGACATGACAGTTTCCGTCGATAACTGGCGATACGTTGTGAATGGACGTCTGATAGCAGACTTATGTAAACAGTGTAACATTTATCCACATGGGAAATTGTGACTGATCCAAATTGACAGCTAAATCAGACGACATAATTGCCTTGAAAAATCCATTCTATAAAAATGTTGTTAATAAACCATTGTGATAAAAGGATGGACAATTCTTAGCAATTGATCATATTGTCCCAACTATTTCTCAAGATACTTCAAAAGGTGCGTAAAAGTGAGGTTTTATCGAGGAAGGAAGGGGTTTGGGGATCGATCAATATCCTCTAACCTATTCATTTTATGAAATCGATCTAATCTCAACTCGACAAGGAATTAGTTTTCTTTTGTTTGGCAACCGTTCTATGATTGTTAATCGCAGATAAATGTGTCTTCTGCAACACCGTGTTGACAAACGAAGCTGGGATTAAACATCCCTCTCTGGGGTACAAATACTCAGATCCTGATCGCAGCCATCTGTGTTGGTCTTCGCACCTGCCCCTGTCGCGCCACATTAGGTCAATTGGTAGTGTGTCTGTCTTGGAGTACAGGCATTCTGGGTTCGATACCTGGCTCCATTTCGCAGTTTAATAAGGTCACGATGACGTGAATGTTCTGTCCCTCACCGCCGATAAATTTGAAATAGTTTCGAAAGCAGTCGTTAGCATGGAAAGTACACTGTGCAAGCCTAGTGAGGCAATATAAGGAGCGAGGGAAGCTGTGCTATCAATTTGGTCCAGTAATAATGTACATGTATACAGTTAGAAAACCGTGTCTCCTCGATCCATTTGATCGGTTCTAGATAAATCTTCCTATTCTGTGAGTACATAACCGATATAACTGGCACGAATATCATAAACTGAGGAGGCAGAGATGCATGTTTTACTCCTAAACCGATATTATCTCTGCAGTTGGTACCGTTGTCAGCTTGTTAGTCTGAAGGGATAGTCTATTGATATAAGATTTTGGTGGAAATCACTTTGACAAAGAAAGATACTGCTCGACACAAGCAGTATCCCCATTAGATACAAGGCTATTGGTTTTGGTGGTGGTGTTGTTGTTGTTGTAAATTTCTATATTGTGCGTTTTTCATGTTTCATGCATCTGTTAATCGTGCGTGAACGGAAATTGATATAAGGCTATTTACGTATCTAAACTCGGTCGAGTTTGTTTTAGTCTGCTTTAGAGATAGAGAGATAGTGCGAACGAATTGTCTTTTTTATTTTCCCAACAATAAATATTACCCTGGCGGGAAAATATTTTGACATATTTCAAACTGTTATCTCACACCAGCGAGGGTAGACCACTGATCTCGCATCGATTACTAGTATATGGCACCCTGGCAATGGTGAATGTATTCATTTTAATGACATGATTCAAACAGAGGGATAAGCTTCTAATGTATTGACTCAATGGGAGAACTGTCCACGCACTCTTTAAATATCAATGCCATATTACCAGTAAGCCATCCTTAATCCGTTATTATGAAATCGATGCATATGTTTGACTTTGTCGCAACGGATTGAATTTCACAGACTGCCTTTTTAGAATAGGAAGAATATATTTCTCCTTTATATATTTTAAAAGATCACATACGTAGTTTGAGTAATTCCTCCGGGTGAATTGCGATGTGAAATGACGGTTCCAAAATAATCATTTTGGGTTATAAGTAAAAGGCCAATAGGTTGGTACATTCAAAATGATTTTCAATAACTCTTACAGACTTAAATTGTTTATATCATCATGAGTTCGCTCCCTTTAATAGTCTGTCCGTGCCCTTATAAAGTTTCCCTCGTAAAAGTGACAATGTCTAGTAGTATTGCAAAAGCAGAAGGCACTTGATAACTCTTTACCAAGTGCAGACGACATTTTTAGCAGACGATTTTAGAAAAGCTTTGTAAACATGTGAAAAAAAACTTCCAGTTCTGCTGTGGTGACGTGTGAATAGATTGAAAAAGCACTGTGCCAAAAGGAGAAATTGCTTGTGACAAGTAATTTATCGTTTTGCCACAATGCTTTTTGGATGTCGTCTGCTGCAAGATGCAAAAGAGTGGTGTTAGGTTTAATGTTTGAAATAATGACTTTTCTTTAGATAAAGATCGTAAGAAAAGAAGAAATAACTCTCAATTTTTATTTTATTTTAATTCATTGCTTTGTGTTAATGATCGATTCCTGTGGAATCATTGAAGTCTATGATAACGTCTAATTGGCCAGTATAATTGTTATGGGTATAAATGTAGTTTATTGATACCAGAGATGCTTGGAGTTTTTAAAATGCACGCATGTGCTTTATTTTTTTATCTTGCCTAACTCTTTAATTCTTAACACTTTCCTCCAAACGAACATTTTGGACTTGTCAAGATTAAAATAATCGGATGACGATATAAATAGAGTTTGACAAACACATGTTTTTGTTTGATATTGGGTAAAAAGTAAAGAAAGGGCAATTTGTCCTTCAGTCAAAGTGGTTTCTGATATCTTCTTCCGCAGATGCGGCAGGGCATGGTGTTATTATATAGAACAAAGGGGTCAACTACAGTCAAACTTGTGTTAAGCAACCATCCTTTGAAGCAGCCAGCCTGCCGTAAACGACCGCTACAGAAAGTCCCATTGTTGGATTTATAGTCCACATTAACGTGTGTTAATCAGATGACCTGTCTAAAAAAGCCAATATTCTCAGTTCCATAGGCTGGCTTCGTAACACAAGTTTGACTGTACTTTTATTGATCTCGACCTGTATGGTCTTCAATGTGGGAGTAAAAACCGTATCTCTTAAATAACTGTTTGCCTTCTCAGAAGTGTTATAGATCTTAATCTAAGAAAGCTGTATCTCTTAACAAACAGAGACTAACAACTACATGTATTTAACTTTGACCTTAAGGTGACTATATCACAGGCTGATAATATAATATTTCTAAAATAAGACGTCTTTAACGGAAAAATTGATATCATATATCTATAAAGGTACAAAAAAATAGATCATTGATACACTTATCATCTCCGTTTAACATCAAGTGATGGGGGTAAAGCACATTTATTTTTCATATATATTTAAACGGTTTAGCGGTCTATTTCGTAAACAGTAACACGGATTTGAATTACCCTTTAGTAAGCAGCGGTTTTTCTAGATGCAATCATCACACGTGTCTTACAAGCATTTCGCTGTGCATGTATATACCTCATTTCTGCTATGCGAAATCGTCGAGATGGGTAAGACTTTTTCACCAAAGCACCTAAGTGTATGAACAGAAACACATGGAAGTTTATTACAAATTTTCAAATGAAAACTCAGATGCTCAGCAACTTTAGAATAAAGTTATTGAATATGGTCTTTTGTTTAGTGACAAGGATCGATAAAATCGCCATTTTAACGGTTGTCACCTACAGCTCACGATCTATGAGATTGTCACTTTAACCCTTTACCAAACGCCAAATTTTCGACTGTCCCAAATTGAATGCGTTTGTCGACGACATTTCAAAATGAGAAGAAATTGAAGAAGAAATCGTCTGATAGGACAGAAAACATTGTGGGAAAAGGAAAAATTGCTCGTTAAGAGCAATTTCTCCTTTTCCCATAATGTTTTCCAGAGTCGTCTGCAACAAAACGGTCAAATGTTTTCATTGTTTGGCGATGGGTTAAGTCCTTACAATATGTATTGGTACCATCGTTGCAGTCATTCAAGTCATGCGATAAGACTGCCATGACTGATTAAACCATTTCTCGATCATTCACTGATAACCGCTGTCTATCTCTTCCGACATTCTCTGTTTCAGATAAAACATACCTTTCATTCATTGTTTTAAGATCGTATCTGACATGATCAAGCTTATCTGCTAATTAAGCGCATTTTCCCAATATTTCACGACATATCTAAAATATTACCATTCCTTTCTCAATACACGGTGTACCGCTTTTGCAGCTGAAAAGTAAAAACATAAAAACAAAGACAACATACACTCTTCCCTGTGAATTTTTGGGATGAGAAATTCATTTAAAAGCGGTGAAAGTTAAGGACATAACATAGGTTCTTTTAAGTTAAAATGGCACAATGCTCAGTTATCATAACATGTACAGTGAACCATCGTTTATCCGAACACGTCCGTTCCCAACAAAATGTCCGGTTTACCGAATAATCCGGACTAATGAAGCAGAGTTCTTATTCACTTTAAGACATAAACGGTCTGTATGAGCGGTGTATAGTTATAACCCTTTAGCAAACGCCAAATTGTCGACCGTGCCAAATTGAAAGAGTTTGCAGACGACATATCAAAACGTGATGAAATTCAAAGATAATTTTCTGATATGGCAGAAAACATTGTGGGAAAAGGAGAAATTGCTCGTCACGAGCAATTTCTCCTTTACCCACAAAGTTTTCAAAAGTCGTCTGCAATAATCTGGTCCAATAATTCCGTTCCCTTACAATTTTGTTCGGATTGCGAGACATCCGGATAATCGGTGTCCGGATAAACGAGGGTTCACTTTACATCGATAAAAAAAAGACTCCTTTCTCGTTCACCAACAGACGATATCTCAAACAGTTTCAAATACAATTAACGATCTATAAAAACTAAAATAAAACAATACAACAGAGTTGAGACGAAGGATAGGGTTTTCAAAGCGACAACTGTCATCAATTGGTTAATTAACATAAATCATGACGAAAGAACGTTTGCCATTTCGCCCGAGGGCTAAATCAGCTGTCCTTACATTATACTGCTGTTAGCGTTTTGTTATAGTTTAGACTGAATAAATGAATACGATACAATAACATACGTGCATGTTAGTTAAGCCTCAATGAAGGTTTGCTGAACGTGGGCTTATGTGATATTCCGATTGTGGATGTACCTGGAAGGGCAAATAACGGTGTTACCATCGAAACGGAATTAATTGTGACGCGTATGTAGCCGTGAATCGATAGGATTTGTAGCTAAAATAAAGTGGACCACTTATCTCTGTATGTAAGTAGGAGTGTTTGTTTTGTTTTTTGTTTTTGTCTGTGTTACGATTACAATTCAGACTCGATGGTAAACTGGTTATAAACAACAAATGTGTTCCCAGTGCACATGAGCATAACGAATATATGTAGTCATAACTCACTAGAATCGTCTCGATAAGTCAAAAGTCAAACAAATCTTGTTTTATCTCAATCTAATTTTCCTAATTGTCTGTGTACGTGAAGACTCAGTGTACGATATGCGGTCACTTAATGCGCTGTCCTCCATTAAGAGGTAACATAGTTTGACATGAGATGCTTTTATATGCACCGTTTTCTCTCGGGAGCATGCCACCGAATCCCCTATATGACGAGGTACCTACATATCCACTTCAGGCAGACTACAACATTGACCGTAATTAACTCATACCTCGTCTGTTAGAACAGCTAGTGGTGTATTCTACAATGTTTTTCTTATCGGTATTACACATGGCCAATTTCATTTAATCTAATCTCATTTCCTTGTAAAAAATCCGCAGAACCATTCCACCATTTAAAAAGTCGGTGAATGATCTTCAACAGAAGCATTTACAAAGCACCAAAATTAGAGAATTCAAAAACGTGAAGTATTCATTGTTACCAGCAAATAGATTTCTCACAACGCACACTTTCTCCTTTTTTCACATTGGTATGTATGATCACCTGCTGCATATGCGCTGTTGGTATAGTTATGAATGTTTTCGTTGATCTACATAAAGGGTTTAACAACTATAAATACCATCAACTACCTTATCTCCAATTACGTGTCCGCTCTTTGACACTAAAGTCTACCACTAGTCTTAAAAGCTGCTTACTCATATATGTGATATGATTTTGAAGTTAAAACTTAATTTCTTTTAACGGTAGAACAGTTGTGTTGTTGTATGATACTCGGCGTAGGATAGCCATTGGAAGCAAAATTAGTTTGTGTATAAGCTTTTAAAGACTGTGTACAGTCAACTAAAATGTATCTAAATCCAAAAGCGCTGCAACAGTTTTGAGAAATACTGCATATGGATTGTATGTACTCAGATCTAATATTGACGCTTTCTGAATACATTATTCTTTAAAAAAGAGTTTACATCATATAACAATACAACAACTGTATATTTAAACGACATTTCTTTTGACTTTCAAATGTTCTTATCTCTGAACAAACAACTTTAAGCCACTTTCGTCTTGATTCCATTGTTGTTTCTCCTAATAAGTCGAGTTAGCTTTCCTATGTTCGACTAACAAGCAGGTTATTTGAAGCAGACAACAATAAAAAGACAACCAACGTGACAATTTCAGTCAAACACAGTTACTTATTAGGACCGCTGACAAAATGGAGGATTTACTCCCAGTTATCAATTTCTCCTATTGTTTACGATGATGGGTCGCTTTTGTCGATCATATTGTACTTTTGCAATATGAAGGTCATTTGAAATAATTTGTTTAACGTGCGTTAAAATAAGTCTGTTAAAACTGACTGGCCAACAAACAACTACGTCCAAAGTAAGTAACTTCCATGATCTTTGATGTTGTTTTTTTGCTTTTTTGTTTTTGTTTGGCGGTATTTTTCTGAGCTGGTGGTCGTCGACATCATTTCCGTTATGTAGGAAAGATCAAGCTTATTGGGAACATTGTATGAGAAAAACAGTCTGACAATGACTTAAATATGAGTTTAGATAAAACGGAAATTAACAATGGAGACAACATTTCTTTATGAATGGGACAATATTGTCACAAAGTTTACCACTCGTTTTCCGCAGCTCTGAAGCATATTTTGTAGATATATATGCGCCATTAATAGCAACGATCCATCACACGTAAAAGGTTGTCGTGTAGTTATGGTCCTTTTGCACACGGTCACCTAGTCGCAAGTGTTGAAATAATCATTTCCTCTTTCCTCGTTTGAAATATACGTATTATATGGCGCAGAAGCCAGCTAAAACCAGGGTGTATGTGTGTTTTCTTCCCATTATTGTTAACATGTAAACATTTATTTGTTAATCTCCATGAGGAGGAAATAAAATGAATAAATAAATAAACAATCCTCATCATTAAATGATTGATCATATTTATCTTCTTACTTTTGAAAATGCCGAATACCTGTTTTATTCATACAACAATTATGAAACAAGCATTCGTTCCTTTCAGTACTTTGATTAAATTCGTTGCCTATAGATAACCAGAGGGTTGCTCTCTTGCTAGCTTAACACCTTAAAGGCACATCAAAGGAGAGGGGTACGAATAAATTACTGAAAAATATATGGAGTTCTTTTATTATGTTTATAAAAGTCATGAGAATTAGTTTAGGAATGCATTGAGAACCTATTAATGAGACTAATCTAAAATAAGTTATTTTGTGCTTGAAATATAGTTGTCTCCAATTCAATCATGTTTACCAACAACCTGTTTGTTTACAAATTCAAAATAACGAATTTTGATTGGTCGGTTCAATAATGTGTGTGGCAACTGTCAAGGTCGGAGGTGAAGAATCGGGAAATCTGAATTATGAAACTTGCTTATCTGGGTTATTTCTGGTTTACTTTCACATTTAAGTGCTGATGGTGTTTATTGGTGATAACTATTTGAATCTGTCCAAAGGTTTATCAAATGATATAGTTTGATATAGCATTAATCTCCTTTAATGGGCCTTTAAGATAGACATCATCAAATGAGAGTTATTTAAAGCAGAAATTTCATTTTATAGAAAGAAATTCAACAAAATGAGCAACTGCAACTAATCGATTAATTGGTGTCTTATATGATTTTTCGAACTATCTGACACGTTTAGTTTTAAATAAGCATGGCTATTGTATATAATACGTCATTAATTAATTCGGCAAACGAAGAACAAGTATACAACAGGATGTGAATAAGTGCACTTGACAACCTACTAAATAGCTGATGTAATCAAAAAGGTGCCTTATCAGTGTACACGTTTGTGTGCTTATATACCAGTCTCACTGTGAGTAGGAGATAATAAAACAACGTTAACAAACAAAACGAGAGATACACAAACAGACTTGCAGGCAGACACACAAACGTAAGAACAGACACAAAACATAGGCCTGCTAACAAACACAAAGGCAGACCAACAGGCAGACACAGACAAAATCAGACATAAGCAGAATAGTCTATGTTCTCCCGTTTGTTATGTCCTCATATACATATTGCTATGTATCTAATTAAAAAGCAATTATCATTTTCATTCTATTCATCGTGTTCGTCCTTTGTTCATTCATTGAATATGCACATACATACAAAAAAAAAACTTTCACAAACGGGGGTCTCGTCGGAAAATGGCTAGAAGACGTGTGCAGAAGAATTGAACGCATAATCTACAAAAGCACACAGTGGATGTGTACAGATTCACCCTTTACCAAAACCCAAATTTTCGACTGGCCCAAATTGAAAGAATTTGCAGACGACATTTCAAAATGTGATGAAATTGGAAAGTAACTCTGAAGTTTCTACGCCATATAATACGTATATTTAAACATTGTGGAAAAAGGAAAGAGCAATTTCTCCTTTTCCCACATTGTTTTCCAGATTTGCCTGTACCAAAATGGTAAAATGTCGTCACTGTTTGGTAATGGGTCAAACGATGTTTAGTTAATATTTCTGGTCGTACTATGATTTAGATAGTGTCGGCTAAGATCTTCATACGTCAAGCTGCAATAAGTCATATAAATTCATGAGTTGTCAGGCTTAATGTATTGTATGAAGATGAACATTTCACGTAACACACGTATATAACCTTAATATCTTCTTAAATAGTTATTCATCTCCTCACGTTGATTATTGCAGAAATATTCGGAATTCATTGTTACAAAAGTGTAATTTGCTCATAACTAGCAAGTTTGCCTCTGGTCACGATTTTTCCGTCTAAATGATTTTGAGAAACGCTGTTGTTTTATAAGTTCTGCTTGTCGTCTGCAATTGCCTAGAGCATTAGCCTAGTGCTGGGGGTCCAGGAAAGTCACACGAGTCAAATATTTGGGGCCTTTATACTGTACAAAACGGTATTGGTACTCCGACTGTCGTGTTATAGTTTGAAATACTGTTGAAACGGCGAAAATACCCTTCATCAGTCCAACCAATGGTCATTATGGTCGAGGAAATCATAGACAAACCTTCGATTAATTGAAGCAAAGTTAACATTATAATCTACTGAGAGTGTCACAGTAGAATAAAATCAATACAGAGCGTATGTCGACGCTATATATAGAGAGAACAACATGTCGTGGGGAATTACGTGTACTACATGGATAAATAACGTGTATGGATGTGAGAAGGTACGTTATCATTTAACCCATTACCAAACAATAACGACATTTGACCAGTTTGTTGCAGACGACTTTGAAAAACATTGTGGGAAAAGGAGAAATTGCTCTTAACGAGCAAATTCTCTGTTCCACAAAATGTTTTCTGTCCTATCCGAAGATTATTTTTCAATTCCATCACATTTCGAAATGTCTTCTGCAAACTCCTATAATTTGGGACAGTCGGAAATTTGGCGTTTGGTAAAGAGTTTTAAGTGATGTTCATTCTTAATATCTGATGCTAACGGAGGCGTCGAATAATAACCATACAGTCTCTTCAACAACGGCACACTTACATATAGCTGTAACGGATATATATGTTTCGTATCAGATAAGGTTTTATTGAGTCATACATACTACTCAACAACGACACCTTAGAAAGCTGGGTACTTTTCTAAAATATATTTTTGTGTTGTCTACTTTCAAAAACCTTAAATATCTGCTTAATTTTGATGAGGAAAGATACTCAGAGTTGCAAACAGGTTAGATCACAGGCCAGCCGCCAATTTACTTGGCGGCTGGCCTGGTACTTACCTGTTTGCATAAACATGAAGTCGGTTCCAGCACTATAAGGGTTAAGTAAGCTATCTAGGATACAATGATTCGGGATTTGATATGCATCTATTTTGCCACACAGATGTTCAGCATCGACATACGCGTAATTGTGCCATTGTTGGTGAGGCTGTCTGCTTCACGCTATGCCTATCTAAAAGTACATATTTCCAGCTGATAGATTCACACGTATGCTTAGACTAGGATCTAAACCTAAGATTAGAGCATGATGTAGTTATTATTGTTATTGTTCTTCCATTATACATGTTTTAGAAACCGATGTCAATGATAATGTACATATATTTCATAATTCGTTTAAGATATCAATTATTTATAATCAATATCCATTTGTGTTCATTTTCTATCTCGATTTTTCAGAGTAGACGTAACTTTTTAGATATGAATATCAATGCTCTATGTATGATTTAGAGGCTTGACCAAAATTGACACGTTTTTACATTTTAAAACCCTTTGAGAATTGACACTCTATTTGTTGTTTTGGTTATGAACCATTGTGACGAAAAGAGGAATTGCTACTCATTTGCAGTTTCTCTTTCTGTCGCAGTGTTTTGTAGTTTGTATTCTACAGTTGGTTCGGTAACCCATGTCGTAATGAAATAAGATGTAAGCAAATTACCGGATGCCATTGATTTTGTCTGTTTAAATTCCCCATTGATATCATCAATCTGAGTAAGACCGTTATCACATTTACATTCCTGTTTTGTCTCATGCCCCTTTACTTCATAATGGGCTTTTCAATATCGCATTACAATTATCCACTTTCTCATTGTCAAGTTAAACAGGAGGGGTATTGTTTTAATAGTTAAATCTGACAGTGCTAAGATTAACAACGGATTAACCGTGACAAACTGCTAGGGTCGATGCTTATTAATATTCCAAATGGGAATCCATTGTGCAGTTTTAAGCTATTCCTTAACGTATAATTGACTAAATAAGGGAATGTATCAAAGTTTGGCATACCAAAAGTGTTCTGTTTTCTAACTTATCAGTTGACCATTATAAATGAGAACAATCTAACGACACATTTTCAAGGGGTGCGCTTACTGTATGCATACACGAGGAATTAAAGACGAAGCAAGGGGAACACACGTGTTATCAGAAGTTCTGATAACGTAAATATTTGTGTTTTTTCTCATCGACTTCACTTCAGGCACTACTCCCGATCACTAGATATGTGTCTGTGTATTTGTCTGTGGTTTAACACCGTGTCAACAATATCTCCGTTATAGTAAGGCTTACCTGAATACACCAGGGCACCGTTTTACTAAACAACTTACGGGAAATATTTGCGTAAGTCAAAACTTATAAACATTGATAGTATCTTCAATGAAAGGACAATATTGCAATGTGACACGTCATTGGAAGCCTCTCGGAGAGACGATTCCAATGATGTGTTACTTTGCTATATTGCTTTGCCAAATATTGAAAAAAAAAGGACTTGTTGTTTTATACTTACGCAAATCTTAAGCGTAAACTGTTTAGTAAAACGGTACCCAGTACTCTAAGGGGTCTTGCCAAAGGATAATGACATCTTATGAAGGTTTCAAGAAATATGGGAAATCGCTAACTATGAGTCTTATGTCGTGGTTTAAATATCGACATCGTTCAATGTCTATTGATAACAATGCATCATTATTAGATACTTTTGTCGAATAGCTGTCTTCTGCAATTGTAAAATAATCGAAATATAGTAAGGTTTAATTAAATATGAAATTCCTTTCGCATGGTTACCTTACGTTCACATTCACCTGTATATGTATGCACTTTCAGTGACCTGCCGTGAAAAAATATTGATCTACACTGGCTGTTTCACCTATTGCGTAATTATCGAAATAACAAATCATTCACTTATCGATATAACCTAGTACATAGTAGAAGTACTATACACGAATACACATAATTTAAGTGTTTAGGGGTAACGTGCTTTACGGCAACCAATGATAATCGTTTAGCCTGGTGTTTTCTTACTCGGATGATCCAATTTGTAACTTTGTTACAATGAAATATCAACGTCTGGATCATTCGGACTAGATGTGTCCTTTGTTTTCCATTTCCCCAAGGGACCCGACAGCTCTTTTAAATCTTCCCCATATGGGAGTGTCCTTTGACAAGACACGCTAGAGGCTAGAGCCTAACAACGGTTATTCTAAACATATTGTAATATAATTGTCAAACATGTATTTTCTTAGCAAAACTATTCATATACCGTCACTAATGATTTTTGATGTTCCTCGATTTCCAGTTTCATGATATTGCTAGGTTCATACGAACGATAACAAATCAATAGCCTATCATTAACCGTTCCATGGAATGCCATTTGCGAGATGGTTCAAATTGGAGAAAACATAAGACAACAACTTGAAGCTATTAAGAACATTAATACTTTTTCTGAAAGTTGGAATAAAGATCATTCTAAAAACCACAATGACAAAAGAAAGAAATTCTCTTGATGAGTATTTTCTCTTTTAATCGCCGAGGGTTTTTTTCATGTGCATGAAGTGAGTGCAGTTAAACTATACAGGATGTATCGGGATGATGTTACCGAGTGAATAATCATTATTCTTTATCTTGCAGGATAGAAGACCATCAGCAACCAAGGATTTGTCACAATCACTTTAACTTAGTCCATCTTCCCCTGGTTAGCATTCTACACGCATTATAAACGGTCAGCAACCTACAAACCCCGTTAACTGCAGGCCATTTACAAACGTTCTTAACGGCCGTCGATTTCCAGACGCTCATATCGTCAAGTCATCTACAAAAATAAACAAGCAGCTATGGACCATTCGCAACACCACGAACATCACCACCACAATCATGTGGACCACACAGAACACAGTAACCATGGTAACGACCCGGGATACACAGTCGTTCCGGACACATCCCATCAAGGTCATGGCCATCACGAAGGACACCACGGAGGTCATGTAAGCGTGTTTGTTTGTTTGTGATTTAAGGTGGAATACCACTAATACGTCATATTGAAAACTCATTCTTTCATCGGATTACTTCGGTCGTAATCGGTATACATCGGTCGGGGCCGGAACTAATCGGTTAGTAGTTCCGGCCCAGACCGATGTATACCGATTACGACCTAAGTAATCCGACGAAAGAATGAGTTTTCAATATGACGGATTAGTGGTTTTTTACCTTAACGCTGTTTAAACAATATGTAAGTCCTACGTACCTGCGGTGTTCACTGATCCGCACTCAGTACTTCTCTTTATTGAGCCTAACCTTACTTTCAAGGCGTTAGGCTAATAGTCTCGTTTCTCAATGACATTGCTTTATGGTGGTATGACCTTTACGCAATACCATTTAAGGGTGTCATTACTACCATTAGGCTTTCAAGTTTCTGACGTCAATTCAGATCCGATTTAATTGACGCCCTTCTCTCAAAAATGGAAACCAGATTTAAGTGATGCCCTTTATACATTCATCCGAAAATTGGAATTGTATTTCTTCGAACTCTGGGTGTCCTCGGAACTCTTTACCACCTGCAGACGGCTTAGGAAAGCTTTGTAAACATGTGAGAACCCTTTAATTTCTGCTGTTGTGATATGTGAATAGATTTAAAAAGCATTGTGGCAAACGGGGACATTGCTTGCAAAAAGCAATTTCTCCTTTTGCCACAATGCTTGTTTAAAGTTGTCTGCTGCAAGATGCAAAAATGTGGCAGTATATGGTAATGTGTTAACCCTGTTTTGTCTTTGTCAATAAGAAAACGGTATAAATGTCCTCTTTTCAACACTCATTTAAATAGCTATATATCGCGATGATAGTTAAAATATGCATATCTACCCAAGCTTCCTTTCATCTATGGAAGGAATGGGAATCATGGAAAGATATTGATATAATTATTTTCTTATCTTTTTGTTCTGTTTTATCTGGTAAAGATCTTTCACTCAAATTGATATCATCTATTGTCCTTAGTGTCATGGATCAACATGATCCACCAGTACTAGGCTTGAGCTCTGAAGTGACTTGTCAAAGGACACTCCCACAAACCCAGATATCTAGGTGGGACTCGATTCCAGGTTCCCCGAGTTCTAAGTTCACCATTCTTACCACTGGGAACGCCAGAACATTTTGACAAAAAGATAAATTACTCGCCACATGTAATCACTCTGTCACATTGTTTCAAAATGATAACAGGTGTAAGTACATTTAAATGGGTATAAGTGACTGAAAGGGTCCTCTTTATATCGATAGCATGTTAAGACCCGACGCAGCTGTCCGCTGGCATATCATAATATTGAATTTACTAATGATCTATAGGGATGGTTGGGAATGACAATGCCACCGGCTGTCTAATTATAATAACAAGCCATATCAAACTGATCGATCGACAGTTACATACATGTACTCGTAATGACGTATCTATTGTAGGCATACATTTCGTTAAGAAAAAAAACGAACAGTTCAAAATTAACAAGAAGATTGTTAATCAGTGGAAATCGAACCTGATGCATTGTACAGACTATCAAGAATGTTTTAGACGATTGCCATTTGTCGATGCGTTACAGCTAGTCCACCTTATCAATACATTGATGACTTTCATCAAGAAATTGACGCTATGATCACAATGCAATCGTCAATATCTGAACTTTCAAAATGGCTTTTATCCTGTGTTAAGTCGTTCCATTACGCGTTTATTTCTTCAAGACGGTCGCTAAATACAAAATAGCATATGCTTAATATACGCATACTCGCACAGGTGTACGTTAACTAAAACACCTTTGACAGATGATATGGATTCATGAATAAATATGACATATATGTACTTATGTATTCATATGATCGAAGGATTAGTATGCATTAAACATGTACATGCATGTTAAACAATGTATAAATGGGTTGAATATGTTATTTTGATATATACATATGAATATTTATATGCATTTTGTATGATGAACCCTTGGGCGCTTATATACAAATAATATTGTTTTCTCTATTCCATTGTATCAATGAATCAAACTATAAGCTAAACACCGTTTTTCGTTACAGCATCAAGCGTTCTTCAACACACAACTTAACATGACAGTCCTGTTTGAAAATCTACAGCTGGATTCAAGAACACGTAAGACATCGAAATCATTTTGAGCAACTCGGGAGTTTAGTGCAAAACTAAACTAGGTGTTTCATGATTGGGAAGCACTTGATATGTGCATTAAACCCTCAAACTATTAATTGATATTGATTTAAACTTAGCCGACGATATCGAAAATAAAATACACAATGACAAAACGGGAAAATACTCGCTATCACAAAATATTGGCAGTTCTATACTTTATGCACTATTCACAGTAGTCTTTAAGAGGGAACGGCTTAAAAAGACGTTTAACAAACTGATCGATAATTGTTCAACAGACGAAAACGTAATAAATGTAATGCCCAATTGGTTTAAGTAAATGACTCGACCATGAAGCAGTTATCCAGGGTGAATTTGATAAGCTTCAAGCTATAATAAATTTTAACTAGATGTACTACTAAACTGTAATTGTTAATTTTCATTAAACATCTGTGTTTGACCCGTTTGATTCCATAACAATCTTTGTGTAGTTTCAAAACCCTCAGTAGTTCTATCGAGGCGTATCGTCGGGAGGAGCCATTAACACCATCAGAGATTCGCAGTTGTGATACTTTTTGGGGATAATGGCTATGTATATAGCCATAACCCCCCAAAGATTACATTAACTACGAATCAATGTGATCAACGCCTACTACAAACACAAAACGTATGTATCTCTATTTACAGATTTGTTCTGGGTTTGTCTTATCACGGCGCTATTAGCGGTGGGGTACCAGGGTACAAAATGGCTGCGGACATATCTCCATGCCAACTACAGAGACAGACGGTAAGTGTTGCCTTTTTCAACAAACAATCATCTAAATGCTATGTTATTGTTTGTTGGATTGGTGTACAAAGCCGTGTCAACTTGTATATAAGTTATCACATAATCATACACCAACGAATACAAATCTCAACAGTCCTCGTATTTTTTCAAGAGTGCATAGCAACATCCTTTAAATATCGCGAATTACTTCTTGAAATGAACAAATTTATTTTCACGAGAGACGAACAAATCGGAACACTATAGTTGAAAACAACATGGCAATAACAGGGTTAAGATGTCAAACAAACACGTAATTCACCATGGTGTTTTGTGTCTAGGCTAGCACGTTTACCATTGCCCATATACTTATGACTTTAAAGACAGCTTCTGGAGACATCAAATATCGCTATGAGAAAAAGAGATTGTATATAAATGTATTCAATAATGATAATTTTGATAATATATGTTCTGTCTCATTCATGACTTTATGGGGTTTTGATAAAAAGAATTGGAAGGATCTATTTCATCACTACATATAAAAGAAAAAACGCTTTCATTGTCCTTCGTATTCTTTCTACAATATGACTATTTGTTAAGGTCGTTTTCCAAAGAGAAAGGCAATATAAAGGAGTTTGCGACCAGTACACAATCAAAATAATAACGGACGAAACTCATAAAGTGGATGCATAATATTCTCTTCTTAATAAAGAGAAGACCCCGTTGTGGCAAAAAGAGAAATTGCTTCTCACGAGGAGCAATTTCTCCTTTTGCCATGTCTTCTACAGTAGTAGCTTCAAAAGTGCGACAGTGTGTTCTAAATATATTAACACTTTATGTTCCAATATTCTAGACATACGATTAAAAGCAAAGAGCATCTGACGCAGACGTTTCTCTACGGAATCGAGTTCATCATCAGCTACATACTAATGCTTATCGTAATGACGTACAACGTCTGGATCCTTGCCGTAACGATCGTTGCCATTGGCATCGGCTACTTCTTGTTCGGTTGGCATAGATACATGAAGGACGCATGCGCAGACCCATGCTCTAACGTGGAAAGGCGTAACCTTCAATACGACCGGAATCCGTCATCACAAGAGCTGGTACCCCTTGGAATTGAGCGAACGACTGAGGGAGTCGACAGGGAAACGGACATAATCACGTGATCTGCAAATTACCTTGAAACCATGTGTGAAATATAGTCTAATTATTAAAGGATAGTCATTCATATAAAATTATAATTTTCTAGTTTGTTTTGTAAAACCTATGATTTTTTACATATTTTACCAGATAGCCTTGTAGCCTATAATGTTTGATGTGTTTATGTTGTTAGTCTCACAGAATAAGCAACCAGAGACATATCTATGTCTCTGGTGCAACCTTGTTGTAAGACAAATTATAACCACATTCAGTAATTGTTTCTCATCATTTTCCCTTATATGAAGTTTATATGAGAGGTCTAAATGAATGATAGAAACAAACGAAAATAATAAAATATGGACAGTTGCTTTGATCTGGGCACTTTTGTTATTGACCTAACCCTGTTACGGTCATAGGTGCACAAGGAAAATGCCTCCGTACCACGTTTCTCTCATAGAAACCTCTTATGTTACGTTACTGGTACTACGTTTCTCTCAGGGACAGCTATGCTACGTAACGTATCATAAGGTTTCCATGACAGAAACGTGGTTATGGTAACGTAACATCCAATAATGTCAACAATAGCCTCGCTTACTTTTAAGGACTCTGTCAAGCAGCCCTTCCGAGACCAAAGCCTTGATGTTACTGGTATAACCAACATTCGAGCATGCCCGTCGGTGCTTTACCCTCAAATCCATAAACGCAGAGGTCCTGCTTTTTCTGGCAACTATTGTACCACCAGCCCTCTCAATGATAATACCAGAAATAATATGGTCATCCCTAAATCCATGTACCACCATTCTAAATAAGGCATAACGTACATGACATCCCATGGATAAATTTAGATTACTACGCGCGCAGCCTTTATTATTTGGAAGCACTAACCAGAAGTCATAAATATAGGTCCATTGTGCCATAGTGTAGGATAGACACTCTTTCGCTCCAAATATTGTCATTTGAAACACATTCCAGAGGATCTTGCTATGCAACTAGTGTTGTTGAAGTTTTCAACACCGGTCTATTAGTACAGTTCATATATATGGGACTTTAGCACAGCAAGCAAACAAGCAATTTATCTTGAATTCTACAACAGCTTGACAAATCTTTAGCTTCTTTAAGGCCATTGTAAATGAAACAAGAAATAACATGTCTAAACTCATAAATACCAGTCCTCCTATAAGGAAAACGTCGCACTTTTTTAACATACATTCCTATGGATTATAATGAATAATCTACATTCATAAAATGCATGTGGTATTAAGTGCAGAAGAGTCATAGTTTTCACATCCAACTGAATGCTTTCTCCCACCTGTACATCACCAATTCCAATTGAAGGTATTCTACAGGATCAATTCAAGTCAATGGTGTATATGGCAATAAGAAATACAAAAGAATAAGTTTCCAAAGAATATCTTTTAATTCCAACAACTTCTTTAACAAACAGCATACAATTCGCCTTTACTTTCTTGTGTTACTTGTAATGCATTCTTATGGCTTTCATGGCAACTCTCTGTTGACAATCTTCAGAAGTATTTCTGTAAAGGTTCTCCGAGAGTTTTCTCCATATCTCTGATGACAGCTTGACATTTCTTCTCCACTTCTTCCGATTCATCTACAAATACAACAGTTTGTGATAAGTCAAAATGCCCTCTGCTGATGCTTATGAAACAAACCAGCATGAAATCTACGAGAAAAAGGTTAGCTAAAACAAGAAAAAGGTTATCCAATATTGGAATTAGGTTATCCAATACAAGAAAAAGGTTATCCTGTATGGAAAATAGGTTATCTAATACAAGAAATATGTTAATTTATACAGGAAATAGGTTATCCGACACAAAAAATAGGTTATCCAATACTAAACATAGGTTATCCTTTATGAGAAATGAGTTATCCTATATGAGAAATAGGTTACCATTATACTAGAAATCTGAATCCAATACAAGAAATGGGTTTTCCCAACAAAAAAATAGAAAAAGTTTATCCAATACTATTAATAAGTTATCCAATACTTGAAAAAGGCAATCCTTTACTAAATTATGAGAAATAGGTTTACATACCTTCCATGAGTTCAGCCAAGAATGGGACAGTGTCGGGTAAGAGCTGCATGTATTCCTCGCCTAGTTTCTTGTGAAGATGATCCAGTAAGTCTAAAGCTGCATCCTTCACCTATAACATGGGATAAATAGGAGTATGTTCACTCTTAATACAATCCTATCAACTCTAAACTTATCTGACATTTACCACTTATTTCTACTTTTTGTGATGAACCATTTCCTTCATAAAAACACAATTTCACATAAAGGAAGGTAAATTGAAAAACAGTTTGAAACTTTTGAAGATAAATTGAGAAAATGTGACTTGTGAGGTATCGCCTTTTGAAGCAACTGTTTCCTTCCTTACATTTACACAAGAAAAATATTATTTTTCACACTAAAAAGTGCCTTTGATTTTGACCACTCAAGTATCAATGATGAGAGAATGGATCAAACCAGCAGAAGATAACAGAATAAACAAAGAAAGAAAATATCATAAGAAAGTGTTCTTTTATGCCATAACCTTCAGATAATCCTTCAAAAACTAAAACTGTCGATGAAAACAATATCATAGCAGACAATTTGACTGTAAGGAAATGATGAAATCACATACCTTTGGATCAGTTGTCCTTGTTTTCAGACAGACCTGGTAGTTGAGGGACCGCCATAGTGAATCGTCCTGTGATGAGACAGTAACCTGCACTATACAGGGGACCAGATGCTGTGTCACTCTCTCTACATATGTGTCAGTGCCTCCCATCTCATTCTCTAGCTGTAACAGGGAATATCATAACATTCTAATGAACCAGGCAACAAATACCTATCTCTTAGTTTAAAGGAGGTGTGTTAAACATGCATTTTTGACGGATATAAATTTAATTTTTAATCAGTTGAACCGATTTGTTGAATGTTAAATCACTAGATGGAAGTTTATGTGATGGTGACCTGATATATTAAATGCCCTGGATCTTGTTCAATATGCGTACATTTCTGTATTAGCCATCTAGCTCTTTATCTGTAGCATAGTATACCATTAGAATTTCATTTAGACAAGTGGAAGGTTTTAAAACAATTGTGAGAAAATAGGCATCCAAAATTAAGAAAATAAAACCAATTTCAGTATGGATTCAATAATCAATGAATCAGGCATTCCTTATTTCAAAATGGATTCAGTAATCAATGAATCCTGCATTTTTAAGTTTATTGATATTCAATTACTCTATGTAAATAAATGATCATTTAAGAAATCCAAATACTCATACCTGATCAACAAGGGGTTGTAGGAGTGTTTCGAATCTCTCTTTTGTCATGAAGCCATCAGGATCATACATACAACACTTGGTCAAACAATCAAGTATATACTTCAACAGTTGACATGCCTTCTCAGGGTTCTCGGCTGGGAAAAAGCTCGCATCTGTAAAGGAAAAGATGTCTTATATGTATCCATGTGGGTGCCAAACTATGGTTTATCCGAATGCGCCTAACAAAAAATAGTTCAAATATATATCATGTCAACCATAAAGAAACATTGGTGGGAAAAATCTCTCATCTCTAAAGGAAAGGATTGATTATTCTCTCACAAGTCATTTGCTTGATTCATGACCTTATACACTTATATCTATATGTGTGGGTACCAAACTATAGCTTTTCAGAATAGGGCGGAGGCAAAAGAGATAAAAAAGGTACCCATGACAACCACCAAAAACCATCGTTTGCAAAGCACATTGGACTTAATGTTTGAATTTCAATAATCTTTTAATGTATAAAGTTATCATGTTCTTGTTCCTGAAGTGAATTGTTTTGCTAATTGATTATAATAGAACTAGAGTTGGTAATTAACTAACCTGCTACTGTGGGAAAAAAATGTCTAATTTTATCATAAAAGAGAAATACCTCTAAACTTCTTGAAACAGACAATACCAAATTTGATAAAGTTTGGATAAACATCTTTTGAAAAAGAGGAGGGACCTAATTTTGTGGTAAATATACCGACAGATAGAAATGAAATGTCTCCTAAACACTCTGGTGTGAAGCATAATTACTATGAATTGATATGTGAGGCTCAAAAATAAAAACACATCTGGCATTTTTGATTTGGACAAATTGAACAATGGTCTCCTATTGAGATTAATCTCAGCAATGGGTGATGAATCAAAAGGAATGTTCAATCAAATTGAAAATAAAATCCAAAATACTCTTAATTTTATTTACAACTAAAATACCATACCTTCTTTGATAGTGTTGTTCAAGTCAAGCATTTGTGCAGCATGAGAGATGATATGTCCAGCAAAAATGGTAAACAGGCTTCTTAATCTCTCTGCTAGACTATAAGGAAAGAAAATAGCTTATATGATTTATGAACTCAACTGATCAACCAATAAAATAACATAATACAAACAGGTATCGAAGAAATACTATAAGCAAGTTACATGAATATATCTATACTGTACCAAAAGACAACTATAGCAATCACTCAAAACCAACATATTCATGCATAGTAATGCTTGTCTTTTACTCAGATTCACAAAGAAAACATCTGGTACAATTTTCTGTTTTCAATATTTTTCAGGTTATAGTATAAGCTACTACCTTCTTTTGATATGGAACTGTCTTTCCAATGGGGATTCACATTCCGTTTTATACCATGACAACATTTTTTTTTTGTATGACTGTAACAGCAATTGTTCTCAATAAAACCATCCCATAATCTGACATGGTGAAACAATCTAAAAAACGTATCAGTATGTTCCCCTAAAAAACTTCCCACCTACTTGAGAATCTAAAACATGACATTTTGAAGTATCACTGCAAGAGTATAGAAAATCCCTTATTTTGGTGAAGGACTTGCCATAGTCATACCATTATAGTCGATCCGACTTCATGCTTATGCAAACAGTTTAAATTCAAGCCATCTGCCAAGAGAATTGGCGGCTTGTCTGTGATATAACCTGTTTGCTTCTCTGAGTACTTTTCCTCATCAAAATTAAGCAGACATATACGGTTTAGGAAAGCTGACAACACAAAAATCTATTTTTAGAAAATTACCAAGCATTCAAAGAGTTATACCCCTGTACGATGCACAGAACTATACCAACAGTACTAATCTATAAAAGAAAAAAAAAAGATAAATCTGATACCTGTCTGCCAGTCTGTAGAACACGAGGACACGGTCTTGCATGTCATCATTGGAGGTGGCCCACTCATACAACTGTAAAACAACAATGATATCTATCATATGTATGGGGAAATAGCAAAATAAAAAACCTTTTTGATCAGACATGACAAACTGAACATATTCTTGTTGGTTCTGTTTAATTCAATTCTGCAACATGCATGTGATAGTGAGGGTTAAACACGACAACAATGGGCATTCTCTTTCTTGTTATTACAATATATATTTTTTTCAATGTCAACATAAAATTATTATTTTCTATAACTGCTTCGTCATCTATCAAGAAATAATGCACTTTTCTATGATGCATTTCATTATAAAACCTTAAAGTGCTGGAACCGACTTCATGCTTATGCAAACAGGTTAGATCACAGGTAAATTGGCAGCTGGCCTGTTATCTTACATGTTTGCTACTCTGTGTATCTTTCCTCATCAAAATCAAGCAAATATGTAAGGTTCTAAAGACAGATGACACAAAAATCTACTTTTAGAAAATTACCCAGCATTCTAAGGGTGAAAGTAATTGAAAGCAAAAAAACTGGTTTGAAATGAGAGAAACAGGTTCATTGACTTCAATGATGATTAATTGTTCCAATTGCCGGCTTTATCTAGAAACTAATTATAAAAATCTAGTCATACTTACTTTGAATAAAAACGGTTTGAAAGAGGACTCGGACAGTTTTAATATCATAGTTATAACTGTATCTATGGTAACACTTTCTACTTGTGATGTATCCTTTTCTGGTATCTGTAAATAAAAAGCAATTCAAAGTTACAGATTTTAAAGCTATCAAATCAATGAGGAATCTTGCTCTCTTTTTTTAGAATTGACTAGCCCTTTTTGAATTTGCTTATCATAAATAAGTACCTATTTTTGTCCCAAGACAGTTTTTGCATAAATGGTATCTACATGAAGTGAAGTAAGCTATGTTTACCATACAAGGAGGCCAGTTACTGGGTTATGTAATAGACAACTTGAACAGTTGTTTAACAGTTAAGTGAAAATAAAAAGGAATATAACCAGGATTGGTGTTGTATGCTGATATCATAGTGTTTCAATTACACCATGGCAGTCAGATCGCTCATCAATCATATTGATATTTCTTCACTTATGATAAGTGATAATCTAACCAAGCCCCTTACTGCTTTCTATGAACACAATTTTCAAAAGGAGAATTTCAGAATTTAAAATAACATGCCAAATTAACTTAAATAAACATCGTAAATATAATTTGGGATCACGGATAAGTGCCCTCCTGGAGAAGTGCCCCCTTGAACATTTTTGACTGGGCGCAGAACTGCCCTCTTACTAGAATTTAGGGGTCGAAAGGTCAAAACTGATGACACGAATAAGCCCTCCTTAAAGACTACCCTTCTGCAAGATGTGTTTCCTCATGTGCAGTAACCAAAGAAAAAAAGGGCAAAAATCGACAATGTGCATCATATGCTCACAAAGTTTTCGTGACTGCAATATATTTTATCCTCTCTTTTTCCCGCAGTTCAGAAAACAGCGACAAAATTTACAAACTTTAAAAAATGATTGGTTTGCTCATCTTCTATAAGACTGATCTCGACGGTTAATTCTTATAAAAAAAAATATGTTATTTAAAGTTATGTTTATTATGACAAAATGTTGCCTGCTCTCTTCAAAGGTAACAAGTACGTACTCAGTAATAAAAACTGGTCCAGTCCCCCAAATAAAGGATGGTGGTATACTCAGCTCAAAATGCAAACTGTTTCATAAAGTCCCTTTCAGTATGTGGCTAAAAACATATTCAAGAAACTTCTACCATTAACTTGTATAACGCCAAATTTTCAAAATTGCGCTATATTAGTATGGATAAATCCAAAGTTTCATATTGTTTCTACAGGAGGGGGGGCTAATATCCTACCCTTCCGATTTAGTGGGAGGCCACTTCTCCACCTCCTTGAAATTAGGTGGCACCTCTCCGGGAGGGCACTTTTCTGGGAGGGCACTTCTCCGGATACCAATAATTTGACATGTCAGTGATTGAACTATGAACATGTTTATTTAGGATAGGACTCACTACTGTACACATGAAGTTGGTTTGTATGGTATATAACGTCATAACAACACTTTTTCAGTTATGTAATGCTTTTCCTTGATTAACCAGTACTAGGCTAGCGCTCTGAATAGACTTGCCAAATGTCCCTTCCAGGAAACCATGTGTTGATAGGGCTTGAACCTGGGACTCCCAAGGTCTAAGTCCACCACCTTAACCCTTTACGGTATATAGCGCCGTTCGCCGCCTTATCGATTACCGCATAAAACGCTTTTCGCCGTTATACCTATTACCGTATAAAACCTATTTTGACGTTCTATCGATGACCGCATAGAACGCTTTTTGACAGCTGAAAAATTGATTTAACTTTAACCCTTAATTACACACATAAACACACACATGACTTTCTCCAGATTTCATTTTCCTCTTAAATAAATATGTTTTCTTTCATTTCCGATGATAAAATCATAGGGTCAAAGTTTAAACTTTTGCTCTAGAGAGAATCTTTTGATAATGGTCCCATGACACCCTACCCATGAGA
This sequence comes from Cerastoderma edule, assembly GCA_947846245.1. Lineage (NCBI taxonomy): Eukaryota > Metazoa > Mollusca > Bivalvia > Cardiida > Cardiidae > Cerastoderma > Cerastoderma edule. Next base: position 9,414,327 of record OX401405.1, on the reverse strand, counting down.
CGCTATCAAATTGAGATGAAGGGAATTCAAATTACCAACCCAATTAATATGAGAGGCCTTCAGTATCCGGTCATAAAAGATCAAAACAATGCCGATTTGTAAAGACTCAATAAGGATTTCATGCAATTCTTTAGAAAATTAACACATTTCTTAAACTACTATCCAATTAAAATGAGAGCGAGCATACGGCACGCGACCCGTAAATGATGTTTATGACACGGAGCTGTTGTTCAAAGTTGAAAGGCGAATGAAAATAAAGCCGTCGAATAAAGGACGTTATAAAGACGGCTACTTTAAGTATTGTGTCAATTTTGGTGCTTCCGATCGCAGGTCAAACATCAATGTAGATTCAGAACAGTCATTTGATCGGTCTTTTGAGCATGAAGATGATGAAATGCTGATAAATCTTACCAATTTGCGGACAAGCAAATTGAATTATTCCTCCGACTTTGACTACAACAACGAGCTTTTGCGTACAGTCATCACCCATGGACACATATTTTACGGAAATATAAGCATGCTTCGCTGCCATAATGAATTAATTGATACAGTATTACATGTATTAGAGGACCAGGTCTGACTACTTTATGAAGCAATATTGCGTTGAAAGACATTATTTTTTATTTGGAAACGGTTTTAATGGAAAAAGAAGAGAAACGATTCAGTTATAGAAATTATTATCCATACATGAGTTGTAATCAAATACATTCTAAAATGTTTTCTGTTCATATATTTTTTTTTTGATTTTGTATAATTCACACCGCAATATACAGTTTCATTGTTTGTCTAATTTTCTTCACCTTAATCTTAATATGCATGTATCACTAAAAAATAGAAAATAACATCAATTTAAAGGAAATTTTGTTCTCGTCATCTTTTATTCTCTGTGAAAATCTATTGGATTAACGAAAATTTAATTAATCTTGGTTTAATTAACAGTACCCCAATCAGTGACAATTAACGGAGATAATCCTGTGCAAATAGGCACCTAGGGTGACTGATTATGTATGCGTTAATGGTCTCCGATAATCGGATGGTTTATACCTATGGTGTCATTGATAAGCCTTATCTCTATACCTTAAAGGGTTAAATACTGGGCTACACAGGACCCCTGTAAACTTATACTATTATGACTCAACTTGTATAACCTCTTAGTGATTGAATAAAATAGGTCTTAAATGCGCATAAATAGGCAAACTGTAGTTATTCTGAAACAAAACAAATAACACTTCTTGGCAAAATAAGACTGTAATATAGTCCAAAAATTAGGTTTAAACTAGATGAGATAACCTACCTCTGGGTAATCTATGCGCATATTTAAACACTTGATGAAGAATGTCTGTAACTCTGAAAGGTGGCTGGTAAGATCCTCTCTACTAACTGTACACAAGTGATCACCCATCAATGATAGCAGTGATGAGACACACACCTGAAAAACATGGGACAATCAATAATTAAAGGGTTTCTATGCATCACCATTTACCAAACAAGCATTTAGTTTTAGGGAATTTTTATTTGATGGTATATTGAATATTGACCCTGCCTCAGAATTCTCTATAAAATGGCATAGTGGAACAAAGCCACTTTTGTATATTGCAGGTGCCAAGTTAATCTCTTTTCCATTTTGATAACATGGAATAAAGCCCATCTTTAATTTAACGCATGCTGGAAAAAGCCCCTTTCACAGTGCAACAAAGACCCTTTCCTATCATATTTTTTCAAAGATAATTCAAAGTGATTTCAATTTTTGATTGATTTATCAAAAATCAGAATGAATGAGTATTAAATAATGACAATGTATGGACTGCTAGACATCCACAAGTAAGAATTATTCAGATAGTACTGAAACAAACATGCTAAAGGTTTGACATTCACAAAGTCATGTTCATTAAAACAAGACTGTGTTATGAGTGCAACCAATATCATGGTTCGAAAATGAGTACATAACAGAATACATCAATGTCTAAAACACCTCACAATAATTTGCCATACTTACAATGTTGCCCTCAATAAGCTGGTTATAACATGAAGTAGCCGCTGGCAGTAAAACTCGAGTGGGTAAAGTTGTAGACAGAGTGGTCCTGTAAATATACAGCCGATCAGTTAAGTCTTTACAACCTGCAGGCAACATTTTTTATGTGAAACAAATAACTTTAGAAAAGCTTTGTAAATATGTGAAAAACTGTTCATTTCAGCTGTTGTGATATGTGAATAGACTGAAAAAGCATTGTGGTAAAAGGAGAAATTGCTTGTGACAAGCAATTTCTCCTTTTGCCACAATGCTTTTGAAAGTTGTCTGCTGCAATATGCAAAGATGTGCAGGAGGTAATGTATTAAATGTTAAGGTGAACATGGAAATCATTTATTAATGAAGACAACTCTCAGTGCCTATCCAGCCGGCCATATTTTCACATATTGTAATAAGATTTATAGAAGAATGCAGGCGTGTTCACATAGGCATTCCAGGCCAAATGCATTAAATGTAGCAAATAGCATTTGCTGGAGACTGAAAGACATGAACATTTTAAATGTTGAATGCTGTTGCTATCAATTTAGAGCAGACACAAACTTCATTAGGAGGGAAATAGTTTACCTGATGGCCTTGAGCCTCTGTTGTACCTGCTGCTTCTGTAACACCTCACTGTCAGGCTTACTGGAGAGTATGCACACCTAGAAATGGTCATAATGCAGGGAAGTTAAATACCCAGTCATGTGTAAGATGATAAATGCTGTTTCAACAATTTTTCAGTTATGTAAAGGTTTTCCTGGATCCACCAGGACTAGGCTAGGCTCTAAAGTAACTTGCCAAAAGGCACTCCCATGAAACCAGAGGTGTCGGAGGGGCTTTAACTCTGGATCCCCAAGTTGTAAGTTCACAACCTTAACCACTTAGCCATGCAGGATCCTCTTACCCAGTCATTATGTAAGATTTTCTGTCATATCCAGCTATTGAGACTGTAAATAACTATGCAAATTTAAAAGGTTAAATGAGGCAAGTCAAATTCAATCATTCAAAATTTGTTAAAATGATCTTTATTACCTAACAACTTACCATTTTGGGATGAATATTTGAATGAAAATTGACAGGCATACCCCCAGCCATGTGGCACCCCCACCCACACAACAAGCACCCTAGTGCCTGAAATTACTTTTGGGAAGACCCTTGGAATGAAACAAAAGGAACAGTTCATAACTCCATTCCAGTAATTTTTCCTTTTCTCATATTTGTTTCTTAAGTTGGAACTTACATGTGCATTAAAACATAAGTTAAGTTTAAACTTATTAATTTTACATTGATTGTGAAACAAGTTCTTACAACTTAGATTAATCATTCTCAATTCTGCTTCCTGGGTACATAACCAGTAATCAAACCGAAAGTCGATTAATGAAAGTTTGCAAGGCAGATCCCACTACTCACAGGATTCGAACCCAGGACCCTCGTGTCCAGAAGCTGACGCTCTGCCCCTGGACCACTGTCCTCCATTAAAACATTTACCATAGAGGAGAAGGTTGATACAAAAGCAGAAGGTAATGACAAGTAATGTAAACATACATTTTTGATGATTTTCAGTAAATAGGGACTAAGGAAGTTTGAGAGATTTTCCACCACTTTGTTGACAGTTGTTATAACACACATTAGGTACAACTCATTCCTAAAAAAGAAATAGCATGTGAATAAAAAAGTTTCGATAGAAATGTTTAATAAGTAAAACCAAAGGTATTTAAATACTACGGCAGACACACTGTGATGAAACATTACTAAAAATATTGTTTTCTTTACAATATTGTGACAAATAAAGAAATGGTTTTTTCAAGCACTTAATAATTTGATGACAACTTTTATATAAATTGCCAGCTTTACGTGCTTTCAAAAGGGTTTAAAGAGAGAAACAGATTAACAACTTCAAATATGAATTCTGAAAATTTTCAGCTTAAGTCAATCACTAATAACCTTTAATATATGATCCAAATATCTGCCAGATAAAACATTCAAAGTTTTAAAGAAAAAGATGGGTTTAAAAGCAGATCTCTTTTCAAAGAATGACTACTATCCTATCAAGAAAAAACTTTCATATTCTTTATAATTAGTGGTTATCTGCCAACTTGTTTAAATGATAAAACATCTTTTCGTTTGTCTAAATATACACTTGTGGAAATTTCCAAGACATCTTTACTAGACATGCCTTAGTGTGCTGAAACCGACTTCATAATTTTGCTTACAGGTAAGATCAAGGCAAGCCGCCAAGGAAATTGGTGACTGGCCCGTGATATAACCTGTTTGCTACTCTGATTATCATTCCTCATTAAAATTAAGCAGATAATTAAGGTTTTTGAAAGCAGACGACACAAGCATCCATTTTGAGAAAATTACCCAGCATTCTAAGAGTTAAGACACTTATGCTTAAGTCTTGTTTTTATAGATTATATAGAAGGCATTAATAGATTACCAAGAAAGCATTGATAGATGACCCAGTGTATACTGGTGACATTACATTTAACATAAATAAATAAATATTTGTATAAATGAAAACAAATCTACTCACTGTAGGAGGTTCTCATGATTACCCAGAACCTTGACAAGGAGGGGCATGAAGTTGGGTAATTCTGGTATTGTGTGGACCTTCAGTGTGTTGCATATTTCTGCAATACACAACAGTGCGCACGAGGACACGGACACACTGATCTCTGTGTTCTTAAACACTTGTAGAGACACCTTCAACACCTGTAATGTTTACATGGTAAGTCCATCAGTCCAACAGTATCATCATAACTACACCCGTAGTAGGCAGCTTTACCTGTTAGCCTATTATCTTCACAAATTTGAGGCATCAGTTGATAATGACAATTATATAGTATGAACAAAAGCAAAAACATCATGAATTATGCTAGAAACCAGTGTACATACACTAGTGCTATCATATAGGTTCTTGAAAACTGTGCGTATCATTCATATCATATAGTAACGTAACATATTCCAAATTGGACCGCAACATATCATATTGCATCAGATCGATTCAGACCAGAAGTACCTATCAAATTGAATTGCATGGTGAACGTAAAATGTGCATCATAGATCAGATATCCTAAGATATATTGCATATCAGATATCATAAATCAGATGAAGCAGGTATCATATGCTATATCGCTGTTTCTCAATAAAATGAGCCAATTGATGTTCCAAGGAATATTTTACAATGTGAAGTATTTACTTAGTGAGTAAATCCGTTTGCAGGTAGTTGCCGACGTAGGCAAACACAGGCAACATATATTATGTTAATATGACCTGCCATCTTGACATTATAGAGGCAGACATGCTAGAAAATGAAACATATGTTACTGTCGCCACTCTACTATTTTACCTTTGAGAGGGTGACACATAGAACATGCGATGTTTGTTTCATTTCTTTGTTATTTATTTGAAAAAAGCATGTTTGGTGAGCATTTTGATATGACTTCTATGGTGCTTTATGACTAAACAAGGTATATACGCATAATTTATAGATGTCGCCATTCTTACTTGAAGTGGATTTAGACAACATGCCCCGTTTGTTACATACACAGAAAATTTTCAAAATACCAGATATCATACGCATTTTTCTTTTAACAACAGTTGATATATCAAATTATAAAAAATGATTGCATTTATAGAAAAAAAATTGGTACAAATTGTCTTTTTCCTGAATTTTACTAGGAAAGGATAAATATATTTTTAAGTATGAAACCTACGTGACATGCTTTTTAAAAGCAACTATTATGTCTAAATATATACAACGTACAGTAATCAACCTTCTTGGCAAATAGTTTAATCTTACACAATGGCATTGCAAAGGAACAAGAAAGTCACATGCAAAAGCATCTCAAATGTGGCGATGTAACATACGTTACGAAACATACGTGACCAAGATTATTCCCAAATTAATATCCGGATGGAGTATCCATTTAAAACTGCAAAGTCAGGGTTTTATCATTCAATGACGTCATCAGCAAAATGACCGCCATGTTTTGAAGGCGCTCGTGACTTGAAATTTGACTAAGAACGCAGATGTTTGGTGACATAAATTTTGCGGAATACACTGTGCCAGGTAAGACTTAATATATCCAATTAGTGATTCGTGCATGTATTAATATATTGATTTTCTATATGTCAAAGAATTTTCACATGTAAACAAACATTGCACATTCATACCCAAACCACATGGAACAAAAACAGAGTCACAAAAACTAGAGAAACATACGTTACATCTGGTAACGTATGTTTCACTATATAATTTCATCCTTATAATAATTATTACACAGAGAAATATACCATAGTCGTTAATATTAAACTGTTTCGTCCATGCTGGTTTACTTTGTTGGTAACGTTTCTTGTAAAAACATATTTTAATGAAGTTACCACAAGAAGAAGTTAAACATGTAGAATTCCAGCGGCATTATTTTTATGCTAAAAGTTTTCTCTTAAAACCAGCGAATGATTAACATAATGATATGTGTTCAATAGATTAAGTCTAGCCCATTGATGAAATGCCATTACTATACATAGGTCATTGTGTCTAACCATTTAATGTTGTACTTTCCTGATCTAATTTTGGTAACGTATGTTTCAGAATGCCTCTTTCTCGTGCCGAGATACAGCGACGATACAGAGAGCGTAAAAAGGCTTCAGATGGTGAAAACTTTCTACAAAAGGAACGAAGAAGACAACAGAAGTACTACAAACCATCAGAAGAGTTGTCAGCCTCAGACAGAAAGAAAAGGAATGAAAAGATTAAAACCCGTGTGCAGAAACACCGTCGATCTAAGAGAAATCAAGCAGAAAGTAATACTGAAAATGATGACCAGATTGGTGCAAGTTCAAGTGGATATGGCACGCATGAAACCAATGCAAATCATCTAGTTGTTAAATTTCCTAACAGACGAAACGGCCCTAGAAAAAGATTGAGTAGAGCCCTCGTTACAGCAAACTCAAAACTTAGGAAAGTCATCAATGAAAATATTGAAACTCGGAAAAAGGTCAAAACATTACAGAGAAAATTACAAAGAGTGTTGAAATCCAAATCTAAAACAAGTATGTTGACACCAAGAAGGAAAACGTCCATCTTTATGGCATCGTCCGGTATTAAAGGAGACAATGTTAGAAAACAGCTTTTGTTTGGAAACGTGCTCTTGCACCACATGAAGACTAAATCAAAGAGCGGTGACAAAAGGCACAGAAACGGTGTATACGCCACGGTAGCCGGCGAAGTAATAAGAAAGTACCGCTGCATTTCCAAACTGGCATCCGAACTTAACGTTAATAGACACAAATTATCAAAAGTCATCAAGAAGGGTATTGATTTCGCCAAAGTCAGGAGGCGTAGAGTACAACTGAAACTAAAGGACAGTGTAACCAACTTCTTTGAAAGGGAAGATAATTGTAGGATTCAGCCTGGGAAAAGGGACGCCACAAGAAACGAAGGGGAAAAGATACAAACCTGTGTCCTTACTGATTACATGGGTAATCTTCACCAGAAGTATTTGGCGGAAAACCCAGAAAATAAATTGTCTTTGGCAACGTTTTGCAGAATAAGACCTAAGCATGTATTACTGACTAGTTGCTTAAGTAGAAATGTATGTCTGTGCACCAAACACCAGAATCTAGCGCTTAAGTTACAAATGATGCGAAAATCAGGAATTGATATTCCACAGAATCCTGAAACGTTTATTCAAAGTGAAATGACAGTTGAGAAAGCACAATTTCAAGATCCAGTTATCTATTCTAAATGGAAAAGAGTTACTCTTGAGAACGGTAAGAAGAAAATGAAGATAGTAAGTGAATCAGAAGATAGAAACACCTTCTTTGAAAACTGGTTAAAGGAAGAAGCCGCATTTAAGGTCCACTACCAAACGATGAAGAACCAGTATCAGAATACTCGTAAACTTAAGGAAGCATTGCCAGAGAATGAGATAGTCATACATATGGACTTCGCGGAGAACTATTCTTGCAAAACTGCTGATGAAATCCAGTCTGCATATTGGAACTCGTCGCAAGTAACACAGCATCCAATGGTTATATACTTCCGTGGAGAGGACGGAAGTCTCCAGCATAGAAGTTACGTGGCAGTTTCTGATAGTATGTCGCATTCATCGAGTACAGTCCTGGCTATTGTCGAAAAATTGTTTGATAAGGAGATCAATTTGCCTGGCTGTGACGAAATACAGTATGTGCATTACTGGACGGACAGTCCTACGTCACAGTATCGAAACAGATACATATTTGATACAATTATCAATCATGAGAGTTTGTATGGTTGTCAGGCCACGTGGAACTACTATGAAGCTGGACATGGGAAAAATGTGTGTGATGGGCTTGGGGGTACCGTGAAACGCCTCGCTGATGAAGCAGTTCGTTCCGGAAAGTGTTCCATCCAAGATGCAGACGACTTTATGAGATGGGCAACAACGTCAACCATGAAGGGTGTGAAGTTTTTCTTTGTGAGAAAGGAAGAATGCGATGGAATTGCCCTCAAGTTACAACAAGTAAAATTGGCGCCTATCAAGGGTACATTGCAGCTACACGCAGCCAGGTTAGACATGGATGGGAATTTTTGTACACGTGAAATGTCATGCTATTGTGACGAGTGCATTGATGGTCGTATTTGTGACACATGGACTGTACATAACACACCGAAATCAAAGAGTACAGATATTGGAAAGCCCTCTCCACCAAGTGAATCTTATAAAGAAGATGACTTCATTGCTGTTATTTATGAAGGTGCGTGGTATGTCGGTCGGATCGTCGAGATAGATCCCGACGACGATGGTTTCGATAACAGAGTGACTTTCATGCAGAAAAAGAAAGCCTTGTTCCAGTGGCCCAGTAATGAAGATGTTGTCTGGCGTAAGAAGTGGCACATACTGTGTAAAACAAGTCCACCTATTGCCTCTGGGAAGTCAGAGAGAATGTATAGGTTATCAAAAGAGGAACTAGAGGACATAGAGAGTCGTTTCTCACAAGCATAAAAACATGGCAAAGTGAAACATACGTTACTCAAATTATAATTCAATTGTTTACAAAACTGTAACCAAGATCTACCGTCTCGTGTCTTACAATTGGTTGGAATTAAGAACAGTTTAATCAAAACATGTATATGTACACTATATGTTGATTTTTGTTTGCAAAGGGATAAAATTATATCCAATAATATTTGAACCATAAAACAATGTGTGTAATCGTATGAATATATTGCAAAGAATAAAAACATAGCATTTTGGTTTCTAGAAGAAAGCTATTGACTTATACCAGGTAATATCAACATGTTGTAAGAGTTTATATCACTGTAGTTTATTTTCTTAAAATTTTCAAATAGTTAAGTGTTTTTTGAAACATACGTTACTGTTTCACCATTTCTTACCAGTGTTTTTCTGAAGGACAATTAGTTTACAATGACTAAATAGTCTATTGTTTACATTAGTTTGAAGTTCAAATGATCAGATGTTATTGTTTGTTTCTTTGTATATCATGGTATTGTGAAAGCATACGTTTTGACAAATTGGAGAAAAAAATATGCAAATAATATTTGGTTTTCAGGTAAAAGATTCACACTTCCAATTTATTTTATTTTGCAAATAATTAGAGAATGAAGGTTTTTGAACAGATGATTATATGCCATATGCCTTTGTTTTCAAAAGGTATAAACAGAGCAAAAGTGCTCTATCGAAAGCACATTTGTTTTCTATTCTTATATAAAGGGTGCTTTTGAAACCAACGTTACCACTGAAATTCTAGTACATGCTTGTAAGTAATCACAAATTCTACACCTGAAGGAATTTGTTAAAAATATTTTAGGAAAATATCCTAAGGGCCTACATCTTCTGTACAAAACGCAATATATTGATCATTGACAAGGTTGATTTTCATTTATTTTCCTTTCTGATATGTTCTGTTTTATTGAGAAATAGCGTATAATCAGACAGACAAGACAGCAGCCCTATCAAACATAGTAAATCACACATCGCAGTTTGTAAGTGGTTGATATTTTGATTGTGCATTGTGCTTAAACCTTGAGAACTCATACAATTATAGCACTACTGTATCAAGAGTTTAGTGCAGGACTATAGCAAGTCCTTTCCTTTTTGTGAAGAACTTGCTATACTTCTTTGATTTGCTCCTTACTATACATGTTCCCAATGGTTATGTTCTTTGTTTTCTTCAGCACCCAATTGCATAAATGTTGGTAAACTTTACCCATGGTTAACAGCTAACCCTGGGTTGTATCTTAACCATTTTGGTTTACTAACCAATACAATTAAACCATTTGTATAAAGGTATTTAGCTAATTGGTTAGCCAACCAAACTGGTTAGAGTTAACCACAAGTTGTTCTAACCAAAATGCCACCCAAAAAGAAGGTATAAATGACTTAGGAACAAAGATAAGTTGCATTCTGAAAAAAAGTTGAGCTTGTGGAGAGAAAACATTCCATGAAAATCAAGTTCACAATTATTTGCCTATGTAAACATTTTAACAAAAAAACATGTTGTAGTTATAAATGGGTTTAGAGCCCTTACCTTTAAGAAAGTTTCAGTGTTCTGATACCCAATACATCTACAGAGATATTTCAGTGTAATGAAGGCAGTTTGAACATTCAGTAATTCATCCTCGCTGGCCTCATCCTGACTTGTCACACTTTCTACCATACCATTTAACTGACCCACAAGGGGCAATAGCATGGTGGCCTGTAATTAGAATAGCATACACTCAAATACTATGTGTCATAATGGTGTCTTTGTATAGATGTAATAATACAGGACTCCTTAAATGTGTTGATGCATGTTTTTTTGAAAATATATTCTTATATTTATATGAGTTTTACATTGCATCAACATTATTTGAGTTATTTTGCAATGCTCGACTCGATAGTAGAACCATTGGCATTCTGTAGGTCAATCAACTTTGAAAATACAATTACATGAGGATAATCTACTCATGACCATGCTTCTTTTGATCGAAATATTTTCAGAATGTTTCATTTTCAATGGCTATTATTCAGTTTTTAGTTAAAGGAAAGTAAAAGCTTCATCCTTTATCAAATGCCAATTTGTTCACCTGCTTCTGATTAACGTTAAATATCTGCATCAAAAAACTATCTAACTATTGTGAAAAAGGGAAAAAAATGCTCCTTGCATGTAATTTGCCCTTTCACCACTTTGGTTATTCCTCAAATCAAGTACCTCACATCTGCCCCTCCTCTCATTGACCAACCATCAATCAACATATAAAGGGCTGATTCCAATTCCTTTAAAAAAGATTTTGTGATTGGTCAAAGCTCAACGCAACAGCAGATATTCATGCAGCAAAAGCAATAACTTATGTGTGTAATTTGGCAAAGCCATAATGGCAAAAGGAAAAATTGTTCAACAGTGAGCAATATCTCCTTTTATCACAGTGGTTTATACAATCTGCTGCATAATTGTAAACCAAAGTGACTCAATATGGGGTACAATTTTAACCAATCACAATGAAGATGTATGTACTATCACCACCTTACCTCCTCTTCGCGGATTTCCTTCTGCACTTGAAGCTTTGTGTTCATCAACTCCATGGCCTTGCGTTGTACAGAGGGAAGGTCATGGACCACGAGACCACAGATCACTGCTGTAAACATACTATCTGGTAATATAGTCACCAACTGGAATATAAATAGATTAGGTTCATTGGTTATTTTACTTTTACACAGCATCAATGATGAAGTCAGACCTTGGATTCCAAAGAAATTTGTTTCATATCATTTCTTTTATTCAGAACTAGCATTGCTCCTGGAAAAGAATAATTTTTAAGTTTTTTTGCTTTTCTTTTTTTTCTCATAATAGAACTGAGCCTAAATTTACTTACAAATATTAAGGTATCATGAAGACCCTTTTAAACATATTCAGTGTTTTGTTTGTTTCTATAACAACTTTATCAAGTCTTCATACTCAATGTTTGGAATTTATAAACTTGCTATACAAGAATGATTCTTCTTTCTTATTTATCATGTATGGGGCTTAACTCCATATAAAATAAATCAGTTAAGTTACAACTTCCCTGGATTCACCAGTACTAGTCTATGGCTCTAAAGTGCCTTGCAAAAGAACACTTCCACGAAACTTGGGGTACCGGTTAGGCTCAAAACCCGGAACCCCTGAGTTCTTAGATTGCCACCTTCACTACTGGGCAACACAGGACCCCAATTCACTAGAGATAATTAAATACAGTTCAAACACAATGGGGTTACAAACTATCCATACCTTATCGAGTAGATGGCAGACTTTATGCAGGAAAGTTTTCCAGAATTTCTCCATCTGCTTGTCCTTAGTCTTGTTAGATAGGGTCGTCACAATGGCTATGTACTGTAGTAATGTCTCCAGAACACCTTGGAAATTCACCATCAGATCCTCCTTCTCACTCTCTGCAACCTAATAATACATACAGAAATGCATGTTTGTGCTTTGATTCTGTTTAAAAAGTGTTTGATTTTTAATTGGTGTTGTTGTTTTCAATGTTTAAAACACATTCAGTTTTAAGGATTGTTGTGCTTGAAATAAGTATATTGATCTAGGGAATGCCTCATTTATGTTCATTTTCATCCATACTTGGGTAAAGAAATTGTTTCATAAATCATTTGAAAATTACCTTTTGTGCCCATGTTTCTTTCATACATATCACAAAAACAATGTTATTTTTATACTACATGTAATCTGAAGGCATTCATAAAATGTCCAGAGAATGATTTGATAGCATTTGCATTATTATATGATATTAGCAATACAGTACAAAGATTGGCCTTTATGGTTTGCTATTTGTTCCATTAAATAGGAAGATCCCTTTGAGGAGGCTAAGTAAATGGATTTCCATCTTATACAAAACACTTTCATCATTTTCCTTTGTATATACAAATCTAAACAATAACAACAAAAAAGACTTTCAAAACATTTATGACAAGAGGAAATATTGATTGTGACAAATAATCTATCATTTGTCATTTTGAGGAGAGCAGTCCTTGTGTTAAGCATTGACATTTAAAGGTTGTGGGTTTGGATAACACTGAGTAGCTGGTTCCACTTTGCAACTTTTCATTAACAATTATTGAGTAATATACCCTGGAAGCAGATTCAAAAATGATTAATTAATGTCTAAAAATCAATAATAATTAAATTATCATATACTACACTATTGATTCTCAACAAATACCAGATATGAAATGTCAATTCTCTACTAAAAACATAGTTGTCATATGCAGATGCCATCAACTTGGACCAGCAACATAGACCTGCTATTGTTAAGAAATGTTCAAGCTTGAAAATCATTACTTGAAGCCTGAATTTAAACATCTTCAAAATGATCAAAGAAGAAAAATTTAAAACCTCAAAGCCTGAAATCAGGACGAGGCCTGCTTCAATATCCTGTTCAAATGGGATAAAATACCTGTCTGACAAACTCCTGGCTAGAAAAGAGATTGACCAGTAGTTTTATTGAGGCATTCTTGTACAGGCGTAGCTGTTTGGCTGAATGGATGTCCACATTAAAGAGCTTGACATCGTCCTTGTGTAACTTCCCAAAGGACTGGGGCACCCGTCTGGCATGTCTCACAGAATCTGTGAATCAGTACAAAATAAAGTAATCCAATTATACTTGTATATCAATTTTCCTACTATGACGTAACTTGAAAACAAAAATATCCCTCCATTGGCTTGAAAAGTACATAATGTCAAGTTTTTTATTCACTTAATACTAGTGGAATGGACAGTTTAAATACATTTTCAAAACAGTTTAAGAAACTCTCTATTCTTTTTTTACCATAAACTATTGAGAATACTGTTTGAACAATGTGGCAAATACAGACTTTTTCAAACATCATGGCAGCAGGGTGCCTTGGAATAATTTTAACCCAAATATTATTTTGATTATCATGACTTTCCTCTTTGGTCACGTTGAGTCCAAAGATCATCACTAATTATTCAAATATAGTTTTTTTCATGGATTCAAATAGCTGCATTGTAAAAGAACTTCTCAGATTTTGCCAAAAATACTCAGAAAACCCTAAGGAGTATATGTTCATGGCAATACATGTGCACCAATACTTAATAACCAATAACACACCAAATTAAAATGACACAACAGTTTCTAATGAAAATCATAAAGGTATTTTACCCCTTACACTCTGTCTCCTGCTTTTGATGCAAATTTTGGACCATTCACAAATTCCAGTAAAAGTGTAAGACTGAATGGTCTTGAGCAATTTACTTATTCAGAGCTGGCGAAATCAAATGTTTGTTTTGCCCAGATTTTCCAAAAGCCTTACTGGACAAGAGAATTTTTACGGAAATTTACTTCATAACCATTATATGCACAAGCGCAGGAAAAGATTTGGCACTTACAGACAATCAAATCAAAAGCAGATTTTGTCACCTCTGTAATTAGAGGTAATAAGTAAAACCAATCCTATTTTGTAGGTAATCAATGGAATCGTCTTATCAAGACGATTCTAATGAGTACCCACAATATAGGATTTAAAAAGGCAATTAAAAAGTTACATAGACAAATACGCCGATTATCTGAACCCCTGTATAACAACATTATTTACCATCATCTTTGTCATGTGGTAGGTTCATGATGTACTGGACCATGTTTCTGGCAGCAGTCAACTGTACAGACACACTGAACTCCGAACACAGCGCCAAACAAAACTCAATGTCTCCAACATCAGACCTGGAACCTCCGAGAGAAATCTGAAATTCAACAAAACATCCAATATTTCTTTATCAAACCCTTCGGCTTTCTTAAAATCTACTCACTTCAGCCCTGTGATAAAAAAGAAGTTTCCAGTACTTATCAAAGCAACTTTTCCTTTAATCACATTTCTATCCAATATTTTGAAGGAAATGTTTTGCTCATATCATATGATATGTCATTTTGGATGAAGAAGTGTTAAGATTTGTCGCACTCTATAGTGAAATTTCTAACAAATAAAATGAACTTTGTTAGTGACCTTAGAAAATATGACTAGAGGTGAAATACATATCTTTGGAGTTTGGTGTTGCACTTGTTCACAGATGAGAAAATTTGAAAGTCAAAATGAAATCATGAAACAATACAGGTTTTGTCTTGTTGTATGATATACAATTAAATGTAATTATTCAGGGCATATTTAATTTAGGAAGGGTCAATATATCAAAGTGTGTACAATGCTCATTACAAGATTATAGGAAGTCATTCACACTTGAAAAGAGTTTGCTTTAGTCTTGCAATGAACCCTCTAAGTAGTAGTAAATTGAATATTCTTGCAAATGGACAATTCTTTGAATATGTAGTGTAGCTGGGCAAAGTTGACTCACATGCTAGACTTTTATGTGCATGGGGGCTTAACCCTTTATCAAACTATAACCACGTTTAACAACTTTGATGCAGATGACTCTGGAAAACATTGTGGGAAAAGGAGAAATTGCTCCTAATGAGCAATTTCTCCTTTTCCCAAAATCTTTTTCTGCCCTATCAGAAGAGTATTTTTCAATTTCATCACATTTTGAAATGTTGTCTGCAAACTCTTTCAATTTGGGACAGTAAAACATTTGGCTTTTGGTAACAGGTTAAAGATCATTGTTACTTGCAAGGATTGTCTTTGTGAAACAGGAAACAACTACTGCAATATATCATTGTGCTAGGGCACTTGATTTCTATAGTTGGTGAGAAAGTTTGTCCAAAACCCTTGAAAATATGAAATATCTTGCATTGTTTGTTACTAACAGTTGTTAACTCTTTACCACAGTCCTGTAGACAACAGGTTTTTTTTTTACTTGAAGCAGGCGACTTTAGAAAAGCTTTGTAAACATGTGAAAAACCTTTCAGTTTTGCTGTTGTAACATGTGACTAGATTGAAAAAGCATTATGGCAAAAGGAGAAATTGCTTGTGACAAGCAATTTCTCCTTTTGCCTCAATGCTTTTTGAAAGTTGTCTGCTGCAAGAGGCAAAAATGTGGCAATAGGTGGTAATGTGTTCAACAATTCACCTATTTTGAATTCCCAGATTGGTCCAAATTTCATATGTATACATATGACACCAAAATTGTTTAGATATCTGGTAGACACTCCTAGAAACAAGTTTATTTGAAGTAAGAGTTGAAATCATTATAGGAAAGTACTCTTCCAGTCACAATGTTTTAAAGAATGCTATAAGTTAATAATATTAAGGTTTCTTAAATCATTGTTCTTTCAAAGATTTGATACTGTTTTCAACAATTTTTATGTTACACCACAGTATCGGCTCACTCACTCCTGAGAAATACTTTTTGTCAATTGATTCTCTTTGAAAACACAACCAATTTGATAAGGGAATGGTGGAGACTAGCTACGCAAGAGCAAGTATATGAGAGCACAATGAGGTAATGGGTAAACAAGAAATGGTGAAGTCTTTGGATCACAAAGAAATCAGACCACTTCATTGTATTCATATGCCTTTAGCCAATCAAAGATAAGCACAATAACACTGTTCATAATAAAGAAAACATCCAGACATCTTTGTTGTAGACTACTTTTAAAGGGGCATTTGGGGGAAAAAAGACTCCTTTAACATTCTTTTAAACATACCAACATATCTTTTTGCTGTAACCATGTTTTCTTATGCATCTACTATGCATGCAGAAAACTCATTAATAAAGCCTTCAATATTTTGTGGAATGTCTTTTGTGGTAAAGGTGAAATATTTACCATGCAAAATAAGTATGTACATCACTTTGATTTATTTATAGAAATCAAACATCTCATGCCCAAATATGGTAAAATCCTGAATATAGCCCTGTGATATCAGCCTCCAGATGTTGAGGGGACACTTCAAGTATCAAGTGAGGCATCCTGCTTTTACACTCAACCTTTACCAAAAAATCTCGCAAATCATTAGTTTAAACATATTTTATTCAATGAAAAAAACACCATTATATACATTACAAACAATTTTGTGAAATGGATTGGAACGAAAGCTGATAGCTTATAAGGTTCCTCTCCTTTCGCAAATCATTCAAAATGGTTTATGACATCTTTTGAAATTATCTAAGTTATACATTCAATTTGTATATGGTAATTAATATGTTATAAGCAATTGGTCCTAAGAAGAAACAAGAGGGCCATAATGGCCCTAGAACCGCTCACCTGAGATTACCACTTATTTGAAGAATAGTAAAAAACATTGCTTTTAACTTTTACACAGAGTTTTTTGCGCTTCTATGCATTGACCTTTTTTTATTCCCATTTTACAAGTTGGACACTGTATGCTTGATGTGGGACATTAAAATGGTACATGATTCTTACAATGCAGAAACTGAATATTTTACTTTTACAGATTGTATGTACAAAGATCAGCCTGCACTTTTTTCCAGTATGATCTATTGTTGCCATTTTGTGGTTATCATTTTGGCATATTTGGACATCCAAATTGATATTGATGTATTTTGTTAAGAATTCTACCATACATGTATATAGTGGAAATGCAAACAGGTTCATATTTTAACGCACCCTGGTGGCCATATTTTTTTTTAGATATAAAAATTCCTTGAACAATCTTTTAAAACGGGCCCAAAAAGAACATTCCTGCAGAATTAATTCTGAAATCCGATCAGTGGTTTCTTACAAGAAGATTTTTCTTAGAGTTTTAACCAAATATAGACATGGCAGCAATCTTGTTAATATGACGAATTTTGCTTTGACAAATCTTTCTCCCTTCCAACTAGGGATGCTCAGCATGACATCGATTTTCCAAGAGGTTTGGGAAGAAAATATTTTTATTGATTTGTAAATTTTACCATACATGTATATAGTGAAAACAAAACCACTTTCAAAGTTCAATGCACCCTGGTGGCCATTTTTCGAGATATCTAATTTTTTTTACCAATCTTTATAGAATGGCCCCCAAAGAACATTCCTGTGAATTTATTTTGAAATCTGACCAGTGGTTTTTGATAAGACGATTTTTTAAGGTTTTTACCAAATATGGGCATATTTGATAAATCTTTCTCCGCTCTAACTAGGGATGCTTCACATGATATCTCATTGAAATGGGCCCAGAGGTTTGGAAAAAATGATGTTTGTAAAGTTATTAATTTTAGCATACATGTATATAGTGAAAACAAAAACGCGTTCAAAGTTCACTGCAGCCTGGCGGCCATGTTTTTCGAGATATCAAAATTCTTTGAACAACTTTTGAAAAGAGGCCCCCAAAGAACATTCCTGTGAAATTATTTTGAAATCTGACCAGTGGTTTTTGACGAGAATATTTTTTTAAGGTTTTTACCAAATATGGGCATGGCAGCCACTTTGGTCACATGACTATTTTTTTTGGACAATTCTTTCTCCCCTCTAACTAGGGATGCTTCCCATGATATCTCATTGAAATTGGCCCAGAAGTTTGGAAAAAAAAAGATGTTTGTATCACCCATAGGACATTTCTATGAAGTTTGCTTAAGATTGGCCCAATGGTTTAGGAGGAGAAGATGTTTAAAGAAATTGTTGACGGCGCACGACGCACGACAGACATTGGGCGATCACAAAAGCTCACCTTGAGCACTTTGTGCTCAGGTGAGCCAAAAATAAGAATATAATCTAGTTTTGAATCAATTTTCAATTGCAGTTTGTAATCCCTTTCTAATAGAAAATTGATGGTATGGCCAAAATGCTTAATTGATCAATGTTAAGCAAATACATGTAGCCCCCAAAAGTCTTGACTGAGATATTCTCACCTTTTAACAAGGACTTAATAATCCTGTTAATATTTCAGTGTAAACTTTTTAAAGATGTTTTGTTTAACCTAATTGAAAATTTGCTCATAAAAGCTTATTTGACATTTTAAAAAAAGCATTTTCCTCATCAGAATCTTATCTAATGTTTCTTGCTGCACTCAATCATTCAATCACTCAATCACTCAATATCCCATAAGAAAGAAAGAATTGATAATGAAGAGAATGCTACATTATTATCTCATTACAAATCAAAAATATATCTTACCTAAAAGTGATTAAAACTTTGAAAACAGAAAGAAATTTTGATGAGGGAAAACATTGAAAAAGTAGCTTTTATCAGTCATTTCTTTTCCCACAAAGCTTCATCTGCCATCTGCATCAGACGATAAAAAAATCTCTAGGAAGTTAGATCAAGGATTAAAGAGTGTTTATGACGTAACTGATTTACACACTAAGTTATTCAGGAAAAGGATGTTTGCTTGGTAAGGATGTTATCCCTGTCTTATTGTGGTTGTTTTTTATAAGTCTTCTTATCAAAACATTTGATGAGTCTAAATCTGTGTTTGTGAAACTGGGGTTCACTGGTCTGTGACAATGCAGAAAATGCACATCTAAGTTTAACACAGTAAATTAAACCTCTTTTATCTCATCCCTTTACTGATTTCTCCAATGTCTTTTCCTTCTAAATATATTCATTTTAAAACATTTGATGAAGAAGATAAAAGAAGTCCAATTCTAATTGTAGTAATTAATTGCTTTAAATTTGGACCACTCCAAGAATTCAATACGAGATGGTTTTAAAAACATTTTTAATATGATACAAATAATTGAAACTACCTTTTGAGTTAGCAAAATTTATAATGTTTAACTTTAGGAGAATTAACTCACAATGAGGATATACTCATTATGTTACACTGTTTTAATCTACCAACAGTCCCCATTTTATTTTTGGGCAACCAATTCCCCCATTTAGAATTTGCAAGGCTCAACCCTTCTTGTGCTGGAACTGACTTCATGCTATGCAAACAGGTTAAGATCCAGGCCAGAAGTAACTGGTCTGTGATCTAACCTGTTTGCTACTCTGAGTATCTTTCCTCATCAAAATTAAGCAGACATTTCTGGTTTTGAAAAGCAGATGACACAAAAAATTATTCTTAGAAAATTACCCAGCATAATTGTTCTAAATTGAAAGCAAGGGCAAACAGTAATACATAATAAGACAAATTATTTGACTTTATAGTTTCTTTGTCAACTGGTAAAGCCTATTCCCAAAAATTTGAATAAGTAAATATTTATGAATGGTTCAACTAGAAAGCAACAGCAGAAAAAAGATCGAAGGTATACTATTGATCTTCTATAAGATATTGGCTAGAAATCAATATATTTAAGAAACAACTGTTACAGAGGGAGAAGGTAATTCAATCTTTTGAGACAGTGTTTCTAACAAAGTTTATAAAGGAATAGTGATTTTTTTCATAAACAAACATGAAACCATTCTAAAAGGGGAAGAATTTGATCATTATCTTTGTTCTCTGTGATTGAAACATTTTCAAATATGTTTCACCAATACTGTTTATCAATTGTGACTATTGCCAAGCATTAACAATAAGTTGTTTTTTTTAAGCCCAAAAAATGTGGAAGATTTACATTGGATATCAACAAGTTAACATTTAACATTTGTGAGTTCCAAATATTTGTTGAAGAAACACTAATAAAAGGGGTAGTAAAATAAACAATTATACATTAAAGAATTGAGATCAATTTGACAAATGACTCAATTTTGGTCATGAGCAGATAGTCCTTTTGCCATCATATTTCATATCCTGATGAAAGCAAAGCTGTTCATGTCATTTGTAATTATAAGGAAAGGATTATAGATACTTCACATTCTCTAATCCTCCTTAACAAAACTGTTGACATCAACACATATCACAACCCCTTCACCTCCTTCAGATGACATTATTGTTGCTGTTTTGATGTTGCAATAATTTAAAAAACAACAACGACAAAAAGAAACAGCACTGTAACACAGCAAGAAATAAGAAAACTCAAAAATGCATCTTTATTTGTCAGTTGTTAACAAATTGTCTTGAGTTTTCCGCTACAGATTCTTGGAACAGTAGTGAGTGCATCCCTTACAAAATAATAATAACACTACTGATATATAATATTAAACCATAATAATCAACCTTTTTGTTTTACTCAATGTTCTAAATAATTATAATGTTCTTTATGCCTCTGTAGAGTTAAGAAATCCTGAGAGCATAGTGTGAGCAATATCTGCTGTGATTTAATCAGTTTTAATAAATATCACAAAGGTAATGCTATATTATACATTTTGTATGTTATCTGCCTTTGATTCCTCTCAATTTTAAGCAATAATAAAATCCCATGAGAAAAGCAAAGTTAAATGGATCTTTAGTCCTATTTTTTTTTATTTTGGTTTGATATGGGGAAGGCTTTCCAAACAATATCTCCCTTTTCCCAAAACATATTTTGGAGTATTTTCTTTCCATTTCAAACCAAAGCATAATATTTCTAAACATCCTGTCCATCTTAGCTCATACTGTACAGTAGGACATTGTTTAAATACTTTAGTTCATGCCTTTATCCTTTCTTTTCCGCCAAGAAAATGCAGAGACAACATGAAAAGAAAGGCATTAGGTAAAACATTTTAAGACAAAAAGAAGAAGCATCAGCATATGTGAGTTGATAGATTAATTCACATACCTCTTTTCCCTTAAGCATAACATTTTAACAAAAGAAAATATTTCTTGTCATCACAATCAAAGGACTGGAATTATTCAAAGCCTTGAAATTAAAAGATTGAACCAACAACTTAATTTCATTATGAAATTGAGAAAAAAAATCAGATAATTTGACTGCTTGATAAATTCTTCCTCCATAACAATCCCTTTTAAAACCTTTATAAGCAGACAAGTTAAAACTGAAGGGTTTAAACAAAGACATAGTTTAGAGTACCAGGTTGAGCACTTCCCATTTTGTCATGGATGGAGGATATATGTATGGTATGACAAACTCATCAAAACAAGGATGTAATTACCAACATGATCAAGGACCTTTAGCCCGTTGCCACAGATACCCCTCGATGTATTAACAACATTACCATATATGGTTATCCACCACCATATATGGAGTTCCGCTCTCCCTACAAGACCCACCATCACTGACCTCTCAGTCTCACTCTTTGACATTATCTTGGCCCGAGTGGATCGTATCCCAGTACCTTTTTAATTAACTAATCATGGATGATGGAGACGTAGCTGCCCTTGTTGTGGACAATGGATCCGGTATGTGTAAGGCAGGCTTTGCTGGGGACGATGCTCCGAGAGCCGTGTTCCCTTCCATCGTGGGGCGACCAAGGCATCAGGTATTTACAACTTGCTTTTTTTGCTTATATGTCTCCTTTAGACTGTTCTAAATCTTTTAAACTTAACCCTTAAAGTTCTGTAACCAACTTCATGCTAATGCAAACAGGTTGGCTCCAGGCCAGATGCCAAGTAAATTGGCAACTGGCCTTTGATCTAACCTGCTAGCTACCCTATCTTTCCTCGTCAAAATTAAGCAGATATCTAATGTTTTGGAAAGCAGACAAAACAAAAATCTTCTTTAAGAAAATACTCAGCATTCTAAGGGTTAAAGCATGAATCTATTTATTAAGTTAAGTTAAAAATGACATGAAAGTCCTCCATAGCATGTAGCAATCAGATTTGTTATGATATTTTGAATAGAATTGTACAAAAGTTATGATACAAAAGTACAAGCTTACTTAATTACATTTGAAACATCCTCTGTTCAAGCATATTTTTAATCATGTGTAAGGTTTACTTTGAATACAACATTGTCTTAAAATGATTATCATTAATGAGTGTAGCCTTAACTGCTCCAATTTTGTCTGCTATTTGTTTCATGCAAATCTAACCAACTACATGTCAACAACAGGAAACCTTTTCAGTCAAGCACTTGATATGTTTTTTCTTCATTAATTGATTAATTCAATTTGCTGTATAGACAACTAGAGTCACTGTGTATGTGGAAGGAAAGTTCTTCCCATGCCATATGTTCATTTGAAGGGTTAAATGCAGGAGTTTTTATAGTGTTGTATTGAATCCTCTATACATAACTTTATCACTAGTCCGAATCATCAACATTGTGACAAACAAGAAGAAATTGCTCTCAACCACCAATTTCTCATTTTATCCCAATGGTTTTCATAAATAATCTGCAAAACAAGTGGATGAATCAAGGAGTTAAATACCTTTTTTTCTATTTCCTCATGGGCTTTTGTCTGGTAAAACTTATTGAGTAATTATTTGTGAGCAACGTTTCTTCTTTCTCAAATATTTTCTTTGTTTATCATAATCATTTTGGGCTTCTTCTACAAATGATATTAGGGTAACCATTATTTTCATAATTAACAAATACAGCAAAAAGCCACCTGTTATACAAGGCTCGAGAAACTACTTGTCCAAAAAAACCAATATGCTTGCAATGAAAGATCTTTCCTACTGCCAAAGCTATTTATGGCCAGTATCAGAAAAGAAATGTTGCATGTCACCCTTTATAATTGTTGTCTGATGTTGCTTTAAGACTGCTTATCAATCACAAAACACACCATTATGTAAAATACTATTGTTAGGAATCCTTAAGCCTGAAACTTAAAGCCTGAACTTAAACATCTTCAATATAAACAAAGAAGGAAAATTTAGAATCTCGAAGCCTGAAATCAGGATCAAGCCTGCAAATTAGCAAACCTTTGTAATCAATTTACTTAATCCTCTTTTCTCCTTTAGGGTGTGAGTGTTCATGTATAATAACAAAGTGTATTTGTCTCTTTCCAGGGTGTGATGGTTGGTATGGGCCAGAAGGACAGCTATGTTGGAGATGAAGCCCAGAGCAAGAGAGGTATCCTCACCTTGAAGTACCCCATTGAACACGGTATCGTCACCAACTGGGACGACATGGAGAAGATCTGGCATCACACCTTCTATAACGAGCTCCGAGTAGCCCCAGAGGAACACCCAGTCCTTCTCACTGAAGCCCCACTCAATCCCAAGGCCAACAGAGAAAAGATGACACAGATCATGTTCGAGACCTTCAACAGCCCTGCCATGTACGTGGCCATCCAAGCTGTGTTATCTCTCTACGCATCCGGCCGTACAACAGGTATCGTCTTTGATTCTGGTGATGGTGTCTCCCACACCGTCCCGATCTACGAAGGTTATGCCCTTCCCCATGCCATCCTTCGTTTGGACTTGGCTGGTCGAGATCTTACTGATTACTTAATGAAGATCCTTACTGAGAGAGGCTACTCTTTCACCACCACTGCGGAGAGAGAAATCGTCAGAGACATTAAGGAGAAATTGTGCTACGTTGCCATAGACTTTGAAGCAGAGATGCAGACGGCTGCCACCTCAAGTTCCCTTGAGAAGAGCTACGAACTTCCTGACGGGCAGGTCATCACCATTGGCAACGAGCGTTTCCGATGTCCAGAGGCTTTGTTCCAGCCATCTTTCTTGGGAATGGAATCTGCCGGTATCCACGAGACCACCTACAACAGCATCATGAAGTGTGACGTCGACATCCGTAAAGATCTGTATGCCAACGTCGTCATGTCTGGTGGTTCCACCATGTTCCCTGGAATCGCCGACAGAATGCAGAAGGAGGTAACCGCCCTTGCCCCGGCAACCATGAAGATCAAGGTCATTGCCCCACCAGAGAGGAAGTACTCCGTCTGGATTGGAGGTTCCATCTTGGCTTCCCTGTCCACCTTCCAACAGATGTGGATCAGCAAGCAGGAGTATGACGAATCCGGCCCATCCATCGTCCACAGGAAATGCTTCTAAATCCATCTAGCGTTTAAATACCTTGCTCACAAAAACTCTCAGAAAGAAAATGATCAAGTTAATTGCAATAAAACTAAAACCTTTCTTATGATGATCAAGTTACAATATCTAATATCAAAGGATGGACAGATTATATCAACATCAGGAGCTTCATTTTTTGATGTATTCAATAAAATGTCAGAGGGTTCAAATTTTGTCAAGAGTCAAAGATTTATATCTTATCAAACACTGGATATCAGTTGAGTGCATAATCATGATCGACTGGAATATAGCTCAAATAGAGTAATTGACCCAAATCCTCAAGTCTATTTTCAGTCAGGGTAAAACAGGACTAATCATAAGTCCTTAATGTAGATTAAAAATACTTAAAAATTTCATTCAGATAAAAGATGATACTATTGTAACCCAAGGAGCTGCTTATCATGAGCAATTTCTATTTGAGTTGCAATGATTTCAAGCATATCATCATGTATTTTTCGAAAGGTGTCTGCTGAAATAGACTAAAGTTATACTAGGAATGGGGTATAGTCAATCATTGTTATCTTACCTTATACACTATATCATTGTAATCTTCAAGTTATGTTATAAAATTGAATAAAAGTTATAAAACCTTAAACCTGTTATGTTATCAATTGCCAATTATATATTTTCCAATCAATATCAAATAAAAGCATCTGAGGCATTATCAAGGAACACATGATTGGTGTTCCTCACATTTATTTCTTTTCCCAATGATTTACTGTTTGTGTATGTGGTGTTAACATCATGTCAACAATTTTTCAGTTATGTAACAGCTTTCCTGGATCCACAGTTCTAGGCTAGGGCTCTGAAGTGACTTACCAAAGGTCACTAACAAAACCAGAGGTGTCGATGGAGCTTGAACCCTTTTCTGTATGCACTGAATAGAAACATCTCTAGAGATAATTCATTTGAGTAACCACAAAATAAGCTTTAACACTTTTTATTAACTTATATGGGGTTTTACATTGCGTCAACATTATTGTAATTATGTAGCAATTACCAACTCTAAATGATGGAGGAAGACCGCATACTCCACTGCCCATAAGGGCTAGTCAAGCCGGGTAGAACCATTTGCATTCAATAAGTCAGTCCGAAGACTGCTTCTCCCGATCGATCTAGCGGGATCTGCCTTGCGACCTACATTAATCAACATTTGTTGTGAGTACTGGTTATGTATCCAGGAGGAAGAATCGAGAGTGATTAATCTAAGTAGCAAGAACCTGTTTCACAATCGATGTAAAATAAATTAGTTTAAAACTTAACTAAATTTCAAATGCCATCATTTGGATTTTCACCCATGTGGAGAGGGGCCATATTATTTCAATTCATTACCCACAAACTCGACTGCCCGCAAGTCAGTTGGGAAACCACCTCTCATAAAAATTCGAATGCCTTTACAGAAATTTGAACCCGCATGGAGAGGGGCCATGCGATTTCAAGTTTTGTACTCTTACCACTTGGCCACAGAAGCCCCCTCCTTTAGTTTCTATCTGTGCATAAATACCAGTAGCTGCACTTATTTAAAACCCACTGGCCAATGTTATCATTCTTACCATGGGAAAAATTCATTTCTGATTTTAAACAATTCCCTACTATGTGGAATAGAGACTGGTCCAACTGTTGGCAACAAAAGGCAACAAGAAAAAAGATAAAAAAAAACAACAATCTTTAAGAAACTGAATACAAACCATTACAATAGGATAATTTGCTTGATAGGGAAAGTCTATACTGTTGTCACAACGTAATTTAACTTTTCCATGGCATATGTGTCAAAACATGGAAAGTCTATTGTTATAAGATTCATTCATGCCATTTCCTTTCCAAAATGATTCAGGGCAAATTCTTTTCATCTGACAAATGACATTAACCACCTTTACAAAGGATGTATTTTAAAACATTGAGACAAGTTTGCTCTTCTGTACACTTTCTCCTATAGGCAGTGTGTCTACAATGTTTATCTAAGGGTTGTTCTTATATTGATTTCTACAAAATAATCTAACAAGGAGAGGGTTATGCATATCAAATCACACTTCAACTATTTTTTCACTTTTGCAGCAGAAATAAATAGAAATATTACAGCACCTTGAAAAATTGCTTAACTCTTTTCCACCGGCAGGCGACAGTTCTTTTATTGAAGAAGACAATTTTAGAAAAGCTGTGTAAACATGTGAAAATCCTTTCGGTTCTGCTTCTGTGATATGTGAATAGATTGAAATAGCATTGTGACAAAATGAGAAATAAATTGTAACAAGCTATTTCTCCTTTTGCCGCAAGATACAAAAATGTGGTATCAGGTGCTAATTTGTTAACATCTGATAGAAATAATCAGATTCTCTCTTTGCCTGATGTCTCAAAGCATATCTAGCAAATATTTGTCATAAGAACAAAACACCATGACTTCCCCTTCAGATGCAACTTGGTAAGGGAAGATAAAACAGTTTTCCCCATTGAACAGTGAAAATTTCAAATTTTACAGACTGGGAAACTGTTTTCACATTTTATATGCCATATTTGCAGACAAGCATGAATTTTGTTTGTATTTCAACATTTCTATCATTATGTTGTGATCATGGGGCTAAACCAGTTACAGTCAAACTTGCGATAAGCAGCCACCCAAGGGACAGGGTGAAATTGGCTGCTTAACAGAGGTGGCTGCTTATCGCAAAAATCATCCTATCAAAATTTTGGTGTGACCCTAGGAATTCACCTTCAACATTGGACATGTATATGGACCATACAGAGATTTCTTTTCCTTATATGTTTGGTACTGTAAACCTAACCAATTCACAATCAAATTAAGTGGCCAATCATCCCAATTTCCGATGAAAAATTCCCAAAATGATTGAAATAGTTTGATGAAAAAAACATGTTGAAAAATCAAATGACATTTTGGTCTGCTCAACTTAAATAAAAACCTAGCAGTCCATTATTACCTAAGAACCCCATGCGGTAATAAATCACCACCACCAAACTAGCATTTATATACATGTACATCTTCACGGGAAATGTGTGAAATATCGGTCAGTTTTTCTGTTACACAAACTTGCTGCTTGTCCTTTTTCATCTTCCACAAACGCAAGATTAAGAAAACCCATCCCGCTTTCATTCTTCTTGCAATTTCTTCATGAAAGGAATTTCCCAAACTTGGGACAAGAGTTGCTTCAAAACAAACATCAAAGGGCACAATTTTGTCCTGTAGTCTTTTGATGTTACATAACGGACTTTACATCTTGATACATTTAGTGGTTTCGTTCAAGGATATTTGATACATGAGACAAAGAAGGGGATTTTGCTTCCTTTGAAAGACCTATTTTTTGGGTGTGACAGATTCCTTTGTTTAAAAATATTTAGGGAGTAAAATAATTGCGAGTTTTATCTGCGGCAAATAAAAGAAAGGGTAACTAGCCAGTTTGTGTACGTGACAAAATCGATAGTTGCATGCGTCTCAGTTTACACCTCCCAATTACACGGGAAGGTTTTATCTTTTACATAAACAACACACTTAGTGGTAAAACTGCCGGTGATCGCCGGCGGTAGTTACACAATTAATTGACCGCTTATGACAATTGATTTAAAGTTGATTGGGATTAATTAGCCTGGCCGCTGACCGCATCAGAGAGAAGACCGCTTATCAAGAAATTTTAAAGAGTCTAATTGTTTGGGAGGACTTTAAAATGGCCGTTGAACGGAAAAGACCGCTGATCACAAGTGGCCGTAAGCACAAGTTTGACTGTATATGCATTTTCTTACTTTCCTTATCTGGCACTGACTGACTGTAATGATATCCCCATAACTCATTCTTAATAGTTTTAATCTTCCAACCAAACATACATTCTCTTTTTAAAAGATTAAACAGGCGGAAACATTTATTAGTCACACAGTATTTACAATACACACAAGCTCACAAATGTTGCTGAGGTGTCTGAATTATTTAAACTAAGTTTGCAAGCAATTCTATATAAATAAACAAATTTTGATGAAGACGGATCTCAAGCAAGTCTTCAGGGAAATTATTTTCAATCCATTTAATGTACATAAAAAAAAATCAAATTCCTCAAACAGCCTCATTACTTATGGATTATAAAAGAAACTTTCAAGATATGACACATGAGAATATTCAACAATCATATTGCCTACAAACAATCACAAAGCTTCCAGAGGGGTTATGAAAGATATTTTAGAGATGCTAAGAACAAAATATCGAGAAACCCTTAACCCATTACCAAACAATAACAACCTTTTACCACTTTGTTGCAGACGACTCTGGAAAACATCTTGGGAAAGGAAGAAATTGCTCATGATGAGCAATTTCTCCTTTTCCAACAATGTTTTCTACCCCATCATAAGATTATATTTCAAATTCAACATATTTGGAAATGTCGTCTGCAAACTTTTTTTTGTTTGGACAGTAAAAAATTTGACTTTTGGTATATGATTAAACATGCATAATGTTAAATCAACTCTCACCTCATGCAAGTCTGCAGTAAGCTCATTCCTCAGTGTACCACTAGTCACCACCATCTCTAGCATCAGCAGCAATGTCCTCCACAAATACTGATCCTCTCCAATCACTGATAGCAGCTTCTTGAACAGTACGAGTCTGCGGTGTCGCGGTATGTGCGGGTACGAATCCACAAACACTTGTATCACCATGGTGATAATGTCGTTGAGGTCGTTGGTGATGCCCTTTGGTACGTTTTTCCTTTGTTCGCAGGCCTTAAAGAGGGAAGAATGGGTTTGGTTTTATTTTTAAGGAATCTTTAGACATTGAAGTGAAAAGTCATTTGACCTGCAAACTCATAAAAGAAAGTTTGCAAGAAGGCTCAACTTAACATTATTTAAAGAAATCACATGATT
This sequence comes from Cerastoderma edule, assembly GCA_947846245.1. Classification (NCBI taxonomy): domain Eukaryota; kingdom Metazoa; phylum Mollusca; class Bivalvia; order Cardiida; family Cardiidae; genus Cerastoderma; species Cerastoderma edule. The sequence continues at coordinate 9,384,840 of OX401405.1, read as the reverse complement.
TCAGCAACTTACAAGTAAAGAAATTGAAATTATCCTTGGTTTAGTGACAGTGATTGTTAAAATCAAATTTTTATCATATATTACTCCCAGGTCACAAAGCCCCTAGTAAGCCCCATTAAGAAACCACTTTGACAATAAGTAAAAACTATTCATAATAAGAAGTTTTTACCCTTGTCACAATGGCCCCTTCCTTAATGCTTTCTATTCATTCTTAATTGTCTTAACTACTGTTGTTTTAATTTTGAAAAGTCACAGAACCCCTGTGGAATGGGTTTTGACTACTAAATGTTCATTCATCCACAGCCTTTTACTTCAATTGACACTACAATATGATATCATTGTCTACAGGACAACGCAAAAAGCAGTATAATTACCATGATTAAAGCTGGAATAACAGTCTCTAGTATTTTACTAATGATCTGGAAGCTGTAAGCATCATCTTGCCGGAGAGTGTTAGCCCCCATAAATGTGAACACAGACATCATATTATGCAAGAGATGCTCCTGAAAATAAAGTATCATCTTACAGGAAGGCTTCGCAGAAAACTTTTGTAATCATTACATGGATCTTGGGTGTACAGTCGACCCGCGATAATCCGAACGTCGTTTATCCGGAATATTCACCATCCGAACAGAATTTTGAGGGAACGGTTCTTACCTTCATCAATTTAACTGTTTAATGCGGAAAATCCGCGTTCCGGAACCGGACAAAAAAATTCGGGAACCAACAGTCACTTTTCATAGTATATGCGTATGGCTAGTCCGGAAACCAGTAAAATCGTTTATTTTGCGGTTACAGTTGAAGGGATGGGTCTTCTGTTGTAAACGGCATTCACACGTTTTGCAAACTGGCATGTATGCTTGACCATAACATGTCACCTAGTGTAGTGTACTGGAAGGTGTTGATTGTTTGTTAATCGGTCATTCTGTCAGTTGATTGGTCTAACATAATTGTAAATACGGTCGCATGTCGATAGTTGAGTTTGTAAAAGGTGATGATTGGCTGATTGGCTGCTTAGACAGCGATCGGGAGACAGTGTCTGGCAATCATTTTCAATTATTACTCAATCGATATGCTCCTTTTCCCTATTAATAAACTCTCGACAATCCCTCCCTATCTCATTTCTCGATATTGAAATAAGAAGATACAAATAAACACTCTCTTAACACACTTTATATTTCCCTTCAAAAAAAATAATTATTGTCTATTTCTTACTTCATAAAAATTATCATGATACACCGACACCGTGTAAAGGTAAACATTTCGCTTTAACTCTCATATTCTTTATTCCGGAAAATTCGTTAATACGAACATTTCTCCTGGGAACGAAAGTGTTCGGATAAACGAGGGTCCACTGTACTTTATATTGAAATTTTCTACAAATAGTACAATATAGCAAAATAAATTTGAATAAAGGCATTCCTATGGCACGAAAAACATAATATATCAGTGAAAGAGATAATGGTTAGATCAGGGTCTTTTGCAGACATCATTTCAACACTTTCTTATTTCATAGTTTCTCCTTTATTTTCATGTTCTTACATTGCCTCTACGATGGAGGAAAACACCAAACTCAACTTGATCAAGCCAATGTAGAAACATTGGCACTCTGTAAGTCAATCAGGAGACTGCCTCTCATAAAAATCCAAATCCAAAAGTCATCATTTGGATTTGAACCCAAGCGGAGAGGGGCCATGTGATTCCAAGTTCTGTAACTTAACCACAATCTCACAGAGGCCCCTTTGATGATTTCTAATCATAATCATTTCTAAGACACAACTCCAATGAATATCCACAACATAAGGTTTAGAGAAGAAGAAACAAGTAATTAAACTGATGGTAGACAATTTTGTCTGCTGGAAGACATTCATGTAACAACAGGTTTGTCATCAAATGAAAGCAGGCATTGTGTAGGAAAAGTAGTTAATTCAGTATCAAAGGGGCAGCATAGTTCTAGTTAGGAAACAACTAATTTTTTTTCATCATGATTATTAGAATCTGGTAAATTGCTAATTAATGATTCTCTCACAATCTCACCCAATGATTTGAAGTGAGTAATATGTAAATAATAGAAACCCGGAGTTATGTCAACAGTTTGTAAGTGTGGTTCTAGCTGACACAATGAGATACGTACTGGGTATATTTTAGCCGCAGATGTCAGTAGTAAGAGGGCCTGGTGGTGAGTTTGAGGGTTGTCAGAGGATCGGATACAATTTACTATCAGGTCCATGTTAAACTCCTCTTCTGGTACAATGCCTACAATATAACATAATCTTTATATTCTTTATATCAAAATTCAGGGTGCTGAAGGAAGTCTTAAATCTAGAGGAAAATTAGGGAGAGTTCCAAAATAGATCATTGAAAAACTGTTTTGGTGAGGTAAGCCTTGTATTACATTCAATCGATGGTCAATACTGGAAGCATCACATCACTATTATTTAATGAGAATTCTTATTTTTCTTAATTGTAAAATAAAAAAGAACACATTGCTTTCATGTAAAAGGAATTATTGTAAATTTCCTATAGGTCTATACAGATGATTGGTTAAGACTAGTGAACATTTTTATGATGGCTCAAAACAAGGTGCCAGAATACGTCAATTTTCATAGAATGGAAGTCCCCTTGCAGACATACACATGTATCCAGCTTGAACCCAGGCTTAAAGGCAGTTAAACCATCAGTGTACTAGTTGTTCATTGCAATATAGCTGATATATGGTAGATTTAATAATAAAACACAACAAAATAAAGACACTTACCTTCTTCCTTTGATTTTTCTATCCGACCACAGATGTTCTGTAGAACACCTAATATTAGCTGCTTCAAATACTCTGCAGATGTATGGTTGTCGGATTCAAGAATGCTGGAATGTAAAAGAAAAGTAGAGCATCTTTAGGAATGATTCTTGTACTGGAGAGAGAAAGAAGGGGGAAATGTACATCTACAGTAGTTTACCGATATACGATAAATGGGAGTCCATTTTTTTAGCGGGAGTAGATGGTTATAGTTGCTTTTAGTCGCTTATAGTAGTTTTCCAGTTCTGATAGGATCTTCTCTGCTGGACTCTTCTTGATATACATTCATAAATTTTAAATGCAAAGGTACTGTTTTAGGTAATATAAAGGTTGGTAAGTTTTAGGTAATTAAAATATGTACTGGTAGGAGCACAGTGGGGGACAGTGCGTAGACAGGGGTAGAGCGTCGGCCTCTGGATACGAGGGTCATGGGTTTGATTCATTAATCCACATTCAGCGCGAGTACTGGCTCTATATCCAGGAAGCAGAATAGAAAGTGATTATTATAAGTTATAAGAACTTGTTTTACAATCAATGTAAAATAAATAAGTTTAAACTAAACATGTACTGGTAACTTTTTCTAAAAGTTTTTTTCTAAGGTCTTTTGCTGTAGGGATGTAAGAGCTAGTCAATATAAAAGTATGGGTGAAAGGCAAGTTATCCACCTATTATAGCCTCATCCTATCTTCAAATCTTCTGTTGTGAGAAATATACTTGAGTAAATACATGTTAATTCCATAAGCTCACCTTGCGAGTAATTGAAAGCAGACTGGTCCCACTGTGATGTAATTTGTCAATTTCTTCTTATTCTGGACTGCTTCTAGAATAATTGTTACCCTCTGCCACATCTTGCTGTCAAATTCTGTCATACCATCTTGATTGGTTTCCATTGGCACTCTAGATAACAAATACCAGTAAATATGTGACACAAAGATTGCTAATTTGAAGCAAAGTATTGTTTTCACAGTAGTTATGTCTTCTGTAGCTAACAGGGGTAGTGAAATCTTATTTTGATTTACTTGTCTGCAAATGACAAATAGTTTCCAGCACTTGTCTGTGCAATGGTTTTATAGTAACTCTATGTAAAAATTCACTTGTCCATGAAGGTTTTAGACAAATTGGGCAATATGGACAACTTATTTTGCCACCCCAGTTAGCAGTTTTGTAAAATAGGTAAAGATTGAATAAGGGGGTTTATGATGATTAATACATACAAATGTAAAGCATGATTGAATGATGGTATCAGGTGAAGAAACGATTCTTGATAGGAGATACCGAGCATGGATGTCAGAGCTGTTAATGTAAATTAAGTGTTGAAAAAAGTATTTAGTCTCATACAATTTCATAAAGTAACATTATAATTCAACATATCAATTGAGCAAAAAAGGCATTAAAAAATGGGTGAGTAGATGCTATACATTTCAAAATGATGAATCTAAGAAATGAAAACTGCTCCAATTTGTTCAGAAAGAATGGCAAATGGAAATGTTTTATCTTGTTTATAGAAGATTATTAAATTAAAAGCAAAAACATGAATGTTCTCCCCTAGTATGGCTTACAATAAGGCATGTAGTTTAAACCCATTACCACCAAAAGCCACATTATTGCTTCTTGCAGCATACAACTTCAAAAAGCATTGGGGCAAAAGGAAAAACTGCTTGTCACAAGCAATTTCTCCTTTTGCCACAATGCATTTTCAATCTTTTCGCAAATGACAACAGCAGAAGTGAAAGGTTTTTCACATTTTTCCCCAAATTTTTCTGCTTCTAGTAAAAAAAAAAGTCCGCAATTGGTAGAGTTAATAAATGACAATGAAACAGTGATGTTTATTGAAAACACAGTACCTTTTTTGTCGTTTTGCCTCTCTAACTGTTTTGGCTCCAGAGACCTTCAAACATTTCTTGAGTTCTTCTTTAATATGTATACCATCCAGCTGCAGCTGCAAATAAGGTAGTGTCAAAAAGTTAACCAGAATCAAATTGGTCTTGTTCAAACCAGGCATTTGAATATTAAATATATGTTAAATAAATTCTTCCTTGTAAATTCCTCTCATTTTAGACTGATAATGATCAGTAAAATCTTTTGACAAATTTGTAAAAAAAAAAAGACTTCTACTTGAATATGATTTCTAATTTCAAAAGTATTCCTAATAATTCTAAACAAGAATGGTAGTCAACTTAAAATGATTTTGTCAATTTATATTGAATATTGTAAACCTGCATAGATAAACCATGCAGCATTACAAATCGGCATACATTTCCTTCTGGTGACAAACAAATCAGATGATTCTAAAATCAAGAATGATACAGAATAGTGATGGTCAGTATTGTGGTCTGTATCTTTTAATAATAATATTTCATCAACATCCAAAGTATAGGGCAAAAGATATTTCACACAGACAAGTAAGCTTATAATGGAAATACATACAAGATGATGTAGTTTGGTACTCACAAACTAGGGTTAATCCTTTACCAAACGACAAATTTTCGACTGTCCCAATTTGAAAGAGTTTGTAGACATCATTTCAAAATGTGATGAAATTGGAAAGTAATCTTATAGCCTAGAAAACATTGAGGGAAAAAAAGAAATTGCTTGTAACAAACAATATTTCCTTTTTCCACAGGGTTTTCCCGTTTCCCAGAGTCGTCTGCAACAAAGTGGTAAAATGTCTTTATTGTTTGGTGAAGGGTTTAGAAAAGAAATGTTATGATGCCTCCTAAAAAGTAGTATCTAGAACTCTGTACTTGTGACGAGTCAGTATTAGACCCTAAATTTTTCTACAAGTATTAATGGTACTTTGATTCCATTTTTGGATAAATCAGCATCAGCGAACGCTTCAAAAACCAATACAGCAAAAAGATCGGGGTTGGTGCCCTGCTTACTATTTTACATCATGTGCCATTTAGCATCTATTCAGAATATCTTATTTTTTTCGTCTTCTCTCCCCAAACTAGAGTCTTAACCCTTTACCAAACAGCAAATTTTCGACTGTCCCAATTTGAACGAGTTTGCAGACGACATTAAAAATGTGATGAAATTGAAAAATAATCTTCTGGTAGGGAAGAAACATTGTGGGAAAAGGAGAAATTGCTCATCATGAGCAATTTCTCCTTTTTCCACAGTGTTTTCCAAAGTCGTCTGCATCAAACAGGTCATATGTCGTTATTCTTTGGGAAAGGGTTAAGGTGACCAGGTGCTACATACTTACATGTTTGAGAGTTTTCCTGATCTGTGTGGCAACCTCTAGCTCAGTAGAGTCCATGTAAACATCAAACACTACAGATAACACCTCATGTTGGGATTTCTCCTCCATTATGGAATAAAGCTCAAAGGTCAGCTGCAAAAACAGAATAGGTATATTTCAAGCCAATCAAAGTAACAGAAGCCAAACTGAATCAAGAAAATCTAAACTTTCATAAGATTAAGGCATAAAAACTATTGTCATCAATCTTGTCTGGAGAATAACCAAAGAGCTTGTATCTGCTACATCCTTCTCAAAGTTGTAATAATTACATAAGATCCAGGTTAGATAGAAAAAAGTCCAGTATAACAGTATAATACATGCATAATGCTTGTTGAAATTAACCCCATTAATGAAAAATATATTAAAACACTGATCCTTGCTACGATATAAAACCGTCACAATCAAAGAGAAACCAACTAAGAACAAACCTGTGAAATAGCTGTAAGCTGAGGACTAGTTGTATTTGTAGCACCGTCAGAGACCTTCAAAGCTTGCAAGAACAGTTTTAATCCAGGTTTTGTGCTTGCCATACAACCAACTGAGTCGACAGAGAACCTCTGAATGAGCAGGTTCAGACATTGAGTAGGTTTGGAAGACAGAGAGACCTGGGTGGGATTTAAGCTCAGTAGTCGTTCCATCAGGGGTAGAAGGAAAGTCAATGTATCCTGCAACAGAGACATACACATTTGAAAATTAATACAAGTTGAGTTCCTGAGAAATGGCCTTAACCCTTAGAATGCTTGATAATTTTGTAAAAAAAATATTTTTGTGTAGCCTGCTATCCAAACCCTTCAGTATCTGCTTAAATTTGATGAGGAAAGATACTCAGAGTAGCAAACGGGTTAGATCACAGGCCAGCCATCAATGGCGGCTGGCCTGAATCCTACCTGTTTGCATAAGCATGAAGTTGGTTCCAGCACTATAAGGGTTAATAGATTGGCTAAGACTTTGTTCATTAAACAGTAAAGAAATAAATTATAACACTCTTGCTTCTTCTGCACAATATATATAAGTTTTGAAAGCATTGTAAACTTGAGAATGCTGATTAATAATAACAAATAACAAAACAGTTTTTACCATAATGCTTGGTTACTGATATCAAAAGATATAAAGACAGACTTCATGTTTTCATGAAGGTATGAAAGCGAAAATCCATCAACACTTTTGTTAAAACCACTTCATGTTTCCTCACAATGTTATAAGACAATTTTTGATGTGTTTTTACCAACAATGGGAAAGATATTTTAGCGTTATCAACCTCTTTTGAAAGGCCAACATCTGTTTTCTATTAATTGAATGTGTTCTGAAACACTTTGGGGAAAGCAGAATGTGCTCAATACATTTCCTTTCTCTCATTAATAAATATCAGTAGACCCTTATTAAGCAGGATCATTTATTAAATGTTGAGAAAAGCTTTGTTTATCAAAGGGAGGTTATTGTAAGTTCTTTTTGTGAAGGATTAACAAACGGATTCCACTAAAACCTTCCTATAAAAAGAAGAAAATATTCTTTAAAACAGACCAATAACAAAATAATACCTCATTGTTCAGAAGGGAGAAAATATCCAGTAGTTGATACTGCACAAAGGAAGGTGTATCCTTGTCAATGATCAATGATAACAGAGTCTTCAGACTGAGTGGCTTTTTGTCGTCCAGTCCTGAGTCGGCTTCACCCTCGCTTCCTTTTTTACGCATGGATCTTCTTTTTTTGGGAGTCTTTTTAGTCTGTGCTTGAACAGGGCTAGTTGACTTGAAGACTGAGTACATAACCTGAATATATAACATGTAGAATTCTGTTTTAAGTAAACTTTATATAACCCTCCTCAATTCACAAATTAAACCCATTAAACTGTATTTAATTGAATTATATATTATAGCAAATGTTTGCAGAGTTGAAAACCAAGCTATTTGAGGGTTTAATGCATGAATAAAAAATAAGTCCTTTAAACCAGTGGGGAATTTACTCTAGTCTTTCACAAATCTATCTTGTCTATCTATCTTGTCTCTTTGCAAGGTAAGTTTTTAATTTCATCCAAACTAGATTCCTTTCATGCAAGGTTATCAAAATATAATAGCAAGTATATCAATGAAAGTAATACTAAAACATTGATTTCTTTGGTATATCATTTGAAAAAAGTTATTCAAAACATTTAATCATTTTAGTTTGCTGAAGACCATAAACTAAAATTGGTGCTCTCAAAAGAAATAGTCCATGTCCAATCTCTGTTCAGAACATAGCACCATTTTTTTAGTTAACCACTATTATCAACAACTTTCAATTATATTGTGGCATGCCTTAAATCCAACATAATATAAACATATTTGACCTGGAACTGTATTTCCAGTTTTAATGCTAACCTCTTTACCCAGAATGCCATGGAGGGAAGCCATTACTACTGTTGTTTTCTTGTCTTTTTAGTGGGACCAACAATTCTCCTTTGTTTGTATGGTGTATAACAGGGTATAAATAATTTTTCAGTTGAGTGACAGCTTTCCTACATCCACCAGTACCAGGCTTGGGCTCTGAAGTGATTTGCCAAAAGTGAATTCTTAGGAGCCAGAGATGTCGGTGGCGCTCAAACCCGGGACCCCGCGTTCTAAGATGGCTAACTTAACCTCTGAGCCACGCAATTTTCAACACACTTGGAATGAATTTTACCTCTGCACCATCTACACCCCATGATAAAAAATAAACCCACCTTTGCTATATATGTATAGTCTGTACTGATCTCTCCCTCGCAATGAACAATCTTTTTAAGTAATGGAGTGAAGAAAAGACCTGTCTCCTTGCAAATCTCATACATGTACTTGAAATATTCTTGACCACACTTTCTAATCTCCACTGCAGGGCTAGTTAGCACAAACAACAGGTTCACTAATACTGTAATAAAGTAAAATAGAGTTTGGGTCTTATTCTAGTTCTTTAAAATTTCGAAAATCATTCAATCAAACATCAAATTTTGGTAAAGATTTGACCTAAAATTACAAAGCTAGATAATCTTTAAACAATAGTACATTAACACATTACCACCTTACGCCACATTTGTGCGTCTTGCAGAAGACCACTTTCAAAAAGCATTGTCACAAGCAATTATTCCTTTTTGCCACAACGCTTGTCCAATCTATTCACATAACACAATAGTAGAACTGAAAACTTTTTCACAAGTTTACAAAGTTTTTCTAAAGTTGTCTGCTTAAAGTAAAAAAAAAGTGTCTGTAGGCAGCAAGGAGTTAAGGGGAGCAACAAACTTGAAGTTGTTATTAATAACTCTTGCAAAAACATGTTTACATACCATTTGGATGTTGTACAAGAAAGTCCTCAAAATCAGGAAGTTGTTTTAGATATGGCAGCCCAAGGTGAAGAGCTTTGGCTTGTAAATACAAGGTCAAATGAAGGTCATTTGCAAGGTCATTAGAATGTTGGGTCCACAAAAGTCCTAGGAACTTCATATAGATCTCTGGTTGGGCAAAACAGGACTGAAAGAGCAATGTCAGTTGGACAATAATTGATAAGCAATTATCACATAAATACTAAATTGAAATGTACATGCAGCAGAGGAATTGTACATGCAGCAGAGGAATTGAAAACTCGTGATAAAAAAACAATTATTCATAACAAGCAATTTGTCATTTCCTTGTTTTTTGTTTGGAACTGACATCAAGACACTATTAATTTAACTTTTGCAGCTGGCATCTGCTTTTGCCATGACTTTTGACAACTCACAGAGTCCTTTATGATGGTAAGGATTCTAAACAACATCTGTTATAAAGAACATCAAACACTTTTTCCAACTGTTTCAGTAACTTTACTTTAAAGCATTATTTAAAACTTCATCCTAAACCAGCAATCTAAGCAGAGAAGAAAATAATACTCTTGAAATAATGCATTCTTTGTTCAAGACTATGAAGTCATAGTAAAAGTAAATAAACCCAATGAATTTATGCTTATTCTTATTTACTTTAAATAGAAGAAGACAAAGCCTTTTTTCATTATCAGTAATATGATACAAACTTTGGTGTAATTACCTCTTCTAGCTGTTTTAACAAGTATTGATGAATGCACCTACTATTCCCATCTGCCAGTGAACCACTTGTCAATATATCATAAAGTTTGATGGCTAGCATCAAAAACTTATCTTCCAGCATTCCATCCTCACTATACTGCCAGAATCCAGGACCTGACATGGACAAAAAATCAATAAAAGGAAAACAATAAAGAGATAAAAATCTTCAGCACATTTTTTTAAGTTTAACATACAAATGTTTCATTCTCTATTAGCAGCTGAATTTACATGATATAAAATTGAAACCTTTGAAATAAAACTGGTAGACATTTCTAATGTTACAAAAGTTACTGAAAAAGGTGGATTTGCCCTCAGTATTTTTAAAACTGAGTAGCAGCACACCAATTTATGACTTCATGCCTACCTTCTCATATTCATAGCATGTTCATGTGCTGTTTACTCTTTATGCCCCATTCAATTATATAAAAGATATTGTGCTATAAAGCAATATCATAAAATTTGTTAAAATTTGTTTAATAATCTTCAAATGAGAGAATTGACAATCCCTGAATGTCAACTTTTGAAAATTCAAAGATACTCTAAAGTATTAAAGTTCCAGGGATGGTCTTGTCAAGTGCCAAACTAAACTAAGGGATAATGACAATAAACATTTTCAATATATGTCTAGAGATTTGATGATTTAGATAGTGGAAGAGCCAAAAATATTCCTTTTTTATCATTCAAAGACAGCAGTATCGTTTTTGTCTTGATCGTGTTGGTGTCTATCAAAATGTCATCCAGGGTGAATGGCAGTAATGAATAACTAAAGTAACATATCCATTGTCATATCAAATTAAACTTGACAGACAAAAACAAAAATTGCTCATTAGTAAGAATTTCTTCATATCTCACAGTGGTTTCTGAAATGTTCCCCGTAGGTACATTAAAATGAGTATACATGAATTCATTTTTCAACTAATATTTCAAATCCTATCAATTATAACCCTTTCTTTCTTGACCAAATTATTCAGGACAAATAATCAAAGAATTAAGGTCATGTGATCATACCTTTCACCATGCTGTTAGGCACTGCCACTGTTGTAACAATGGTTTGCAGAGACTTGAGGACGAATTCTGCAGGCATGTGTTTACCCTCCAGTTGTTTAAGGTTCCTCTCCATGATCACAATCCAGTTCATCTTCAGAAAGTCTACCTTTCCACTTTCACTTTTTGTTGCATGTTTGACCTGTAACAAATCATTTATTGCTTAACAACTTAGATGCATACAAATTTAAAATCTTCAAAAAGACAAAAGCATGTTCGAAAATGGGCTGAAATTCAGCACAATGTTTTACATGGTGGCAGAAGTTTTCAATCTAAGGTTTGCAATCCCACTTAGTAGTTTGCATGTTTGATGTACTAAACCTATAAACTTTCTGAAACTGGTTAAAGGACTATCTTACAGCTTGTGATTTTAACTTTTTAAAATAAATTGTATTCTGCTGATCAAATGACAACATTAACTTCTACAGTAAAATAAGGCTAGATTGTTCCCAAAACCCTGTCTATAATCCAACAGAAAACATAGATCATTATAGCAGATATATCGAACTGTTTAAACTGCTTTATTGCATAAGCAACCAGTTAAATTAAGAAAAAGAGGTGCTATTTTTAGATACATCGTCAGGTGGGTATTCTGAAATGTTTAACATCTCTTGTCATGTAACATCAGCAAGATGCGCAAGAAGGTATTCCTGCGTTTATTTAAAAAACCGCTTTGCCATAGAAGCGCTGACAGGCCCTACAGCTCACTTCACATTATTTATCAAAATCACAGGATTTAAGCAACTTAGGTAGTACAGAGACTGGTCTTTGGTTAAGTGACAATGATAGTTAATATCAAAGTCTGTTTGTATAATCTAATTCAATCAAGATGGTTACATAAACAAATGTGACTGTCATACCCTAGGTTATAGCCCTTAAACTAAAGATAAAACACACAAAGACCCAATAAAAGGACTCAGCGTAAGACAGCAGTAAGTCCTTAACCCTTAGAACACTGGGTAATTTTATGAAAAAAGATTTTTGTATCGTCCGTTGTCATACTTACATTCAACTTATCAACTAACTCTAGAAGAATCATGAGGATATCCAACTTTGATGATTCATCTGTAACCATGGTAACCATAGCACCCATGGAAACCAAGAGTAGACACGACAAGTTATGGTCCTCCATCTTCAGTGCCTTCTTACACAAGTCCTTGATCTACAATTGATACAACATAAATTCCTTTCTATCATCCCTATAATAACAATCACTTTATAATACAAGCCTCTGATTGACATTAGCTAAATTTGATTATTTGTTAGGGTGTTTATCCCATCAACAGCAATTTAATTATATTGCAGTATCTGGTTCACAACAATGTAAGAATGCCCAAATCTACTGCTACCATGACTTGAACCAGCCCAGAGAGGGGTCATGTGCTTTCAAGTTCTGTGCTCTAACCACTAGGCAATGGAGGCCCCAAAACTAGGTGAAATACTCATCATTCCTATCATCCCGATAAAAACTCTCTTTACTAAGCGCCCTAAATCAGTGAAGTGTTACACCTCCTTACCATCCCTTTTTTTATGGCTAAAATCATTTTGGCACTGTAAATTGAAAATAATTCACTTTTAATTTTCTTTTTTTTTAAATTCTTTATTATTCACGTTCATAGGTATGTGAAGGTCATGGCCATCCTTCTTCACACCGTACATAAAATCGCTTAACCACTAGACTACTTAACTTATTAAACTAGAATAAATGAATGTAGTGTTACTCTCCCCCATCTCTGTACTTCACTTTGAATTTGGAAATAAGAGCTGCATGTTTGCTAAGACTGATTTCCAACTTCAAATATATGTATGCTTGTTTTGCCGATTTAGATTGTGCTTAAAGGCTCGTTATAAACATGGTTCATCGAGGGAGAGTGAAAATAATATACACAAAGGAATTATTTATTTATTTTACATCAATTGTGAAACAAGTTCTTTCAGCAAAGACTGATCACATCCAGTTCTGCTTCCTGGATACACAACCAGTGCTACTGTAATGAAGGTTTCTAAGAGAATCTCGCTACTCACGGGATTTGATCCCATGACCCTTCTGTCCTGAGGCCCTTGCTCTACCCTTGGACCACTGTCCTCCACATTAAATAGGATGATTTCAATAATTGTGCTAATGATTTCAATAATTGTGCTAATGAGTGCCTACAAAAAAGGACTCAGTAATTGATTGACAAAAAGAAAATATAAGAAAACAAAAAATGTTTAAAGTGACTTTTGGATAAAAAGATTAAACAAACTTACCATATCAAGCATATCTGGTGATAAATCTGTGACAAAGGCTTCAGCCACACATCTGGCCAAAAACATGTTTATATCGGCTAAAGATTCAGACTTCCGCTCTTTTTTAGACGTTCCCTGTTTCTTGTTCCAGGCTGCAATAGTGAAATAAGATCATTAGTTCACACATCTTAACTGTTTACCAAACATTGAAGATTCAAAGCAAGATTATAGTAAGTACACTGCAGACTCATTATACCGCGACTCGTTATACCGCGATACTCATTATAACGCGGGTCTCCTATGGCTCCCAAAATTTCAAGCACATTAGGGCTTAAACAATAGCCTAAATCTCCCCCTTTCTGCAAAATGACGCGGTCGGCATCCTCAATAGAAAGTCTACCTACAAATTGCACTCCGAAGGCGTGAAAACCAATAACTCCCTGGGTAATCCCCATTGTTTGTCACGGTCTTTTAAACAAAGCGCGTGGCCTTTATACGTACACAATCCGTGACCCGAGGGAAGATTTAAATCTATGTGTACATAGTGTTGATAAATTACATAATATCATTAGTTTGTACACGCTTATTCAGGGGAGTGTTTTACACCTAGTTTAAATGGTAAAGCATTAGGTACACATGCTGGGAGAACTGTCGATAAAATTTACTCACTCCTTACTTGGAGTTTAAATCTATAAATAGAACATGGGTTAACTGAATCCACCCTCTTTTTTTCTGTAGTGTGTATTTAAACTGCACGTGCCTCTATCAATGATCCTTAACTTGAATCGTAATGAAACAAATAAAAAGGAATATATAGTTAAACATGTAAGTTTTGATTATGTTTTTTATTTGCTTTTCTTTTATTCACAATAAATTCAATGATAAGTCCGTAACTCAACACAATCTTGAAATATGAATAGACTACTTCTTGAATCTTATTGTTTCTTAAGTGGTTATGGTCTGGCATATAGCGCGTAAGGGACCCCGCATTATATTTGTCAACCCCACTATTAACGCGGATCTAGCATCATGGCTCCCGACGACCGCGTTATAATGAGTCTGCAGTGTACCTCATATTTATGAAGCACTTATTATAGTCTTGCATTGAACACTCCATTTAACAATCACTTTCTAATAAGGTGTTATCATTGTTTGAAATATCATTTAATGCAATCTTTCAACTGTGAATATAGTGACCAGTTAATTGAAGCAAAAGCAGACAAAAATAACAAAGTATGAAAAATATTGCTTGTTTTCTAATATTTGAAAAACTACTTTGACAAAATGGGAATGGCAAGAATACATCACTGCAAATTATCAGTAACATGAAAAAGATGGCTACATCAATATGCCAAGTAACTCATCAGATAACACATTAGATAACCCATCACCAAAAAATAATGACTTTAGACCAGTTTGTTGCAGACGACTCTGGAAAACATTGTTGGAAAATGGGAAATTGCTCTTAACAAGCAATTTCTCCTTTTCCCACAATGTTTTCTGCTCTATCAGAAGATTATTTTCAATTTCATCATATTTTGAAATGTCGTCTGCAAACTCTTTCAATTTTGGACATTTGGAAATTTGGCATTTGGTAAAGGGTTAAAGAAGCAAAACAAGCCAACTATAAAAAAAAAGAGCGCACAAACCTTTTGCAATTTTCCTCAAGAAATCATTCTGTTTAGCCAGAGGTGAGGACAGCAATGAGTTGATGATGGTGATGTTTGGTTGAGATATTGATGTCATGAAGAAACAAGACATGACACTTGAAACAGCCTCTTGGTCCTGGGCCCCACTATACGATCCAAGTAATTCTACAGCTGGCACAGCTACTTCTGACCTGGAACAGTGAAATGGTTTGTTCTAGTAGGGTTTTTTTATCTTGCAATTAAAGTATTTAATTTACCGTGATTGACCTATAATTCACCATAAAAATTGTGACACCATTAATTATTTGTCAGAAATAATTTATTTTGTGTTCCTTATTTCAAACACCTAGAAAATTGTGAAGTTCTAAAAGTTTGGACATGGTTTATTCAGTTAATAGATCAGACATGGTTTATTCAATTAATTGTGACATGTATGAGGCATATACCAGAGAAATGTCCCTTAAAGCATTAAATCATTCATAATGCAATGCCCAGCTCATTTTAGATGAAGGAAGACACAATACTCTACTGCTAGGTCAAGATTGTTAGATCTATTTTACCGCACTTCTGTAGTCAGCTGGTACATTACTTCCAATGAAAAGTAGAACCATACCAGAAGATGAAAATAATAAACTTTGTTTAATTAAGTAGAAACCATAGTAACTAGGAGACACATTGCTAGTCATGTACTATTTCTTCTTTTGTCACTGTTTTCTAAGTTTTATGCCTAAGGAGTCTGAAAGACAGCTATTACAAAGTTAAATGGAGCCGTGTTTTTTTTTATATATCTATTGCTGCAAGGTTAGTAACCTGATGTGAAATGAAAATTGGATCAAGAGTTATTATTTTTGTAGACAAATTTGACATCTTACACCCATAAAGTACCTACCAAGCTTTTGTCCTTAGACCAATAAAGAGAAGCCTTTGTAACAATAAAATTGTTTCTGTATCATCACCAACAACCGTCCATATTTCCTGAAATATATTGTCAAATATATAAAAACATATAGTGATTAAGGGTCAGAGTCAGCCTCAGGACACGAGTGTTGTGGTTCCAAATCTTGCGAGAAGCAGGGAAACCAAGACGAGTGACATCAGAAAACTAATCTGCATCTTTAAAAATCGAGATATTTGGGTCTGTGACATTTCATTACAATGTCACCCCCAGGTATTTCAAGATTTGGCCTCTCAGAATAGGCAGTCCCAAATATCTCGATTTTCAACAACATTTTCAGCACAAACTTGATTGTCGATGATGCAGAGTTGTTTTCTGACGAACCTCGTCTTGATTTTGTTGAAATACATCTAATTTTGACGAAGAAAAGGACAAAAGTCTTACATGAAACGACAGAGTTTACATCCGAAAAGTATTGCCCCAGATCAAAAAAGGTCATGTGGGTTGGCTACAGTGGTATGGATAAGGTTAAAGTAAAATTTAATTGTTTGTGCCAAAGAAAATCTTATAACCAGTTTCTACAGTTGCATTTAGATGGAAGCATATGAATGGATTAACTGAATATTACTATGGAATCCAGGGAATAAAAATGTTTCAAGAACACACTTGTAGTCAAGGATAAGTCAAGTGCATTACCATAGTGTTTCATGTTTGTTAACTTCCCACGATTCTATTACATGTCCACATTCTGATGAGAATATTCTAGTTTTAAATCACATAGATGTTTGAATTGCTATAACTTGATTGAATATATAACAAAGGGATAATGAATTGCATAATAACCAATAAAAAAAAATGCATAAGCATGCCAAATGTGAAAATGAAGATGGATCAAGATTTGAATCAACATTAAAATCAAGATTTGACTGATAAATGAAGACTTTTGTGGTAAATCACTTAACCTGATGACATTAATCTGGTTTCAGAGTTTCAACAGACATAGGTGCTTAACTGCTAGTATCATTGGCATAGCTGTCATCAAAATGAATTGGTTAAGAGTTATGAAATGATGTACATACCTTTCCAATCTGAAGAGCTGCTTTAACAACACCAATGTCATCATCTTTCAGTCTCAGCATCAAGGACTCTTTCAGAAATGTATTATCTTCTACCTGCATTATAAGAGAGGGTGACAGTGATAAAGAGGTAGAGTGTCTGCCTTTTGAACTGATGGTCCAAGGTTTGATCCCCATAAGGCAAGATGAAAATTACTGGGACTAGCCCTCAATTTAACCAGAGTATGGGTTTAGTATCAAGGAAGCAATCATTGAGAGTGAATTTAATAAGCATCAAGCTTCCGGAACAAAATGAATAAGTTAAAACTAACAAAAGAATGTATGTCTTGAAACAGATGCAATTGGTATAAACATAGATCTGCACATATTACTCTTAGTGTACATATCAAGATCACATGCTAAACCTTATTCAAATTTCAATCAGTCTTGTAAAACCAAAATCAGTCTAAACTCAACATTTTTCAAACTGACTATCAGTGTTAGGTTTACAGACAGATAACACTGATATAGAAACAAGTTACAGGGCTTTTTGGTCCACTTACTGCTTGTCTGTTCTGTATGAGAGTGGTTACAGCTTTCTCCCTCACTAATGGCAGTCGATGGTTCAAGCTGAGTACCAGGCTGGTTTCTGAGTCTGTCACCAGCTGTCGCGGCACAGAAAGCACAAACAAGTTTAAGAACTCTTGCACCAGTTCTTTCTCCTGTTTGGTCTGGCACTCTTTCAGCATTCTACTGACTGCCTTGTCCACTTCCGATGAATGCCTGAAAGTGGTATTGTTTTACTTTGACATCAAGTCATTTGTTTAGTGTTCTTCAATTATCAGTTTGCAGTTGTGACAACATAGTTGAATCTTATAATATTCATGCAAGCATCATACCCTTGTCTTTCTGGTCATAATCATACAAGTTTTTGTATGCATCTAAATTTCTTTTTCATTGGGAAAGTAAACATATTAGTACAAGAATATTCTAATGAATATACAATTAACCCCTCCCACCTTTTTCCTATCTGGGCTAGAAAAAATTCTAATCTATTGACACCTTTCTTTTTGTATGGTTTTTAACGCCATATCAACAATTTTTCAGATATATAACAGCTTTCCTGGATCCGCCAGTAATAGGTTTGGGATCTGAAGTGGCAAAGGTAACTCCCACTAAACCAGGTGTCAATGGGGCTCAAACCCAGAAAGCTATCGTCACAATTGCTCCAAATCAGCCCTTATTCGAAATGATCAAAGGCTCCATTTGTCACAGTGTTTTCAGATATCACAAACATCATATAATTATAATGGTAGTTTTCTGTTTATCTATCTTAAAACAGTCTTTGGATCTTATTCCTTATTTACTTACTTGCCCTCTAGCTGTCTCACAATGCCTTGTAAAATTTCCTTCACTCTGTCATCTACATCTTCATCAACATACGCCTTACCATGCTTGACATACACTTTCAGGAAATAACTGCAAAAATAAACGATTCTTATTAATAAAATCCATCATAAAAGATTTTCTTACATATATATAGATTTAAGAGCAAAGTCCAAGTTGTCAGCAAAAGCAATTTTGAAAGATTGAAAAAAAAAAAAACATTATATCTGACATTTTTATGAAATCATTGTGAAAAAAGGAAATGTTGCTCAATATGTGGACTTTTCTTATCAATTTGTGGAAGTAATCTCTTGAGTCTCCAGATGCATTAATAAAAGGAAATTTACCAATCTTTTCTTAATATAATGAATATTGTACTTTTTTGATAATGGTAATTTATAAACTTGAACTTAAAATCAATAATTCATTCCTCGATAATTATGTAAATGGGCAGGCTCCTACTTCATCTCTCAACAGTTTCTCCTGACTGATAAACAACCATTGTACATGGTGACTTCAACTGCAAAGTCAAAGAACAACAAACCTACATTCACATGTGATAAGCATGTCTATATTTATGTATCCAAAATCTTCTACCTCCTTCATCGATCAGGAACCACAAATGCACATTTTCAACATGAGTGAGCAATTTCATTACTAAGTCATAGACAATTATCATCCATAATCTAAATCTGACTCACTAAGCTGTTTCCTCAGCCAAGTCTTCCGGAAGCTTGATATTAGACAAGAGTCTGTGTAACATGGCCACATATTCTGCTTTAAAGCGCGCCCTAGACTCCTCTCCATCACTAGTATCCTCTCCACTGGTTGCCATGCCAACTGCATTCTTGAAAGCCGCTGGTATGAGTTGCATCAGAAAGCATAACAAGAACTTCTTGCTTTCGAACTGAGCAGAGAGTTCTGTTATGCTATCTATGATAAAGTAATCTCTACAGAGATATCTATGGCCCCTGAAATGAAAAAGGTGTTTCTTATTAAATATAATATTCTACTCCAACTTGGGAACCCAATAATAAGCCAAAGCAAATTCCAGGTTAACCAATGGCAATAATGGTAACTTGTAGCTAGGTAGCATGAATATTGCAATGCAACCAAATAGTTGTTAAAAACATGTTTTACCTCCTTTTCCAAAGATGATTTAATCTAAAAAGACTCAGGTTCGAATTGCAAGAATCAGAAAAATAGAATTATGATGTAACGAAAGTAACATTTTGTTTTTCTTTGTGGAAAGAAACCCTTGTCACAAAATAGTAATTAATTGCTTGATATGAACAATCTTTCTTATAGCTACAATTGTTCTTGAATTCATCTGTTTCATTTCTTTTAAAACCTGTATGTTTGGGGAGTTTGTTAACCTCAACAATCAAGGCACTGTGCGTATTATGATCTTGTAGCATTTTGGAAAAAAATAATTTTTGTGAGTGATTTATCTCTGTATTAATGAATTATATGGGTACTACCAACACATTCCACAATATGGGAATGTGTGACTATTCCAAATCAAAAGCAACAGGTGACAACAAATTCATTATGGAATAAAAACCATTTCCTTTACCATATTGCGGTAGAAATTGCCCATCGAGAGTAGTTTGAGGGTTCAATGCAAGACTAATGTAAGTGCTTCATAAACATGAAGATTTATTGCAGTTCCAACAGCATTTCAGTCATATGGCAACAGTCAGTGCATCTACACATGCACAATATTCTGCCAACACTGCTGCTTGCTTTCCCAAACAAATATAACTGACCTAGAATACAGACCAATCTGTTTAAAGAGTTGCACATCATACGAAAATTTGAAAGGTGTATGTAGATCTATGACATTGGTTACATTAAGTTTTTTATTCAAATTTCAATCCAAATAACATTTTTAGGCCAATTATGAAATTAATGAACATGTTATCACATTTCATAATAAATGCATAATGATAAATCAATTATTCATTAATGTCAAAAATGTCCATTAGGAAACGAATATAAAACTTAAAAATTCTAGCTCATTCTATTCAAATTTTCAGCCTGATAAGGCCTTCATCAGGAGAATCTCCTGATGAAGACCTTATCAGGCTGAAAATTTGAATAGAATGAGCTAGAATTATTAATTTCAATTATTCATGTAAATAAAAACTACCACAGCTTACTTAAGAAAATCAACATCCTGTGTCTGGAACATCAGCATTAAACAAGCAATTGCTTCTCCTGCCAGGTCCTGGACAATACTCTGTAAAACAAATACAACGAAAATTTGAGGAAAAAAGAATTAGCCAAACATTTGAACATCATCAAATAAGTATACCTTGGTAAAGGTTTTTCTCACTTATTTGCAGCTACTATTGTTGACATGTGTCAATCAGAATTTGACAAGATTGCCATCCCATATGGGATATCTCTATAAATGTTTCAATCTTCTAAGAGTATCTACTGCAGACCCTTCTGAAAATAATTTAGAAAAAACAGACCAACTAAACAGAAGATTTTAAAGATTCAGTGGAAATACAATTTCATACAACACAGCCTAAATTCATCTACAACAGAAAAGTTTTTAAAGATACAACAGTGAAAAAAGGAGAAATTAATCCTTACAAGCACTTCCATGGGTAAAAGTTCAGAAAAGTGAAAATACTGAAATTTCAAGCTGGGGGCCTGGGGGCCGCAGGGCCCCCGGTGGGTACAGGGCAACGCCCTGGCTGGGGGTCCAGGGTGCCGGAGGCCCCCGGAAGCTCCTGGATTTTAGCATATTGGAGTGAAATCTGAGGCCTTTAAATATACTTAAACACTGATATTATTCTCTACATTTTGAAGGTGAAATAGATGACAACACTACAAATCAAAGGTTTAAAAGTTAGAAAAGCAGAAAGTTGATCTACACAATGTCAATTTATTTTCACAATCAGTAACTGTAAGATGAGAAAGTTACTAATCACCCAAAAGTCACTTAAAATCTTTCTTTTCAAAAACACTTTTTGTTTTATCAAAATCCGTCAATGCAATCAGAAACAGCAAAGAGTTTCACAAAATTCTGCATAAAATTTCACCATGACATTCCTTACGTCCACGGACGGATGCACGAAACCGGTAGTTTTTAGCAAATTTTCACTAATTCCTCCCCGAAAATATCCATATCCACAATATCCACAATTCACATTTGCGATATTAACAATAAATATTCACTGTTTGACGTTTGGAGTCGGCCATTACTTTTTCTAATTGGAGTAAATAAATAACGTAATCCCATTGGTTGTCAAAATTAAAATTCGATTGATTCGGCAATTATCATTGTTTTCTTAACCAATGGGATGACGTTATTTATTTACTCCGTTTAGTGAAGATAACAACAACAATTTGACCTGCCGGTCCTTGGACGTCAGGAATGTCATGGTGAAATTTTACGCAGAATTACCCCCCCCCCCCAATTTTCTCCTCGAATTTATGTGATTTGGAAAAACGGCCCTGACGAAGATCGGAAATACGGAATTCCGTCATAATACGGAAAACTTTTACCCATGCACTTCATTATTTTTACATAATAGTTTCTACCGAATATTAACAAACAAAAAAATTCTACTCTTGTGTTGTTTTGTTTTGCTTTATAATGCTTTGCAATAAAATCAGTCGAAAAACTCCATATTGAGGAATATGTAAAGATAGAAACAGAACTGGTTCCATAAGAGGTCATCAGTTATCATGACTTTTTTCGATACATTGGGAAGAGGCCTAGCCCTGCTAATTTTGGAAAATTGCAGTCATGAAATTGCTTAATTTGGGAAAATTGTTTGGTCTTTGAATTTTTGGGAAAACTGCATGATTTTAAAGACATTTCCAATTGGGAAGGTGCCTTTAATAGGCCTCTGTTATATAACAAAATAAAAAGCTGAATTGTCTGACAAATGATAGAAAAAGCTAGAATGCTTACCTTTCCAATGACTTTCTGCAGACTCTTCAACACACTGCCGTTAAGTTTTGCCTTGTATAACACCTGGGATAGGATCATGTAGGAGGCGGCCTTATAGTCGAGAACCTTGGAATAGATTCCCTTGGTGATATTAGGCAGCAACATGCCTATCAGTTCTTCTGTAACATTCCCTGACTCAAGTACAGCAATTACTGTTGTGGCATAAAACGAGAACAGGACCTTCCCCTTCTTAACATCCTTGTCACTTTCAGACAAAACCTGTAGTGGGAATAGAAATTAGAACTAACAAAATGGTCACTACATGAGATCAGCAAACAAAATTGAGATCAATATTTCGAGGGTTCAGTGCAATACTGAAATATAAATACTGTTTTCAACAATATCATACAATCAGAGACCTAAATAAAACATTAATTTCCCTTGCTTACTGCTTAATTAAACTCCATATTCAAAATAGACAATTACTGGGTAATACCTACAAAACAGTATCTGTAAAATAGTTTTGGAAATTATGTGTAAAAGAATCTACAAGTATTATCAAGACCAGTGACAATTTCAATTATCGTCTTCAAAAGCTATAATTTAGGACTATAGATTATTTTCTGATTGATACCCAGGGATCTCCGTGGATCACTTTATCCTTACCTTCACAGATTGAGGGACCAGATCACAGACAAATGACAGGAATCCTGTGTTAGACACACAGTATTTCACTAGAGCTTTCTTTGGAAGGTGAAGACCAGATGCCTGGAATGGAAGTAAATAATTCATTGATAGTCTATCTATAAATCATAGAGATTATCATAAATTTGTAACAATCTGTTGATCAAAACATTGTGATAAAGTTGGTGGCAATATAGAAGGGTTTGTTATGTAATACCAAATGTGCTCAAGATATAGTTTTGTTTAGCTTAATAGGTCAAGAATGGTTCATATTTCAGTGGTGTTCAGTGAGCCTGATACCAGAATGACTTTGAATCCATTCCCAGTGTTACCTTACATGGTCGTTAAAAATCAATTTGAGACTGCCACATTTCATTACAATGCTTCCACCCTGTATTGCAAAATTTTTGTGTCTCAGAAAACAAAGTCCAAAATATGTCAATCTTTAACAACCTTTTTTGGCACACTTGATTGTTGATGAAGTAGATTTGTTATCTGACGACCATTGCTTGGTTTCATTGAAATACACCTAATATCGATGATGTAATGGACAAAAGTCTTAAATGAATTGACAGTGATGATATCCGAATAATATCACTAAAAGTCACATGGGGTAACCACAGTGAACATTGAAATAAAAGGGAAGGTTGTTTTGAATTTATGTAAATCTTTATGTTAAAAATGTTAAATAAAAAAGTACCCAGAGATATGAAAAAAAAAATCCTTTATTTGAAATTTGAAATCAGAAAATTCTTATTGCATGGCAATCGTTATTTTGGGCCAACAGTTTCTTGATTTGTCTTTTGCAGGTGCGTTTTAACACATGTATATGAATGGAAGGGCAAAACCCATCTAAATAAATTATTATTCATAGCTTACCTGGCCAGCAGCTAGAAAATCCCACTTGGATCTTAATTTGGAGTCAAACTTGATCACTTGAAGAACCCTCGCAAATATCTTAGTCTCATGGTAGGGGAGAAAACATAGCAGTAGATCATCTATGTTGTAATAATTAATGTAGAACCTGAGGGAGTAAACATGTCACATTGTAGAAGAAAAGATAACATACAGCATGAGGTTAATGGTGCTTGTTCACAGAAGAGAAAATTTGAAAGTCGAAATAAAATGCTAATGAAATAATAAACTTTTTATATTGTTGTTTGCTAAACAACAGACACCCCTCTGTAAACATGGCAAATCTTTGATTTTGTCTTCTTTCTATAACTTGGGCTATCAAAATCAGTCTTCATAAGCATCATTTTTCTAAAAACTTTTAATTTTTCAAAAACATCAAGTCTTTTATATTTTTTATACAACTTAACCTGTAAAAATTATTTTTTTCATAAGCAACTAACAATCTCCAACAATGTTTATTCTTACTGGCAATCAGGGCTCACGCTGTCTGTCGCCAAATGCGCCAAATGCAAATATTATTTCATTCTAGCGAAAGATTTCCTGATTTGGCGAAGTTGATTGGCGCATGTTTTTTTAATTCAACTTTTCCATATTTCCATCTGTCTGGACACTACAGACAGTTATATATTTTGACACACTTAACAGTATCTACGAAAAACCCAAATTAATCTGCTAATTGTTATCCCCGTGTCAAACAACGCCTGAGGCGTGTATATGTTTAAACAACTTGACACACTTGATTGGTAGACTCGATGCGGTTGTTCCACGAAAACCGATTACTATTTACCGCGAGAGTAAAAACAAATAGACCTAAGATCATGTTTACTTTCCATTTATCAATCGGACATTTCTGAAATAAATAACAAAGCTGAGAATTCAGAAATGTAAAGTCTTCAATATGATTTGATGTTATCTGAGATAAAAGATTCATTTTCATTTTGTCACTCAAAGCGTAGCCTTTAGTTATACCATCTTTGGTTTAAATTTGTTCAGAAGGGGGGGGATGTCTTGGCTTTCTTTTTTCTTTTTTTTTAAATGATATTTTTATTGGCATTACACATTACATATTTATGACATTACAATTCTAATACAAATGGTGAAACATAACAAACAGAAATAATTAACCAAGAGGATTTAACACATATGTACATCTATAACATGAAAAGTGTTTAAAATAAAGGAATTTTAATTGGAGCCATTTGCTCAGAATTTGGCTCATACTTCTTTGATTTGGCCAGAGACATAGATAACAGAGATTGGCAACTCCAGAATTATCGCCAAACTCTCGCGTGCCGCGAGGTTCTGCGAGATAAGGAAAGTGCGTACCTGTTTATCCGTTGCCACGGGAGATGTCAAGCGAAATTGATACTTCTTTGTTACAGTAAAATAGCTATGTTTTGGTTATCTGATTGGTTATCTGAAACAACTTCTGGACATTTTGTTTTATTTTCATTTTATTAAATTGATTTTACGTTAAAAACAAAACAAAAAGTTCCAGTAGGCCTTCTTTTTCAATGACAGGCTTGATTACCATGCAATCGTACTTATAACGACAATGTCTTTCAAGCAAAGGTTTAAATAATATTTTGTAATAAATCAAATGACTCTATTTAGTTGCAGTTAATAACCAAAAGCATGAACTTTCCACTAAGACATGATAGTTTTCGTTAATATTAAAAAATTGCTTTCTAACTTCATTTCATTTATTTTGTGTCGTAAAACTGTTTACAGTGCTAATTTTGTCAAAACAAAACACGTTTTTATCATGACATTATTTCAAGCCAAATGTTTCAATTTAAGAAAATTAAAAGTATTTTATGATGTTAAAATGCATGTGATGAGAATTTTTGTAAAAGCGGTTTTAGTAAATGAAAGGGCACGTAAGAAAAAACTGACGTGCAAAGTTTCGAATACACCTTTTACCGCAGATTCCTCTAATATTGATTGCAAATCAATAAGTACATAATTATTCTTAAACACGTAACGGTCTGGTCTTATCATGCTGCTGACCGAAATGATTTTAGGAAAAAGAAATGTGAGCTTTTTGAATGTTAAGCTAAAGCAAATAGTGTGTCTTGCACCTTCGTTTTTATTATCATTTCTGAACGAGAAATTAAGTCAAAGCACACTACTTTAAACCCAGACAGACGCTTAAAACAGAACAAATCCTCCCTAATTTGTTTTCGGGAGCTTTAGGTCATTTAATATGAATGAGGTGTCAGAGATTGGACACAGGGTTAGCGCCACACACTTCTTGTGTAATCGCCCTAGCATCAAAAGGTTTTATGACATCAAACTACATATTTTATGGGGTGGCAATTTACAATCATAGCCTGTATTGTCCACTACCGTGATTGACTCTATCACCCTTCGTTCTTCAAATGACACATTTCACTTGACATATTTGCAAGCGATCGGAATTAAGAAGTATGACGAAAAAGGATATATCATGGTGTTTCTGATTAAGAAGATCTATCCATTCTTTTGTCTATAAATTCAATGGATTTTCTTCTTCTTATATAGGAATATCACTTTGAAAATACGGGAAACTATAGAACTTAGTCAGCATTTAATGCGGGATCAATTCAAACTCATTCAGACGTTTTCAGTTATAACACGTTTGATAAAACCCAAGTCACACAATTTAAGTTTTAATTGATGCAAAAATGAAAGATTTTGATTGAAAATAAAATGGCTGAAATCATGACTATGCTTGTGTGGTAAAAACCTGGTATAACTTCGTTATAAACACGACAATCACCATAAAAAAGTGGGTAACTATAAAACAAAAATAACACTTTATGAAAATGTCAAGTATGATATGAACCAGTGCATAGTTGTTTGGTTTTACTGTGTACAACTATGTTATATTTTGGTTGGAAATCAAGATGGCTGGACTCATTAAGGTAGTAAATGAGACACATTTAGTACGCAATAACTTCTAAATGACAAAGAATATCAGACTGAAAATTTGGAAATCAACAAAATCATATTATCCCATTAAAGTAGACATAAATCAGAAATGTTTGAATATTCCTCTTTTAAAACAATTTACTTTGTACAAGTATGAAATATTTTGGTTGAAAATAAAATGGAGGAAATCATAATCATGCGTGTGTGGTTCAGTAAACCTGATATAACTTCGTTATGGAAGCGAAGATTACTTTAAAAATGCGGGCAACCATAAAACAAAAAGAACACTTAAGGAAAATGTCAAGTATGATATGATCCAGTGCATAGTTTTTTAGTTTTACTGTGCACAACTTTGTTAATTTTTGGTTGGAAATCAAGATGGCTGAACTCATTAAGGGAGTAAATGGGACATATTTAGTATGCAATAACTTCTAAATGACAAAGAATATCAGAATGAAAATTTCGAAATCAACAAAATCATATTATCCCATTAGAGTGGACATAAATCAGAAATGTTTGAATAATCCTCTGTTAAAACATTCTACTTTGTACAAGTATGAAATATTTTGGTTGAAAATAAAATGGCCGAAATCATGATCATGCGTGTATGGTTCAGTAAACCTGGTATAACTTCGTTATGGAAGCGAAGATTACTTTAAAAATGCGGGCAACCATAAAACAAAAAGAACACTTCAGGAAAATGTCAAGTATGATATGATCCAGTGCACAGTTTTTTAGTTTTACTGTGCACAACTTTGTTAATTTTTGGTTGGAAATCAAGATGGCTGAACTCATTAAGGTAATAAATGGGATATATTTAGTACGCAATAACTTCTAAATGACAAAGAATATCAAACTGAAAATTTGGAAATCGACAAAATCATATTATCCCATTAAAATGGACATAAATTAGAAATGTCTGAATAAACCTCCATTAAAACATTTTACTTTGTACAAGTATGAAATATTTTGGTTGAAAATAAAATGGCCGAAATCATGATCATGCTTGTGTGGTTAAGTTAACCTGGCATAACTTCGTTATGGAAGCGAAGATTACTTTAAAAATGTGGGCAACCATAAAACAAAAAATACACGTCAGGAAATTGTCAAGTATGATATGATCCAGTGCATAGTATTTTAGTTTTACTGTGCACAACTTTGTTAATTTTTGCTTGTAAATCAAGATGGTTAAACTCATTAGGGTCGTAAAATGGACATATTCAGTAAGAAATAACTTCTAAATGACAATGAATATCAAACTGAAAATTTGGAAATGTAGAAAAACAAACCCTTTCTTTAAAATGAACTTGAATTGGAAATGTTTGAAAAACCCTCCTTTAGAACAGTTTGAATCTAAAACTACTCAATTATCACGTTTATCGCACCCAACCACGAAATTGCAAACAATTCAATCAAGTTTGTCGCAGTTTGCCATGTTTATTTCTTTGATAATCGCTTGCTGATCGGTCTTGTTGGATGGAGAAACTTTCTAACAATAACAATATAGTGAATTCGGCAAGAAAATAATTTAATTATGACTTAAAACACGCTTATATGTGTGTTGCCTATTTCGCGTTTAGTTGAAAACGGCGTCGATAGACAGATCTCGAAAGGTCTCGCTAAATAACGCGTCATGCGAGATATCGCAGAAATCGGCTATAGGTAAAGAAGGAGTTGCCAATCTCTGTTATCTATGTCTCTGATTTGGCTACTATTTTTGTCATTTGGCGAATGTGCTGGCGCAGACTTTTTTCCAGCCAGGGTGAGCCCTGGCAATGTTTATCAAGTAAAACCCTACTCTTACCTTTGTATCAGCCATTCAAGAGCCTTATGGGCAGGTCTCAGCAGACAATATGGCGAAAGTTTGATCAGAAATCGACGTATGATGTTGTTGATCTTCTCATTGCTCTCTTTACTCTGTACAGATCGTTCAAAACTTAGGGATGAATCACCAAACAATGGGGCCTCAAACTCTTCAAATGTTTCATCTATATTCTCCAACTCTAGTAACCCATTATAGCCTGTGAATAGAGAAATATGATATTAACCCTCTTTCTAGTCTTATGATATTTAGCCAATTGTCATAGTGATGAATATATAAATGCAAAAATGACATAAAAGAAATAAGATAGTTGATTTTATTGATTTGAAGAAAGGAGAATTCGTAAATACTGTCCATTGCTAAGGCATCTAAAGATATAAAATTATAAATATGAGGGAAAATTATAAATGGTTCATCAATGAACTCCTATGTATACAATTTGCCTCCAAGACAAACTTCAAAATCCCAAAGGTAGTCTTTGAAAACTGTACATTGTGTCACAGCCAAAAAATGCTTATAAGCCCTAAAGGATGACTGCAATCAGTACTCACAATAAAGGATTTGGAAAGCCTTTAAGATAGAGGACAGAGATAGAAACAAAACATTACTTCTACCAAGTAGGTTACAAAATTTAGGTTCAATTCAATTGGTACGACACTATCTGTTGTACTAAGGACCCCGCTAGAAGTATAACATCAGAGTTCCCTCCCGATTGCCTGATTTAATTTGAGGCGAAACATGTTTAACATTGAGATAGTTTTGTACTCATTTTATTTCATAAGAGATATCGAGGGTTCAATAGAAGACTTTGTAAGTGCTTCATAAACATGAAGCACTTACTCTAGCATTACATTGAACCCAGGTTATCTGATCTGCACCTGAATACATCACCATTTTTTAACTTTTTTTGTCAGAATGCAAACAAATCAAAAAGCCCTTGTACTCCATGATATTTGACATCCACATCATTCATTAGCACAATCACACTTGGTTACTACACACTTGACAAATCTGTGTCAAAGATGGAAAACACTCATCATAAGCTACTACTTTTTGTTTGTTTGTTGATTGTAATGGTGTCAGGAGACTTTAAGCATTATCCAATTATTCAATCTTACCAAGTGAATGAAATGTCTCCCTGTCAATAGATGCAGCAGTTTTGGGATCAAACAAGAGAGATAACTTTTTCTTGTCCTCCCCAAGCAGCGCTTGTGTGTGAGGGATTGCAAGTCTCTCCAACTGTTTGGCTAAAGACGTCATTGTGTCTTCAAACCTGTAAAAAAAAAAATTAACCCTTTTCCAAACGCCAAATTTTCGACTGTCCCAAATTGAAAGAGTTTGCAGATGACAATTCAAAATGTGATGAAATTGGAAAATAATCTTCTGATAGAGTAGAAACCATTGTTTGAAAAAGAAATTGATTGTTTCGAGCAATTTCTTCCTTTTCCACAATGTTTTACCGAGTCATCTACAACAAAGTGGTAAAATGTCGTTATTCTTTGGTACATGTATGTAATGGGTTAAGTGATTCAGAGCTCCAGATCCCAATGTATACATATTTAGAAAAGAAAAATCTAAAAAAAGAACTTGTCTAGACACTGTCAAATGTCAGAAATACCTTTATAATTAATTTGCTTTGTAAGCAAAAATTCTAAATATCTTGCATTGTAGGCGAAATGTTAGAAGTAATGTTACTACCGTGTTTCTAGAAAAATGTCAGTAGGCAAATCACTAGTCAAGATAATTTGATGTCAAGGTTGTCTTTCATCCTGATGGGGCAAACTAACGGGAGATATTGCCTGATGCAAAGATTTCTCAATGTCCGTTGATAAGTTGGACTGGAGCAGATATATTGTTTATTCTTAGTGTCTTGCAGATTCTCATTAAAGCCTTTATTGTTCGTTTATATTTGAAAAGGGGTCAAACACCGTAATTCGTTCTATTCTACCAATTTAGCAGAACAAGAATCGTCATTTTGATTCACTTGCCCACAAATGTCAGTTCCTTTTCTGCTCTTGTCCGTATAATGATTATTATAAGAATTATATAGCAAATTTCAGTAAATATTCACTTGTTCTTGAAAGCTTCTGGACAAGCTGGCAATACGGATAATTGATATTGCCACACCTATTGATTAATAACTCCTCAGCATATAACATGTATTTCAAAAAGACGTCCCGACTCAGCTTTAGTTACTTTAGGTCTCTTATATAAACGTGTTTTCAGCAATCAATGTGTAACACATATGGCAAAATCAATATTCAGATTATAATGTGTGGTGTTTATCTATTAAGGTGTCTAACATTACCTTTCTTTATTGTTTATTCACCCACTTGGTAAAAGAAATCAGATGTTGAAAGTGATCTTTCCTCATTTGTTGACAAACACGTGTGCTGGTACCCTACTTGGGGTAAATATTACGCATGTGTTGTTTTGCTGACGTTTCGAATACGATTTTTGATCACACATTTCTAAAATAGTCAATATACATTTTAGACAACTTTCTATTGTATAATAGATTATGAAACATTAAAGAACTGTTTTGCAATGTTTTTAGTAAATATATTTTAAACTGCAAATCTAAAAACATCAAGATTCGCTTCAAAATACGAATCTAAATAGTAGCTCTACTTCAGATTTTGGAAAATGGCGGCGTCCACAGACTTCTACCTGCGATATTACGTTGGTCATAAAGGAAAGTTTGGCCACGAATTTCTTGAGTTTGAATTTCGACCTGATGGTAATTGGATAGAGCTAATTTGCTTTTGCTTTAACGATCGTTGTTTAAGTGCAGCCGTAATGATTAACCGCATAAAAATCAGTTTTGCATGAGACTTTTCCGGCTCATGCCTTCATTGCAATAACAAAACAGTAAAGTTTTTTCTTTTGTGATCGGCTTAATTTCATTACCTTATGCTATCCAAAGTAATTCATATCTTTATATTGTTAAAGATTCTGTCCAGAATAATTGCGCTGACCGGACCTTCTAGAGACATAAGCCTTTCAGAGATATAATTTTGCGGCCTGTACTGGACGGGTGACGGTCATTTCGTCTACTCGTCATTTCGCCCTATATTTTTTATGTATAGTATGTTAGGTCCTGAAACATTGGTACCCTTAGGCTCGAAAATGGTATTCTAAGACCTGATATGGTTAGGCAATGGTAAGCTTAGTCAATCACCCTTTTTAGTCTCCTATTGTATTGGAATTTCTGCATGCCTAACTAATTTAGATCCATTCTGGTTCAAGATTATGTTGAAATCAAGTCTCCACATAATTTTCAAATACATTTGTAGTATTGTGTTTTGCTCCTTATAAGATTCAATTCCTTACAAGCTGATTACAAAAGAAAAGGGACACTGAGCATATCAGCTTTTTTCTTGAAATGCAAATGTATGCCTTTTACGAAAGTGTATTTGAACGTCAGTATTTTTCGCTGATCGGATGTGTTTGTGTCTTTGAGCACTTCATTTGCTTGGTTTGTTACAAAAGCATGACAATTGCAGAATTCATAACCGAACTGGAAGTAGGATGTTCTCCTCAGGTGTTATAACTGAAAAGTTATATAAGTTACTATAACACACAGGACATTCATCTATTAATTGAAAGATTGAAGCTAGTTGTTCTGAAAGTGTGGAACAATATGTTAACAAGCATATTGTTTGCACAAGTTGATGTTGATTTAATAGAACATTTTATTTCAACGAACATATACAGCTCATGGTTGACAAAAAATATAACCATAAATTCATATTTGCATACACTTGTAGGAATGGTAGACATGCATACACACACATGTACACCCAAACACATGTTCTGGTAATAAATGGGTTCTTCTTTTTGTTTAAACTAGTTATTCATCTAAAATGAAAAGATTAATTCTTTCATATTTGAAAATACTCATGTAAACCTCCTTTATATTTTACTTTCAGGTAAATTGAGGTATGCAAACAACTCAAATTACAAAAATGACACAATGATCCGAAAAGAGGTAAGCTATGTTAACCCATTACCAAATCATGCAAATTTTCGGCTCTCCCAAATTGAAAGAGATTGCAGACGATATTTCAAAATGTGAAAGAATTGGAAAATAATCTTCTGATATGGCAGAAAATAGTTTCCAGAGTCGTCTGCAACAAAGTGGTTACATGTGGTTATTGTATAGTAATGGTTAAGATGTCCCATTTCAACAGGTGGAAAGAATAGAATTGTTGGGAGTTTCGGACTGATGATGTAAAAATTATCAAGCTGATGGATTTAATAAGAATAAATCTAGATTGTTGTAAGAGAAAAAAAACGTAAAAGAACAAACAAGAAAAACTGCACTTTTTGGGTTAAAAACGAGTGATTAAAGTAACCAACCTTTATCAAATACTTTCATATTATACCTGCATTTCCAAATTTATGTTTTCATATCATAAGAAACAACAGATTGAGATCTGTTCTTAATTCTTGAGGGCCTAAATTCATAACATGCAAAAATAAAGTTAAAATGTTTAAAATTCTGATTCTTATTCTAAATATGAACACACTTAATTAACCCTATAGCACTCAATACGTCTATATCGTTTCTTTTGCCCCTACTTCAGTCGACCAAGATCGACATTTTACTATTTTCTGACATCGATACTTTGGTCGATATATGATATAAAATCAAACCTGTTAAAATTCTCTTAGATATCACAATTAAATATTTTGGGGTTTTTTTCACAAAAATGTAAGCTATGATGGTATTTTTATCAAGTATTAGTTAAACTAAGAAATTACCTTACATAATATTGCATAAATTTCCCTTTAAACAGCGAATCATTAATAAAATTTTCCATAAAATTTCCACGTTGCTAGGGCGCTCTTTGCCTCTTCCTAAAGTACTATTTAACTCTCTTTTAAATCAACAGTTTTCTCCCAGTTTAAAAAATTTACTACACACTTTGTCGGCATAGTTGACCAAGGTTTATCTAGCATCTTTTATCGATTAAAATATACACCACTCTCAGCGGGTGATTTATGACTCTGATAAAATCCTTTGTGTAAACACTGACCCAGTAAGTGCAATTCTTGTCATAAGTGTTTGCAGCACGTGTCAAACTAGTTTTCACTAGTTTTCCTGAATATACTTACTCGTAAATTAAAGGGTTAAATTAGCAACAAATTTAACCCTTGCTCCCATGGCATTTATAACTGTGAAAACTTATATATTTTTGTTATTAATTTACAAGCTCAATCAAGCACCACCTCTGCCCATATTTCGCACACATTTTCTGGTATGCTTTGTCTTAATCTAGCGATGAATAAAACAATAAAATGTCCAATTTCATGAATCAAGATAGTGCATTTGCTGTGACCATATATTTTTTTTTTTTTTGAATTTTCATTTTATTGACAGTATGGACTTGAAATAGACCCCAGGATGAACTTTAATTGTAGTTTTAACAGTTTCAATTAAGAAGCCATTGCGGCAAATTGATTAATTGCTTATTGGGAGCAATTTATCTTTTTATTACAGTTGTCCCTTAATGTTTCCTGTGAAAACACTGTTATGTAGTTAAGAGAAAATACATTTAAAATGTACTCATAATGAGCTTGAATATTCCTGTAACTACTTTGTGTTTTATGGAATCAATGTGGCATTTAAATACCTTTTTAGATATATTTGGATATTTCAACAATCTTCTCATAATAAGCTTTAATACTTACCTTTGCAAGATTGAAATATGAACTCATAAAATCTATATCTTAAATTTTATCTTTATCATATAAACTATATAAAAATGAAATTTTCTAATGAATGACATTAATTTAACCTTTCTTTCATTCTTCCCTTTTAATTGGCTATAGTAATTAAATATTATCATGCATCCATTTGAAATTTTAATATATGAAAAAAGACCATTCATCCACCTTCATAATAAAAAAAAAATTGCTCAAATGCAATAATTAATGCGAAAGATATTAGCATTTGTATAAATACCCCTTTTTTTTCTTTTGAAAAAACAAATATTGGTAAATTGTCTGAGGATAGGGCAAAGCAAAACCCAATATTGGATAAGTAGATACAGGCTTATCAGCTACAGGTGCCTGAGTGCTATAGGGTTAAGGATCAAGTAAGAGATAATTACAATAACATCCTACTTGGCAGCTTCCTTCAATTGGAGTAACACAGGAGTTACTATATGCAGCCTCACTAAAGTAA
The DNA here is from genome assembly GCA_947846245.1 of Cerastoderma edule. NCBI lineage: Eukaryota > Metazoa > Mollusca > Bivalvia > Cardiida > Cardiidae > Cerastoderma > Cerastoderma edule. Next base: position 9,350,041 of record OX401405.1, on the reverse strand, counting down.
CTTGAAAGCTTTAGATTACCATCTTACAATGTTCAAAGTGTCACAATCATTATCAGTGATTAATGAAATGTAAGTAATTGCATTTCAACCTTTCATATTGCATGGTAACTTTTTATCTTAATTGTCAATATCAAATCCATAATCTTATACTTTAGAATTGTGGTATGTTATCTTATATCATATCATAATGTAATATTTCAGGCATTTGTTCACAAGGCTGTTATGGAAGAACTGAAAAGAATAATTGATGACTCAGAAGTAATGCGAGAAGATGATGCCCTATGGCCTCCACCTGATCGAGTGGGAAGACAGGTAAAGTTGACATAATACTTGTAAAGTTTGAAAAAGATGTTTAACAGGTCATGCAGAACCCATTTATTCATACTTCCATGGGTGAAAGTGATCAGGAATATTCCTGATTTTCAGGATTTTGAGACCTTTCATCCCTATATAATGTTATAGCAAACATGTCTTTTCAGGATAAAGAACTAGCGATTTCAGGTTTTTGAAATTCGTCAACTTTCACCCATGTACTTCTGATATATATCTTTTCCTAACTTGAAAGAGAGGAACTTTATAAGCTATAAACTTTTGTTCTGATTCTTTTTGCTTTATTGTTTTGAATTTTGATATATCTTTATATAGAGAGTTATGGAATGAAATATGATTAAACAAATTTGAGTCAATAATGAGCAATACAACCTTGTCCAAGGCAATTCCTTGAGTTTGCACTATCTAGATTATTCTCAATGTTACATTACCTTAGGCTAGTATTTCAGAAACAAAGAACTCTATTGTTTTGGGTTTTTTTAAGATACTGTACTGAATGCATCCAAAGGTCAAAACTTGCCTGGTTATAATTTAACTGTATATTCTATCTTTTCATTAACATTCACCACATCATGTGTTGTTTGTTTTCCTTTGAATCTTGTTTTATGACCTTACAAACCAGAGATTGATTAGTAGCATTGAGGTAGAAATTTTGCAGAAAGTTTACAGATTTACATGCCTTGTTGTAAAGTGCTGAAAAGAGTCTTATAAATTTTGAAGACTTGTATTTGGTGACCTTTTTAAAGATGAACTTAATGTGATATACTCAAAGATGCATTGACTGATGGACTGACCAACCATTGAAAATAAGGAAAATCACAACTAATTCATTTAATGTTCTTTAACAGGAGTTGGAGATTGTGATAGGCGATGAACACATTTCCTTTACCACCTCAAAGATAGGTTCCTTGGTGGATGTGAATCAGAGCAAGTAAGTTACCACATTAACCATAAATACAACATTTTTGTATCTTGTAGCAGACATCTTTCAAAAAGCATTGTGATAAAAGGAGAAATTGCTTATGACAAGCAATTTTTTCATTTGTCACAATGCTTTTTCAATCTATTCACATATCACAGCAGCAGCACTGAAAGGTTTTTCACATGTTTACAAAGCTTTTCAGAAGCTGTCTGCTTCAAGTAAAAAAAATGTTGTCTGCTGGTACTGTATGGAATGGGTTTATACATAATCCATGTGTTCAGGGTCATTATCCAATTTCCCTGAACAAGTTTCATATCTCGGGTTTTGAATTTAAGCAAAGTATGCAGTTTTTAGTAATTGAAAGATCTTGGTTTAGTTTTTGCATGCAAGTTTGTATCTCATGAAGTTGAACTATTGTTTGGAATTTGTTGATACATTACACATGTTCAGTGTCATCAGGTAATGTCCATGAACAAGTTTCATATCTATCGTTTTGAATTAGACAAATTTTGCGGTCTTTTGTACTTGCAAATCTTTGGAAGTGGTTTGCCTGCATGATCGTATCTCAAAAACTTTTGTAAGGAGTCATTGTGTTTATCCTCATATTTTAGAATTACATAATATTTCAATGACCTATACCTGTCTCAGACATCAAATAGTCAACCATGCTGTCTTACGGACAGGTCTTGTTCTATAACTTGTATTTACCAGAACTTGTTTTTTATAGATTTTCATTTTACTCATTTCAGGGACCCTGAAGGCCTGAGAACATTCTACTATCTAGTACAAGATCTCAAGTGTTTGGTGTTTTCTTTGATAGGACTTCATTTCAAAATAAAGCCTATTTAATCAACAGGCAGACTTTTGACATTTCATATACATGTATATCATCTTCATAGACCACATCCACAGCAATGAAAGCTGTTAAAGAGACCAACTGATTATTGATTACAGTATGTTTATAGCGACTGACTTGGCACCACAGTTATCCAATTATGATATGTTGCAGCCTTTTTGGTTGAGTTGTGTAAAGTATGATGTTTAAATGCTAGTGATTAAACAAAAGAACAAATTGCTCATCACCTATTATGATTGGTTTGTATTTCTTTGTAACAGTTTTCATATGCATTTGCATGGATTCATTTACAATTAGTCAACTCACACTTGATACATTTTTCTAGATGAAACAGTGAACGAAAGGAACCTATGTTATTAAAGAATTTGCTTACAGGTAACAATTGGCAATTTTTGTTATGTTACCATCTCATTTTAGATATTTAATGTCATTATCACCTATTATAAACTCATTCCAAAATTCTATATGTGATGAAATAGTTATATCACAAGGTTTAAGTTGACTCTTGCACCCCATGTCATTTCCTTTCATGAACGACAGTTTGAACCTTTAAAGTCCTTTTTTATAGTCTGATTTGCTTCAGACAGCTTTTACTAATGAAGGAAATTTCTAACTTTAAAAGATGTATATGCTCTTAAAGGTCCTTGTCAATAGATTTGAGAGAATTGGGAAGTGAAAACTTACTTTTTCAGAACTTCACAACAGTTATTCTGTTGTATTATACACACTGGAGAATAGCTATTGGAAACAAAATTAGTTTCAGGGTTCTCTCTGGCTAAAATTTTCTTTGCGCCAATTCTTGTGCCAAATTCAAAAAGTTGGAGCCAAATTAAAAAAGTTGGAGCCAAATTCAATAAGTTGGAGCCATAATAATCTTCTGTAGAAGGGGAAATCCTTCATCAGGGTCATGTTTGTTTGTTTGTTTGTTTGTTTTCCAATTTGTTTTACATCGATTGTGAAGGAGGCTTTATAGCCCATCGAGTCACTCTCGATGATTGCTTCCTGGAGAATACACCAGTAATCGCGCCGGTTTGAGGGCTAGCCCCGGCAATTTTCACCTCGCCTAACGGGGATTCGAACCCGGGACCCTCGGTACAGTAGCCCGACGCTCTACCACTGTACCACTGTCGCCCTAAAAGATGTCATCTACGGTTCTAAAGAGGTTCTCAAGTGTTCGTTTGTTATATCTATTTTTATGTGCCGTTTTCATTAGGTTCTATGGACTAAATCCTCTCTCACACTCAACATTTGAAACAGGACATAGCAGAAACATGGCTTTCACCCAGGCGTCATATTATAACCAATTATTTCCTGTGCTCTAAGCCTCCTTGAAATTACGGTTGTCAGATGTCAATTTGATTTTTAGTGGGAGGCATATTTAACGACTGAGAAGATCGATTTAACGTGATTCTTGTGTTGGATCAGACTTAAGTGTCACTTAAAATCGCGGAGTTTATATACCAAAACTTCGGTGCATAAAAGAGTTTCATTTATATGTCAATCAACACAACAAAAGCATACATTGTTTTTTTTTTTAATCTACTGCATATTGACTGTACTTAGATAATTTGATGCTTTCTGCCTCAATTGTACTTGTACCAAAACTACTTTTAATTGACAATTTGTATAAAGTATGACACAAAAAGTGTATTGTTTCAACAACATTTTATTTTACCTTTCAAATTTTCTCTGCTATGAATTAATACCTTTAACTGTTGTCTATCAATTGGGTTTTCTTCATAAGAAACCTGTTTTGTGGGCATGTTAAGACAGTTCAATTGTAATGTGTGATTTTCTTGCATTGTTATTTTACCTTGGCACCTACTGGCTCCAAGTAAATGCTAAATTAAAGCCCTTAAACCCTTAATCAATATTACCTCACTTTAAAATTCCTGCTTCAGAAGAGTTAAGAAATCATTGTGACAAAATGATCAGTTGATTCTAATGAGCAGTTTATCTTTTTGTTTTGTTCCAAAATAAAGAGAATCCATCGGTTTCACTTTATAATTTATTTTTGCTGTTTTCAAATTGGACAATTCCTAAATTCCCATGTAGCAAAATGGGTCCAACCAATAACAAAACAATCTCGGGAGTGTATCAGTCTGCTTTAGATACAAGTAGATATTGTAATGAAAAAGATGACTAGAGCTGTATTGAAGCAGGGATCTCCCCCTCTTGTTTAATGACGTGGTCAAGAGGACCAGCAACTATCGGGACCAACAGGTCATGTAAATGTCGAACAGGTCATTGACAAACTTAATGTATGTATCAACATTAAAAATGTATTTTCTTTTTCCATAACATCATATTATATTGTAAGAGTTAGTCCTTCATTCTAAGACACATGTCGTACCCTTAACAGTGTTGTATGATTTGGACGCTTTTCTCCGTAAAGAAACTAGAAAAGATAAACCAGAATTAACTCCCTTAACATTCTATCAGTCCTGAGGATTCACCACCTTGAAAAACTGTTGGTTCTCTCGGAAAAATTGTTGGTCACGGATCATGTAGCAATGTAGAACCTTAAATTAAAGGGTTAGCCGTTACTATACCAAGAGCGAGTGTCGATCAGTCTCTGCATTGGGATTAGTGTTGCCCTTTGTGTTTGACGGGTATCTGTGGCGGTTATAGAGACAAATAATTGAGTGGGCGGATAGTGTCCCTTGAACATTTTTTCACTCAAAACGTTTTAGCTTTATTCTGTCTTTTTTCACTGTTTTTCTTTTATGTCGATGCTTCTGATATTTCCACATCAGCTCGAATAACTAATTGTCTTTCAAAGCCGTTGCTCTTTTTAAAAAACAAACTTTCGATCGGTATTGAGAGACAAATACATATTGCCATAATCTTAAGATTTGCTTGTATTGCTAAATGACAAACACAACTTAGACAGTTGGAATCGCCGAAGTGCATTAATAGAAAAATGACACCATTAGTTCACTCACTTTCGTCAGTGTTTGGCTACAATTTTCACAAGTCTTTTTGATGCGTAACGGAACATTGACGGTTCTTCTCCTAGCTTGAAAAAAGTCCTTGTCGACACCTAATTAAGCTTGATGTCTTCCTCCAGCTGTCATGGGCCAGGCTACCGTTTTACTAAACAGTTTACGCCATTAAGATATGACTTAGTTTTAAACAACAATTCCTCTTATATCAATATTGAAAAGTAACACATCATTACACATCATTGGAATCGTCTCTCCGAGACGCTTCCAGTGACATGTCACATTGCAATATTGTACTTTCATTGAAGATGCTATCCATGTTTATCTCTAATGACTTACGCAAATATTTTCCTCAAATTGTTTAGTAAAACGGTACCCAGAACTTTAAACCACATGTGCCTCTCACAGTGTGAATCCAAATCGCGTTGTCGGCATATTCAATAAGAGGCAGTCTCGCGACTGACTTACGGAATTTGGATGGTTCTACCCTGCTTGACCAGCCCTTGTGAGCAGTTAGGTATTGGATCTTCCGCCATCATTTAGAGTCGGGTATATATACGTAATCTCGTCCCTTTTAAACAACTTACGGAATTTGTACATATTCTTTAGCAATCAAAACTGTTTTTAAATCGTTGAGCTGTGAGAGAAATCTGCTCTACATGGGAAAAGCATCGTTTGCCATAAGCATTTATACGATAATCCGTATTACATTTAGACGTTTTATATCAGTAAATTAAAAGAACGGAGCCCAAACAATTCAAGAACTCATTTATATACGGTTACTTTCTAACCCGAGGCAAAAAGATTGATGATAAAAATACAGTTTTATTGCGCAAGACTTATTATTGACAGATGTGATGCTGAGTGTTAATTATAATATCCATTAACCCTTTACATGTAACATTACAGAAACAGTAGACGAATAAACCAGTAGCTTAAAAAAGAGAAACATTTTGTTAAAACCAGTATCTTCTTTTTTGAACGTTTGAAAATATTGACAAATTTCCATTCTATGATGAAATACATTTTGACCACTAGCTTTTCACCAGATATATATCCTGTTTGCCTTCATGCAATTCAAACATCTGTTTGTTTTTGTTGTGGCATTCTGACGTTTCCAAATTAGACGAACCTTTCCGAGCAAAATAGCGTTTTCCGAAATTATTTTAGAATGTCGTCTGCAACAGGTCATGCTTGCCAACATTCGTGACTTACCAGTTGGTAAATCACAAGGAAAGACCTATCGAAGGAAACTAAATCATTACCCTAGTGAGCCATCAAGCTTCTGCGAAAAGCAATTTCAAAAGTCGTCTGCAGTAGACCGTGGTTTGCATCATCCAAATCTTTGTTAGTAAAGGTATTTATAATTCATATACCTCAAACAGCAGTCTATCACTTGACTGCCTACTTATACGCATGTTTGATCATATTTCTCTCATACACATAACGTTATTAATTTTGTAAATATACATAAGGAATACGAACGCTATTTACTACACTATGTCGCGGGTGGCTGTTATTGGCGCAGGGGTGATCGGATTGTCGTCTGCGTTACACGTGCTTGACCAATGTCCGTCTGTCCAGGTGACGGTGTTTGCCAACAGTTTCCCGCCTAATACCACGACGAATGTGTCCGCTGGATTCTGGATGCCCGTCTTACCCGGGAACACTCCGGATCACTTGGTACGGTACGTGTGGTTTTATTTCTGATATATATTTACTTCTCCCTTTCTCTCTTAACATTTTACCAAACGCCCAATTTTCGGCTGTCCCAAATTGAAAGAGTTCGCAGACAACATTTCAAAATGTGATGAACTTGATAAACAATCTTCTGATAGTGCAGAAAATATTGTGGGAAAAGGAGAAATTGCTCGTCACGAGCAATTGCTCCTTTGCCCACAATGTTTTCTAAAGTTGTCTGCTACAAAGTGGTTAAACGTCGCTTTTGTGTTTGGTAATGGGTTAGATCGTGTGAATATTTGATGCAATTCGTACAAGGCGTTACGTACTCACAGACGACACCAATGTGTGTCTGTCAGAAGAAGGGTGTGGGCGCATTTCGTTAAAAGAATCTAATTATCTCTCCCATTGCTTGAACTACTCTAAATACTAAAACTATGTAAACATAATTCTGCTCATTTCAAAAACTATTAAAGACCAAAGTTAACATCCACGCAGTAGGTATGAATATGCTATAAGAGGATTTTTTTTTCTCGATTACAAGTATACTGCCTCTTGTACAGACAACTTCGTGGACCAAATATGCCTATGTACCGAGGTAGAGGGTGCGATTCCGGTAAGGCGAGGTGGGAATTACCTGGATTGCCCCTCAAATCGGCTGGTTTGGAACAGGTTTAGTATCCAGGAAGCAGTCATCGAGAGTGAATTGAATTGAATTGCAGACTTCCGTCACAAACGATGTGAAATAAACAAGTTTAAAGCAAATATGAATATTCTTTCATGATGAAAACAATCCAATTTATTCATAATGCTTCCAAAAACTGTTGATCAATAATACAAATATTTCGTCCTTATTCTCTTTTCATCCTGAGTAGGCTTTATGTTTTAACACCCTCGGTCTCCATCGTGTAAAATAGCGAAAAGGTCAACCACCTCTGTCCTTGTCACGTGGTCCATGAATCATGAATCGTCTGCTGCAAGTTGATATATGCGAAGTGCATTATATTCGAACCATACGAAAAAATAGCATATGAGAAGTTAGACGTGTCATCGGCTTATTTGTATTCATCAACTCAATCTGAAGGTTATATTTAACAAGTTCTAGTTTAAACGTTTTATTAGCATAACTTTAACATGGTGTTGCTACAGAACATGACTACCATTATATACATAAACACAATACATAAAAGCATACCTAAATAAAATTATTCGATTAAACGTTACTTAATATTGAAGGCATGTGTAAAATTTTCTCTCGTAGCTGAGAAAAATATATCATGCGTTTTATTTTTTTATTTATAATTTAACGCTATGTTCTGAAGTCGTATTTTACGCTCTTTGGTTTTGTTGATTCCACATCTAACTGGTTTGAGCCAACCTCAAACTAGCCTAAGCGATGGGCATACGCGGATGAACAGGTGAATCTAAATAAGCAAACGAGGTATAAAACCTCTCCCATGCATTGTGACGATAAGAAATAGGCGTTTCAAGATTTGTGTAAAAACAATGGTGTTCATTTGATTGCCATGATGGTATAATAATTCGGTCGCTCAGTCTCAAAGATCCTGGGCAGGTCAATTGCCATCGTAGATTTAGCGCGACTGGAGTGACTTGAACGTTTAACTAGCAAGAGAGAACGGAAAGTGAAAGGGTGTACGTGTGTGTATTTATTTTTACCTGCAAGATTCAAATTTGCGCATTTTTGATTTGCTATAACCGATCTAAAACTGTCCCGTTAACATAATTTGGTTATCATTTTACCCAACACATAAAGAATATCCATTGAAGTATACAGTAGTCCATCTTTATGACGCTATTCACATCAAACAAAAGAGCGTTGTCAATGATCGATTTTCCTTCAGCTTTATGAATGCATTTTGAATGAAAAAGAAAAAATGTAATATAACGTTCTTTATCGTAAATCGAGGCTCTCTAAAAAGGGAAATTAATTCGCACATTTTGTTTACGACGCATAAAGTATGCTTCATAAACTTCATGGTGACTAACTTCTATCATAACTCCTTCGTGGTCTAGTAACGACAGCTTTAACAGGTTCTAATAGCTCAGTCCGCAGCAAGTTCGACATATATCACAGAGGTCTCGTGTTCAAGTTTTCTGTTTGGGCAATTTTCCAAATATTGTTAATGCTTAAAATTGGTGTCATTTGTTCCTTTCAATGTGGACTGTGTGCAAAATCATACTTGAGAGAAATGGTAAATTAACTGTATCCACGTTTCATATCACTGACCCCATTATGTCTGAATAAAACCCCTATAATTGAATGACTGGCTTTATCATAACCACGAATTGTTTATTACCACGAAGTATGCATATGCATGGGAATTAATTCTAAGGAAACACATCTTTATAACATGTAACTGAATTTTGCTGTCTTATAAAGAAAACATCTGGAGAATGAAGCAATATGTATATACCAGCAATTTCCGTTTGATCAGAAAACAGCGCCCTAAGAAATATGAAGGAGTTGTTGACGAAATAGGAAGGTTTAGATTCCATCATAAAACAAATACATTAGGGCCTTTTAAAGACACCCTTTGAGGGAAACAAAAAACGTTGAAGATAGCAAATACAATTTACCAAAGAAACCATGCGAAGCAGCCGTCGCTAACGAATTGAATTTGTGTATCCGTCCGTTAAAACCTTTACCAAAGGCCAAATTTTTGACAGTCCCAAATTGAAAGAGTTGGCAGACGACAGTCCAAAATGTGATGACATTGAAAAATAATCTTCTGATAGGGCAGAAAACATTGTTGGAAAAGGAGAAATTCCTCGTTAAAAACAAATCTCCTTTTTACCACAATGTTTTCCAGTCTTCAGCAACAAACCGGTCAAATTTCGGTATTGTTTGGTAATGGGATACATCGTGTGAATAATTGATGCTATTCGTACAAGGCGTTACGTACTCACAGACGACACCAATGTGCGTCTGTCAGAAGAAGGGTGTTCGTCTGTCAATCGACTGTCCCCATCCTATCGTTACAGGAAATGGAGTGGGATAACCCTAGACTACATGTATCGCCTGGCCCGGTCGGACATGGCCAAGACTACTGGAGCATCTATGGTATCAGGCTACTCTCTGTCGGATGAGGAAGTGGGCGAGGTAAGTTAGCCCTTAGAATGCTGGGCAATTTTCTTAAAATAGATTTAAGTGTCGTCTACTTTCAAAAACCTATAAAGATCTGCTTTATTTTCATGATAATTGATACTCAGAGTAGCAAACAGGTAAGACCGCAGGCCAGTCGCCAATTTACTTGGTGGCTGGCCTGAATCAAATCTGTTTGCATAATCATGAAGTCGGTTCCAGCACTATAAGGGTATATATATTGATAGTATAAATAGAAACGCGTTACTGTTCAAACTCCATAGTAAGGATTTTCGTGGGAAGACCCTAAGAATTATTAAATGTATGTATGAAAATGTAAAGTCTCGAGTAAAACATTGTGGAAATTTATCCGACCTGTTTGAGTACTCGATTGGGCTTAGACAAGGGGAGATGATGTCACCTGTTCTTGTGTCTTTATTCCTTGAAGACCTAGAGTTATCGTTATTTATGAATGGAAATTCTGGTATATCAATTGATGATCTTGTTTTGATGTTGTTATCATTTGCAGACGACATGGTTTTGTTTGGCGACTCGCCTGATAACCTGCAAAAATGCCTTGATTCTTTGTTACAATATTGTAAAACATGGGGCCTTGAGGTAAATTCTTCTAAAACCAAAGTTATGGTCATTAGAAAGAGAGGTCGAGTAAAGCAAGACGTGAACTTGTATTACGATGGAAGCGTTTTAGAAATTGTAGATCATTTTAATTATTTAGGAACTGTGTTGAGCTATAATGGTTATTTTAATCATAATAACGAATATTTAATAGGTAAAGCCTTAAAAGCTGTTAACACATTGTTAAAACATTGTATAAGATATCCTTTAAAGCCAAACACACTGTCTCAATTGTTCGATTCTTTTGTTGGGTCAATCTTGGGATTCTCTTCGGAAATTTGGGGTTTCACCAAATCAAAAACGATAGAAAGAGTGCACTTGAATTTCTGTAGGAGCATCCTGAGAGTGAGAACTAGCACCACGTCTGCAGGTGTTTATGGTGATTTAGGTCGATTTCCACTTTATGTAATGCGTTATTATAAAATTATTAAGTATTGGTGTAAGATTTTACAAACAGACAATATTATAATCAAGAAACTTTATATACTATCTTTGTCAGATTGTTACTTAGGGAAGAAAAACTGGGTGTCAAATGTTAAACACCTGTAAGATAACTTTAGATTTTCGATTGCTTTTACAAATACACCAACCATCTGCCTTTAATCGTTTCCAAAACTTTTCAAAAACAGAGTCATTGAATGTTTCATACAAGAATGGCAATGTTCCCTTGAGTCTAGTTCATCTCTTTCAGAACTAAGATATTTTAAACCTTATTTTGAGTATGAACAATACTTAGACATTTTGCCGCCAAATCTTAGATTATTTTTGTCGAGAATGAGATTATCGGCACATTCTCTAAGGATACAGACAGGGCGTTACACCCAGAATGCTATACCTCGAAATGAGAGATTTTGTATGTGTTGCACATCCCATGACATTGAGGACGTTTATCATTTTATTTGTATTTGTAAAGCCTTCGAAAAAATCAGAAAACAATATATTACTGAGTATTACTATAAAAAAACATCTGTTTTTAAGTTCAATGCTCTCATGTCTACAAATAATGAAGCTTTACTAATTAATTTGGCAAAATACATAATAACGGCATTGGAGGCACGTCAACTATTCTTAAGCGTTCATAATCATACACAACAATCTTAATTACCTTTTTTTTACTAATTTCTTCACTCTTTGATAATCAAATATTGTTTTACGTGTTTAGTATAACTTTCCTTAAAAACCACATGGTATAATACTTTGTACAAACTATGTATAATATGACTATGTACTATGTACTTGTTTAATAAAATATGTTCTGTTCTGTTCTGTACTATGAGGGTTATATGTGTAACGAACCGAGCAGATGAACCTCTTAAAGAGACAAACACATCCGATCAGTGAAAAACACTGTCGCTCACTGGGCGGTTGTGTTGTCTATATATTTACCAGCATGTTCTCACAAACAATGCATTAGGTCCCTAATTTGCATAAACGTTCAACGAACGTTACATAGGCAATCTCTCTTATTTGTAATGTGAATCATTATATACCTTGCTTATGGATATGCATAAAGTTATGGAACATTATTATGTTGTGTAACTCAACATTGCCAATTTAACATAACATTACTTTTTGATAATGATTACCTTACTTTTGATGAAAATGTGGTAATATTTACAAATGTCTACTGTTTGATAAAAACAAAAGCAAAGTCTCATTGATGGTTTATCGATTTTAGTCAACTCAATAACAGCTTCACCCATCTCTCCCTCTTTACCTCCCTATTGTATCTATTTCTCTAGTTTTACCATCTACCTCTTCATCTATCCATGTATCTTTCCTTTCCATCTTACTCGCTGAATTTACAATTATTTGTTTTATTTGGAATTATTTTCTTGTCATGATTTTATGTAATCAAAGAGAAGAACTTAATAAGTTCCAAACTTCCGTTTTCCAACCCATTTGTAAAGTTATAATTTTGCAATAAAATATGTTTAACACATTAACATCTAACGGCATATTTTATCCGTCTTGCAGCAGACGACCTTCAAAAAGCATTATGACAGAAGGAGAAATTTCTTGTCACAAACAATTATCCTTTTGCCACAATGCTTTGCAATCTTATCAAATATCACAGACAGAACTGAACAGATTTTCACATGTTTACAAAGCTTTTTCTAAAGTCGTCTGCCTAAAGTGAAAAAGTCGTCTGCAGGTGGCAAAGAGTTAATTTAACACCATACAATCGCTCCAGCCTAATTCAATGCCATGTAAGAATATAATAAACTTCGGTATTATGGAGCGAGATGTTTACCGTAACAATTTTGGCCATGTTAACGAAGTTTTTGAAAGTGTGATCTTATTTCGACAGCTACCCACGTGGGCTGACTTGGTTCACGATTTCAAGCGGGTTGACGAAAAGGATATATGCAACATTCCTGGTATGAGGTTAGTAAGTATAGATGTATATATGATGCTCTTAACGCTTTACCAGACGCCAAATCTTCGACTGTCCGAAATTGAATGAGTTTGCAGACGACATTTCAAAATGTGATAAAATTGAAAAATAATCTTTTGATAGGGCAGAACACATTGTGGGAGAAGGAGAAATTACTCGTTAAGAGCAATTTCCCCTTTTCCCACAATGTTTTCCAGAGTCGTCTGCAACAAACTGGTCAAATGTCGTTTGTTTCTAATCTATTGACTGTTTTCATTTTTCTCAACGCTACCTTTGTAATTGTAAATTCGATTAGCGTATAACTGTTGTTATAACCGTTATATTTTACAAAGTTATTACATTACACCTTTACCGTTAACTGTGGTGGCGAAGTGTAATATGTCGCATAAAATGAAATACTTTATATGGGAGTTAATGGCTTGGAAAGTTTAACAGGCGAGATACATTGAAAGAATCTAAGATCTCTGTAAAGGAGTTGGATATTGAATTGAGTCAGAGCCTTTTACTCACAGAATTATACAGTATTTTAAACAAATTCTATATTGCGGGCACGTATGAGATTTGGCTCGTCGACACGATTCTAATGAGTACCCACAATGTAGGGGTCTCGAGAAATACCAATGAAGTTAGGTAGTATTACGAAGAGGGGAAATGGAAGATGGGGCATCATTTGTACAAAGCCTGCATCTAGAGCTGTTCGAAAATTTATTATGAAAATAAAAGTTATGTTATGTTATGTTATTGTTCACTGTTTTATGTTCACACCAGCTGAGTTACATTTCATCCTAATAGTAGCGGAACGAGCCTTACCTGTTATATGTACATCTGCACTGTCATAAGTATACAACTCTTCGGTATATTTACATTGGGAATTTAGATTTGGGAGTGTTAATACTTGAGCGCTAATCTTTAATAGACAAAGAATAACAGAGCTGGCTTTAGATATGTCGTTATATATGCGATTGAACAGTGGTATTTATTTTGTCTCTAGCAACAATCACAAGACGACACAACGAAAGCTTTTCGATACGGTTATGGTACAGAACGTATGCTGAAATAAAATGCTAAATGATTTATTTCTCCGTATAGTACAATGGTGGTCACTGATATCTTAACAAACAATACAAATCATTTTATCTTTTATTTCTTCACTTGTCACCGTGGTCTAGTGGTTAATGCGTCCGCGGGGGTCGAAGGTTCGAGCCCGACGGGAGCGTTGGTCCTGAGAATGTTTCTCGTGGGACTTGTTCCGAAATAGCCGGTTCGTGAGCCGCGAGCTAGTTAAATTTAATGGTTACCGACTAATATCCGCCAGGCACTTGGCATAGTGATAGAAGTTGGGAGGTACTCGGTATAATCAGTGAAAAGTGTCTCATAAGCCAAAACTGGCTGGTCATTTCAATAGGGGTGACAATATAATACGATAACTCTTACCTTTACCTTTTACTTGTTGTCTGCTGTTGTTTTGAATAGCCAAGACGAAATTGGTTGAACGATTTATTTTACAACACAGGTCTGGTTTCTTCTTTACAAGCGTTGTTTTGGAACCAGGGCCATATCTAGTCTTTCTTATGAACAGGTATTTATGAAAAATCCATTTATTATCTTTAGTATTTATGAAACAGTAATCTGCATTAGACGTTATTCTAGTCAATTAAAGAATTTAAAGCTGGAATATTTTCGTAAAATAGGACATGTTGGATTTACTGCTGCATGCATTGTACTTATTAAGCACATAGGCATTTTCTTAAGCCTATTATTCCTTTCTATCCTTTTGATATGTTTTTTTATAAATATAAGTGTATGAAACTAAAATATATAAAATAGTGAATGAAACTTGTTTAAAGTAAAGTAAAAAGAAATACATCTGATAAAGCACATGGAATACATTCGAAATTGTCAATTCTTAATTAAGGAGAAGCGTTATGAGCATTCTTACTCATTACTTACAGAGATATACTGTACACGTAGACAACATTTTAATTCTGTTATCTACCTCTCTGTAACAAATCAGCAAGAATAACACTTATAAATATCTATATAGTTAAAACTATGCATTAATGTTAAGAGCATTGAAACAAAAGATAGTACGTTGAGGTGAACAGATTTCTCGTTTGAAATAATGCCTGCATAAAATGTGTTTACTATTACTTTTATCACATATGAGTATCAACGTCCACCAATCTTGTTTTTCTAATTGGAGAATACAGAGTAAAGGGGCCATAATGATCAAGCGTCGAGTGACGAGCCTACAAGAGGTAAGACCACAAAGAGATTGTAGTATTGGTATTCTAGGTTATCGCGTTTAGTTTTGTGACATTAAGGTAGAATACCCATATTCCACCATTTTGAAACTTATTCTTTCGTCGGATTACTTCGTTCGTCCTCGGTATACGTCGGTCGGGGCCGGGACTTTTCTGTGTATAGCGAAGAGTTCCGGCCCACACCGCTGTATATCGAGAACGACCGACCTAATCCGACAAAAGAAAGAAATTCGAAATGGCGGATTATGGGTATTCTACATTGAAAACTGTCGTATCAACAGTAGTGAATTAAAAATACGGTTTCTAATGGATAAGGCGATGATGACAATCTTTCAAACAACTTCCATTGACCCAACAATGGCATTCCTAAACTTTGAATTAAATACGAACTGATACAATTAGTTTTGTTTCACACCCAATACTTGGGAAACATCCATGTACTGTGTCTTATACCTTGTATAAACATACATACCTGTGTATGGAGTGAATAATTGTTGTTGTGTAACTTCTATGAAGATTTAAAACATACTTTCCTTTTTATCTATCTTACCATAAAGTGTTAATGAAAAAATAACTGAGAGTCATTTGATTCCAACACTCACTACTAGAATTTAATACATTATGTCTATTTACATAACGTTTGTATCGAAGCTCATTGAGTGTATGCTCAAATGAATATCCTTCCACCCATGCAGCTGGCTGAGGAAGGATATGACGTTATCGTAAACTGTACCGGTTTTGGCGCCAGGGACCTCGTCAATGATAAAGGAATGCAAGCAGTCCGTGGCCAGGTCATGAGAGTGAGTTTGTTTTTCTTTTTTCTTTCTTTTTGTATTCGATTATCGATAGCACTCACTGACGTAAGAGGGTGCTAACAACCTTTTATTATGACTAGCGTGTTGCAAAGGGAAAACACCAAAGTTATGATTTTCAGTAAGACCAAACTTTAATTCCATGTTTATTGTCAACAAACGTAAACAGCATTTATCAAAATGTAATATGGGACAAAACCCTGATCAGAAATCACGGTTGATTATTGATGTATAAACTTCTTAAGCTTTTTAAACTTCATAGACGTAAACGAGATAATAGTCCCTAATTATTCAATTTTTGAGAAGCTCCTTTGCCTTGGTGAGTTATCTTACTGACACAAAATGATAGCTACCTACACCACCTTATAATGAAACCACCGCACACGCTTTCATCAATATACTTTGTAATTGATGCTGATAAAGAGCGTATGGCTGTCCATTTTGAAAGTGTCATGAACCTACACTAATGAAACAATGTTATTTCAGGTAAACGCACCGTGGATTAAACATTTCTATTTCATGACTCGTGAAAAGGAAGCTCATTACCTATTACCAGGGTACGTTGATATGAAGCATCTTATTTACCTTAGCTTATTTGTTTATATCGATTGTGAAGGAAGCTCAAAGCGTTTTCAAAGCCACTCTCGATCATTGCTTCCTGGATACTAAACCAGTACTCGCGCCGATTTGTGGGTAAGTCCCGGTAATTTCGACACCATCTAACGGGGATTCGAATCCGGGACCCTCGGTAAAAGAGGCCGACGCTCTACCTCTGCACCACTGCCGCCCAGAATGTTATTTATCTCAGTCGGATTTAACATATATCGTATATACATTTTATTTCAAACACTTGGGTAACCGACCCATTATACAGGCTTACAAACATTGTATTTGAAAAGAGTACTCCAGGAAATTGCAATATCAAATTTAACGTTTGAGTTCTTATTTCAAATTATTTAAATAAAACAACTGAAGAGCTAAAGTGCTGTGATTCTTAACAAATAACTATTTAAATCTAACGCCCTCTACCAATACTTTGAAATGGTGTTCTCTCAATTCCTCTTTTAAGTGTTTTACTCATAATGGTAACCAATCTGCGAGGCTAGCCCTGTAACAACCCGTTATGTAATAAAGTTGCATAATGTAATTATTATTACAAAACGGGTTGAAGTTTATTATATTTTGCGTTTTTCGATGCGAACCCATTATGTAATAAAGTTGCATAATGCAATAATCATTACAAAACGGGTTGAGGCGTATTACACTTTGCGTTTTTCGATGCCAACCCGTTATGTAATAAAGTTGCAATATGTAATAATTATTACGAAACGGCTTGATTTTTTTTTCAAAGTGATATTTTCTTTACAAACCCGATATGTAGTGGTATTCATTATTGTAACATGGTGATATTTTCACACAAAAGGTAGCCTCTTCCAAGCCAAAACAGGCTTATAAGCAAAAAGCAAACGTTCTTAAAATCTTTGTTTGAGCAATTTTCAAGCAAGGAAACCGTTCCGAATGACTAAACGTACCGCAAACAGTCAAGCCAAGTATCTAAAAAGCCGAAATGGGCTTATCAGCAAATTACAAAAAATATTTTAAATGTCTGTTTTAGTGTTTAGATGCTAAAAATATCATCGCAAGTGGCAACAAGTACCAACAAAAGGCAAACAGAGATGCTTGAAAGCCAATATAGGCATATCAGCGATTTGTAAAAATATCAGAAAACTTGATTGTTCCCCAATTCTCAAACGAGGATACTGTTCCAGATGACTCAATGTACCGAAAGCACGTGACTAAGAATGCCAAAATGGGCTTATAAGCATATTACAAAAATGAATTTGTATGTTTGTTTTTGAGCTAATATGGTAAGGAAAACATCGCAAATTGCAAAAAAGAGTTCTATTCTAGCAGTAAAGCTGTTTTAAGTAAAGTTGCATTATGTAATACTTATTACAATACGGGTTGAGGTTTATTACATTTTGCTTTATTTGATGCGAACCCGTTATGTAATAAAGTTGCATTATGTAATAAGATAAACAAAAAAGGATTGATATTCTACAACGTGAATTTTTAGATCCAAACCACTTATGTTATGAAATTCATAATGGTTACGTGGTGACATTTTCACACGAAAGGTAACCTCTTCCAAGCCAAAAAGGCTTATGAGCAGAACTTTGAGCAATTTTCAAGCTAGTATACCGTTCCAAATGACTCAATGTACCGAAAAAACGTTAAACCAAGTAACTAAGAAAGCCGAAGCGAGTGCATCAGCAAATTACAAAGGCGATTGTATATATCTGTTTTAGCACTTATATGGTGAGAAAGACTTCGCAAATGGCAGCGCACCAAAGTGTAATTCTTTAAGTGAAGCTGTTTTCTTTAAACGTTGAACTATGTAACAATTGTTACAAAATGGGTCGTCTTTTATTACATTTTGCGTTTTTAGATGCCAACCCATTATGTAACAAGAATCTATAACGGTCAAATCCCGATGTATTTACACACAAAGGATAATCTCTTCCAGGTAAAAAGAGGCAATATTTAGTTTAAAAATGGTTCAGCTTTGAACAAGCCTTACAAAATAGACACAAACCATTGTTTGGTGACCAAAACGGTCCTTTTATCAATATGAAAAATGAGTTTACTTATCACTTTTTAGCTTGACTATTCGAAAAATAAGGAGAGCTATACTTGTCACCCGGGCGTCGGCGTCACACCTTGGTTAAGTTTTTAAAAGCAAGTATGTAAATCACGAGTTACTGTATGGAATGGGTTGATACTTTACAGTTGTGTTCATAGTCATATCTAAGGTCCCTGACCAAGTTTCATATATTTTGTATTGAATTGAAGCAAATTATGCGGCCTTTTGTACTTTGGGTCATTTTTTTTCACATGCGTTTGTAACTAATAAAACCACGGTATGGAATGAACTGACACTTCACACATTTGTTTGGATTGTACTTAAAGGTCCCTGACCAGGTGTCATATCTCTTGTTTTAAATTCAAACAAATTACGCTACCATTGGACTTCATGGTTAATTTTGTATATGCAAGTTTGCATCTCATTAACTACAGTATTGAATGGTATGGTACTTTACACATGGCTTAAGAGTCATCGTCTAAGGTACAGTATTCATAACTCTGGTTATGAATTTAAGCAAATTATGTGGCCTTTGTACGTAGAACATTTAGTTTAAGGATTTTGCATGCAAGTTTGTACTCAACAGCTTATGAAAGGAATAATCTTAATCTTGGCACCTTATTCATTTTGTAAGGCCCACCGTCCCTGAAACAAATGATATTTCACTGGCATTTACCTCTCTCCGACATTATCGAATAGTCGAATACGCTGTTTTATCGACAACTCTTTCGAGATTATATGCGTCACTTATACTGAAAAAGTTTGCAAACGACCAAAATAAGGAAATACACAGACCACACTGCGTCCTTAATGTTCTTAGTTATCGATGAACCTTAAACTACCGTCCCAACCAATCATTTTCGTAAAAGAATTACTTAATCATATATGTATTCCTTCAAGATGCAAATTGCAAAGTAAAATGGTTCTTTACTAATAATGCAATTTATAGTAATTGACTGACCTTTTAGGCCTGTCTATGCTGTCGTACGGAGCAGGTTATCCGGATTTCTCTTGACTTCCAAACACACTGTATTTTGAGCTCGGAACCACTGTAGCATCCTGATTAAAGTTATAACAAAACCTTTACTATAGTCATACTCAAACTCGACCAGGCGCCAAATGAAGTTACTCAGTTAAAGTTTATGTTGTATAAAAGTATTATTTTTGTTTTATGCATACATCTAACTTGACCGAAGTGTACCTGAAATTAGCGGATGGATACATTATCACAAGCCTCTGTATGAGGGTATATTTTTTTTTATACTTGGCCGCGACTTTACGTGCACTATAATATGGTTTATGGAATGCCTATACCAAAATAATCACTAAATACAGTTGTAAAGTTAAAGTATTTATGGAAGTGGGATGGTTATGTCATGGTTTAAAATCTTGATGAAAACTTATGCATTTACAGCAGATGATCTTCATATGACAATTATTTTGACATATTGTCTTTTATATCAAATGCATTTAAAGATTTCGATATTTTTGGTGTCTTTATATCAAAATGACGAGTAAGCTATATAGTACACGTATATCCGGTGCAAAGTACATGTATAGGAAAAAGGGAGAGGCTTTTCTTACAATATTTTCTACCCTTTCCTAAAACATCTCCCAAATGTGTCACAAACTAAACTGGTGTCTGCATTTCTTTTGAATTAAAAAAGATTTAACATTATGATTTGTTGTGTGTTAATAAGTTGCTAAAACCCCGTGCTTTCGTTCATTAACATGAAGTGAGCCATCGCGTTTGTCTGATCATCATTGGGAAAGCCGGTTTATAAATAAAAGGGAGAATTCTTCTTCCCGCGCAGTTTGCTTCTGTTACGTGACAACTAAAAATATTTTCATATCAATGACCTCCCTTTACATTTTGATTTTCACATTAGAATTAAGATCACATGATTAAAGTTGTCAAACAAAAATTCCTTCCCAGGAAAAAAAAATATAATATATAATCTGATTTGAAATGGCATTTGTTCTGTTAAGTCTTTAATCTTGTTTTTCTGACAATACCCGTGGTTAACCTTTTCAGAAGATGTATCTTAATATCCTATGGATAAATAATGCTTATTTATTTCCCCGGATTTATCATGCTCACCGAATGGCAAACGCCTAGGCGGTGATGGTAGACTGATGAGTACACCTCTTACTCTAAGTTAAGACGTTGTTTACAAGATAAACCCGTTTAAACGCCCTTAGATATCTGCGATTTTAATGTTCTAGATCCCCTTTGTATAGTTACGAGCAGGGCTGGGAAGCTATCAATAATCTAGTTCTATGTTACTTCAGAAATCTTTGTTGTTATTTTTAGAAGACGATTAATTTAAAAAGAAAAATCTCCATCTCTGAGAGAGTCCCTTTAAATATTGAACTTAAAGTCTATAGTTAAGATTTTGTCTGTCTTCTTTCTTCTTTTTCCATCCTAGTTCAAGCAACAAAACCCATCTCTTAGTACTATCAGTACTTTGATTGTAACAACAAGGTTTGATTTTCATCACATTGTGTGTTTTTCAATGTTAATCCGTTTGTAGCTCGACTATTCGGATATAGTGAGAGCAATACTTCTCATACGAACTTGGGAGTCAGCGTCATATCTTGGTTAAGTTTTTACGTGCAAGATTGCATCTCATTACCTACTGTACGATATGGGTTAATACTTCACAAATATTTTTAGTGTCATCATGTAAAGACCATGAAATAATCTATGGTACCTGACAAAGTTTAAAATCTCTTGATTTTAATTTAAGCAAATTATGCGCAGCCTTTCGTGCTTAGAAAATCCTGGTTAAGTTTTAACGTGCAAGTTTGTATCTTATGAACTACTGTTTGTAATGGGTTGATACATCACATTCGTGTTTGGTGTCGTTTTGTAAGGTCTTTGACCGAGTTTCATATGTCTTGTTTTGAATTTAAGCGAATGATGTCGTATTTTGTACTTAAAAAAAATATTGGTTAAAATTGTGCATGCATATTTTATTACATGTTGCAACGTTATTACATAACGGGTTGGCATCGAAAAAGACAAAATGTAATAAAACTCAACCCGTTTTGTAATAATAGTGCAACGTTATTAGAAAACAGCTTTACTTAGAGAATTTCATTTTGGTATGTGCTGCTATTTGTGAAGATTTTCCACCATAAAAGTGCTAAAACAGATAAATAAAATCGCTTTTGTAATTTGCTGATAAGCCCACGTCGGCTATCTTAGTTACTTGGTCTAATCTGTTTCGGTACGTTGAGTCATTCGGAACGTTATCCTAGCTTGAACATCGCTCAACTAAAGTTTTCTGAAAACTTCTGACCTTTGCTCATAAGCCTCTTTTGGCTTGGAAGCGGTTATCTTTTGTGTGAAAATGTCATCACGTAACCATTATGAATATTATAACAAAACGGGTTGGCATCTTAAAGATTGCTTTGTAGAATATCAAGCCTTTTCATATATTCTATTACATAAAGCAACTTTATTACAAAACGGGTTGGCATCGAAAAACGCAAAATGTAATAAAATTCAACCCGTTTTGTAATGATTATTACATAGTGCAACTTTATAAGAATACGGCTTTACTTAGAGAACTGCACTTTGAAATAAAACCTTAGAGTTACCCCTTTTGAAGTCATCATTTAAGTTTGTCATCGGAAAATCTTCATACGACATTTGCTATGTTTGGTATGTTCATAGCATTGACCACTGTGCTAAACCTAACTATCATATTACTTGTACAGCCAATTGATCGTATTGCTTAAACGCCAATATATGCTGTTCACCAAAGGTTCTCGCCATATTTTGGTCGTATTCAATCGGTTTTTGTGTTTCACTTACGTCAGAAAAAGAGATATTATAGTCCATTTCAATATCGCTGATAAGCTTTATCTGGCCGAAAATAACTTTATGTGTCTCGTTTCGAAAGGTTCTGCCATATATGTGTGCCATATCTGAAACATTTGTCGCGAACAACCAAGTTTTCTGATATTTTTACATATTGCTGATATGCCTATGTTGGCTTTCAAGCATCTATGTTTGCCTTTTTTCGGTACTTGTTGCCACTTGCGATGGGATTTTAAGTATCTAAACGCTAAAACAGACATTTGAAATATTTTTTGTAATTTGCTGATAAGCCCATTTCGGCTTTTTAGATACTTGGCTTGACTGTTTCTGGTACGTTCAATCATTTGGAACGGTTTCCTTGCTTGAAAATTGCTCAAACAAAGATTTTATGAACGTTTGGTTTTTGCTTATAAGCCTGTTTTGGCTTGGAAGAGGCTACCTTTTGTGTGAAAATATCACCATGTTACCATTATGAATACCACTACATATCGGGTTTGTAAAGAAAAAATCACTTTGAAAAAAAAATCAACCCGTTTCGTAATAATTATTACATATTGCAACTTTAGTACATAACGGGTTGGCATCGAAAAACGCAGTGTTGTGATACGCCTCAACCTGTTTTGTAATAATTATTACATTATGCAACTTTATTACATAATGGGTTCGCATCGAAAAACGCAAAATGTAATAAACTTCAACCCGTTTTGTAATAATTATTACATTATGCAACTTTATTACATACTGGGTTGTTACATAGCCCTTTCTGAAAGCAATCTGCTATTACATTCTACTCGGGTCTGTCTTATTCTGCCATCTGTCAGATGTTTGTAATAAATATCTGGGAGCATCTAATCATCTTATTCGTAGAACTTGCATAGAATTAAACAAATCGTCCTCTTATTTCAATATTGTGCATAGCAATATTACAAAGGGGCACGGTCTTGGAATCGTGTCTTCTAAACACCCCTCATGACGTTTCACACAACGATATTGTACATTTGTATAAGATAGTATCCGTGCATATCGGTATAGGCTTACTCAAATATGTTCATCATGTCATTTAACTAACCAGAGCCCTGGTCTATGCTGGTTCAGAACGCAAGCTGTTCATGCTTCTACTTTCGTCTGCCTCAGTCGGTCATATGCCTTTTTAAAATGCCTGACTCATGTTCTGGCGTATACCTTTCCACAACACAGTATGCTGATACATGTCTTTGTTTCTCCTAAGTTGTTTGATGAAAAAATCTCGTTGATACTGAGGCCTTTGTATTTGGGTATGCACCATTCTTCCTTATGAGTTGCTTAAACCCATCTAGTGGTTGAACCGACTTCATGCTTATGCAAACAGGTTGGATCCAGGCCAGCCGCCAAGAAAATTGGCGGCTGGCCTATGATCGTACCTGTTTGCTACTCTGAGTCACTTTCCTGATCAGCATTAAGCAGATATAAAGGGTTTTGAAAGACAAACGGCACACAAATCTTGTTTTAGAAAATAACCAATCTTTCTTAGGGTTAAATACGCACTGATTCATGCTCTGACGTATACCATTTCAGCATGTCGTATGTGGTTGTAGGCGGTACTAAAACTGTAGGCGATGAGAATGTTGATATAAGCATTTCGGATAGAGACCAAATCCTAAAGGAATGCACGAAGTATGCACCTAGTCTAAAGGTTTGTATGTTTCTGTCTCAGTGTATAAGGAATATGCTGTTTCCTTTAATTTCCCTGAATAACGGATTTATGAGTACAATAGAAATATAATATATTTCATGGCATATCAAGGCCTGCTGTCAATTACACAAGGTAGCATACCAATACAATTTCAGATTACTAATACAAGTGGACTGTTGGATTCTGAAATGTGTTGTTGTGTTCACTTTGGGGGGGTGGGGGCGTTAGGAGGGGGGTGGACGTAGGGTAAACTTGTGTATTATATTGGAAATAATGATTATAT
Organism: Cerastoderma edule; assembly: GCA_947846245.1. Lineage (NCBI taxonomy): Eukaryota > Metazoa > Mollusca > Bivalvia > Cardiida > Cardiidae > Cerastoderma > Cerastoderma edule. The sequence goes on along the minus strand of OX401405.1, from coordinate 9,325,667 downwards.
CCCGTACTGTATTGTATTAGATTGCAAAGTATATACAGTAACTATAACTTTTATAGTGTTGTCCCGGAAAGTATGGTAACTAAACACATTCAATTTTTGCATTAGAAAAATTCTGTTTTGTATTTGAAAGAATGGTTATTATACTTATTGTAATCTGTTGAAAACGGATGCAAATACTCCGTATTATATTTGATTTGAAAATATGATAATATTCCATATCAACTAGCAAAGTTTTGGAAAGTATGATAAGATTCCGTATCATATTGCTGCATCAGAAGGTACGGTGATATTTTTTTTATAGTATAATTATAGTAGTTTTAGTAAGTTTCTGACACAGGTCGCATATCGTACCATATGTACTTTTGAAATGGCTTTCCTTGATACACCAGTGCTGGGATCAGGTTCTCAAGTGACTTGCCCAAGGCCACTCCCACGAACTTGGGATCTCAGTGGGGCTCGAACCCGGGACCTCGAGTTCTGAGTCCAACATCTCAACCACTATGTTTATATTTATTATGATAACGTTACTTTTACGTTAACATTATCCGTATGTTTTCCGACAGGAAGCCACAATAATTTCGGACCACGTGGGACTCCGACCTTTACGGTCCGTCAGTGTTAGACTCGAACAGGAAATTGTACAGATAAACGATCAATCACAAGTAAGGTGTAATCCATTCATCTTTCCTCCGAATTTATATATCTTTTTATCGATTAAAGGTTTTTTCGAATTCCTATCAAATAATTCAAATGCATTATCCATTTTCCATCTTATTATGGTCAATTACTTTAAAAGTCAGGATTTAAGTTCTTTAACCCTTTACCAAACGCCAAATTTTCGACTGTCCCAAATTGAAAGTGTTTGCAGACGACATTTCAAAATGTGATGAAATTGAAAATAATCATCTGATAGGGCAAAAAGCATTGGGGGAAAGGAAAAGTTGCTCGTTAAGTCGTCTGCAACACTCTGGTCAAATGCAGTTATTGTTTTGTGATGGTTCAAACTATATTTTAGACTATGATACTGCAGAATTTAAGGATACTACTTCGAAAGGCATTTGTCCTAAACTAAACGACCGTATTTTCTTCTTCAAATGCGAGGGACTTTTTAAGCTTCAAGAGTAACTTTTAAATACATGGTGTGCTAAGCTTGTAAGAGGAACTTGTTTTGGTATAAGACATTGCAAGTGTTACGACAAATAAAGAACGAAAACATTTAAACCATATGTTCATCATTACATTATAAAAGAAATGTCAAATATGAGGAAATCGAGCTCAATTATTCATCCGAACTTGGAAATACGTGATTATTACCTGAAAGGTTTTCTTTGACAAACCGATATGCCATGTCACTACCAGTTTTTCGCTTTCAAGAAGAGGTCATTTTCTTTCTCTTTTCCCAATAAAAATGAAAGAGCTCGCTGACGACAAGCGAAATTGACATTTCTGCGCAAAATAAATGTTTTGATAACGCAAATGGTGCAATTTGTCTGCTGGCTGTATTTCAACTTACGCACAGAGATGATTCTGACGATCTTTTCTATGACTTGGGATGACAATTGGGCATTTTCTCACAAAAATGTATATTTTGAGAAAGCAAATGTTCCGCTTTGCAGGGAATTGTTTTACAAGGAGTGTAAACAGTAGATATAAGAAAGCCTGACTTTACAGCATTTGAATAGTTCAGATATATACAAATAAGATAATTCACATTCTATTGCAGGTTGTTATCCACAATTACGGACATGGCGGAAGTGGTGTGACGTTTCATTGGGGATGCGCACAGGAGACAGCTTCACTAGTTAAACACGCCCTTCGAACTAAAAAATCCAAATCGAGGCTGTGATTAAACATCTAACACACTAGTCTCAATAATGATCCGTGAACGAAGCTTTTTTCGTCATTTGGACATTTATTGTGCTTCGCTCAGTCAAAATAGCAATAGCCTTCGAGACCAGTTATCTGGACTACTAACACACCAAAGAAAGTGCCATTAATACATCATTATTATGTGCAAATTATGCTGAATAAGAATCATCCTGTTTATGGGTCTACGTCATCAGTACCGACTGCAAAGCGCACCTGTCCGTCTAACACAATGAGCTATGAATGGATCTTATATTTGTGATGTATACATGTATATGCGTAACGATTTAGATGTTTTCGAAGGTGCCCGGATGATGTTACCTTCGTGATACTACGGAAAACACTGCAAATAATTTCCCACAGAACCGGTTTAACCCTTTACCAAGCGCCAAGTTTTGGACTGTCCAAAATTGAAAGAGTTTGTAGGCGACATTTTGAGATGAAATTGAAAAAAAAAAACCCAATCTTTTGATAGGGCAGAAAACATTGAGTGAAAAAGAGAAAATGCTCGTTAAGACACAATGTTTTCCAGAGTCGTCTGCAACTGTGTGGTTAAATGTATATATATATAATCTTTATTTCCTCCATTTTATGAAGAGATTACAAACAAACAGTTACAAAAAAAAAAAAAAAAATTGGAATGCGCTCTCTTCCATTAGCCATACTCCTCACATACACTCGCCCTTCATGGCCAAACCCACAGTGCCCTCTCCTCATATAGATACATTTAAATAACACGCTCACAAGCACACCCATTCACACACATTTAAACATACACAAGTAGACATACAGACAAAAGGCATTAATGCATTTAACATTTGTTGAACAGCATTGATTCATATCAACTGAGGTGTGCGGTTTAAGACGCTAAGTAACGTTTTTTGAAAAGAGTCTTCAAAATTGATCATGTGCTCATCAGAACGACAGGCCAGCATTTAACGGTCTTCATCGTGTAAAGTCCCGTAAAACTCCGACTTGTGCCGATTTCAGTTCAAGTGGTAGATCTGCCCTTCTGAGAATCGTTCAGGCGAAAACGAAATAGAACGAGACTTGTAGGCAATCAATGCTTTCGTTTGTTTTCATGTTTAATTTATGGAACGAATGTGTTAACTAATGGAAGTTGACAATACTATAAAGTTTCTTATTGGTCTACCGTCAAGTCAATCAAGCAGATCTGTATAATGTATCAATACATTTATTAACCCATTACTTTTCTTTTCTTTATTTCAACTTTGAATACATCTGCAGTAGATACTATTCCAACGAAATTGCTCCATAAAAAAAATATATTTTACTTTTTAGAAATGTTATCATCTATTTTATACATCGTTGTTGTCATTTTGTGACTATCACGAACTCCCATTAAAACGAAATGGTTGCTTAGGCCCCATGCTCTCAATGTACCTTCTCACTCATACATGCATGATATTAAATAAAAGTTCTCATTCTAGCGTAGCAATAAGCACAAATAAAGACTGTAAATCTCCACGAAAGCAGGTGCCGCATACATAGAACCTACTACAATCTGTGTGAAGGATCAGACTATAAAGTCAGGAGACAAGTTTACCTTCCAAGAGAACAATTTCTATTGTCAATAATATTATCGTCATTTTTGTGGCAATTTGTCATCGTTACAAAGGTCAGTGTTAGTGTTTGAAGATTCCGCTCAAACGGGTGAACGGGAATCCGAATCGCCACCAAACGTCATTGTTTGTAATGGAGCTATTGTCACAGTCATACTCTATGTGTGCAAGTTTTTGTATGGTGTTTAATGTCGTTTCACCAATTATTTAGTTATATAACGGATTTCCTGGATCCACCACTTTAGTCAAGGGCCCTGAAGTAACTTGCCAAAGGTCACTCTCACGAAACCAGAGGTGTAGATGGTGCTCGAGCCCGGGACCCCCGAGTTCTAAGTCCGGAACTGTAACCAATGAACCACGAAAGACCCCGCTATGCGTGCATGGATCATCTTATTAAAGGACACCAGGGACCTAAAACATTTGCATACGACGTATCTTTGTGAGCTTGTATGCACAAGATGGCGAGAAAATGGGCCGGTCATCGAGGTTGTTAACTAGGCTTATTTCCCCAAAGATATACACCACGCTCTTAATGAACACTCAACCCTAAGAATGCTGGGTAATTTTCTAAAAACAGATTTGTGGGTCGTCTGCTTTCTAAAACCCGAAATATCTGCTTTATCTTGTTGGGGAAAGATACTCAGAGTAGTGAACAGGTTAGATCACAGGCCATCCGCCCATTTACTTGGCGGCTGGCCTTGATTTAACTTGTTTGCAAAAGCATGAAGTAGGTTCTAGCACTATATGGGTTAATCCTTTTGGCAAAATGGCGTATACTTAATTTCATAAAGACAATTTCTTTTCTCTTGCTGTATCTTTCGTCCGCTGTCGCCTTTATTTCAGACCGTTGTTAAAATGCCTAAACGGGTAACAGTCTGTTACATCATGACAGCAGGTAACTGCAGGCAGTGATTTTTCTCCTTATATGTTTGGTTACGTAAAACAAAACCATTCCGAGTCAATTCACCTTACTATTTCTTCCCATTTTTAAATAAAACTGATGATTGAATCCAAACAATCCCAACTCTAGAGAAAAATGCCACTAATTTTTCCCATTTTGTCCTGTACCGGACCCATTCCAAAAATTCGAAGAAAAAAATGTTCTCCAATTCCGTGGCATAATTGTCGCGTTGCCTTTCCATTACCTGCCACTGTGGGACACGATTGCCTAGAATTACAAATGTTTATTTGTATGGGTTTTACCTTGTCAACACCTTTTAGTTATATCACGGACATGCTCTTTTAGTTTAAACTTCTATCTGCCACAGCAGTCTGGATTAACGAGCAATTTCTCCTTTTCCCTTAATATTTTCTGCCCTATCAGAAGATTATCGTTCAATTTCATCATATTTTGAAATGTCGTCTGCAGACTCTTTCAATTTGGGACAGTCGAAAATTTGTCGTTTGGTTAAAGCCTACACCTCATAATTGTTCCCGGACCCTGAAACTTAGATTGATATACCTTTGTGGGTCGCTTAGTGCGGGATATGCGCACGGAAAACCTCAATCGGAATCAATCGGGTATTTCCGTGAGCTGAGAAACGCACGTGTTTTCAGTGGATAAACCCGTTGAGTTCAGTGGGAGAACCCCAGACAAGCATTCGCGCAGGATTACTTCCCTTTGCTTCTTTACTTTTAGAAAGGGGAGATTACTACGTATCAACACGTTGGTACACACGTGTGCAGCCGATCTCCCAACGTTGGGAAGTGTTTGTATCAAATACAACCTTTATAAGGCAGACAGACATAAAGGTTAGAAATTTACCATATTTTCGATTAACCAACTATGTATGTTGCTCATTGTTCAGAAAAAAAATGTGTACAAGCTAGGTTGAAAACGACTACAATCTTACTTTTGAGGTTCGTTACCAACATTTTCCGTACTAAATTTATTTTATGTGATGTTACCTACTCGACTATTATTCTAATGACACAATATAAAAATAAACGAAACATATATCTAGCAGATCTAGAACTTACCTCATGGTACAGTTAAACAGAATTGAAAAAAAAAGACATTTAGAGTAAAAAGAAGAGAGAATATTTTATATAGAACTTTCACCAGAGGGGCCTAGTCAAAATGATTAAGACGTGAAGATTGCTGACTTTCGGATTTGAAGCACAAAATGGCCTTACAAATTGCCCTTCAAATTGTTGTTTTTCGAATTCCAGTCCGCATGCACAGAGCAAAATATCGAGAGCAAGAAATTGGCCTTGATGTTAATTAAACCGTTCTTACAAAGTGAATACGCGGAATACACACATGTTAAATTTACTCTCTCAAAGATTTGTCCATTTTAATATTTAAAATTCTACAGTACCAGGTGTTACAGCCTTGATAATCTAAGTCAGATTTCTGTCGTAAATAAAGATTATTTTTGGTCTCAAGTGTTTGAATAAGTTTGAGTTTTCTCCCTTTTAACGCTCGTTATTATCGTCAATTTGGCTATTCTGCTATAGTAATTATTTTACAGCCAATGAATTATTTCCTAACAAACGCTGATTACCTTTTACCTTCTTATCAATTTAAAAACTCTAGTTCGAAAATTTGGACCTGCACTTTTGGTTTTACATAGGCGTAGGAGCGTTTTCAATATTGGGGGGGCCAACTTCAGATGAGGACTGGTAAATGTACCGGTAAGAATAAATGTTCCAAAACTTTTGTTATGACTTTTCATGCATCTACAAACTCAATACCATTTAATGAATTAAAAGAAAGCGTATGAAAATGTGTATCTTAATACAAAAAAAAAGTGAAAAAAGAAAAATGGATATGCCAGGTCTCGAACTCACGCGGCAATTAAAAGTGCTGCAACTAAACATTGCTGTCAGGCTGTCACAACCACGGGTACAACTGACATAGTATATCTGAATTATTAAATTTTAACCTTTAGCTAACAATTGAATACAATATACTGGGTCTTACTACTTATAGGACACGTTTTACATCACTGTTTTTGTCATTTGAAACTACTCGGTTATTTTCGTGAGCTGAGTTTTCATTGAATAAACCCAGATTGCCATTTGCGATGATGGTGTCAAAAATGTTTTGGTTATTGTTCGTAACTAAAGGCAAATTGGTATTAGATAAAGCACAAAAAATACACACATTTATATCGATTCTGCTTTAAATTTCGTTTCTTTATTTTTTTCTTTTCAAATATCTTCATTTTCCATTGTGAATATTGGGGGGGCCAAAGTATACTCTGGCCCCCCTAGTCTGGATATTGGGGGGGCCGGGCCCCCCCTGGCCCCCCCGGCTCCTACGCCTATGTTTTAGACAGGCAACAATTTCTGGTATGTTGGATTGGCAGTTTTTTCATATTTCGGAAAAACTGAAATAGCTGCTCATTCATAGGGCCCGCCATTTGCAATCTGTTTCATATAAAGTTTAACATTGATCACGAGATCACCCCTAGGGGAAATAAAATGGTGAACACAGGTTGGCTGTAAAAGCTATCTGCATGACATGTTTTAACCCTTATAGTGCTGGAACCCACTTCATGCATATGCAAAAAGATGAGATCCAGGCCAGCTGCCAAATAAATTGGCGGCTGGCCTGTGATCTAACCTATTTGCTACACTGAGGTACTTTCCTCATCGAAATTCAGTAAATATTTGAAGTTTTGGAAAGCAGTCAACACAAAAATCTATTTTTAGAATATTAACCAGCATTCTCAGGGTTAGAAAATACAGTCAGGGATCTGGATACAAAAAAAAATCAATTGCAAATTTGGAATGAAAAGAGTGTATCCTCAAATGAACAAAGTTTTCTTGGTCTCATCTTCAAAGTAACAAGCCTGAACATTCAACTGTTGGATGAGTTGCATTGCAAGTTGACATGTCATGTTTGTACGTCACATATTCTGTCCAACAATATCTAATATTTTTGTTGTATTCAAGGGCTTTTTTTTCATAAAGTTTAGTTAGGAAGAAGCCTACCTAGGCTGTCTGATTTTGGGAAACTGTATCGATGAAATTACAGAATGCTGTTTAGACTTTGAAAATGTTGGGAAAACTGCATGATTTTAAAGAAATTTCAAGTTGGGAAGATGCCTTTTATGGGTCCATGTTATATAACATGAAAAAGTCCTGTATTCATGTGCCAGGAAAAAGAACTCTGCAACATTGTCATTGGAAAACATTTTGTTTAAAGGCCCATAAAAGGAGATGAATGCTATATCAAACTATATTATTTGGTAAACTTTTGGACAGATTCAAATAGTTATCATCAGAAATACCCATCAGCACAACTTAAATGTGAAAGTAAACCAGAAATAACCCAGATTAGCAAGTTTTATAATTCAGATTTCCTGATTCTTCACCTCTGACCTTGACAGTTGATACACACATTTTTGAACCGACCAATCAAATTCGTTATTTTGAATATGTAAACAAACAGGTTGTTGATAAACATGATTGAATTGGAGACAACTATATTTCAAGCACATAACTTATTTTAAATGAGTTTATTAAAAAGGGTCTCAATGCATTCCTAAAATAATTCTCATTACTTTTATGAACATAATAAAAGAACTCTATATATTTTTCAGTAATTTATGTGTACTCCTCTCCTTTGATGTGCCTTTAACAGATATTGATGTGAAATGGGATCAAAGACTTATTACCAATGACCATCAAGGAGTACAATACGTTTTGAGATGAGATGGCAAATAGTAAACCAAACAAATGGAGAGGTAATCAGTGAAGCAGAGAAATTTTATTTTTTAATTGATTTCTCTGGTGTGTTCTGATAACATCTCAGGTAAGCAAAGTTTGTTTGTTTCTAATCACAAAATCACATATGATGGAATTGGTTAAAAACCTAATAAAGCATGCAGTTTTTAATTTAGATATTTACAGATTGAAATTGGAGCTGTACAAGTTGGTTTCTGTAGGAGGTAACAATGTTATCCTGGGATTTAACCCAGAGCATTAAGATATAAACATGTCTTCTTAGCTTTATTCATCCATCACTACAACAATTAGCAATCAAGAACAAGCAACACAGAATAAAGGTTGATGATTTATGAGGTAGCATAGACAGTCACTACAAGTTTAATAACAAAACATGCATAAGCATTATTTATCACAAGCACGATAGACATACATGTATTCGAACTGACAAGCAAACAATGCAAAGCACATAAATACAATAAACACAGAACAGATTAGAGATGCTGACAAACTAACAAATGATGCAATATTTACATATGAATATAATCTGTTATGAGCTTATTGTTTTTTCTCCGCCGCTATACTTTAAATGAATACAAGACTCTAACCGGAATTATCGCATTCTCATTATCAAGTAAGTGTATACCAGAACTAAAGGGTAGGGCGGGTGGGAAATAATAATACGTCGACTGTCCGTAAATTAACAAAGCTGTAATTAGTTCGTTTTGTTTGGTTTGACGGTTTACCCTCACCACCTAGGCAAACGCCATTCGGTGAGCAGCAATTGTTTGTTTACGTGGACTATAAATTGAATTGACTATTTTATTTTTTACTAACATGCATTTACTTATATATTTATTCCATTTATATCTCTCTGATTATTTTGTCTCTATTCATTCCTAAATTCTGCCCCTGAGGTTAAAAACATATATTGAAAATAAGAAATACTACTTGGACAATCACTTTTCATTGAGATAGGTACGGCCCCAGGACCATTAAAGATTTCGTTAAAAGAAATTAAAATCCCTCAGGAGCAATATTTCGTTACAATACATTATATACAAAATTCATTTATACTCATCTTGTTTTCTATATATTATAATAAAAATCTATTAATGTATTAATTTATCTCTATATGATTTATAAATATATATTTAAAATATATTAATTAAATAATCTAATTAAAAATCTAATTTTATCCAATTAATTAATCAATTAATTAGTCATAGTGATTGACAAAAGATCAATCATTGTAAACAAATATAAAGGACATAATATGTATGAGGGTCTATAATGAATATGAATAATGATTACACCCTTTGTGGGTTTAATGTGTAAAGGGTGTAGCAAAAGGGAAGGGTCGGGCTGGACTTGGCTTGGGATATAGGTAAAGGTGTGCTATGTAAAGTGTTGAAAGGGTTGTTCCGGATGTAAGAATGATTCTCATTGGTTGAATTTCAATCCGTTTTGGAGCTTTAGGTAGGCACCTTTCTGGACGAATTCAACCTGAGATGGGAGACAACTGTTGCATTACAAACTTACTGGACTGTGCGAGTTTCCTCCCGCTATACACTAAAACCAGTGACAACGGTCGTCTGCTCGCACACTCCAGCAAGCCCGGGATGGAGGTGGGCGGGGCTCGGGATCGTACAACTAATGTAGGTGTCCGATCCAGAGCCACCCCCACCTCTGCTGTAAAAAGAGTAAGCATCAGCTTATGATAGGGACTGATTTGCAATCCATAATTGTAGTCAAACACTTTAGCTTATTATTATAAAAGTTAAGAGAAAATGTAAATCGCAACCCCCTTGTGCCTATTTAATATTGCTTCCACTCCTGTGAACACAAATCTAGCTCAGTGATAGCTTAATAAAATAAATAAAAATTATATTACAGACAGCCTGGAAATATTTACAGCAGGCAAATATGGCATAGGCTAGATAGGAGGGTTAGACATATATTATTTACGCAATAAATCGCGTGTTGCAGTGGTTTAAATTACTTAAACCTGCGATGAAGCTATATATTCTCATTGAGGGGGGTTGGATATAGTCCAGTTTTCCGTAATAATGAATGGGGGAAAAGAGGGGGGGGGGGGAGTAAAAATTATGCATTAAAGGGTTAAGAATGTTGTACCAATTTGAACCACTGGGAGGAGCACGCTGGTCGCCACACTACCCAAAACCTCCCCCTCCGGACCCGGCATTCACTCCATCATTTTTAAATGAAGGTTAGGAACCCCCGAGTCCAATTGGTTAAGCAAAAAATCGATAGTGCAATCGACCCGCGTAGCTCCGAAACAAACATGAACGCGTGTCGTTATAAATAGTGACCGGCCGACTAGAGTAAAAGTTGTCTGCCGTATAACCGCGCGTATATAGCTGGGCCCGTAAAGCGGACGAGAAGTGTAATTTCTCCGCTTTGTAGATAGCGCGGTTTAGCATTTTGGCCGGCCAAGGTAAAAGGTTTAATTCTCTCCCCGAGGGCCTAGAATGAATAGTAGATAGAAAACTTGTAGCTATGTTTACTGCTTATGCAATAAAGAAAGATATAAGAATACTATAGTATACTATAGTAAGGCTGTTAGAGGTTAGCGACTATATCACCCACCTCATCTGAAGGCCTAGATTTTGTCTGTCATTTCGCAGTCAACAAGGTAGGCCTCCAGGGCGAGAAAAACGGATGATTGCAATGTCCCGACTGGATGCAGGATCCCTTTCATAGTGAATCCCGCACCCAGTCTGGACATCTTTTGTTTAAAAATATTTCTTGGTCCCGCGTGAACGCCACAGTGCAGCAGAAAATGCACTGTCGTGTTTATTTCCATGCAGTGAGCACACACTGGACTACAACCCAGAATGTGCTCACCGATGTTCCCTGTTAGAAGATTGTAGCCCAGCCTCAGACGCGTCACACACTTGTCCACGCGATAATGGTGTGAAAAATTATGTGGCGGCCGGAGGCTGAGTTTGTCCGCTAAATACGGATAATGATTCCTGCTGTTGGAGAATTGCCGATTCCAATTTGTCTTGGTCTCGGCCCTTATTATGGAATATATTTCTGTTTTACTAAGCGGAATGTGGTCACGAACAGGGCCCCCCAACGCATCTTTCGCCACCCTGTCTGCCATCTCATTACCAACCAAGCCGACATGTGCTGGACACCACACCAGAGCTATTTCTCGTTTGTATAGATTGAAGGGATGAAAGAGAGTCTGAGAGAATAGCTACTTTGGGTGGTTTATTGACCAATGTCCAGGTAAGAGCATACTGAAGGGCTGTTAATTCAGCCGTATATATCGATAACCTATCGCTGAGCCGATTTGACTGTTTTATTTTTAATTTAGGGATAACCATAGCGGCGGAAACTGATGACGATTGATTTTTGCTTCCGTCCGTGTAAATTTGAAGGTGCTCAGCGTAATTCGAGTTAATGTGATTCCAAGCAGTATCTATTTTTTGGGATGTTGGATCACTTTTCTGTATACTCGAACTAAGGGAGATGTCGACTTTAGGCGACGGGAGGATCCAGGGCGCGTTAAGACGCGGTGTGAGGTCCGCTACACTGATTCCGTCGAGCCGAAACTCCTCCACCGCGCTACCCATTACCGCCCCAATAGGAAACTTAGGGTTTGAATAGCACGATTTGTGGTAGTGACCCGTCCAGACGATCGCGTTCACCGGGTTCCGTGGGTTACTCTTGACACGCGCCCAATATTTTACTGATTGTTCGTTACGCCGTAATTCCAGTGGCAAAATACCGGCCTCTGCTTCCATATAATCTAGTGGGGTTGTCCGTAAGGCCCCCAACGCTATAATCAACGCCTTCCTCTGGATCGAATTAAGTATTTCGAGTGTGGACTTAGAAGCAACGGAGTAGATTATAGCACCATAATCCAATTTGGAACGTATCAGGGTCTTATAGAGAAGCAGGGAAGTATATTTATCTGAACCAAAGCTAGTACCCCTGAGCATTCTCATTAAGTTAAGGTCCCTACGGCATTTGACCTCGAGCATTTTAATATGTTCGTTAAAATTTAGTTTAGAGTCCAAAATCATGCCGAGAAAGGTTGTTTTGTTTTCGAATTTGACTGGTGTGCCGCCTAGGGATACGTTCACTCTGATGCTTCTTTTATTACCAAAAATCATTCCTACTGTTTTTGTTTTTGAAATTTTGAAACACCATGTATTTGCCCAGTCCCATATGGAGTCAAGTCCTTTCTGTGCTTGGATTTCCAGGGTTGGACCACTGACTCCACTTATCCAGCCGCCTGAATCATCGGCGAACTGGCCGATAACCATCCCGGTCCCCTTTGTTGCCTCCGGGAGATCATTGACTAGAAGAGAAAAGAGTAGAGGGGATAATATGGCTCCTTGCGGGGTGCCCCTGGAGAGATCTTCCGCTTCCGAGAGGACCCCGTCAACCTTAACTTGAATTTTACGATCCAGAAGAAAAGCGCGGATATACTGGAAGCAGCGCCCATTTATCCCATGTTGCTATAACTTATATAAAATGCCCGAGTGCCATGCTAAATCAAATGCGGCCTCTAGGTCTAGAAAAATGGCCAACACGGCGCGCCTCCTGTTTTTCGCAGTAAGCACGTCGTGTTGAAGCCTCGCAAGCTGATCTATCGTGCTGCGACCCTTTCTAAAGCCAGATTGAAAGGGATTTATTATATTTTTTGATTCAAGAAGTCTTTCTAAACGGGCCTTCACCATCCCCTCTAGCAATTTCCCAGGGTGGGAGGTGAGGCTTATTGGGCAGTAGGATTTAGGTTCGTGTTTGTTTTTGCCCTTTTTGTGAAGTGGGATAACGCACGCTGTCTTCCAGTCCCTAGGGAATACTCCCTCTCTCCACACTCTGTTGAAGAAAGATAGCCATATCTTCAGAGAAGAGTCCGGCATCCTCTTGAACACAGTGTAGGAGATTTTGTCTAGCCCCGCCGCGGAGTCACTCCTAGTACCGATAATATCTTTTAGTTCTTGAAGAGTGAAGTCTAAATTGATGGGGGATGAATCATTATCAATAAAAGGAGAGTTAAGTTGTATTCGATGATTATATTCGAATTCCTTTTTGGTAGGCCAAAACCGTCGGATCTATATTTTCTTCACTGGAAACTTTGGAGTAGTGTTTGACAAGGAAGTTTGCCTTATCAAGGGGATTAGCAAAGTTCGAATCTTTGGAGGAAAGTATGGGGATAGGGTCAATCGTATTTTCCTTTATTTTGCGAATTTGTTGCCAAAATTTAACAGAAGTAGTTCGGCCTATACTTGTGGATTCGCAAAATTTTTTCCAATTTTGTTTCTTTTCCTCCAATATAACTTGCTTAGCAATCCTACTTTTATCTCTATAAGTAACCAGATTGACTTCACTCGGATTTTTCTTTAATTTATTTAGTGCATTGTTTCTATCTTTTGTAGCATCGGTACAGGCCTGACTCCACCACGGTACGCTGTTTCGATTACGATGGTTGGGTTTAGAGACCGGCACTGTCTCCCGCACGATACCCATAAAAACCGAAGTTATTTTTGAGTTAAGCTCATTTATGTCTTCCGCATGAACGTCTGCTGGTGTTACCTCCCTACATTTTTGTTTGAAGAGTTCCCAGTCTGCCTTATTATAAAGAAAATTTTCTTGAAATTTTTTATTTTCAGCATGTTGACCAGATAGAGAGATGCAGATTGGGAAATGGTCGGAGCCTAGATTATCCCTGATGACCTGCCAGTTAAGGTCGGATGACAACTTCTGGCTAGAAAAAGTGAGGTCCAAGTGACTGAGTTCCCCGGTACCCAGGCTCATCCGTGTGGCTGAGCCGTCGTTAAGCAGTACTAGACTGTGCTTTTCAGCCCAGTCCACCACTGCTCGTCCCCGTACGTTCTCATCACTCGAACCCCAAACCGGGTGGTGTGCATTAAAGTCACCGGTTATTATAATTTCTTTTAATTTACTTTTCTTAGTAGATTCCGATATTATGTAGTCTAAAGATTCCAGATCACACCCTCTGGAATACAGGTTGCAAAGGAGGAACGATTTTTCTTTTAGATATATTTCAAAGTGTTGCAGTTCTAGTTTAGTAGCTCCTAAATGATCTACAGCATCGTCCATGGGAATACTTTTATAATTTAATCCAAATTGAAAGTATGTAATTAATCCTCCACAGGGTAGGTTGCTCCTGTGGGGTTTATTTTCTATTGAGTATCCAGGAATGGTTCTGATATTGTTATCTCCAAATTTTGTTTCCTGGATACAGATAATTTGAAAGGCGTTGTTGTTGTTCAAATGCCTAAGTTCTAGAGTTTTTTGTAGGGTTAGACCTCCCGCGTTAAAGTTAAGTAATTTCGTAATATTATGCATCGCGAAAGATGCTATGGTCGGAATACTGTTTTGCCACCGGACGCGCGCGGGTTGGAGGGCGATCCCAAACTGAGCCGCCGCACCCCCACTCTACTCTTGAGTGGGGAGCTAAGCGTCCTCAGTTTGATTCCGCTTCCTTTTTGATTCCCAGCGGTTCTCGAAAAATTTGGTACAGGTATATGTCCAGGCGCGGGACGGTGTGATGGTGCTTTCCTTCGGGTAACAACCGATCCCATATTTGGATTTTTGGTGGGAACCCGTATACCCGTTACGCCTCGGGCGCATACCTGGTCCCTTTATTGATCCTTAATCTCGTAGTGATGTACGAGAAAGGATCCTTTCAGGAGGTCCAGGTCTCATATCCCGGACGCGACGGCGGGATCCCCCAACATTGATTGGAAAGTAATCATAAGATTTTCCAGGGAGTATGAGATTGTATCTCCCAGTAAATTCAATTCGATCTCCATCCCTTTTTTGGGACTGGGATCGGTTTGTGTCCCCGAAGCTATTGTTGTCTTCAACAATGGAGTCGCCCTCACCGGTGAATCCAAGGCGGATACCTCAGTGAGGGACGACTCCATGTTGAAACGCGGGGGTGTAAAATCCCGGCTCCCCTCAGTACTTTTGTTATAATATTGCTTTTTTGCTGATGGTTCCGTGCTCCAGCTGCACGTAGAGTTTACCGAGGCATCTATAGATGTAATTGACTTTATACTGTTATCTATTTTTGTATTCATTGGGGATGTCTCGGTCTGTTTCTGTTTAACTTGTTTTGTTGATGCTGGAGGTGAAATAGAAATTTCGGGTGTGCTGTGGGCAACCGGGGCGACCCGGTCACTCACAGAGGTTTTATGAAGATCCGAGATACTTGGAGTGGTGGAAATGGTTTTATGTGTTGTATCTCGGTCTGCGTCTGATTTGGATTGGGTGTTACTTGTCAAGATCAATGGTTTTCCCTGAGAGGAGACGTTTTTACGAGTGTAATTTTTCTCATTTTGGGCTGATTCAGGCTGTGCCAAGCTACAACCTCTGGAATTCTTATATGTTTGTGCTCCAGAGGCTTGCAAATAGGCCGAACAATTCGGGCAACACATAGTTGTATTCCGGCATCCCCGCGTCTCGTGTGGTCCAGCACACCGCGCACACCTGGTACTATTGTACGGGCACTTCCCAGAAACGTGGCCGAAACCCTGACATTTAAAGCATCTTACCGGTGGTACAATAAAATGGGCCACCGGTATATCCAATAGGGATTCAGCGATCCTGACACTCTCCGGGATAAGTTCTCCGAAGAATGTCAAGCGCGCCGCTCCCGTTGGTTGCTGGTATCTATTTTTAATCCTGGAGGCTTTCAAAATGTGAATTTTCTGGTTGTTGTGGTTCGCCTCCAGGACAGTAATCAGATATTCTAAATTCTGATCGAGGGGGATCCCAGTGATTACCCCCTCGGCAGTTTTCATATCATCCGGGCAATAGGCAAATGATTCTATTCCGCAGATGATAAGAGGTCTTAACTGCTTAAGTTTAATTAGGGTTTCGGCCGAGTTAGTTTCAATTAACAGACCTCCGTTGTTGAGGCGAACGACCGACCTGGCAATCCCGGACAGGGTGATGGCTATCCCACGGGAAAGGGCCACAGGGCTAATAGCTCTGAAGTCCTTTCCACTGGACCTAGGCTTGATAAATGCCTTAAAAGGCCAAGTTGATTTGGACAGTAAATGTCTCTGTCCGGGGTTGACAGGCTCGCCGAATTCCAGCAAGCATTGTGTGTACGAGGACATGATAAATAACACTATTAATTTAACAGACGACACGATTTGGTGACTCACAATATACACGCGACACAGTACGCCATGGAAGAAACATGTAGTCAATACCAGGTGCGCCAGGTATAAAAGTACTCCGGTATGTAAAGAAGGTGTGGTAATTAACACGCTACCAGCCGGACCGCCACTATAAAAGCTTGATCTTCGGCTGGCAGTATGTGTAATGGGCCGGTGGGATGAAATAAACAACACTTTTATAGATGGTCTAGTAATAATTGTAATTGTGTAAAGAAACTATAGAGTTTATACTGTAGTAGCGCGTGTATAAGTCACCAAACGTTCGTTATGCCCTATAATTTTAAATAGAGTTAAAGGGTAAGGGTAAAACAGAAAAGGGATGGTAGGACATGCGGGGACGGGGAGGGTTATGTATACAATGATTAGAACCACTATGACTGAATAAAAAACTAAAGAAGTATAAAAAATCTAAGCAAATGGAACATTGCTCCTAAATGAAATAATGAACAAGATGAGTTTGCAACTGAAATTGAGACTAATCAGAGAGATTTTTTCTTGGTCAATTGAACCACCGGACGAAAGGTAAACAAACAAAATGGCTGCCAATGGAGGATAAACTGAAAAACATGTAATTTAAAATAAAGTTGAATAATCATGTCAGACTCCGAACGAGAGTAATCAACCCAAGGCCCAAAAGGCCGCACGCTTCCGCCGATATTACCATTCGCTGTAGTCTTTAGCTTTTTGACTTCTATCTTCTATAACGTGTTGTGTTGTGGTCTTCTATAATGTATAATGTTTATATTAATTGTAGAGCGCCTCCCGATAAAGCGTCAGCCCGCTGCGACGATTATCGTAAAGTGGAGTGAGTGAGTGATCAAAACGAGTTCGACCTAACTATGTGTAATTAGTTCCCGTGCGGACTTACAATATATACATGAGTGATCTTATGTTGACCAATCAAATTCTTGTTGTTCACGTGCAGAATAACATGATATACTTGCATGATTTTGTACTGACCAATCGATCTCTTGTTGTTATGCTAATTAACTGATTTTACGAAGTCTCGCAAAATCACGCCAATTAGCAATCAAGAACAAGCAACACAGAATAAAGGTTGATGATTTATGAGGTAGCATAGACAGTCACTACAAGTTTAATAACAAAACATACATAAGCATTATTTATCACAAACACTGATAGACATACATGTATTCGAACTGACAAGCAATCAATGCAAAGCACATAAATACAATAAACACAGAACAGATTAGAGATGCTGACAAATTAACAAATGATGCAGTATTTACATATGAATATAATCTGTTATGAGCTTATTGTCTTTTCTCCGCCAAAATTAAGCCCTCCAAACAAAGCAAAAGCTAAACACTTAACAGCACATACATCACAAACAAAATGAAACACATTTAAAGATCAAGGGGGAAAAAAGGAAGAAAACTATTCAACCTATTCTAAATAATCAAGGACCAATGTATGGATAATCACCCCTCCCTTATCTGTTCAGGAATAGTATAAAATACTACTATCACCAGAACTCACTTCCAATGGAGTAATATCTAAATTAAATACCTCCATTAAAGAAGATCCCTAACTTCAAACCCATCCAAAATAGTATAAGATACTACTATTACACGAACCAACCTCCAAAGGAGTGATATCTAGCTAGATACCTCTTTTAAGAAGGATCCCCATTTATCCAATGATCGTCCATACACAAGTACCTTAATTATAACTAATATTTACAGCTACTTCAAAATTTGATGATCCATATCTTACTTAAAGTGAAAAATAGCTTATTTTAATAAATGAGCCACTGCGTTTATGAAAAACAATCTCAACCTTCTGGTACCTTCATTGTTCAAATGTAAACCACCATCCCTGATGGCGAACAACTCTCTGATAGGTTTCCCATGTTTAAAAAAGGGGCGAAAAGAATGCAGAAACTGGATATTTCTACTTAAACGTAATTTCTTTAATTGAGCATTGACTGTTTTAACGTTGTTCCCGTATTGTAAATGATCTACTGGTCTAGGTAAAATACTTGACAAAATAATCCTGGCTGATGAAATTTGTTTAATTGAGGTAAATAATTCTTTAAAAGCTGACAAAATCTCGGACAAAGACAACGAAGTGATATCATTAGTTCCTACATGTAATATAAGAAAGTCACAAGACACTAATTCTGGATATCGCTCAATCCTTCTAGCTAGACGAAGAATGTTAATTCCTGGAAATGGGTGAACTACTGTGCAGTTTATCTTATCCACATACTTGGCGATAGAATCCGACAAGATTTTAACTGAAAATAAATGAATTATATATATATATAGATATATTGACCCTGAATGTTAAAATATAAAAATATTAATGGCTAATCAAACATTCCTTTTAAAATCTTTAATTTATCCTTCCAAGAAAGCTCTAGATATACTTTAAACGAATCGGATTTCCAATCTCCAAGCAATTGAATATATTCTGAAGGGAGATCAGATTGAAATGCTAAAGTAGCGAATCCACGACGGAAAGAGTGTGTAGAAAAAAGAGTAGGATCCAATTCCAAATCACTAATGCATGTTCGCAATTTACGTTGAAACATATGGTATGTTACGTAATTTCCGTTGGGTAAGACGAATAGGGCACCAGAAGGATGAGAAAAATGCAACAATTTCAATTTACAAAAAGCTGTAACAGGGCAAATACGTTTGTCTTTAACAGGAACTAGTGGACTTAATAGTATTCTATCTCCGAACTGTATGGTTTTCGTCCATCTAAATGAAACTAATAAGTAATCTGCTTGATCTTGTATGTCATCCAAATGTAGAAACTTTCCTGCTCCTATATCATTTTTAGAAGAAGGTACCAAATTCGACTTTCTAGCAACCAAAAAGAATGCAAAAAAGAAAAAGACACCAATACACTATGTTTGATTTGTCACTGAAATCTAGTAATTCATATATTGCATGTAACAATTCAACAGTAACAGGTTCTGCTCTTTTAACAATATGCGGAGTTAATCTAGCCAAACCCCTCACTGTTAGATTTAATGCAAGTTCATGAAATTGACTAGTGTCAACTCCTACCATAGCGTGTGAAGTTTTGACACCAGCCAAGTAATTCTTAATGCTCTCAACTGATTTAAAGGAACGGGACAAGAACTGTGCGTACAATCTTAGTGTTAAGGTTGATGCAGGTAAATAATTAAATTAATAAAACAAGCAAAACATAATGAAGGCTTCCCACTGAACTTTCAAGTTAGCATGAGTGCCTAAGGCGAAGGCTGACTTGGTCGAGTATCTCATTTGTTTCTTTAATTCTTTCAAATTTACTCCTGAAAAGAAACAACTACCAATCGTGAGAAAATTTAAAATGCTCTTCATTGATGTTGTACTCAGACAATTCTGAAAAGGTATCAAACGAAGAATGAAATATATTTTTGTATTTCTTATCTAGATGCCAGCGAGATAAGCTGTCATCCAACCGATTGTGATCACTAAGTAAATGTCTAGCTCTGATCTCGAAGTCAAATACGCAGGTCAGAAAATAAATCTCTCTCAAACATTGTTGTAAAAATGGACATCTAGTTTTCCCCGTATTAATCACAATACAAGCTGCCACATTGTCACAATAGATTTGAACCTTCTTACCTTTTAGCAAAAAGGCCCAAACATGCAAACTCACAACTATCGCCAACATTTCTAGAGCACTAATGTGCAAATTCTGTTTACTAATGAATTCAGGAAATTGGGCATGAAAGAAATTAAACACCATTATACCACCACAACCTGATAAACAACTGTCTGAACTAAACACCAAATCCGGACCGGACCATAACCCGTGATCAATTAAGGAGACCCCATTGAAAATAGGCAAAAACTTATTCCACCAATTAAGATCTTTTTTGACCTCATCCGGAACTCTGAAATGGTAAACTCCTGTCTGCTCTAACAAATAACATTCTCTCAACCAATTTAAAATTCTATTTACAAATACCCTGCTAGACTTTACACAAGCTCCAACAAAGTTCAGTTTGCCTAATAACTTCTGAATTTCTTTAAGCGAAACTACATTTTTTATCTGCCAATCTGAAATTAAGGCACGAATCTCGTCTAATCTAGTTTGGGTAATTGACATAGTCATGTCATTGGTATTAAATAAAATACCAAAAAAACCCCAAAACCTCGGACGGTTCACTGGCTTTATCAAAGGCCTCCTCAAGACCACTACGTTCAAAAATTTCCCTTATCAAGCTAAATGCGAAAAAGGCAACTTCTCTCTTTTCTACTCCACCGAAATCATCCAAATAATTCAAAACGGAAAACCCCATATTTAACATCATAAAGGAGAAGGCATTTGTAACTCTCTGACATATTTGAGCTGAAGAACGTAATCCCATAGGTAAAACAGTATCACAAAAAATATGTTTTTTCCATTCAAAGGCAACTAAATTGTAATTGGAAGGGTAGATACTAATCTGTCTATAAGCTCTTCTTAAATCAAGCTTAAACAATAAACAACCTTGACCTTTATTCTGAATTAACGAAGAAAAATCATCAACCTTAGGAAAAATTAATTCTATTTGATCTCCCAAATAATGATACTTAGGAATGTGTCTGTTAACATTATCCCCATCCTTTGGGTAACTAAGATCCAAAATGACCCTTCTCTCAAGAGAACCTGCTTTAGGAACAGAATTCAAGGGAGAGAGCCAAATGTTTTCCTTGAACGGATTATTCACAAAAGGACCCATGATAGCCCCGTGTGACGCCTCCTTTAAAATATATTATGGATATCCTCTGGAAAATTTGAGGCCCCTTTGTGATTTTTAAACTCGAGTTTTTTCAATTCCATGTCCCCCTTTGGAATGAAACCAATAGGAAAACCAAATGTTAATAATTCGAGAACTGCTTTATCACTATAACCTTGAAGCATTCTACGCATAAACTCTATATTTATTTTGTCATTAACGGGAATGCGACACTGTTGATAATTGTATTTTCCTGATTTTCTGACTAATTCATAAATTTTCAATTTATCCAATGTGTCAGAAGTAAGAATAGGTTCAACATCTGAGCACAGCCTACACGAAGAAGAGTGATTACAGTGAACAGGTTTAGATGAGCCAGTCAAATTATTACACAATTTTGGAAAAAATACATTTACGATTTTATTGGGCTTCATCAATTTAACCTTTAGATTATGTCATAAAGCCGAAAGGGGGCATACTGATGAACACTCTGGGTGAAATAACTCTTTTTTATCTTTCATCCAGCACGAAGCACAAATGTGCTTGGCTAAACGAATTCGACCTTTCACCTGGATAGTATGAGACTCTTTAAACTGACATTTGTTTCTTTGGTATTTGGCACAAAACCATTGATTTTGTCTTTCGTCTGACTTTGTTAAATTGGGTGTAGAACACCCCTTAGAAAAATCTGTTTGTGGCCTCAATTTTTTATCCGAGGCCAAAATGGCATTTTCAATGTACATAAAATCATCCCCCCATGGCAGGGCGGGGGGTTAGAAATTGTCCTGCCACTGCGCTGCTGAGTGGTAGAACCCCACCAAGTGCCTGCCCGTCTGCCGTGGGCTGCGACTCGTGTCGCCTGATGCAGGGATCCTGGTGGTTGAGAGAATCCAGGGTTAGGCTAGTTAATACCCTGTTTTTTCAATACACCACTTTGGCCTGAATTTGGGCTAAACGAGAGGTCAGGAAGGCCCGACCTGATCAATCGGCTGGTCATGCCTTGTCATGGGCAACTTGTTTTTTCATCAACCTTCCACCGTACAACATATTTTCAAATTTATTTGAAATTTCTTCACCTTTAGTACCCCATGACGGTGGCCCATGGGTTAATCAGATGAAAGATTTGGTGTTTGATTGACATCCTGTATCATCCCAAATTTATGTCGCTTGCTTGGAATGACATCTTTTGGGACACATTTGTCCAGTCTAGCCCTTTCACCCTGAGTATACCATCCTTGTAACCCTGACTTGATCTGCGATGGGTTTCCCCAGATTAAGTCCCCTTGTTGGGCTCCATGGTGGGCGGGGACCAAGGATGGTGAACTTTTTAAATTAATATGGAATCCCATAAAAAAGCTGCCAAGCGTACCCTTTCTGACAGTGATTCAGAGGCAGAGTCTTCTCCGTCACCACTAAATTTTCCACGATTTATTGTGGTTGAAGCAGAAGACTCAGTCAAACCAATTACACACATATCACCATTTGTTATCGAGAAAACAATCAAAAGTATTCTCGGTACACCAAAATCTGTCAAAAAACTCAAAAACAACACCATACTAATTGAATGCTTCACAAAGCAACAAACAATCAACATACTCAAACATAAAACTCTATTCAAACAAGCAGTCAAAGTATACCCACATCCATCACTCAACTCATGTAAGGGAGTCATCCGTTGCAAGGACCTCCATTACATCTCCTCTTTTGACGACATCAAGGACAACTTAAAGTCACAGTCTGTCACTGATATCAGACGCATCAGTGTCAAAAGAGATGGAGTGTTGAAAAACACTAACACTTACATAATCACTTTCTCATGTCCCACAGTTCCACCTACACTTAAAATTGGATTTGAATCCTTAAAAGTAGACACATACATTCCTAACCCTCTTCGTTGTTTCAAATGTCAACGATGCGCATTTGTAGGCGCAGATCACAGCACTGAACACTGCACCGCACCTGCATGCTGTTTCAACTGCAAGTATGGTCACGTTGCCTATGCGAAGGAGTGCCAAATTTGGAAAGATGAGAAGGATATCCTGACCATCAAGTACAAGGAAGGCATTTCCTTTGCAGAAGCACGCAAACTTGTCCTGCAACAAAAGCAAGACAAGGAAAGACTTGTCAGTGGGAACAGCTACTCAGCAGTAGCCTCCCCGAAGCAAGACTGCCATACCTGCGATCTTCTCCTCAAACTGCTTTTGGGGAAGTTTCCAGAAATGGCAGAGGAGCTGAAGGGCAAGGTCCCAGCACCACTTCTATCATCATACATAGCAAAACAACCACCTCCTACACCAAAACCTGCAACTGCACCCAAACCATCTACCTCTGCACCCAAACCTCAATCAGCACCAAAACCTTCTACTGCCACACCAAAACCTGCAACTACACCAAAAGATACTTCTGCACCAACACCTGCATCAACAACTAAAACTAAACAACCTGCCTCTGAATCAAAGTCTAAACAACAACAAAAATCTATTTCTTCTTCCAATGGTCCATCTTCTGGATCTAAGGCAAACCCTTCTCTTTCTAAGAAAGAAAGGAAAAACCTTCAAAAACATAAATCTCTTTGTTCAAATGATGAACATTCAGGTGCTGCGACAAGTTCTGTCGCAAGAACCCCCATTGCAACTTCTAACAATTTTGAAGTTCTGGATGCAATGGACACTGAAGAGGTCCTTTAAGGCGACTATTCAGATGTCGAGCAGTCCATATGGGGTGGTTCTTTAGATGATTGGGGTAAAAAACCCAATACCAAGGACCCCAAGTCACCTGCTTCTTAACTTTTTAATCTGCCGCAACGAATTAAAGAATGCTTTTTTATACTTTTTTAATTTTACTTTTTAGCGCAATGGCTAATCCAATTATCCAATGGAACTGTCGAGGTCTGAAGGCCAACTTTGATGAGTTGTCACTTCTGATTGATAATCACAAACCTGCTGCACTTTGTCTTCAAGAGACATTCTTGAAAGAGGATGACACTATCTCCCTCAAATTTCATTCTATCTATAACAAGATTTACACTGAAGGCAATAAAGCCCAAGGTGGAGTATCTGTCATTGTTAATAACAGTGTTCCGCACAAGCACATACAGCTTGATACTTCCCTTCAAGCTGTAGCTGTGAGATTATCTTTACATAACACTATTACCCTGTGCTCTTTGTATCTTCCACCAAATAAACCTATACACCAAGGTAGTCTTGATGATTTGATATCTCAACTACCTCAACCATTTATACTTGTTGGTGATTTTAATGCACATAACACCATATGGGGTTGTACAGATACGAACCGCCGTGGTGATCAAATAGAGAATTTTATGTCTGTAAATTCTCTTTCGTTCCTGAACGATCCAAGTGCAAAAACATATTTGCATCCAGCTTCAGGATCATAATCTTCTATTGACCTTTCTTTTTGCAGTCCAGTACTTCTCCCTGATTTTTCATGGAGATGTTTAGAAGACACTTGTGGAAGTGATCACTTCCCTATTATTTTAAATGAAAATAAACCTTCAGTCCTTGATCGTCCTCAAAAGTGGAAGTTGTCCAAAGCAAACTGGAGTAAATTCCAGATGCTTTGTGAACAGAATATTGTTCACCATGCGTTTGAGGACTGTGAGGACCCTTCCTTCCTTTTTTCTTCTTTATTGTTTGATGCAGCCAAACAGTCTATACCTCAGACCTCGACAAATCCCAAACGTCCAGATAAACCTTGGTTCACTTCTGAATGTAAGGAAGCCGTTGGGGAACGAAAGGCCTCTCTCAGGAAATTTAACTTGAGACCAACACAAGAAAACCTTAACGACTTCCGTATCCGCCGTGCAAAGGCAAGATGCACAATTAAAACAAGTAAGCGCAAGTCCTGGAGAGATTATGTCTCTAGACTTAATAGTCGCACCTCAACCAAAAAGACTTGGGACATGATTCGTAAAATGAATGGCAAAGGTCCATCTCATATTAGTCACCTCACTTCAAACAACCAAGAAATAGATAACCCTCAGGACATAGCAGATACCTTGGCAGAGACTTTCTCGATGAAATCCTCAAAAAAATTTCAGACCTTTAAAACAAGAGCGGAGAAAACAAAGCTCAATTTTACTTCAAAAAATGAAGAGCATTACAACAAACTCTTTACTCTTAAAGAACTTCAATCTGCCTTGAAGAAATCACATGACACTTCTCCAGGTCAGGACCAAATTCACTACCAATTCCTCAAGCACTTACCACATTCATCCCTTTCTATTTTACTCGATATTTTTAATAATGTTTGGCAGACTGGTGAATTTCCATCCAGCTGGCGAGAGGCTTTGGTCATTCCAATTGCAAAACCAGGAAAGGGTGCAAAAGATCCAAACAGCTACCGACCAATTGCCTTGACAAGTTGCATCTGTAAAACTCTTGAACGGATGGTTAACGATAGGCTTGTTTGGTTTCTTGAATCGAACAACCTTATTGTATCTGTTCAAAGTGGCTTCCGCCGACAACGAAGTACGTTAGACCATCTTGTTCGGTTCGAAACGTATCTTCGAGAAGCTTTTATTAAAAAGCAGCATGTAGTATCTGTATTTTTTGACTTGGAAAGTGCATATGATACCACTTGGAAACATGGTATACTTAAAGATTTACACGATTTTGGCCTCAGAGGCCGCCTTCCTATATTCATTGCAGCATTCCTGGATGAACGGCTCTTCCGCGTTCGTGTTGGGAACACCTTGTCAGGTGCTCGCGAGCAGGAAATGGGGGTTCCCCAGGGGTGTATTTTGTCTGTTACACTTTTTAGCATTAAGATAAATAGCATTGTTAAAGCTATAAACCCTGGAGTGGACTGCTCCCTTTATGTAGACGACTTTGTTATTTGTTTCTGTTCCAGAAACATGGATATTATTGAACGCCAACTACAGCAATGCCTTAATAAATTACAAATATGGTCAGATGAAAATGGGTTCAAGTTTTCCAAAACGAAAACCAAATGTATGCATTTTTGCAATCTTCGTAGATTGCATCCAGACCCCGATCTGACTCTAGGCAATACTAAACTAGAAGTTGTGCCAGAATTCAAATTTCTTGGAGTCATTTTTGACAAAAAGCTTTCTTTCTTACCTCATATTAAATCTCTTAAAAAGAAATGCCAAAAAGCAATGAACATTCTTAGAGTTATTGCACACTCTGATTGGGGAGCTGATAAGAAGGTCCTGCTAAGGCTATATCGATCCCTTATTCGATCAAAACTTGATTATGGTTCTATAGTATATGGATCAGCCCGTAAATCCTATCTCCAGCTGCTAGATCAAATACAAAACCAATGTTTAAGGCTTGCCCTAGGCGCCTTTAGAACATCTCCTGTTAACAGCCTCTATGCAGAGGCTAATGAACCTTCTCTATATTACAGAAGGGAAAAACTATCTCTTCAATACTTTTTAAAATTGAAATCCAATCCTTTTAACCCTACTCATCGAGTAGTTTTTAACCCCCAATACAAACGTCTTTTTCAACAGAAACCAAATGCTATTGCCCCATTTGGTATTCGCATGGAGCCCATTATAGATAATCTTAGGGTAGACACTGATTCCATAGCCCAGTACAAGTTATCTGACATACCTCCATGGACACTGGACACAGCAAATTTTTTATTTGATCTTACCTCTGATAAAAAATCAGAAACAGATAGAGCTATCTTTCACAGTAAATATAGAGAGATAAAAGAACAATATTCTTCCTACAAACCTATATACACTGATGGATCCAAGGACGGTGATTTGGTTGCAGCTGCAGCTGTATATGGAGAAAGGGTTAAGAAATGCCGCCTTCCAGACAAGTCTTCTATCTTCTCTGCAGAGATAAGGGCTATTGATTTAACCCTTAACCTGGTGGAAAATGCAAATTCCACCCGTTTTATCATATTTTCTGATTCTCTATCAGTACTGCAAGCCTTATCGAATAAAAAGTTGGAGAACCCTTTGGTATGCCAAATTATTCAGAGGATCTCTCATATTTTGTCTTCAAACAGACTTGTGTTCTGTTGGCTTCCAAGCCACACTGGTATCATGGGTAATGAACATGCGGATAGATCCGCTAAATCAGCTCTTAACCTTCCCATTTCAGATTTTAAAGTACCATACACCGATTTTAAACCTTCTATTCTAACTTACATCACATCCATCTTGCAATCAAAATGGAATGATGATGTTTTTAATAAATTGCATTCAATTAAGCCTACCCTCGGAGAATGGTATCCTTCCTACAGGACCGTACGAAGAGAGGAAGTTACAATTGCACGAATCCGAATTGGTCATTCATACATTACACACTCCTGGCTCTTGGCTAAGGAAGATGCACCTGAATGCATTCCATGCAATGCACCCTTTACCATCAAACATATATTGCTCGATTGCATTGATTTTCAAAGAATTCGTGCAAAATAGTTCAATGTCAACACTATTTATGAGCTTTTTGACACTGTCAGGATTGAATTAATTCTTTCCTATCTCAAAGAGATTGGAGTTTACAATAGATTGTGATTCCTTACACATTCTAAATATATATACATTTATCAACATCATTTTTTCATCACACACTATTTATTTCATATCACACATTCATTACAAACAATCAACAATCATTAATTTTTTACAAATTTTCTGTCTACTTTTGTTCATTAATTACAAATTCTTATTTATTTTTTCTTTAAACAAATACATTTTAACCTGTTAATATTTTTAATATCCATTCATCCACATCATCATAATGCGCGCTAAATGACCTTAGCTGTCGATGCGCCTTAAAACACCATTCATTCATTCATTCATTACATAAAATCATCCCCCCAATTTCTGTAACCCAGTTCTATCTCACGTAGAATGGCTGCGTATAATGACTTGAGTAGAGAAAACTCAAAGGAACTGTTTAAATACATGATTCTCTTGAGCAACTCAAGACGTGCCGATTTCTCTGACGAAGGAGATGTCTGGGAAATTATTTCCAATTCCCCAGCTACAAAAAGATTCAACTCAAGATTATCAAATTCTATTGAATTATTTACAAATTCAAATCTCAAATGAGAATGGGGATAACGTTGAGGATTTGTAACGAAATCCGAAGACTTGGCTGTTATTCCCGATTTAAAACTTGAACTCCTTTTCGGCTCTCCTTTTGTAAATGACAGATTGTCCGAATCACTATCATCACTGGCATCTCCGAATTACCCAAGGGACTTCAGTTCGGACTTAGCTCGGGACTTTAACCGTACGTCAGAACGAAGAGTATCTAAGGTTGGATTACCTTTGCCGCCCACGGTCCTCGGTAATTCCATTTCCTTTTCAGTCTTTTCAATTTCCCTCTGGAGTGCCGCTAGCTCCTGTTTCTGTCTGAGCTCGGTTAGCTTGTTAACGAGCCGGGCTTTCTCGTTTAAAAAGGCCGAATCGTCTGTACCGGAAGTAACAACCCCTGCTCTACCTCCCGTTGAAGAGTCCTTTTTTGTAGGACTACCGAGAGGAGTATACACAGAACTAAACCCATCGGAATCCAACTTCTTGTAATCCAAGGTTTTTCCGACATTATTAAATACAGTGTAAAAAGAAAAAGGTACTGCTTCACTTAATGAATTCACTAAGTTCCTCTCCTGAAGGCTCCCCAAAGGGAAAGACTGTATGAAAAAGTAATCCACTGACTCCGGTTTGGATAACGATCACTATAAATACATCGAAAAAATATTGTCTAAAAGACGAGGAGAGACACAGCGAAAACTCTACTCCTATTGAAAACAAAGCTGTAATTAGTTCTTGTTTGGTTTGACGGTTTACCCTCACCACCTAGGCAAACGCCATTCGGTGAGCAGCCATTGTTTGTTTACGTGGACTATAAATTGAATTGACTATTTTATTTTACTCAAAGTTCAAACATTTTATTAGCATAACATTTACATGTCGTTGCATACATACATACATACATACATACATACATACATACATACATACATACATACATACATACATACATACATACATACATACATATATTTACATAAACATACACATACAATCTATAATTATTATTATTATTATCATTTTTATTTTTATTATTATTATCATGATTATATTTAACTAAGTTAATTTTATCAATAATCATACAATCGTGGAGGCTTGTGTGACATCGCTATATTCTGAGTCACGTATAGTATTAGCTAAGTAAATAAATTTTCCAAGTTTGCATAAAACATTCTTTTTTTGGCTGTTCATTTACAGTTTAAATTTGTTATAAGTTGGCCATGTATAGTAAAATTTTGGTATTAAAGTTTTTCTAAGATCACGATATTTTGGACAAATCATTAAGAAGTGGAATTCATTTTCTATGGTATTTTGAGAGCACATTTTGCATAGCCTATTTTCTTTTGGTGTATTATTGAACCTACCTGATTCTATTTCTAAATGATGTGAAGAACATCTTAATCTCGACAGTGCAATTCTATGTTTGTTGTTATCAATACAATTAAGATAAGTTTCAGGTTCAAAACAACCAGTTTTGTATGTAACAGTCTTTTATACGATTAATTACTTGATCAATGTCTATTTCAAAAACATCTAAATTGATAGAATAGCTTGAACCAAGACTATCTAATATACTTTCGATTTCGTTATATAGGTAATTAATAGGGTTACCATGACTGTCTTTCATGTTAAAAACTTTATACATAAGAGAAGTTGTTGATTTACAAAGTCTAAACCAATACTTAACAATTGAAATCTTTCGTAAAACAATGAGTGGATATCTTCCAAATTCGCCATAAATGGATACTGTTGGCGTTTGCTTTCTAACAGACAAGATTTGCTTCATGAACTTTAAATGATTTTTTTCGACGTCGTCAGCTATATGAAAACCCCATACATTAGCTCCATACATAAGGATGGGCTGTACAAGTGTGTCAAACAATTTAAGTTTTTCGGTGGTATTAAGTGATAGTTGACTTAAACCAAAATTTAATGCAAAAAGAGCTCTAGAAGCTTGTTCAGATAAGCGTTTCTGTGTTATATGAAATTTGCCATTATATGACAATGTAACTCCGATATAGTTAAAACTTGTAACATTAATAAGGTTAAGACCATCATACATTAATTTAGGGTCTTGGCTAGGACGCCCATTTTGACATACCATAACCACCGTTTTATTAAGCGTCGCGTATGCGCGACTGCTTATAGTCATCGATCTGAATCGTTCTTTGTCCTTCGGGGGCTGATCACTCAGATAAAACTAACCCTACGCGAATTTCGGCGGGAAAAATCAAGTAGTTCTCCGCGAATTTTGGCGGGAGAATACTCCCGCGCTCGCGCATGTATACCAAAGAACTACTTTCCACGTTGAACCGCAGAGGCGAATTCAAACGTTTGTTTATTCTTTTTAGGTATTCTCGATGGAATGGGGTACAAATATTTGATTCTAGCATTGGGTTCCCTTGTCAGGAAAAATCATATGATCCATGGTTTGATCGCTTGAAGATTAAGTTCGAACGTTCCATGTTTACATAATTGCTGTGGACTTATTTGCCTTCAATACACACTCGCTTTATATATACTCTTGCCGGGGCCAAACACACTCGCTTTGGTTTACATATATATACTCCTGTCGGGGCCTTTTTGTGGGGAATTTACGTTGTAATAAGTAATTGTGAGCACTGCACACTGTCTGGAGTTATCTTGGAGTATATTGTTTTTATTTCTGGAGAACATACTAGAGTCGATACAACTATTTGGTCCTAGAGTTGAGAAACGGTCTCATGTCTGGAAAATTACATGATCGCTTCCAAACGTTCAATGTTTACATCCAGAGACATGTTGTTTTATCTATTCACTTGCCGGGGCGTTTAGTGTTTGCGCATGCTGAGCGGCATTGTTCAAGATTTCGAATTTCCGGCTATCTTGTGTTAAGTTATGCTTGAAAAAGTTCGACTTCGTGTACAGTGGATTCACTAACCTTTCCGATTTGTTCATCTTTTGAAAATGAAGGGAGATTCTGTTTTGAGTTGCATGGCAATATTATGTGAAGAAATGGGGATTAATGTTAATCAGTGGATGTTGAAGATAGGATGTTTTTGTTTACGACTGCAAGTCGGTAAACTTGATGGAGATGAGGACACAGACTGTAAACCAAATTTTATCTTAGTGCTATTTATGGTCTGTCATGCTAACAGAAACCTCTTACTTATTATGTTACTTTTGATGATATGTGGTGATGTCGAAACGAATCCTGGGCCAGAAAGTCAGATTAACAAAATGTTGAATGAATTTCCTATTTAGGGAAACATCTACCAGGGTAATGAGATGTTTAGTGTGTTGTCAAGAGGTAAGCAGTGTGTTCCATACTTTTTACACATCCATTTGATAAGTTTTCTTGGAGGAATTATGATATAGATCAAGTTTTGATTGCAGGAGATGATTTGTATATTGATATAAGAAAATATAACAACAATTCAGTTGAGTTTCTTGAAGTACATGACTTGCCTCCCTACATTTGTTTGTCTAGTGAGTATTTTGTATGCAAAGTAAAGAAAACGTACAGTGGTGCAATGAACCCGAATTACACAGACAATTACCCCCTTGTTAAACTTGAGATGGCTATAGGAGTTGGATTGCCTGCCAATCAAGAAGAATTTCAGTACAGCATATTTATATGTAAGGGAAATGCAAAAGCAATTTGTTATCATTTGGATTTTTTTTCATTTTTGATTCACATGCAAGAGATAGGGATGGACGTAAAGAGTTGCATTATGTTCTTGAAATCTTTACCAACTTTTATCAGATTGTCAATATCATTGAAAATTTAGTCAGTATTTCAGGACTTCATGGGTCTCTTGTTATGTCTCATCGTACAAAAACTTAATACTGTAGTTAATTTCTTACTTATTTTTTATTACGTTTTTCATAGAATACATTTAAAAGCATTTGCACATTGTTTATATTTACAGTTGTTCTTTCTTTAATAAATAAGATATACAACAGAGTTGTATGGTTTATCTGCATTTTATCTTCTAGATATTTTTTTAAATTCAAACACACAAACAGTCCTTCAGACTAAGGAATACAATTTCACTGCGACGCAGTCTGGCCTTTCAGGCCTTTGATCTGCATTTACTGTAATACCCCATCTGGTACAGTAAGACTTTAAATTGTTCAACAACACTTGTAATCCCTCTTTAGAATAAGAAAATAGAACTGCATCATCAGCAAAAAGTAATAGAAAAAGTTTAAGATTGTCTATAGTGATGTAATCATCGTTCTCTGATGAAAGATTTTCATACATATCATTGATAAACAAAATATATAAAAGAGGTGACATCGATTCTCCCTGCTTTAAGCCATTTGTACTTAAAAAGCTTCCACTAACAGTTCCATTAGACCTAACACTAGCTCTAACATCTCTGTACATTGATTTTAACATATTAACCATCTTAGTTGAAGTACCGTTACTCAATAATTTGAACCATAAACCGTTACGATAAACAGTGTCAAACGCTTTACGAAAATCGATAAATGCGCAATATAGCTTTTTCTTCTCATGATTTAAAACTCTTTGAATGATTGAGTTTAAAACAAATACACAATCGATAGTTCTTTTACCGCTCCGAAAACCGAATTGATAATCATTTATTAGACTGTTATTCTCTACCCAATCTCTGAGGCGTTTTTCTAATAAAATAGATAAAATCTTTGAAAAAATACTTGTAAGAGTAATTCCGCGATAATTGTTAACATCAGATTTATCTCCCTTTTTCGGAACTGGGACAATAACTCCCAACGACCAACTACTTGGGTAAATGCTATTGTGATACATATAGTTAAACAGTTTACATAACATCGGTGACAATGAGTGTTTACATTCTACGTATTCATTATGAAAGATATTTCTTATGAAGAGAGAGTTTTTAATAGTAATATGAAGATTATTGCAGGGGCCCTACGAGAAAGTGGTTGTGATCTGGAACTTCGCGGCAATAAACTTCATTGTAAGAACAAAAACAGAGACAGGCGTGGTGGATACAATGACATTCGGTATGGAACTCGGGGAAACCAGGGTAATAGACAATCAGAACAATCAGAACAATCGGGAAACCATGGTAATAGACAATCAGAACAATCGGGAAACCACGGAAATCGACAATCTGGTAATGATAATAACCCACCGCGAGGACAGATGAACAACAGAGGGCAGCTACAGCAAAGACGAGGGAGCTCTAACTCAAGGGGACATTTAAATAATCGTTTTAGAAATTTTAACTCTTTTTAGGTTAATGCCGGTTTTTGGAATGTAAGAGGGTGGAAGACTGATATAAAATCAGATAACTCCATATTAAGAAATCATTGTGTCAACTTCATGAACTTTGATATAATTGGAATAGCTGAAAGTCATTTGTTAGGTACAAACATTATAGAATTAGATAACTATGTTTGGTATGGTCACAACAGGAAAACTCATAAAAATGCAAAACATGGATCAGGAGGTGTTGGTTTTCTTGTTAAACACTCACTGTTGAACGATTTTAAGATTAACATTTTAAACAACTCAAATGAAGGAATACTTTGGTTAGAAATGATACATAAGAAAGAAAAATTATCCATTTTTCCATGTGTTGTTTATTTACCCCCTGAGAACTCCTCACGTTCCATTGATGCTAATCTATTTTTTGAACACCTATTACATGATGTCTATGACTACCAGAATAAAGGTATGGTTTTCATTTGCGGTGATTTCAACAGCCGCTGTGGTAGTAGTGAGGACTTCATCAGTGGGATGGATGATATAGCACATCGTGACGTGGTTGATTTTAATAGTAATTCATATGGGGATATCTTGATACAATTTTTAATTGATACTAATATGTGTATGTTGAATGGGCGTAATTGTGTAAACAATGACTTTACATCTGTTTCAACAAAAGGTTGTTCTGTTGTTGATTATTGTCTTGTTTTGCATGAACACCTATCATGTGTCTCAGAGTTCAAAGTTACCCCAGTTTTAGAATTGATGCATTTAAGTGGTATACAAAATTGTTTTGCTAACAACATACCAGATCATTCCATCATTTCATGGAATATAAATATTGATTACAATCAGCAGTCTACCAATTCAGAAAAATATACATCTGCCCATGGGCCAGTTCCGCAGTATGACAAATTTAATTTGAAAGAAATACCTTCTACTTTCCTGCTTAGCAACGATATTGTTACACAGGTGAATGGTATTGTTGCTAGGCTCGAACAAGGCATGAGAATGCAAGGTGACATTGATACAACATATGAAGAGTGGTGTAAAATTGTTAAATATGAAATGTATGACAAGCTTCCATGTAAACCAGTGGCATCATCTAGTATTCACAGTAAGGGTTTTAAAAGGGCTAAGCCTTGGTGGAATGAGAATTTGACTGTTCTCTTTCAGAAACTACATGTTGCTGAAAGAAAATGGCTCAAATGTAAAGTAGGTTCGCAAAAAACAGCCTTAAAACGAACATATGTGTCCAGCAGAAAGACATTTGACAGGGAAGTACAAAGATGCAAACGATTCTACTGGTATAAGAAGCAGGATGAGTTATTAAGTGATCTAAAATGCAAAAATGATCGACAATTCTGGAAAAACATTGGTAGGTCTGGCATAAGAGAAAGTCGAAAACCATCCATTCCAATGGAAGTGGTATTAGATGATGGGAATGTATCATGTGACCTAAAAACAGTGCTTTCAAGATGGAAAAATGACTTCAATACTTTGCTCAATTCTGAAACTCCTGATTCTAGTGCCCCAATGGGGATGCCTGAGGGCATCTCCATTGAGGCACTAGATAGTTATATAGATATTTCAGAGGTTGTCAAGGCTGTGGATTCAGCTAAGATCAATAAAGCAGCTGGTGTAGACAGTATACCATCTGAAGTATTGAAAAATGATACATCAATTTTGGTTTTACATAGTTTGTTTAATGTTTGTTTTGAGACAAGTCAAATTCCTTCTATGTGGACGAAAAGCATAATAAACCCAATACCAAAATCTAGCTGTAAAGACAAGAGAGACCCTTTATCATATAGGGGAATATCACTAGCTGCAACTATGTATAAGATGTACACTTCTATTTTAAACAATCGCATTGTGAATTGGGCAGAAGGGGGGGATGTTATTGTTGAAGAGCAGAATGGTTTTCGAAGAGAAAGGAGCACCATTGACCATGTATCGAGCCTGACTAATATCATTGATACACGCAAGAAGAATGGTAAATCCACTTTTTGCGCCTTCATTGATTTTAGAAAGGCATTTGATTCCATTAATCGAAATATTCTATGGCAGAAATTGGCACAGGTTGGAATCTCTAGCAAAATGCTCTCTGCTATCAAGTCGCTCTACAATGACATCTCATCATGTGTCCGCATAAATGGTTATTGTACTGAATGGTTCTCAGTTAATACAGGTTTGCGACAGGGTTGTTCTCTTTCTACAATATTATTCAATGTCTATATAAACGACCTTGCTTTAATGTTAAAAGGTGCAAACAGGGGTATAGACATTGGTAATGAACAGGTGTCTATCCTTTTGTATGCAGATGACATTGTGTTGGTTGCTGAAAATAAGGAGGATTTGCAGTTTATGTTAACCCTGCTTTACCAATGGTGTAACTCAAACTTAATGACTGTTAATGCTGAAAAAAGCAATGTTGTCCACTTTAGAAAGAATTCGGTACAAAGATCTAATTTTGTCTTTAATTGTGGAGAATCTATTATAGAATATGCTAGTCAATACCTTTATCTTGGTGTTTTACTGTCAGAACATCTCGATTACAATGTTACTGCTAGATTTGTTTCTAAAAGTGCAGGACGTGCCCTTGGGCTTCTCATTGCTAAATTTAAAAACAATGGTGGCTTTCCATATGATGTATACACAAAGCTATATTATTCATGTGTTGTACCTGTAATTACTTATGGGGCATCAATATGGGGGACAAAATCTTTCTCCTGTATTAATGCAGTCCATCATAGAGCAATGAGATTTGTCCTGGGTACTGGTAAATACACACCAAATGCAGCTATTTATGGTGAAATGGGTTGGAGACCTATAATAGTTGATCAATGGCTCTCAGTATGCCAGCTTTGGTATAGATGTTTAAAGTATGATGATGCACGTTTCAATTGCCGGATATTTAGATGGTCTCAATCTAAAGGTAGTGCAAACTGTAAAAATTGGCAATACATTGTCAAAGAAAAATTCAGATTAATAGGATTATCTTCTTTTTTGCAATTGCCCTTTTCAAAGAAGAAACTAACTGACAACATATCCTCAATACTGCTTAATGAACATATTGCGCAATGGACAATTGATATTGATCGAATTTCTGCGATGAATGGCTCTGGAAGAAACAAACTAAGAACATACAGATTGTTTAAGGAAGAGTATTATACAGAGTTGTATTGTAAAATGCATATGTCGCAAGGTCACAGGTCTGCACTGGCAAAATTTAGGTGTGGTGTTGCGCCTTTAAGGCTAGAAACCGGTCGATACACTGGACTACCTGAGAATGAGCGACTGTGCCCCTTTGGTTGTGAATCAATAGAATCAGAAATGCATGTCATAGTTGATTGTCCATTGTACAATTATGAAAGATATTCATTATTTGAAAAGGCAAAGTCTAGAGTAAATAACTTTGAAAACTTTAGCAAAGAAAGACAGTTTAAAGAGCTTTTTACCCACCCAGATTTGATAAGAAATATAGCAAAAACCTGCTTTGATATTTTAAGATGTAGGAATAACATGTTATATAGTAGAGATGCAGTGAACGTGTTGTGATTGGCTCATTGTGGTGTTTATAAAATATGAACACTTCACTGAGCCGGTTTGCATCGTACTTTTACTAACTACAGAGCATTCGATTACTTGGCGGCTTTGCTGATTAAGTTAAATCTTTAATAAACAACACAATTTGATTGGTTCATTCAATGAGTTTCTAGACAGCAACTTTAAGTGTTAAATAATTAAAAGATATTATCCTTTTTTGGTATAAATTATTGTGGGAGATTGGGAGATTGCTCATAATGGGTGGTTTTTCCTTTCCTTTGATTATTTCAAGACTTCAATAATCAATAAAATTGGGTTATCCTTTAATTAATGTTCTCTGGATTCATCATAAGAGAGGATATTGTAAGGGAAGGAGAATTGCTCATTGTGAGAAATTGCTAATTTCTTTCCAGTCTATCTTCTGATTTGTCCTAATAAGCTAGTTTTCTATTGCTCTGGTTGTAACTATGTAACATCAATGGGTCGGCGCAAAACTGGTTTAGATGTTGTTAGATTTAACAGCACTTGAACTAGTTTTGACCTGACCAGACGACATGTTCCTCTAAAATTCCGAAAAGTGTCTGCTTTTATTGATTTTACTTAACTGTAACATCTTTATATTCAATAATTTTATATTAAATGCAAATCATATACGTTTTTTAAAAGCAATTCAATTGCATTGATTTTAAACTTACTCCATACCAGTTGTTATGTTGAGGCAATATTCAATGTAGCAACAATTAGATTAGTATCTGCAGACATTATTTGGTAATTTATTGTTTGTATATGTATATGCATTCTTTTAGTTTTAAACATGATACATGTATATACATGTTGCTTTTAAGTGAAATATGATGGTCTCTTATAATTCTATAAATGAATGGTCATGTACTTTTATTGAACTATTTGTTTTATGAATTATGTTCATTATGACTTGTACATGAATGAGACTCAAACAAATAAATATATCAAGTTCTAAAAACATTTCAGGTATTAACAGATCGGCACCACCGCTTTTACCATGCTTCAATGAACTGATTGCTTTCATAACCTCGTCGATTTCAAAATCTCGATCGAGACAGTCTACAAATGAAATATTTGATTCGTTTGGTAGGGCATCATTTTCAATATTTACATCAATAAATGCATTTTCGTTTGAAAAAGTTTCTTTAAAATGGTTAAAAAATTCGAGGTTAGATATGCTACTTTTCTCATAATCTTTCTTTCTGACCTTATTAACTTCAAACCAGAATTCTTTTGGGTTTGACTTAGCTAGTTTAGTCATCTTCTTCCTAAAGTTTGAGCTATAAGAGCCATAGGCTTTTCTCTTTATAGAGTTATAAAATCGTTTCTTTGTTAATAAAATGTTTGCATTCGCCTGTGATTTGTTTCTACGATACGCTCTATTCGCTAAACGATACTGCTTTCTAGCATTAAGACATTGTTTGTCAACCATGGAGTTTTATAAATCTTTTTCTTATGACCATTTATTGTTTTTCCAAAAATAGACAACCCCGAATCATATAAACATTTTGAAAGCTGCTCTATTCCCGGATTAATATCTAAACTTCCCTGGATTATTTGATCTGTGACATCATTAAAAAACGATAAATGATAATCGACAAGTTCATTGAATTCATGTGACCTAGCGTGATCCCATACTATTTTATCAAACGTTTTGGCAGTCTCTGAAGTGAGCATAAAATTTGTTTTTATAGACAATTCAATGGGTGCATGAGAAGTCACAGAATGAAAATCGTGAACTTCAAAGTTGTTTACTAAAGGAAACATACCAAGTGAGCAAATCGCATAGTTAATTAAACTGTGTCCTCTATGCGACAAAAACGTGAATGCTCCTTTTTTCGCGTCATTGCCAACGCGGCCGTTTACGATACGTAGATCACAGCTGGCACATCAATTCAATAATTTGTTTCCCGACTGATTGACAGTTTTATCAACGGAAAAGCGTTTTGGAAAATTATCATCAATAGATAACTCATCAATGGTTACTGGACTAAATACATTATCACAAATATCATAAAAATCATTCAATTGCCCACAGCGAGCGTTAAAATCACCCATAATAGAAACATTACCGCAGAGCGAATACTTTTGTACTCCCTTTTCGATGACTTCAAAAAAACATTCATCATTTATCTTGAAATATGGAGAAGTGTGTGGTGGAATATATACAAAACAAACATATACATCTTTATCAATACCGAAGTAGGATTTACACAATTTTATCCATAAAATACCATCTACATTCATGTTCTCTAAAATAATACCATTCTTTAAATGAGATTTATAAAACAGAGATATTCCGCCATGTCCCCGTTTAGCTTTACTACTCAATTTCAATTTTCTCGGGACGTTAATAGATTCATAACCCGGTATTTTATAGTCAACATTTTGTTTTTGCCAAGTTTCAGAGAAAAATAGTATTTGGAAATTAAATATGAATTTTAAAAAATCCTCGTCTGATAAAGAGTTCTTTAAACCCTCAACATTCCAAGCAAGTATTGATAACTCACACTTTTCTCCAGACCCCTATGTTGTAGATGGACTCTCACAGTTTCTCGGTGTATAGAGTTTATTGTCGATATACAGTTTATCTCGCACTAACACGGCCCGTTTACCTTTCGCACGTGCATTCTGCATGACAGGCACCAGGCTTCGTCGTCGCTCAAGTACCTCGGGTGGAAACTGTTCTGTCACATTATAGGTGGTTGACCTTAAATTTGCTGACTTCAGAGCTCCTTTTACCTTCAATTTTGAATCGGTGTCTTTGAATTTAGCTACTACTGGTCGCGTTTTCTTTTTATCATATCTCCCAATACGATGAGCAAGGTCAATGCTAATACACTGTTCCGGGTCTGGTATCTTCAAAACATTGCGACAAAACTCGTGCACTTTAATCTCGCAATTTTCGTTTGTTCCGGGAAGTGGTGCGTTGGGGTCGGGCAAAGGATCGGCGTTTGATAAAACGTTGAAACCACGTACTTCTTCGATCCCGAAAAACATGAGGTTGTCGCGCATCGACCGACATTTTAGATCAATGACGTCCTCTCGTAGCGTATCCTTTCTCTGCTGCATCGATTCAATTTCTATTTGGACACTTTTTATTTTCTTGGTGTTTGAAACAGTGGAAGATGAGATTGTGTCGCATTGATTTGAGAGAAATGATTGGCTTTTCTCAATTTCTGTCATTCTCGTGTCCATCTTGTCTAGTCGCTTGGTTAGATTATCAACCGCTGACTGAATCCTTGACTGACCGTTACAAAGCTTGTTATCTAAATCGTTCAATCTAGTCATTATCATGGATATGAAGTCGTTTGAAACGGGTTGCTGAGGGGCCTGGGTTTGGGTGAAAACGGGTGAACCCTGCGACAAATTCATGTATGTCGGTGGATATTGGTAGACCGGCGTCATCATCGGACCATGTGCAGCAGGAGGTATTGGTGTATTCGTACCTATCAGTGCACTTGGTGTGCTGGTGGCTCCGTTATCTCCAATTAGTGAAGGCGATTGATGTGTGTTTTGGTTGTCCGCCATCTTGGATTTCCGTTTTGTCGCTTGGACGACTTTGGGTGGGGTAATCAAATCAGGCTTACGTTTTCTCCCCATCAAATAAAGGTGTTATTTCTCTTAAAATCCAATTCAATCTAGGTTGTAACTAACGTTTGTACTTCAGGTGTCCATCTTACCTCATCTATATCATATTTAACTTGTTGGAAGACCGTTTCTTGAAGATTTTTAATCAAATTTTCTATTCGCTTGTAAAATGTGCGGCCATCACATACCAGAACGAGGCTATATTTTCATTATATTACTAAACATGCATTTACTTATATATTTATTCCATTTATATCTCTCTGATTATTTTGTCTCTATTCATTCCTAAATTCTGCCCCTGAGGTTAAAAACATATATTGAAAATTAAAAAATACTACTTGGACAATCACTTTTCATTGAGATAGGTACGGCCCCAGGACCATTAAAAATTTTCGTTAAAAGAAATTAAAATCCCTCAGGAGCAATATTTCGTTACAATACATTATATACAAAATTCATTTATACTCATCTTGTTTTCTATATATTATAATAAAAATCTATTAATATATTAATTTATCTCTATATAATTTATAAATATCTATTTAAAATATATTAATTAAATAATCTAATTAAAAATCTTTTATCCAATTAATTAATCAATTAATTAGTCATAGTGATTGACAAAAGATCAATCATTGTAAACATTAAACAAATATAAAGGACATAATATGTATGAGGGTCTATAATGATTATGAATAATGATTACACCCATTGTGGGTTTAATGTGTAAAGCGTGTAGCAAAAGGGAAGGGTCGGGCTGGACTTGACTTGGGGTATAGGTGTAGGTTAGTCTGGTTCCCGATTTTGCTGATTACAAAGCAAAGGTCTGGCAGGGTCTAAAAATGGCGTCGTCTACTGTAAGCATTGTTTACATGATTTTCTCAAAGGAATTATCTAGATTGGATTGATCAGCCTAAAAAACTTATGATCAATGCTCAGTTGATTAATATGAGTTTGATGTGTTTGTAAAATATTTGCGTCCTTGCAATCCGAAATGATTAAAGTAATCCGAAATAATGGTTTATCCGAAATCCACTATATAAG
Source organism: Cerastoderma edule (assembly GCA_947846245.1). NCBI lineage: Eukaryota > Metazoa > Mollusca > Bivalvia > Cardiida > Cardiidae > Cerastoderma > Cerastoderma edule. Next base: position 9,284,182 of record OX401405.1, on the reverse strand, counting down.
CTTTTTACATCAATTCTCGAAAAAAGCAATGTTGATCAATGGTCAAAGAGTATTTGAATTCCATCCTTTGCTTAATCTATGCCTAAAAATGTCATCCGTTGCTATTGATCATTTATTCAAAATGAGTTTCTTTCTTATTTTAATGTAAAAATCTTACCCGCAGCGTGCCGCCATTTCCAGCCCACGCCTGACCCTTACGTAGTGATAGGGGAAGGAACTCCAGACTAAGGTGTAGGTGTGCTATGTAAAGTGTTGAAAGGGTTGTTCCCGATGTAAGAATGATTCTCATTGGTTGAATTTCAATCCGTTTTGGAGCTCTAAGTAGGCACTTTTCTGGACGAATTCAACCTGAGATGGGAGACAACTGTTGAATTACAAACTTACTGGACTGTGCGAGTTTCCTCCCGTTATACACTAAAATCAGTGACAACGGTCGTCTGCTCGCACACTCCAGCAATCCCGGGATGGAGGTGGGCGGGGCTCGGGATCGTACAACTAATGTAGGTGTCCGATCCAGAGCCACCCCACCTCTGCTGTAAAAAGAGTAAGCATCAGCTTATGATAGGGACTGATTTGCAATCCATAATTGTAGTCAAACACTGTAGCTTATTATCATAAAAGTTAAGAGAAAATGTAAATCGCAACCCCCTTGTGCCTATTTAATATTGCTTCCACTCCTGTGAACACAAATCTAGCTCAGTGATAGCTTAATAAAATAAATAAAAATTATATTACAGACAGCCTGGAAATATTTACAGCAGGCAAATATGGCATAGGCTAGATAGGAGGGTTAGACATATATTATTTACGCAATAAATCGCGTGTTGCAGTGGTTTAAATTACTTAAACCTGCGATGAAGCTATATATTCTCATTGAGGGGGGTTGGATATAGTCCAGTTTTCCGTAATAACGAATGGGGGGAAAGAGGGGGGGAGTAAAAATTATGCATTAAAGGGTTAAGAATGTTGTACCAATTTGAACCACTGGGAGGAGCACGCTGGTCGCCACACTACCCAAAACCTCCCCCTCCGGACCCAGCATTCACTCCATCATTTTTAAATGAAGGTTAGGAACCCCCGAGTCCAATGGGTTAAGCAAAAAATCGATAGTGCAATCGACCCGCGTAGCTCCGAAACAAACATGAACGCGTGTCGTTATAAATATAGACCGGCCGACTAGAGTAAAAGTTGTCTGCCGTATAACCGCGCGTATATAGCTGGGCCCGTAAAGTGGGCGAGAAGTGTAATTTCTCCGCTTTGTAGATAGCGCGGTTTAGCATTTTGGCCGGCCAAGGTAAAAGGTTTAATTCTCTCCCCGAGGGCCTAGAATGAATAGTAGATAGAAAACTTGTAGCTATGTTTACTGCTTATGCAATAAAGAAAGGTATAAGAATACTATAGTATACTATAGTAAGGCTGTTAGAGGTTAGCGACTATATCACCCACCTCATCTGAAGGCCTAGATTTTGTCTGTCATTTCGCAGTCAACAAGGTAGGCCTCCAGGGCGAGAAAAACGGATGAATGCAATGTTCCGACTGGATGCAGGATCCCTTTCATAGTGAATCCCGCACCCAGTCTGGACATCTTTTGTTTAAAAATATTTCTTGGTCCCGCGTGAACGTCCCTTTTTTGGGACTGGGATCGGTTTGTGTCCCCGAAGCTATTGTTGTCTTCAACAATGGAGTCGCCCTCACCGGTGAATCCAAGGCGGATACCTCAGTGAGGGACGACTCCATGTTGAAACGCGGGGGTGTAAAATCCCGGCTCCCCTCAGTACTTTTGTTATAATATTGCTTTTTTGCTGATGGTTCCGTGCTCCAGCTGCACGTAGAGTTTACCGAGGCATCTAAAGATGTAATTGACTTTATACTGTTATTTATTTTTGTATTCATTGGGGATGTCTCGGTCTGTTTCTGTTTAACTTGTTTTGTTGATGCTGGAGGTGAAATAGAAATTTCGGGTGTGCTGTGGGCAACCGGGGCGACCCGGTCACTCACAGAGGTTTTATGAAGATCCGAGATACTTGGAGTGGTGGAAATGGTTTTATGTGTTGTATCTCGGTCTGCGTCTGATTTGGATTGGGTGTTACTTGTCAAGATCAATGGTTTTTCCTGAGAGGAGACGTTTTTACGAGTGTAATTTTTCTCATTTTGGGCTGATTCAGACTGTGCCCAGCTACAACCTCTGGAATTCTTATATGTTTGTGCTCCAGAGGCTTGCAAATAGGCCGAACAATTCGGGCAACACATAGTTGTATTCCGGCATCCCCGCGTCTCGTGTGGTCCAGCACACCGCGCACACCTGGTACTATTGTTAGGGCACTTCCCAGAAACGTGGCCGAAACCCTGACATTTAAAGCATCTTACCGGTGGTACAATAAAAGGGGCCACCGGTATATCCAATAGGGATTCAGCGATCCTGACACTCTCCGGGATGAGTTCTCCGAAAAATGTCAAGCGCGCCGCTCCCGTTGGTTGCTGGTATCTATCTTAATCCTGGAGGCTTTCAAAATGTGAATTTTCTGGTTGTTGTGGTTCGCCTCCAGGACAGTAATCAGATATTCTAAATTCTGATCGAGGGGGATCCCAGTGATTACCCCCTCGGCAGTTTTCATATCATCCGGGCAATAGGCAAATGATTCTATTCCGCAGATAATAAGAGGTCTTAACTGCTTAAGTTTAATTAGGGTTTCGGCCGAGTTAGTTTCAATTAACAGACCTCCGTTGTTGAGGCGAACGACCGACCTGGCAATCCCGGACAGGGTGATGGCTATCCCACGGGAAAGGGCCACAGGGCTAATAGCTCTGAAGTCCTTTCCACTGGACCTAGGCTTGATAAATGCCTTAAAAGGCCAAGTTGATTTGGACAGTAAATGTCTCTGTCCGGGGTTGACAGGCTCGCCGAATTCCAGCAAGCATTGTGTGTACGAGGACATGATAAATAACACTATTAATTTAACAGACGACACGATTTGGTGACTCACAATATACACGCGAGTGCATACCCTGATAGGACAGATTATGTATTGAGCCACCTGATCTGGGTCCACACTGTTTGCAAATGTCCCTATTAACATCAAACAGAATTTTGACTTGTAAAAATAGTCATCCCAATTTCGAGTCATTGAGGTTTGAGAATATCATACACATCTAGGAAACTAAGAAATAACCAAAAAATCAGTAGTTTATTAACTTTTATATAAATAGGAGAACCATATAATATTTATGTGATAAATATAACACTAAGCACAATCACTTAGCACATTTCAACTCTGGGATCAGCTCCTTCACCTCCTCCGTCAGACCCTCTGTCCCGAAATACACGACGGTCAGAAACACCCGCCGGTTCAATATATCACATACTGATGTACATGTAGATGTAGAAGTTAGTCACGAGTTTTCCACCGGATGACCCTACCAACACCACGCAGGAATTCCTCCAACGTCTTCTGCCCAGTGGAGATTCCAATGCAGAGATTCTTCAGTCTCGTCTGCAGGTCCTTGGTAGCCTTCTTGACACGTTTGCGGGGCGGTTGTCCATTTGCATCCTGTGCCCTGACTGTGGCAACCAGGATCTGGTCCTTGTTGTTTAAAGAGATAACAAATAAATAGTTGTAAACCTGAACGTACCTGTAAGTCAGTTACAGCTGCACCCAAGCAGTCAAAGCCACGTCTACTAGAACATTCCCATCTTAGTGTACATATATCCTTCATAACACAACTTAGAACCACCACGTTCACTCTTAATAACCTCCATAATATTTCAGAATCAGAAAATTAATAATGTATTGACTTATATAGGGCGACAAGCAAAATCTTCATTTAACATTGGATTGTGACTCAAAGTATCATTATAAACAGGACAAATGATAAATACCCTTTAATTAAGTATTATTTTACATTCAATTAGGCAAACAACTTTGATGTTTTCACCATGTGAATAGTATACTATTATGCAATTAATGTGTTAGGTCTATCAGTAATTATCAACTGTATTGCACTAAAACATCTTAAAAGAAATAAAACATAAATGTCATTAGCGCATTAAGGATTATCACCCTATTAAATAATTAAAGGTCAATGCAAATGATAATTAAAGGTGAGAACTTACTGATCAAAGCTGATTAAATAAGTGCGTATTCAACAAATAACAGAGAATAACAGAGACAACAATTAACTTTTAAAATAAAAAATGTTTTTACATGCTTTTTCCGTTCATTTTTCACTATTCATGATTGTTGTTTTTTAGCCACGGTTTTAATATGCATTATAATTAGTAATTGTTTCTTGGTTTTAACATTTCTTATTACAGAGAGAACATCAAATTTAAAAAAAAACCAATGTTTCATTGTTAAATTGCATGTTTTTTCCATATATTTTTTCCCTATTCATGATGGGTTTTTTTATTGATTTTTTCGAACCCATGCATTTGGTTTGTTTCATTTTATAATAAAAATCATTGTTTTGCAAATTTGCTTAAATAAAATGGTTATAATTGCCATTTTAATATTGGGGGGGATATCGTCCGTTTTTTCACTAAGCCGGGGGGTATCTTCCGGGGGGGGGGATATGGTCCTAGGGGATATTGTCGGGGGGGGGGGGGCAATCGCCCGGGGGGGATATTCTCTGTACACGTAGTCAATACCAGGTGCGCCAGGTATAAAAGTACTCCGGTATATATATATAATCTTTATTAATGTCTCATCCATATACATATACATTTCTATACATATAAAAGCATATACATAGCATAAAAACATTAAAATATATGCATATGGCCATTCAATTTTGAATTATAAGAGACAATTATTAACATAAAACATACATTACAAATAAATGATAATTACAATGTAAAATCAAGATTGAGTTACTAATACCTTTATAATGCACGGTTAAAACAAATTTTAGATTGAAAATAAGTCAGGAGTGCATATTTGCACTATTGCACATTATTAAAACTATATTTTAGGAATTTAAATGTCCCTTTCGATTAGATAAAGAACGGATTAATAAGCAGCTCAATCTTGAAATAAATAAAAGTGCTGAAAGCACTGACAAAAGAATAAAGACATTATTTACAAAGATAAAAGGAGCGGCGTTTGAGAATATTAAAACAGGTCTTGGCACTAATCCTTATCAAATTTGGGTTGGAAAATACAATACTCAGTTTATTAATTTCAGACTTTTCAAGAAACTCTGGGCATTCTTGCTTAGCTTTAATAAACAGTTCTTGTCTATAATCATTATATATATGACAGTTAAAAAGCACATGACACTCGTCTTCTATACTGCTACAAAAATGGCACTTTCTATCCTCAGTGTTTAAATTTTCATATCGGCCAGTTTCCATACGTAATGGAGCTACGCCACAACGAAACTTACTAAAGGCAGACCGATGTTGAACTGGCATTATCAATTTACAATATTGTTCAGTTATAAAAATAGATTTAAACTGTGCGTAATTTCTTAATTTATTTTGACCTACATTTCGAATTCCAGTTATTCTTGTAACAGATGACTTCCATTCATTTACAAATATGTCAAATAATTTTGGCTTAACTTTATCAAATAATGTTTTTCTATTTATATGTTGATTGATAGTACTATAGCATAGACAGTCTAAAGCAATTAATTCTCTTTTAACTGAATAAAACCAATTTTTACAACTCACATTCGCTTTTGACTGAGACCAAAGTGCAACGCGTCTATTTGTTCTGAAATGGGGGGTGTCTGACAGCCGACACCAGAAATTACATATAGACTTCCATTGGCGTATTATAGGAGGGTCCCAACCCATATCGCCTGCAATTGCAGCATTAGGTATGTAAAGAAGGTGTGGTAATTAACACGCTACCAGCCGGACCGCCACTATAAAAGCTTGATCTTCGGCTGGCAGTATGTGTAATGGGCCGGTGGGATGAAGTCACGTGATTGAGGCGGGAAGGATGAAAAAATTCTCGCTCCGAAAAAAATTAGTTTAAAAATGGAAATAAAGTGTTCTACAGTGGTTCAATACAAATGGAATTGATTCTTAGTTGATAGAGAGTTACATGGGTACATTTGCGGATCAAGTGAAAGTGATATTTGACTGAAAACGCAATTATTTAGTCTTTGATATTGCGAGTTATGTGTGACAGTGGGAGGGGTAATACATCAAAGACATCAAAGAGGAACAGAGTAGGCGACTCAAGCGGGGATGAATGGAATACGCCGAAGAGAGATTGTAAGCATAGTAATCCACAAATAGCTCAACAAGATTTGCTAAACGTAAGTGACATTATTAATGAAGCTAATTCGGTATTATATGACGAACACACAGAAGACGTGCCGATAAGGGAAAATACAAACAATAACAATAACGATACACAACTAAAACAAGGGTCACGCACGTGCAACAGCTTAAAAGCAGAGGAGAGTTCATCTAAAAACATAGCTAAAACCACTAGTAAAAACACTGGTCTCTCATCAAAGGTAAATCAAAAGGTTAAGGTTCAAGGCCACCAAACAGTAAACAATAACAGACGCCAACAATTATGTCAAAGCCAAAGGCTTCTAGCAGTGTTTCGCCAAATAAAAGCGCTGTAAAAGGGAATGCATCCGAAACCCCTGAAGGCCAACCAGGTATATCTGACGTCTTGGCAGCCATCAACAAGTTACAGTTACAAATTACGGATGTCGATAAACGCTTACAGACACTTGAGGTCGTAGAAAAGAAGGTAGATAATCTGGACAGAGATATCAAAAGTCTATGGACATAATTATATACATGACAAAGAGATGGTAACGCAAGAGAAAATAGGTGGTTTAGAAGATAAGTTGGAGTCTGTGCAAATGTCGGCAGGTTTAAGTGCAGATGGTCTAGAGCAAATGAATAAAGAGAATAAACAATTGAAACAGCAAATCACTTACCTTCAATCTCAAAGCATGAGGAATAATCTCATTGTAGGGAATATTCCAGAGGGACCAAATGAGAAACCGGAGGAAACAGAGACTATATTTCGAGGCTTTCTCAAAGGTAAATTGGGTTTGGCTCAGGATCTGGTCGATAGAATGATATTGGAAAGGGTACACAGAATGGGTCCGCCGAATAACACTACCCACAATAATGGCGCTCATTTCAAAAAGGGTCCGAGACGTATAGTTTGTAAATTCAACCAGTTTCAAGATCGTGAGGCTGTACGTAAACAAAGCTCCAAATTAAAGGGCACTGATTTGTACATCACAGAGCAGTTCCCGCCTGAAATTAACATGATAAGAAAAGGTTTGTTTCCGAAGATGAAAGAAGCCAAGAAACAGGGTAAAACATCATGGATAAGTTACGACACGCTTTACATCGATGGAAAAGCAGTGAAAACTGGGTAGGGGGTGCTGGAGGGTGAACTCAAGTGTATGGTATGGAACTGCAACGGTCTGACATTGAACAAGCGATCCGATGACGATTTCTATCGATTATTAGTGGAGAACCATATAATCATTTTGTCTGAATCATGGACAAGTAAGGACTCCATATTGGACTTGGATGGATATACATGTTTTAATTTATACAGAAAATACAGACATAAGAAGGCTAAACGTAACAGTGGTGGGATTGTAATCTATTGTAGAGACGACATTAGTCGTGGAATTTCAGTTGTTAAAAATGTGCATAATTCTTTAGCCTGGTTAAAACTAGATAAGTTATTCTTCAATTTAACAGAAGACCTATTTTTATGTGCCGTGTACATATGGCCAGAAAATTCTCCTTTCACAAGATTGGTAGATTGTGATCTCTTTGAAATGCTGCAAAATGATATAACCTTTTTTGAAAACAAGGGGAAAATATTCATAGCTGGCGACTTCAATGCCAGAACTGCTTGTAAAAATGATTACATTGTATGTGACACTATTTTTAATACGGATACCGATGATTACATTCCCGACAATCCATTGATTAGATTTTCACAGGACAAGGGAAGTAATCCACATGGAAATAAATTAATCGATTTATGTAAAGCAACTTCACTACGTATTGTTAACGGTCGTCTATATGATGATTTTAAAAATGGAAAGTTTACATATTGTAGTAACCAGGGTGCTAGTACAATTGATTATGTTCTTGCAAGGGAATCCAACTTTTCACTGTTCACGCATTTTGCTATAGGCGATTTTAATGAGTATAGCGATCACGCCCCATTACACTTCAATTTGAGTCTTACGAACTTAACAATTAATGAATATGACCGTTATTTTACATCTGAGCGTATATCATGGTGTAATGACCACAAGGAATCATTCCGATCGAATTTAATAGCAAACCTACCTAATTTTAATCGAATTTTAACAGAACATGTGGATAACACTGACACATTAGTAACGTCATTTTCTAATATAATCACCAATATAACGGACCCACTATTTTCAAAAACGACACGCCTGTCACGCGGATTCGACGATCGATATGGTCAGGAGGATAAGAAATGGTTTGACAATGACTGTAGGCAGGCACGCTTTAAATATCAAACAGCACTTCGCAACTATAATCAAGATAGATCGGTTATTAATCATCAAATGTTAATGCAAGAACGCAAAACGTATAAAGGGTTAATAAAGGTTAAACAGCGACGTCATAAACTAAATCAATCGCAAGCATTCGAAAACCTAAAGAAAAGTAACCCTCGACAGTTTTGGAAGTTTTTTAAAGCAAACTCTAAACCTTGTGAAAACAGCATCCCGATTGATGATTTTAAAACGTACTTCAATCAAATGTTTCAGGGTATGTCGTCTGCCACAAATCAAAATGCGGAAGAATTTTGCGCATCGCACGATTTCGATGATCTAAACCCAACTTATCAAGAATTGGACGAGTGTATTACTTATGAAGAGGTCACAAAGTGTATCAAATCGCTCAAGCGTAACAAAGCTTGTGCCGCAGATAGGCTATTGAATGAATATTTTTTAGAGTCGTGTGACATACTCGCAGGTCATATCACGGAGGTTTTTAATATTATTTTAAATTCGGGTTCTTTTCCAGAGGCTTGGACAAAGGGTATTATAGTCCCAATCCACAAGAAAGGGTCACGATCAGATGTAGATAACTATAGAGGAATAACTTTACTGAGTAACTTTGGAAAACTGTTCACTAGTGTAATTAACATGCGTATAACCAAATGGTGTAATGAAAATGAGAAGGTCTCAGACGCTCAGTTCGGTTTCCGTGAAGGACGATCAACGGTCGATGCAATCTTTATTTTGAACTGTTTAGTACAAAAGTATCTAATTAAAAATAAACGTTTATATTGTGCTTTCGTTGATATGCGCAAATGTTTTGACAGTATTTACCGTAATGGTTTATGGTACAAATTGTATAAAATGGGAGTTAACAGTAAGCTGTTGCGTATTATTCGTTCTATGTATATGTCTGTCAAATCTTGCGTGCGTCATTGTAATGAATACTCTCAGTACTTTGATATAGCGGTCGGTCTTCGTCAAGGGGAGATAATTTCGCCAATCATGTTTAATCTCTTTATAGATGACCTGGAAATGTTTTTACAATCTGGGGTAGATAGTGGAATAACGATAGACGATATATGTATTTTAATCTTATTATTTGCAGACGATATGGTAATTTTAGCCGAAAGTCCCAGCGATTTACAACAGTCATTAAACAACCTAAGCCAGTATTGCGACAACTGGGGTCTTGCAGTCAACACAGATAAAACAAAAATAGTAGTTTTCAGGAAAAGAGGCAAATTACGCGTACACGAACAATGGATATATAAAAATTCTGCGCTAGAAGTAGCGAATGATTTTAATTACTTAGGCTGTACTTTTAATTTCACGGGCACTTTTTTACTCAATAATCAAACACTTTATGGTAAAGGCCTCAAAGCGATGAACGTTTTAATAGCAAACCTAAAACGCCATAACACACCGCCAAAAGTAGCCCTACAGTTATTTGATGCCTTTGTTGCACCAATCCTTTTTATGGTTGCGAAGTTTCAGGCTTCACTACTGCCGACAACCTAGAGAAACTGCATCTCAAATTCTGCAAAACAATTTTGGGTGTTCGGCAATCCACCAGCACCGCCGCTGTTTACGGTGAATTGGGTAGATACCCACTGTATATAAATAGATACGTACAAATTGTAAAATATTGGTTTAAAATAATGCAAACACAGAATGTTATATTATCTACACTGTCCGCACATATGATAAGTCAGAGTGAACATGACTCAAATAGTTGGTTTCTTAAACTAAAACAACTTTTAAGTAGATATGGTTTTGCATATATCTGGGAAAACCCACTGAACGTTCATGTAAAATCGTTCATCTTGGTCTTTAAACAACGATTAATCGATGAATTTTTACAGAAATGGTACCATGATATCGAATCAGGCCGAGCACTAGATACTTTATATAAATTTGTAAAAGTCGACTTTGGCTTAGAAGATTATTTGAATTTTAATATTAGTAGGGAATTGCGTGTATGTTTAACTAAACTGCGAACGTCAGTCCATGGCTTACGTGTAGATTCTGGAAGGTTCGCCAGTCACGCAATAGCTCGCCAGGAACGTATATGCGAGTTTTGTGAGGCTGGCGAAGTAGAGGACGAGTTCCATTTCATCTTTAAATGTTCTGCTTTTACAGACTTAAGGCTTCAATTCATAAATAGAAAGTATTTAAGAAATCCATCAATGTTCCAGTTAATTAACCTTATCCGCTCGAATTCAAAGAAAGAAGTCACAAACCTTTCTATGTACTTAAAGCATGCATTTAAGAGGCGAGCGCTTAATGTTTAAGATAAGATTACTTTTTTATATGTGTATGTATAAGTAATTCAAATATGTATTTGTTATGCTATCATACAAATAGCTTCTCAAAATATCTTGAATTTTGTAGATATATCATTGTTAGTTGGAAGCATACGTCACTTAACTAGGTGTTTTATTTTCATGTTTTCCGTGTGCATTACGGGCCGGTGCCATATTACCTTTTATATGAGTATTAGTTTATGTATGCAACCTTTTTTCTGGTCTCAAATTACACTCAATGTAAGGAATTTAATTTAAAATGATAAGTGTCTGAGTACGTATTCATACCTCAACTGACGTATAGATGTGCATATGTATTTGTACCTGTTATATGAATATTCTTGTAGGTATGCAACCTTTTGTCTGGTCTCGACTTGCATTTAATTGATAAAAGTCTGAGTACGTATCCATATCTAAACTGACGTATAGATGTGCATATGTACTTTTACATATAACCCAATACGCATCATTCCCTTTTGATTGCTCTCCATAAGTTAACTTATTTATATGATAATTTATTTTTTCTTTCTTAATCTCTTTTTTTTTTCTATTTGATTTTCTTTCTTTTCTTTCTCGATTCATGTGATAAATATTTTTTCATTGTACTTATGTAAATATGACCATAAACTGTAATGTTTGTGTCAATAAAATTATTTCTGATTCTGATTCTGATGAAATAAACAACACTTTTATAGATGGTCTAGTAATAATTGTAATTGTGTAAAGAAACTATAGAGTTTATTATGTAGTAGCGCGTGTATAAGTCACCAAACGTTCGTTATGCCCTATAATATTAAATAGAGTTATGGGGTAAAGGGTAAGGGTAAAACAGAAAAGGGATGGTAGGACATGCAGGGACGGAGGGTTATGTATACAATGATTAGAACAACTATGACTGAATAAAAAACTAAAGAAGTATAAAAAATCTAAGCAAATGGAACATTGCTCCTAAATGAAATAATGAACAAGATGTGTTTGCAATTAAAATTGAGACTAATCAGAGAGATTTTTTCTTGGTCAATTGAACCACCGGACGAAAGGTAAACAAACAAAATGGCTGCCAATGGAGGATAAACTGAAAAACATGTAATTTAAAATAAAGTTGAATAATCATGTCAGACTCCGAACGAGAGTAATCAACCCAAGGCCCAAAAGGCCGCACGCTTCCGCCGATATTACCATTCGCTGTAGTCTTTAGCTTTTTGACTTCTATCTTCAATAACGTGTTGTGTTGTGGTCTTCTATAATGTATTATGTTTATATTAATTGTAGAGCGCATCCCGATAAAGCGTCAGCCCGCTGCGACGATTATCGTAAAGTGGAGTGAGTGAGTGATCAAAACGAGTTCGACCTAACTATGTGTAATTAGTTCCCGTGCGGACTTACAATATATACATGAGTGATCTTATGTTGACCAATCAAATTCTTGTTGTTCACGTGCAGAATAACATGATATACTTGAGTGATTTTGTACTGACCAATCGATCTCTTGTTGTTATGTTAATTAACTGATTTTACGAAGTCTCGCAAAATCACGCCAATTACAACAATTATTACTTCTGCACCATTATCCTATACAGTGATCTCCCTTCTCATTTGGTTTATGATCTGGAAGGATTATATTTCTTTAAATTTGTTTTGATTCAAAATCTGTATCTGTGGATTGTTTTTAGTTTAAGACAGTTGGACCTAGACCTAATCAATTAAAAAAAAAATGGCAAAATATGTCAATTCTGATGGAGTTGCATTATTCGTAACCATAGTAATTTGTTACCTTATTAAAAGAGTGGGAGAAAAATACATGCATCAAAAGACTAGTGTATTAATACTTTGACGAAGAATCTGTGGTTCGAGGAAAACATATTGCATGACCATTACTGACCATACAGATGAAATTGTCAGTTATTCATGAATTTGACTCGCATATATAGTTAAGAGGTTTTGGTGTTTTTGATTTTTTTTTGTGTCAGACAGTGTCAAATGTTCTTTTAACGCTTTCCCAAACAATAACGACATTTGACCACTTTGTTGCAGACGCCTTTAGAAAATGTGGGAAAAGGAGAAATTGCTCGTAACGAGCAATTTTTCATTTTGCCACATTGATTTCTGCCCTATCAGAAGAATATTTTACAATTCCATCACATTTTGAAATGTCGTCTGCAAACTCTTTCAATTTGGGACAAATGAAAATTTGTTGTTTGGGAAAGTGTTAACTTACGTGTTAACGGAGACGTAACCATTATCTTAAAACGTTCCACACTATCAACATATGTGTCGAAAAGTTCAGCGGTCACAGTTTCCAGTTTATTTGCTAAGTCAAATGATATTTGAAGTTTTCGATACCAAGACTTGCAATTCCCAAGTTGACGACACTGTGATATGCCTTCAAATAGCTCATTTGTAAGAAAAGATATGTGGTCCATGATATTATACAAGTTTTTGACAGCCAAACTATAAGCCCGCTTATTTGAGTATGAACATATTGTGGATGTACACATTTCTTTGGCGTCTCTATGATGTTTGGGTCACATGACTTTGGCTGTGGTCACATGATTTCTGTGAAGGCAGTGGTACTGTACTGCAATGTAGCAAAGGGAATATTCAGTTTGCCCCAAAATATGTTTTCTATTTATAAGAAATTGATTAACTGCATGTTAGAAAGGATGATATACAAGAAGACTAAAAGAGTAGGATATTGTAACAAAATAATGGAAAATGATTATACTAATCAAAATGATTTTCATGATGGTAGTATGAAGAAAACGAGCCATTCTGTGTAAAATTTCTGAAAAGGAGCACCTTTTCATGAGCTACATATCATTATAGTGTGCCCTTTGGACTTCTTCTGTTTGTTATAGTATTCTAATCACATTCAAAGTTTGAATTTTAAAACTGGCAAATGTGCTCGCCATGTGTTCCATGACATTCTAGGATGGTTAAATTGATCATTCTGACCTGATAGCTTTTTGTAAATGAGTTATCAGATCTAGCATCTCTGGTTAGATGTCTGTGCTTCCAATACTGATTTGTTAACCTTTTATAGTAATTAAGTAAATTGTATTATAGTGACAATGTGTAATGTACATCTGAATATACAATTACATAATAACAATATTTACCACATGTCAGTCACTTTAAGGTCAAAACATGAATTACATAAAATACAATTAAATTTAACCAACTTGTTATGAAAAACCAAGGTCATATTAAGTTTTTGATGTTAAAAGTTTTAAGTGAAAATTGGAAACAGAAATAAAGATGATTGACATTTCATCAGCAGCACCACTTAAGCATTCTGTTCAGTTTGATGATGTTTGGAAAGACTGCAATAAAACAGTATTGGCAGGTGTAATTACCTTTGGCAATCAACATAGACAGATTTTGATGAATTCGGAACATATCATGGCAAAAAATGCATTAGTTTATTCAAAGTGCAATGAAGTCCCTTGCAGAACATGATGGCAGGAAATGAAAACAATAAAATGGTTTATTTAATCGTTGTGCTTTGAGACCGACACTCTATCCCTAGATCAATTTCTTCGAATTATGAATACATGTATCTCAACAAACTATCATTTTATCAGTGGAAACAATATCTTGAACCTGAAACAAACCATAGTTCAATCCTTTCTCTCTGAATACCTGATGGTTTTTGATGCATAGTGTGTGTTTTGAATCGACTGTTCCCCGGTTTTCTCATATGCCTCAATACTACCCTTATATTTGTAACTGTACGGACTCTTACTGGTTGTAGATATAAAACAAACACGTAGGCTCCAATTATGTCTTTTAACTCAATGGTTATTTACACATGCGATGTCTGTCATATTTACAAAGATCATCTACCTCTCCCGCAGTGTAGGCTCTAGCGGCTATAAAATACAACAATGAACAAACAATAAGTAATAAAGAAACAAATCTCTCCTATTTACTATAAAGAAGACTCAATTAATAAATACTCTTGAATGACAATCAATTGTTCTTAAATTACTATTTAACAATGTCAATTGGTTGTCCTTTTATAACTACTGCTAGGAAACTGATGAATGTAGATGACGTTTATTTCTCAAGTAAAAGCTAATAAAATTAAACACATGAAAGGGACAGTACAGCACAGCACACAATGGAACTTACCAATTTATAAAATTGCTCGCTCCCACTAACTCACACATTTCCGTCTACACGTGGTGCTGTCAGTGCTGTAACAAGAATCCATGCAACCCATAAGATAACATGAAATGAACTATAAAATAGACTTTTGACTCATTGCAGACGCTCAAATGCTATTCGTCATAGAATGCACAAAAACACTTTATTAAAAATAATTAAATGATACATAGCCAAATAAATAATTCATTCCAGCATATTACAGTCAATTCAGCATGGCGCGAAAGGTTAACAAAGACACAAAAGAAAGTACCCTTTACTATTTTTGTGGTGTTCACTGTTCAAAGTCTGTGTTATAAATGAATTGACTATAATCTGGCCAAACTGGTTTGAGTACAATAAAATCATAGACTGGCATACAAACTATCTAAAAAACTTTTAATTATGGACAAGGAATTTAATGGACGAAACTGAAAGATTTAAAAACATGACCTGGCTACATACTCCCGCTCTGTCAAAATGACGTCTCGTCATCTACCAAAATATAGTCCAAGTCAACAGTCATAAATACTAAACTAAGTAGGCTTCTCTAAGATCTACTTACACAACTATGTATGAAGTAACTACATACATGAACAAACAAAAATAATTTCAATAGACAATAAAAAAGTTGTCAAGTTACACTACTTATAGTATAACTTGTTTTATGATACAAAATATTGTAGTAAATTACACCTTTTCGGTCTAATCATTTTCCAATTTTGTACATTCCTCCTTTTTTTCAAATGGGCTCCGACCTCATGAATCAGCGGTACAAAACAAACATAAGCATAGGACTATATAGTAATTTTATTAAGTACAAGGAGAACATAATTTAAAAACAGTACATAAATAAAATCATGATTTCATAACTGTTTCAACAAGCTTATGAGCTGTCAGCGTATCCACTTCAGATAAAATACCAGACTTTACTAGAATATCCAGGGCTTGAATTCTGGTATCCTCTGTAATTCGGTACGTAAGGTAGTCACCATACCTCTCAGGTGGCTTTCTTAGTCTTGTAGTTCTTTTTGGGGTTGGAACTGGTCGTGGTGATGGCATCGGTTCAGGAAGTTTGTTACCAGTAATGCTGTTGTCATATGAGGGCAATTTTTGATCTTCCGGTGGCAACGACTCTACTTCTTTATCTTCATCAACCAACATCTTCTCTTCCGTTTCTGTGCCATCAACATGGAGGTCTTGCTGACAAGATAAATGAGAATTCTCATGAAAATGTGTATCATTTTCAACACTTATATTATTATATATGGGTTTTACATCACATCAACATTATTTCAGTTATGTAGCGATGCCCGACCCTTAATGATGGAGGAAGACCCCATACTCAACTGCCCATAAGGGCTGGTCAAGGAGGGTAGAACCATCGGCATTCCGTAAGTCAGTCGGGAGACTGCCTCTCATGAAAATTCATATCCCTCTCAGGATTTGAACCCACGCGGAGAGGGGCCATGTGATTTCAAGTTCTGTACTCTAACCACTAGGCCACGGAGGCCCCATTTTCAACACTAGTTTCTACACTAATAACATCATTATCTTCAGGTAATTCAAGGTCATTATCCCTCGACAAATTGTCGGGATTACATGTTGGAGTTTCTCTTAATTCCACTAACTGATTCTCATAAATATCATCGTCATCATGGGCGTCCCCATCCATATGTACTCGCTGAGCACAGTCATCATATTCCGAATCAGAATCGTGGTCAGTTGTGATATCACCTGTTTCATCATCTTTGGATGCATCCTCTTTGTCTGATATAACATGATATTCAGACATGGTTTCTTCTACAATTAAATCATCATCTATGTTTTGGTTATGAATCAAAAAGAGATGATTTCTGTGCAGAGTTCGTTCTCTACCGGACTCTTGCGACTTGACCTTGAAAACGGGTATGTCATATCTAGGTTGTTCAATTACGACATAAGTATCAGACTCAAATTTGTCCGCAATCTTATGTTTGCCTTCAAAGGCTAATTTCTTCACTAAAACAGTATCACCTGTGGATAAGCTTACTGCCTTAGCCTTTTTGTCATAATTTGTCTTCTGTTTCAGTTTGGCTTTGTTTGAATGTTTCACGGCAATCTGGTGTGCCTTTTCCATGGACATCTGGAGATGTTCAAGGTATTCTCCTACAGATGAAACAGACGGTTCATCGTTGGCCTGTCCAAAAACTAGGTCTACTGGTAGTTTGGGTTTCCTTCCAAACAGAAGTTCGTATGGAGATGTTCTTGTTGTTTCGTGAGGAATACAGTTGTAATAAGATACAAGAGGTTTAATAAATTGTTTCCAATCTCTCTTGTGTTCTTCCTCTAAGGTACCTAGCATGTTCAACAGGGTACGATTGAAACGTTCTGGACCAGCATTTCCTTCCGGGTGATATGGGGTTGTATGGCTTTTCTTAATCCCTAGCAAGCTACAGAGTTTTTGTACTATCTGGCTCTCAGAATTAGCGCCTTGGTCCGAATGTATCTGGGTTGGAATTCCAAAATGTACAAAGAACTCGTTGAATAAAGCTTCTGCTGTTGTGTGGGCTGTTTGATTCCGAGTAGGAACTGCTTTCGCAAATTTGGTATAGTGGTCTGTTATCACAAGGATATTGCCTATATTCCCTTTGCAAGGCTCCAAAGTTAAAAAATCTATGCAGACCAATTCCAAAGGATACGAGCTATTAACATTTACTAGTGGTTCTTTTGACACCTTAGCTTTGCGTCTTATACATCTGTCACAGGATGTAATCCACTGGGATACATCAGCAGTTATGCCTGGCCAGTAAAATCTATCTCTTATTAACCTTAAAACTCTCGCCTGTCCTGGATGTCCCATGTCACTGTGTAAAGACTTCAGAATGTCTTTTCTCAAAGAAGTCGGAACTACCAGCTGTTCAATGATCTGATCTTCATCTTTTACTGTCCTAAACAATATGCCTCTTTTTAACTTGAAGTTCTTAAACTGCTTTCTCATAGCCAAATCTTCTTTGGACGTTTGTGTCTTTGGCATCCTTTGATCCATGACGGCAATTCTCCATTTGTCAATTACTTTATCTTGTCTCTGAGCGGTACGTATTTCTCGATATTCTTTTTGAGCTAAAAGTTGTCCAGGCTCCTCCATGACATCAGCCAAGTTTATAGGATTCGTTGTAAGAATGTCTATAAACGGGGGAGTGATTGCTTGGCAAATAACTTTAACAACATCATCCTTTATATCTACTCTGAGTCTGATTTTCCTCAGGAATGTTATCGTATGGATACCGACTAAGTCCATCTGCATCTGCATTCTTGTATCCAGACCGATAAGAAATGTCAAAGTTATACTCGCCAAGAGCCGAGGCCCATCTTTGTCCAGTAGCATCGAGTTTCGCTGTGGTAAAGACATAAGTAAGTGGGTTGTTGTGTGTAAGAACCTTAAAATGATTGCCTGCTAAATAATCACTAAACTTTTCTGTTACAGACCACTTTAAGGCTAACAACTCTAGTTTAAAAGCACTGTACTTCTATTCAGCTTTATTTAAAGCTCTACTAGCATACGAAATTACTCGTTTTTTTCCATCCTGCATTTGGTATAACACTGCGCCTAAAGCTTTACTTGATGCGTCAGTGTGTAGTTCGAAAGGCTTACTAAAATCCGGATAGGCTAATATAGGTGGCGACGACAAAAGTTCCTTTAACTAGTCGAACTGTGCCTGTTCTATCTCTGTCCAATTCCAGGACTTTGTAACTTTATGACCTTTCTTAACTGATGTAGGTTGAAACAATTCTGATAGAGGTCTGGCAATTTTGCTGAAGTCTTTTATAAACTTTCGATAGTAGCCAGCGAAAGCCAAGAAGGAACGCAATTCATCAGCATTAGTTGGGGTAGGCCATTCCTTTATCTTCTGTATTTTGTCCGGGTCAGTCTCCACTACGTCTTCACTAACCACGTGTCCCAGGAATTTGATATGCGTCCTAAAGAAGTGACATTTCTCGGAGGCAAGCTTGAGATTCGCTTCTCGAAGTCGAGTAAAGATAAGGTTTAAACGCTCCAAGTGTTGCTCAAAGGAATTACTAAATACAATAAGGTCATCGAGATAAATCACACATATTTTCATGTTGTAATCACCTAAGATATCTTGCATAATACGCTGATATGTCGCAGGACTATTACAAAGACCAAACGGCATTTTGTTATACTCATAAAAACCTATCGAGCCCACTGTGAAAGCAGTTCTTTCCTTGTGGGTGTCCTCAACCTCTATCTGGTGGTAACCAGATTTCATATCGATCGTCGAGAAATACTTTGATCCATGTAGACAGTCGAAAATCTCTTCCATGCGTGGAAGGGCACAAGAATCTTTGATAGTCATATTGTTCAGTTGACGATAGTCTACACATAACCGTAGTTTCCCGTTTTTCTTTCTCACAAGGACTACATTCGAAGTATAGTGAGACTTTGATGGTCTTATAACCCCCGCAGCCAGCAACTGTTCGATATGCTGCCTGACCTCTTCCACCATATTAGGGGGTACACGCCTATGTCGCTGTTTAAACGGAATGTCTGTTAAAAGATCATCTCCTGTTAACAGCCTCTATGCAGAGGCTAATGAACCTTCTCTATATTACAGAAGGGAAAGACTATCTCTTCAATACTTTTTAAAATTGAAATCCAATCCTTTTAACCCTACTCATCGAGTAGTTTTTAACCCCCAATACAAAAGCCTTTTTCAACAGAAACCAAATGCTATTGCCCCATTTGGTATTCGCATGGAGCCCATTATAGATAATCTTTGGGTAGACACTGATTCCATAGCCCAGTACAAGTTATCTGACATACCTCCATGGACACAGCAAACTTTTTATTTGATCTTACCTCTAATGAGAAATCAGAAACAGATAGAGCTATCTTTCACAGTAAATATAGAGAGATAAAAGAACAATATTCTTCCTACAAACCTATATACACTGATGGATCCAAGGACGGTGATTTCGTTGCAGCTGCAGCTATATATGGAGAAAGGGTTAAGAAATGCCGCCTTCCAGACAAGTCTTCTATCTTCTCTGCAGAGATAAGGGCTATTGATCTAGCCCTTAACCTGGTGAAAAATGCAAATTCCACCCGATTTATTATATTTTCTGATTTTCTATCAGTACTGCAAGCCTTATCAAATCAAAAGTTGGAGAACCCTTTGGTATGCCAAATTATTCAAAGGATCTCTCATATTTTGTCTTCAAACAGACTTGTGTTCTGTTGGCTTCCAAGCCACACTGGTATCATGGGTAATGAACATGCGGATAGATCCGCTAAATCAGCTCTTAATCTTCCCATTTCAGATTTTAAAGTACCATACACCGATTTTAAACCTTCTATTTTAACTTACATTACATCCATCTGGCAATCAAAATGGAATGCTGATGTTTTTAATAAATTGCATTCAATTAAGCCTACCCTCGGAGAATGGTACCCTTCTTACAGGTCCGTACGAAGAGAGGAAGTTACAATTGCACAAATCCGAATTGGTCATCCACACATTACACACTCCTGGCTCTTGGCTAAGGAAGATGCACCTGAATGCATTCCATGCAATGCACCCTTTACCATCAAACATATATTGCTCGATTGCATTGATTTTCAAAGAATTCGTGCAAAATATTTCAATGTCAACACTATTTATGAGCTTTTTGACACTGTCAGGATTGAATTAATTCTTTCCTTTCTCAAAGAAATTGGAATTTACAATAAATTGTGATTCCTTACATATCTTAAATATATATATATATATACATTTATCAATATCATTTTCTCATCACACACTATTTATTTAATATCACACATTCATTACAAACAATCTATCAACAATCATTAATTTTTTACAAATTTTCTATATACTTTTGTTTATTAATTACAAATTCTTATTTATTTTTTCTTTAAACAAATATATTTTAACCTGTTAATATTTTTAATATACATTCATCCACATCATCATATTGCGCGCTTAATGACCTTAGCTGTCGATGCGCCTTAAAACACCATTCATTCATTCATTCTAACCACTAGACCATCACGGGACACACCAGACCCCTTGCTTAACTGATGAGAACTTTTGATATTCTGTAAATCAGCAGGGAGACTGCCTTGCATGAAAATTCAAATTTTATGCTACTGCTTTTGAAACCGTGCAAAGAGGAGCTTTGTAACTTAAAACATGGCCACAGTAGCCTCACAACTAAGAATGAGATGAATTGAACATACATTAAGATTGTTAAAGAATTCCAGTCTGATCTACCTTTTGATTTAGAAGCTGATATCATATCACAATCAACAAAAGTTTCATAGTTCCTAAATATGAGAGATCACATTTTCTTTACAGTATTTGATAGAAATCATCGCAACAATGAGCAGCAACAGTAATGACGATGAACCTTAAGTGTTCAAGTCATGAAATAAACTTCTGTTCTGTTCTGTTCTGTTCAGTAATTTTACTTAACCATTTCTTTAATTGTTTCTGAAGCATGATGATTTCTATTAATTATGGCTTTGGCAGACTCCACAATGACATTGTATGTGTCCTCTCTCTGATCCATTTCTTCCTGTTAAATGTAAACAATGTTAATTAAGGGATGACTCTATAGAAATCTTGTAAAATAAGTGCATAAAATGGCACAGTAATTTACTTACCGTTTTTGATCCACTTCTTCCTGTTCAATGTAAACAATGCTAATTATAGGATGACTATAGAAATCTATAGAAATCTTGTAAAATATGTGCATAAAATGGCACAGTAATTTACTTACCATTTCTCTAATTGTTTCTACAGCATGATGGTTTCTATTAATTATGCATTTGGCAGACTCAACAATGGCCTTGTATGCATCCTCCTTTTGATCCATTTCTTCCTGTTTAATGTAAACAATGTTTATTAAGGGATGACTCTATAGAAATCTTGTAATCACAATAATAATGCATTATTACACAGCAAGGTGTGCAATGCTAGTAATAGAAGCTATTACATACCTGGAGTTTATGATAGTGACAGCGTAAAACCACAGCCAACGAACGTAGACAAAACACAACACACAGATGAGCAATCGTATCAACTCGGCAATCCCCGTAACAAGTCGGTAGATATACCTCGTAGGCAGTACATGAATACACCAGAAATCCTGGGGTAATTCGCCTTATTTCCGGCGGATAACGCAAAATGCACACAGGCACTAAATATGTATTTAAATACACACAAATTGGTTATATATCACAATTGAATGTTTTTTTTCTCTTTTCATTAAAGATGATCATATGAACACATCTTTGTTTCATAATTTGTCAATCGGCTCTTTCCGGCATTCCCCGGCTTGTGACGGGGATTGCCGAGTTGATACGATTGGCCCTTCGTTGCTGACCTACTTTCAAAAATGGCTCCCCATTACCTCAGAGGTTATTTTAAGAAATGGCCGAGGTGTTCCGAATGACAGATGAGGAGCAGAACACTGGGTTTTATAGCTGCTAATGGTCCAGGCTAAAACCTCTTAATCAGGGCCACAGAATCACCGGAAGTCGTCCTTAGCCACAGATACAACAATAAGTTCATTAAATGGCACAGTAATTTTACCCTTCCTCTAACTGTTTCGGCAGCATGATGATAATTTCAATCATCGCTTCAGCAGACTGCACAACTGCCTTGTACATCTCTCTGTCATCCATTTCTTCCTGTTAAATGTAAATAATTTAAATTAAGGTATGACTACAGAAATCTTGTAAGATAATTGAATCAAATGGTTTCATCATGTGTTTTTTTTTAAATTAGGAAAACTTTAACTTAAAATGCAATGCATTATTTTACAATGGACAGAAGAATTGATGAATTTAATATGCTAATGCTTGAACATTTCAAATGCTGGGTTTCTTGGAACGTTACCCTAAGACCTTCACTGAAAGACGTTATCCGTTGGTTTTTTTTCTGAGCACTATATCTGCGCATCCAAGGGAGATGATAGATCTTTTACCGAAGAGGTACTTGTATAGTAGTCGAATAAACGTTTTTATTTGGATGACATACTTGTATGTAAAACTTTTCAAAGAAAAATCATAACCCTGAAACTATAAAAGGCTGTTAACATTATTTTATATTGCACATGCATATTACGCCCCAAGCTTCTATTTTTCTAGTTTTAGGTTATTCTAGTCATTTTTATGATTTTTTTCAAATACAGTTACAATGTTTTTTGGAGTACACGGTATTATTGCATTACTTTATTGAATATGTCGGTGAAAATCTATAATTTGTGAATGTAAGAATCTCTTTGATGGGATTCTTTTGATTGTAAATTGTGAAAAGTTCAAAGAGAAAGCCATCAAATTTTAGTGGATAATCCAGTTTTGTAGAAATTAATCTAATTCATAAGGCTGCTGTATTTTTGTATTAGGTTAAAAAAATGTGTAGAATTTTTTTATAGCTCTCTGTTACATTGTTGGATACACTTGAAATTTAATACAAACATGCATGTACTTGTTTTCAAAATGTAATATACTACACAACAAAATATAGACATTAGTCTAGCAAGATATATTGGTTACTGTAGCACATTATCTACAGGAAACCAGAACAGGTAAAAGATTACTTGCATTCAAACATAATCCACATAAATAAAGCGTGGCTGGTTTCACTCAATGTGATACAAAGGAGACAAAAGAATGGCTTTCAAAAATATGACATCATGACGCCAGTTCCTCTGAGTTACAAGACATTGACAGGATTTGTATAGAAACTAGATTTTGTATCCTGCAGATAGAAAAGAAATGTTCGGACTAAATATGACGTCAAACAGTGATGTTAAATTGCTGAGTGTGTGTTGCACCCAATAAGTCATCAACAGAACGATTTAGAAACGATCCAGTCAATAGGAAAATACCAACTTTGAAGTCCAGCTATTGTTTACAGATGTCATTCAGGTTTCAAATTCAGAACATGTCGATCCAAGGAATGGTTGACCATTTGTGACTGGATGTTTAATTGAGGGAAGAATAAAAGAAGTCAATCAAGCGGACAGGAAAACAAAGGTTAGAACAATTGCAAACTAACTTGATGTCTCAAGCTTTACCACTGATGGAATTTCAACAGAGAGACCAGGCATGTCTAAAGATTTTGCACGCAGGCCGCAGCAGCTGCTTACGGATATGGAAAAGGAGCTATGAGTCCCTTGTTTCCAGATGTTTCTAATCCGCTTTAACGCAGAAAGAATGGATTTCTTTCAGGACTATAACAATGGATTAGATCTTGCTCCATCACCTCACTTTGGAAATCATAGCTATGTCATCCAGTATGGAACATTCTATGACACAGATGGGAATAAGTTTTCTAAGTTTTGAGGTATTGGAACACCCACCTTGATCCAATTGACATCCAAGTTAAAGGTTACTTAGTTTGTCAGCTGAAATTCCCAAACAGAGGCACAGTTGTGTGTCGTCATGATGTGAAGGCTGGTATGCTGAAACAAGAAAAATGAATAAGAAATCACAGGAAGTTTGTCAACATTGCTGGTGACTTTGATGAGAAATTGCAACAATTGTTAGAATTAAGTGATGCTTTGAATTGAACATTGTCATAAAATAAATTACCATTCTTTTGGTATGTGTTATGTACGTTTTCATATTGTGCAGGAACAATTAACTACTTATTATCTTAATGATTTCATCATTGAAAAAAGTTGTTAGGTGATATATTGTTAGAATCTAGCACCTTCCTTATGTTAGATATGTTTAAAGTGCTAGTGTTTGACAGAAAGGCAATTTTAAGAGTGAATGTAAATGAATGTAAATTAATTGCATCCTTCCATCATGTAATTTTTTAAACCTACTGTGAGGCAGATTTTATTGCGAGAGAAAAAATTGTATTGCTCAACAAAAGTATATTTTCATTATGAATTTGATAGAAGCCACTGCGTAAAACGAAAGATATATTTTACCTTTGTTTATCACATTGGTTTCTTAAATTTTCTGCTACAAGTGCGAAAAACTTGTCTTTTTTAATATTTAATTTCCAAAACGAATGATGTATTGATTAAATATAATGTGTATGGTAATCTTGATAAAGTGAGAAAAGGTGTACATATAAAGCCCAACCAAAAGATGCGCTAGATTTGAAAAAAGAAAAAAGTATAAGAGGTAAAGATACACCATTAAAAAGATGAGAATAAAGGATTAAATCATCACAAAAATTGTGTGTGATATCCAAGAAAAAGAAGCCTTGAAATGAAAAAGAAATTACAGAGAAAAAAAAGTATATTTGAAGCGCCACCAAAAGAGGCAGAATTGCACCATACAAAAATGTATTTAGTTTTGTTGATGGCTATTCCATACCTGTGTGTATATATATGTATGTTGTGATACTTTTAAAGGTCTAAATCCTTAACTTAATTAAGGTTCTGGAACTGTAAGAAGATCGTTGCATAGCTCAATACTGAGTGGTAGCAACTTTATGAAGCTTTGTCACAAATGAAAAGGGTTTACCAATAAATGTTTTCCATTATAACCTCAATTAGGGAAAATAATCAATTCAGAAACATTTAAGCCTATGGGAAATTAAATCTTTCTGTCATGATAAGTCTGTTTGATTTTTGAGAGAAAAAACTCAAGGTAGAAGGAGATGCACTACATGACTTCGATTAAGATTTCAAAAAGAAATTCAAACTCTACCACAGAAAACAGGAGAAAATCAATTTGATCAGTTTTCAGGGAAGACAATTAATTAACTCATGAAAAAAAAATGAGAACAAGGGGGAAAAACAACAACTTATACCAAAATGCTTTATATTTATTCAGATATTATAGTCATATTATGTGTAGAAACATTAGAAAATGTGACATATTAACAGGAACCTTAATGTCCCAGTGATTTTACCCAAACATATCTTTAATCATTCATTAATGTGGGGAAAGGTTAAATTGTTCATGAAAAGTTATCTTGTCCGAGGATATCCGATAACCCATTACCAAACGCCAAATTTTCGACTGTCCCAAACTGAACGAGTTGGCAGACGACATTTCAAAATGTGATAAAATTGAAAAAATTATATTTTGATAGGTCAGAAAAAATTGTCGGAAAAGAAGAAATTGCTCGTTAATAGCATGTTCTCCTTTTCACACATTTTCCAGAGTCATCTGCAACAAACTGGCCAAAGGTTATAATTGTTTGGTAATGGGTTAATACAGTATACAAGTTATTTAGAAAGCTCCTACCGTCAAGTCTTCTGTATGACTAGCATTTTAAGGGTTTATTCTCCTTATACCCCATCATTATGTATCATTCCAGTATGATTGCTTTAAACAAGTTTGACTGTATATTCATGTTAATCCCCAAGCATTAGATGGCTCAAGACATTATTGAAACAATTGGAGAAATAGTCTGTTGAAAGTATTATTTTCCAATGTTACCAAGGTTTTTAATTTAGGTATTCCACCCCTGATGGAGAAAAATCATTAGATTTAACAGAACAAATACTGTAATAAATCCAGAATTATTGACATTCATTCTATAAATATTAATTCGAAATCAGGCATTGGGAAAAGTTGCTTAGTGCATGTCTTTGAAATGATAGATACCTTCACAAAAACTTCTCAATTCATTCTTTAACCAAATCAAATACAAGTTTACCAACAGGTGTTGAATACATTAAGTGAAAAGAGTTATTCATAAATGTAGTCTTCTGTTATTTTCGTTTCATTTGACAGGGAATAGTTTAAATGTTAGACATAGGATACTATGTTATGATAGAAAGAACAATATGTCAGTGCCTATTCAAAGAAATAAGAATATTTGATCAAGCATTTAGAATTATTATACAGCCATTTGTTATTATGGTAAATCTTTTGTAAAGAGGTGCTTAAACACTACATTATAGACTTGCCACTATTTAAGAACTTGTCAATCTTCAATAACAGGCTTCTCATTGTTTTAGACTATTTGTAACCCATTACCAAACAGTAACAACGCTTGACCACTTTGTTGCAGACAACTCTGGAAATCATTGTGGGAAAAGAAGGAATTGCTTGCTACAAGAAATTTCTCCTTTTTCCACAATGTGTTCTACTCCATCAGAAGATATTTTCCCAATTTCATCACATTTTGAAATGTCCTCTGCAAACTCTTTCAATTTGGGACAGTAGAAAAGTTGGCTTTTGGTAAAGTGTTAACCTGCATTATAAACTTCCCATTGTGTTATGAAATGAACAACCTTATAAATGCAAAAATTAAAAGAAAAAAGAATAAAGGGTTGAAATTTAAATGATAAAATACCTTATAATACATTTATATGTTCTAGATCTTATAATAACACTAAAAATGTTTTTTATGCTATGGTACCTCAGGGATTTTTTTCCTTTCAAAAACACAAGGGCATGCAACCTGGCAGTCTATAATCACTTGTCCTTTCAAAAACACAAGGGCATGCAACCTGGCAGTCTATAATCACTTGTCCTTTCAAAAACACAAGGGCATGCGACCTTGCAGTCTATAATCACTTGTCCTTTCAAAGAAACAAGGAAGAATACCTTCCTATTATTCATCCATCTTTGTTCTAAAAATAAAATCACAAATTCTACCCCCTTCCATCCCACCCTCCTCAGAAAAAATACAAGATAAATCACAAAAACGCAGCAAGAAAAAGATGTGGGCTATCTTTTTTGATATGCAAGTTGTATTGAATGATTGCTAGCACCAAAATACAACATATGTGATATTATCTTGAAGCTTATTTCTTTCTTTATGTTGACTGTTCTCATATTTTAATATTTCCTCATGGGGCTTTATAATAAGTTTAAGCTTTATCCTGGCTTTTATTACCTGAAAATTGGTTTTGAGAGATTCTCCAACGCTGTGCAACCTACATACAACCAAAATCATCCACTCATTCTTAACTGCTATAAAGTTGCTTCATAGGAATTGACTATAGGAATCACAATTTTTCTCTTGCAATGACTTGTGGACTTTAATTGTCATTTTCTCATAAGATTTTGAAGCAGCTGATTTGGAGACATGTTTCAAAGAAGTCAACTTAATGCCATAATTTGGTGTTTATATGGTTGGTGTTAACAGCAGTACATTAGGTGGTTTATTAGTTCTCAAAAATGGCCTGCAAAGATGATTCCCATTCCTGTTTTAAAGTCTGAAATTAACAGTAATAACTTCCTCAGTCAAGTCTCCTGTATCCTTTCTTCCCTTACAGAAAATGTGTGCTAGAATTTAACATAACTGTTAAGATTGCTTGGCTAAAGAAACATTGCTCTTTGATTGTACATTACGGTAAAATGTTTTTGTAGATTTAAGCCTGTGTAGTGGCAATTAAGGACGGCTTTGAAGCTACTTTGAAGCTTTTGGGTAAATGAGCAAAGCGTACTTTTCTTTACCATGTTTATGATGCTTGTATGATTTGATTATCATGCTTCCACATGTCTTTCCATACGTCTGGACATTTCTCATTCTTTTTGAAACTGTAATGTCACTGTGGGACATTGGCTCTGGAGTTATAAGTACTTTTAAAGGCAATATACTCCAGTTTAATGTCTTCAGCAAAGAATTTTGTTCTGATCATTGGGTTTTGATGGTTATTTGGTATGGATTGGGAAAGAGGGAATGCAAATATCTCACGAATTATGTTGCCACTGTAGTCAATACAGCACCTTTCGATCTGCTATAGCAGAGTTTCTAAACATCTGTGTCAATATTTTGTCAATCCCATATTACTTTATTGTTGATCTTGAACAAATTCTACAAAAATAATTATACAGAATCTCTGTAAACACACTGATTAAACCTGTCTTATGCAGATGCAACTTTATGTATCATCTTAATACTGCAACAAAAAAGTATGCTATTGCTATCTTGAACAAACACCTGAATTTCTTTCAAGAAGGCAGTCCTCACTGCTGAGTAGCTGAAGAAACGGTATAGTTGTTCCACAATCCTCTTGAATTTTCTGCAGTCTGAGCGCTGGCAAGGACAAGGCGGTGAGTGGTTAGCGATTTGATGCGGAACCAGTCTCCTGAGCTATGTGCTGACGCTGCTCACACTGCCAACCATGACTCCAGCACAGCCACTCCAAAACCATACATGAGGTCAAGGAGTAGTTGGTTGGCATCTTGGTAATCGCATATGACCTTCCTGATACTATCTGCTTTTCCATAAAGCAAGGTCACTATTCCCCCAAATGACGTACAGCTATTTCCCTCCTTCATGTGTCACAGGAAGATGATCAGCTTCTTGGTTGTAGAAATGTCCGTCGTCTCATCCACCATGACACTGTAGTAGGGGGACTTCTTGACATCGAGCACGATTGACTCTCGGATCACTTGATAAATGATAGCTATAGCTTGCCTTATGTAATACCATTAGCTGATGTCCTCGAGCCTGTCTCAAAAACTAGTAACTTTTCTTCTTCATTTACATATAAATTATAGGTAAAAAGAGTTATCGGTTTCTGACAAGGATTGTCAAAGTAAAACCTAGGACGGTTGCAAATGCAAGTTTTGGTAGAAGATCGTTATAAGAAACATGTTCAACCAATGTAGAATAGACTGAACTATCTTCATCAGCAGTTATCTCCATGTATCTTTCTCCATACAAATGCTAAAGTTCTAGAAAACCCTCCCCAATAACATCTCACTTTCCATTGATTGACTACTGTCTACAGTTCTTGGAGCACTTATATGTGTTATTTGAATGTTCGCTTTCACAGTAAAGGTAGTATTTGTTTTTTTTAACACCACAATATTGATAACTTTTAAGTTGCAGCTCCAAATATAACAGCCACACCTCCACTTGCATTGTAGGTATGCTTGTGGGACCATTTACTCCACCAACCATTACATATCACTGTTATGGCCGGGACACCTTCATGCAAAAAACACCCCTCTCTACTGCCAGTTGTTATCTTCCATAGGTGCTTTCCCGGGTTTCCTCTTTGAATACTAGTCACTTTTCTATCATTAAACGATTTTCAGTTCAAAGGCTGTTTGGCTTTTAAGACTTGTCATTGGATTGAGTCCATTCGTATGCAATCCTTCCTTTACAAGGCCGAAAATTGTCCTCTTAATTTACGGTCTACATGTTTTACCGAGACATAAGAATTGCATACTTATGGCATAGTATTCCAAGATGGACATATTCTGCCTTCATTGTAGCACATCTGGACCAATATGCCTCGTACGTGTATTGCGCAAGTACGAGCGCTTTGATTCATTGTAAGTAACAATGGCACATTTACTAGCGTTATACTGATAGCGCCAGAGACAAGAATACTGATAACATATTGTAATCATATTTTGCAATGCTTTACTAGACAATGCAAGAATAGACATGTCGTCTGCATAATTTTGTCTGTCATTTCGCAGTCAACAAGGTCGGCCTCCAGGGCGAGAAAAACGGATGATTGCAATGTTCCGACTGGATGCAGGATCCCTTTCATAGTGAATCCCGCACCCAGCCCGGACATCTTTTGTTTAAAAATATTTCTTGGTCCCGCGTGAACGCCACAGTGCAGCAGAAAATGCTCTGTCGTGTTTATTTCCATGCAGTGAGCACACACTGGACTACAACACAGAATGTGCTCACCGATGTTCCCTGTTAGAAGATTGTAGCCCAGCCTCAGACGCGTCACACACTTGTCCACCCGATAATGGTGCGAAAAATTATGTGGCGGCCGGAGGCTGAGTTTGTCCGCTAAATACGGATAATGATTCCTGCTGTTGGAGAATTGCCGATTCCAATTTGTCTTGGTCTCGGCCCTTATTATGGAATATATTTCTGTTTTACTAAGCGGAATATGGTCACGAACAGGGCCCCCAACGCATCTTTCGCCACCCTGTCTGCCATCTCATTACCAACCAAGCCGACATGTGCTGGACACCACACCATTAAGTTGATACTGATCGTTGAGGGAAAGGATGTTTTCTAAAAGACCAGGTCTAGAATCGCTATTTCTCGTGTGTATAGATTGAAGGGATGAAAGAGAGTCTGAGAGAATAGCTTCTTTGGGTGGTTTATTGACCAATGTCCAGGTAAGAGCATACTGAATGGCTGTTAATTCAGCCGTATAGATCGATAACCTATCGCTGAGCCGATTTGACTGTTTTATTTTTAATTTAGGGATAACCATAGCGGCGGAAACTGATGACGATTGATTTTTGCTTCCGTCCGTGTAAATTTGAAGGTGCTCAGCGTAGTTCGAGTTAATGTGATTCCAAGCAATATCTAAAATTTGGGATGTTGGATCACTTTTCTGTATACTCGAACTAAGGGAGATGTCGACTTTAGGCAACG
This sequence comes from Cerastoderma edule, assembly GCA_947846245.1. NCBI lineage: Eukaryota > Metazoa > Mollusca > Bivalvia > Cardiida > Cardiidae > Cerastoderma > Cerastoderma edule. The sequence continues at coordinate 9,252,945 of OX401405.1, read as the reverse complement.
AGAGGATCCAGGGCGCGTTAAGACGCGGTGTGAGGTCCGCTACACTGATTCCGTCGAGCCGAAACTCCTCCACCGCGCTACCCGTTACCGCCCCGATGGGGAACTTAGGGTTTGAATAGCACGATTTGTGGTAGTGACCCGTTCCGACGATCGCGTTCACCGGGTTCCGTGGGTAACTCCTGACACGCGCCCAATATTTTATAGATTGTTCTTTACGCCGTAGTTCCAGTGGCAAAAGACCGACCTCTGCTTCCATATAATCTAGTGGGGTTGTCCGTAAGGCCCCCAACGCTATAATCAACGCCTTCCTCTGGATCGAATTAAGTATTTCAAGTGTGGACTTAGAAGCAACGGAGTAGATTATAGTACCATAATCCAATTTGGAACGTATCAGGGTCTTATAGAGAAGCAGGGAAGTATATTTATCTGAACCAAAGCTAGTACCCCTGAGCATTCTCATTAAGTTAAGGTCCCTACGGCATTTGACCTCGAGCATTTTAATATGTTCGTTAAAATTTAGTTTAGAGTCCAAAATCATGCCGAGAAAGGTTGTTTTGTTTTCGAATTAAACTGGTGTGCCGCCTAGGGATACGTTCACTCTGATGCTTCTTTTATTACCAAAAATCATTCCTACTGTTTTTGTTTTTGAAATTTTGAAACCCCATGTATTTGCCCAGTCCCATATGGAGTCGAGCCCTTTCTGTGCTTGGATTTCCAGGGTTTGACCACTGACTCCACTTATCCAGCCGCCTGAATCATCGGCGAACTGGCTGATAACCATCCCGGTCCCCTTTGTTGCCTCCGGGAGATCATTGACTAGAAGAGAAAAGAGTAGAGGGGATAATATGGCTCCTTGCGGGGTGCCCCTGGAGAGATCTTCCGCTTCCGAGAGGACCCCGTCAACCTTAACTTGAATTTTACGATCCAGAAGAAAAGCGCGGATATACTGAAAGCAGCGCCCATTTATCCCATGTTGCTGTAACTTGTATAAAATGCCCGAGTGCCATGCTAAATCAAATGCGGCCTCTAGGTCTAGAAAAATGGCCAACACGGCGCGCCTCCTGTTTTTCGCAGTAAGCACGTCGTGTTGAAGCCTCGCAAGCTGATCTATCGTGCTGCGACCCTTTCTAAAGCCAGATTGAAAGGGATTTGCTATATTTTTTTATTCAAGAAGTCTTTCTAAACGGGCCTTCACCATCCCCTCTAGCAATTTCCCAGGGTGGGAGGTGAGGCTTATTGGGCGGTAGGATTTAGGTTCGTGTTTGTTTTTGCCCTTTTTGTGAAGTGGGATAACGCACGCTGTCTTCCAGTCCCTAGGGAATACTCCCTCTCTCCACACTCTGTTGAAGAAAGATAGCCATATCTTCAGAGAAGAGTCTGGCATCCTCTTGAACACAGTGTAGGAGATTTTGTCTAGCCCCGCCGCGGAGTCACCCCTAGTACCGATAATATCTTTTAGTTCTTGAAGAGTGAAGTCTAAATTGATGGGGGATGAATCATTATCAATAAAAGGAGAGTTAAATTGAATTCGATGATTATATTCGAATTCCTTCTGGTGGGCCAAAACCGTCGGATCTATATTTTCTTCACTGGAAACTTTGGAGTAGTGTTTGACAAGGAAATTTGCCTTATCAAGGGGATTAGCAAAGTTAATTTACATATGAATATAATCTGTTATGAGCTTATTGTCTTTTCTCCGCCAAGATTAAGCCCTCCAAACAAAGCAAAAGCTAAACACTTAACAGCACATACATCACAAACAAAATGAAACACATTTAAAGATAAAGGGGGAAAAAGGAAGAAAACTATTCAACCTATTCTCAATAATCAAGGACCAATGTATGGATAATCACCCCTCCCTTATCTGTTCAGGAATAGTATAAAATACTACTATCACCAGAACTCACTTCCAATGGAGTAATATCTAAATTAAATACCTCCATTAAAGAAGATCCCTAACTTCAAACCCATCCGAGAAGAGTATAAGATACTACTATTACACGAACCAACCTCCAAAGGAGTAATATCTAGCTAGATACCTCTTTTAAGAAGGATCCCCATTTATCCAATGATCGTCCATACACAAGTACCTTAATTATAACTAATATTTACAGCTACTTCAAAATTGGATGATCCATATCTTACTTAAAGTGAAAAATAGCTTATTTTAATAAATGAGCCACTGCGTTTATGAAAAACAATCTCAACCTTCTGGTACCTTCATTATTCAAATGTAAACCACCATCCCTGATGGCGAACAACTCTCTGATGGGTTTCCCATGTTTAAAAAAGGGGCGAAAAGAATGCAGAAACTGGATATTTCTACTTAAACATAATTTCTTTAATTGAGCATTGACTATTTTAACTTTGTTCTCGTATTGTAAATGATCTACTGGTCTAGGTAAAATACTTGACAAAATAATCCTGGCTGAAGAAATTTGTTTAATTGAGGTAAATAATTCTTTAAAAGCTGACAAAATTTCGGGCAAAGACAACGAAGTGATATCATTAGTTCCTACATGTAAAATAAGAAAGTCGCAAGACACTAATTCTGGATATCGCTCAATCCTTCTAGCTAGACGAAGAGTGTTAATTCCTGGAAATGGGTGAACTACTGTGCAGTTTATCTTATCCACATAATTGGCGATAGAATCCGACAAGATTTTAACTGAAAATAAATAAATTATATATATATATATATATATATATAGATATATTGACCTTGAATTTTAAAATATAAAAATATTAATGGCTAATCAAACATTCCTTTTAAAATCTTTAATTTATCCTTCCAAGAAAGCTCTAGATATACTTTAAACGAATCGGATTTCCAATCTCCAAGCAATTGAATATATTCTGAAGGGAGATCAGATTGAAATGCTAAAGTAGCGAATCCACGACGGAAAGAGTGTGTAGAAAAAAGAGTAGGATCCAATTCCAAATCACTAATGCATGTTCGCAATTTACGTTGAAACATATGGTATGTTACGTAATTTCCGTTGGGTAAGACGAATAGGGCACCAGAAGGATGAGAAAAATGCAACGATTTCAATTTACGAAAAGCTGTAACAGGGCAAATACGTTTGTCTTTTACAGGAACTAGTGGACTTAATAGTATTCTATCTCCGAACTGTATGGTTTTCGTCCATCTAAATGAAACTAATAAGTAATCTGCTTGATCTTGTATGTCATCCAAATGTAGAAACTTTCCTGCTCCTATATCATTTTTAGAAGAATAATAATAATACGTCGACTGTCCGTAAATTAACAAAGCTGTAATTAGTTCCCGTGCGGACTTACAATATATACATGAGTGATCTTATGTTGACCAATCAAATTCTTGTTGTTCACGTGCAGAATAACATGATATACTTGAGTGATTTTGTACTGACCAATCAATCTCTTGTTATGCTAATGAACTGATTTTACGAAGTCTCGCAAAATCACGCCTATACTAAACACAACTATACATGTCCGAGGGCATGCTAATAACAGTTTTGAGTAGTTTAGGGCATACTCCCAATTCGTGTAATTTGTAAAACAAACCATCGTGCCACACCCTATCGAAAGCTTGACGGGCATCTAAAAACAGACAAACAGATTAGAGTCTACTGTTCTCCTCTTTACAGTGAGTAATACTCTCCTTGAGTACGAATGACGTCATCAAGCTACTCATATTAGGCTGAAACACACCTTGTAGTGGTTTGTTTATAGATTACTGTGAACGTCGCAGTAAAACTTTCTCATACAACTTTAAAATGGAAGACGATAAGGTTATGACACAAGGTTATGGCACGATAAGCTGTTTGGATCATTTTTGGGTTTACGCCCTCCTTTATTTCAAGTTATTTCATAGTAAATACCTCCCCATAATCTTTAATTCTCACATTGGAATTGAAATTACTCGAATGAAGTTTGTAAATAAAAATTCCAATCAAGGAAAGATTGTTCATTTCTATAATAATCTTAGGTCTTTTTTTCAGCATTAAATGGAAGTTTTGTGCAGTGAGGTCTGTATTTATTTGCACACAATTAAGCACTATTTTGTCTTTTAATCTTTTAACAATCTAATAGGGCAGAGCGCCCAACTGCATGGATTAACTATCATTCTTAATTTCTTTAAGGTTCATTAACCCTTTAAGGTATAGAGATAAGGCTTATCAGTGACACTATAGGTATAAACCATCCGATTATCGAAGACCATTAACGCATACATAACTAGTCACCCTGCGTACCTATTTGCACAGGATTATCTCCGATAATTGTTATTGATTCGGGTAATGTTAATCAAACCTAAATTAATGCATTTTACATTCATCTAATAGATTTTTTCAAAGAATAAAAGACGACGAGAACAAAATTTCCTTTAAGTTGATGTTTTTTTCTTTATTAAGTGATACATTCATATCAGGATTAAGTTGTAGAAAATTAAACAAACAATGAAAATGTATATTACGGTGTGAATCATACAAAATCAAAATTAATAATATGACTTATGTGTTCTCCCTGAGAGATCCGTAATTTGTTTTCCGTTTGTCATCAATTGCAGGGAATTTTGTTGCCCAAAAATACCGTTCATGACTCGAGATACATACTTTGTCTTTGCATATTTCTCAACAAAGCTGAATCGTTTTACTTCAATTCCCATTCAAACCGTTTCCAAAATATATAAAAGAATGTTTTTCAGCGCAATATTGCTTTGTAAAGGAGTTAAACCTAGTCCTTCTTATAAATGTAAAACAGTAAAAATCAACTCATTTTGGCAACGAAACATGCTTATATTTCCGTAAAATACGTGTCCATGGGTGATGAATTTACCAAAAGCTCGTAGTTGTAGTCAAAGTCGGAGGAATGATCTAATTTGCTTGTCCGTGAATTGGTAATATTTATCAACATTTCATCATCTTCAGGCTTAATAAAAAACGATCAAATGACTGCTCTGAATCTACATTAATGTCCGACTTGCGATCGGAAACACCAAATTGGCTAAATATTTTAAAAAGGCCGTCTTTATAACGTCAATTATTTGACGGCTCGATTTTCAATCGCCTTTAAACTTTGAACAATAGCTCCGTGTCATAAACATCCTTTACAGGTCGCGTGCCGTATGCTCTGGTTTTAATTGGATAGTATTTTTAGAAATGTGTTAAGTTACTAAAGAATTGCATGAAATCCTTATCGAGTCTTTACAAATCGGCAGTGTTTTGATCTTTTATGACCGGAAGACTTCTCATTAAATAGTCTACGGGTCGCGTGCCCTATGTTCTTTTTAATTGGATAATATTTTTAGAAAAGTGTTAGTTTGTAAAGAATTGCAGGAAATCCTTATCAAGTCTTTACAAATCGGCATTGTTTTGATCTTTATCACAGGATATCGAAGGCCGCTTTCAGTTTTATTGGGGGTGGGTATTTCATTTCCCTTCATCTCAATCCCATAGCGTCTCTTTTAGAAGTGTGCCGCGTGACCACTATCAAAAGATTCGCTCTAGAGCAAAAGTTTAAACTTTGACCCCATGATTTTATCATCGTATATGAAAGAAAACATATTTGTTTAATAGGAAAATAAACTTTGGAGAAAATGACGTGTGTGTTTATTTGTGTAATTAAGGGTTGAAGTTGAATCAATTTTTCAGCTGTCAAAAAGCGTTCTATGCAGTAATCGATAGCCCGTCAAAATAGGTTTTATACGGTAATAGGTATACCGGCGAAAAGCGTTTTATGCGGTAATCGATAAGGCGGCGAACGGCGCTATATACCGTAAAGGGTTAAAGTTGAAGTCCTCACGGTAGTTTCATTTGAATGTCTATGTCGGTTGCGGTTTATGTAGCTGTTTTGGTTAATTTCCCGTCGATTGTAATGTCAGCTTGCATCTTCGGAAGTCACAGGGACGGGGTGACGGGGTGTGGGAGGCGGCGGTCGAGCGGACCCGTCTGCGCTCCACAAGCTCGGTACATTTTAAAACTTTGTTGAGTGTCAAGCGTAGGTATGCGTTTGACAACGTTTCTCCATTTATCCCCCATATAGGTGTCTCAGTTTGTATAATTCCTCTGTTAATCTATGCAAATACCTAACAAACATGTTTATTAGGTCTTTGATCTGTGCAGTGTTTTTGTTTACCTAGTCAATGATCTGTTTTGATAGCCCACTAGCCTCTTCACCAGGTATTAGGTAATATGTAAGCTATGGTTAAGTACAACTTGAAAAAGTACAAAATTTCATAATAAGGTTATGTAATTATTCTTTTAATTACTTTGCTGTTCACAGAAAAAGTAATACGACTTCATCTATTTCATTAATCTTTTAACCCCAAAGACCGATTTTCACCGCATTTGTTACAAAATATTTAAACAATCACGAAAGGTATATCTGCTGAGCAAGTGAGTTTTGTTGCCACTATTAAATATCATTCATAGTAAGTCAAATACAAACTAACTTACCCAACTCAAAATCCAGCATGAACCATTCTTCTAGTGGTTCTCCCAGCTTAGCCTTGATGGACGTCAGCATCTGTAACGAGATCGAAATGTTCTTATAAGTTGAATAACATTTCGTAAAATGATGACTTATTTATAACGAATGTCTGTAAATGTAATGGATACAGCATTGGACGTCTTAACATGAGAAAAATATTCCTTTAACAGGAATTATAGTATTTTCCTAAATATTAACATGTAATTATGTATAATCTTCTGTCATTTATTTATACTTACTGCAACATAATCTGCTGCTGATTGTCTCTCGACATCAGGACGTATACTAGCGGAACCTGTTTGGCATCGTCTCCCTTCCGGACGAAGTGAAGGCGTGCACTGTGAACAGCTGATAAAATGGACGCTTGGCAATTTTAAATGTACCATCCACAAACTATCTCTTGGCCAGGCGGAGTTGGTCCAGCTGCTTGGCGGTGGCGAAGATAAGATGTCTAGCAGTGTCAACTCGAACGTTATCAAATAGGAAGTAGTCCCCCGCAAAGTCCTTGTCAAACTGTTAAAAAATATGAAACACAAAATATATAGATTTAGAAATATTATAGATAATATACAAGAAGACAAGTTTGTTATATATATTTATAGCTTGTAACTTATTGTAATCTTCTCTAAGTGTATATATATTTGTTATATTTTGGTAAAAATACGTTCTGTTCTGTTCTTTTAAAAAACAGAACTAAGAAATCTAAATTGTATGCCAGTTTCCTACGCTATTATCAAATACCAGTTAATGCGTCTTTGAAATACATCTTGTTTGCAAGCGGAAGCTTATAGTTATGAAAACTTTGTGTGCACCAACCTCAAATTCCAGATCCCATGGTTCCCTTTGGTCGAAGCTTTTGTCTGTGCCGATTCACGACGCTGGCCAGGTTTGCTGGGTTTGGTAGGGCGAACTCCGTGTCCGACGTCAGGTTTGCCATTATGCTGCACACTATACCCCCGAGGGCTAGAAAAGACCTGTTACTCTGATAACATCGAGACCGAACTCAGTCAGCGCGTCTCGCATAACCGAACAGCTCATGGCCATCATGGTCCTCTTGTTTGAAATCCGAAACTAAGGGAAATATCGACCTGAGGCAATGCAAGTATCCAGGGTGTACAAAGACACGGTGTAAGACATGTTACACAGATTGCGTCGAGACCGAACTCAGTCCGATCGTCTCCCATGACCGCCCCGAGGGGCAACTTAGGGTCCGAGAGTTCTGCTTTAAGACCGTAGCCCGTGTCCCATAGATAGCCGATAGCGTTAACAAGATTTCGAAGATTACATGCGACACGCCTCCAATATTAAATTTCAGGCTCCTTCTGACGTAAATCCAGCGGCAAAATATCCGCCTCCGCTTCCATATAACCTGGGGGGGGGGGGGATTAGGTAGAGCCCAAAGGGCTTTTATCAACGCTCTCCTCTGGATCGAATCGTATACCTTCAGTTTTGTTTTTGAAGTGTAAGTCTAGATTATGGCACTGAATCTATTTTTGGACGTATTAAGGGTTTTTTTGAGAAGTAGGGGTGATTTCTTTTCTGAAGGGCCTCCGTGGCCTAGTTGTTAGAGTACAGAGCTTGAAATCACATGGCCCCTCCATGTGGGTTCAAATCCTGAGAGGGATATGGATTTTCATTAGAGGCAGTCTCCCGACTGACTTACAGAATGCCGATGGTTCTACCCGCCTTGACCAGCCCTAATGGGCAGTTGAGTATGAGGTCTTCCTCCATCATTAAGAGTTTGGCAACGCTGCATAAATGAAATAATGTTGATGTCATGTAAAACCCATATAAAAAGAATCTTTTCAGAGCCAAAGTGTGTTGCCCTTAGCAGTATGCCCTTGGTAGGACGATGTAGGCATATTTGATAAAGCCAACTAAACAACTTATTCTGAATAAAAAAGATCTGGTTTGATTGACTGTTGGGACACATGTCAATTAAGTATAGGCTCCTTGTCGGGACGGAATACGCTTGAAAGCGAATGACATGGATAAACAAATATAAACAAATGAATGATATAAACAAATAATGCCCTCTTTCTTGGAAAGCGGCGTTACAGTCCCAGGTAGTGGCCGGGTGTCCCTGCTAGTTATTAAAGGACGTCAGCACAGTTCTGTCTTTATATAATGAAATGACATCATGGCGAAAAGATGCTGTGATGCGATTTTGTTGTCTGGACCATGCAGGACCCTTCAGACTGCCATGAAGGCAAGCCATTATTACCATTGTTTTACGGTCTTTGTTATGACTCAGCACGGATATCAAAGATGCAACCTCCCACAGACCAGGTAGACACCCTACATCTGTGTGGGTGTCCCCAAGAAATCTTATCAAGAAAATGCCCATACCTCAATTCTTCTCTCTTCCTTTTTGTACCAGGCAGATCTGTTACTGACGATTCATAGCTCCTGAAACAAATCAAAATATTCAAAGATAATATACCAGTGGTTTGAACTAAGGTTTTATCATTGAGAAAGTTGTTTCTGATTAATTAAGCTTTTGCACTAAGTAAAACAAATAGGTCTTAAAATAAAATTGGTAACTCAATTCAATTCAATTCAGTCTCTTTTTTGCCTTCTTTGAAGGAGATAAATCAAAGTATTAAGTTGTTAACAAACAAACATATAGTAAGCTAAATATGAAAATAGGAAAATCAAGTCGGAAAAAAGAAAAAGGATTTCAAACAGCATCACCCACCCACACACATCCCTACAGGCACATACTTTATTACTCCTGGACTTGTTCCCTATTATTTGAAAAGATGTGTTCATCTAAAGACCTTTGGATAAATTTTTGTAGTGGACGAGACATTTAGGTCCATAAACTTTTTACCTAGAGGACCGGGCGTGGTGGCATGCCTTCTCCAACGACGTACGACGAAACAGGTGGGCTACCGGAAACCACTTCTGATGCGCTATGCGCTGCCTCCCGCCCTGATCCAGCTTGAGCTGTCTCTGTTTCCGGTGGCATGCCTTCTCCAATGTCGTACGACGAAACAGGTGGACTACCGGAAACAACTTCTGATGCGCTATGCGCTGCCCCCCGCCCTGATCCAGCTTGAGCTCTCTCTGTTTCCGGTGGCATGCCTTCTCAAACGACGTACGACGAAACAGGTGGGCTACCGGAAACCACTTCTGATGCGCTATGCGCTGCCTCCCGCCCTGATCCAGCTTGAGCTCTCTCTGTTTCCGGTGGCATGCCTTCTCCAATGTCGTACGACGAAACAGGTGGACTACCGGAAACAACTTCTGATGCGCTATGCGCTGCCCCCCGCCCTGATCCAGCTTGAGCTCTCTCTGTTTCCGGTGGCATGCCTTCTCCAACGACGTACGACGAAACAGGTGGACTACTGGAAACAACTTCCGATACGCTATGCGCTGCCTCCCGCCCTGATCCACCTTGAGCTCTCTCTGTTTCCGGTGGCGTGCCTTCTCCAACGACGTACGACGAAACAGGTGGACTACCGGAAACAACTTCCGATACGCTATGCGCTGTCTCCCGCCTTGATCCAGCTTGAGCTCTCTCTGTTTCCGGTGGCATGCCTTCTTCAACAACGTACGAAGAAACAGGAGGACTACCAGAAACAACTTATGGTGCGCTATGCACTGCCTCCCGCCCTGATTTAGCTTGAGCTCTCTCTGTTTCCGGTGACATGCCTTCTCCAACGACGTACGACGGAACAGGAGGACTACTGGAAACAACTTCTCGGTGCGCCATGCTGTCCTGATTCAGTTTTGGGTTTCTTTGCTCCCTGTCTGCATTTGGCTGCCTTCTGTTTTGAATCATGATGTGATTTCTTTGCTTTGGATGACCATTTATTGACTATTGATGGAGCTGCTCCGCATGGCATTATGAGGTGAAGAATGTGAGTCGGGTCTGTAAACAGTTTGTATGTTTGAAATTGTTACTTGTAGCACTGTTTCCTTCTAGAAGGGTAACCTGAATTAGCATTTTGAGCATGAACAACGCCGTGAGGAACATATTCATAATGCTCCAAGCCCAAGGTCTCGCACATTTTACGATATCTTTGTCCATTTCGTTCATTTCGTATTTTGTTTAAAGTAAACGGAACGTTGGATTTAAGTTTATGATTTGATAAACAAATGTCATATCTACAGACCGATTTCCATATCCGCGGATATCCATATGCTTGTCTCGCCCTAACATTTATAAATGTGGAGAAGATCGATTCCCATTCAAAGTAATGATAACTAAAGAAATATTAGTTTAAACATATTTCATTCAACAGTTAAACACCAGTATATACATTACAAACAATTTAGTGAAATGTACTGTAACGGAAGCTTAAAGGTCATAAAGATCCTCTCCTTACTGATATCGAATGTTATTCATAACAGATTCGTCAATATTCCCAACATACTCATGACCGTTATCGTCAGCCTGACAGTGATCATTCAATTTAAACTGGACTTGTCATGTTCATAAAAATCCGCATTCCATTGGGATATGATGACATCAATACGCTCTCCTTGTTTGTCTAAGCGTTTGTTTCGAGTGTTGACATTATTTTTTTGAAAAGACACGCATTTTAACCACCTCGAAGTGATGGATTATTCTGACTTGCTGTTTTGACTTTTGGTGGAGACTTCCCCGAAATTGACGTTCCAGGATTGTCTGATCCAGTTACAGAAAACTTTGAGTAAAGTCATAACTGTTGTTATTTTCACGAAGGAGCTGGGTACCCACTTTTACTTCTGATGCCGTACTTCTTATGTGAACGGAATACAAAACATTCTTTTTAATAGCAAGCTGTTTAAATTGTCGAAAGAAATTAACTAGAGCCACTTCATGGCTAATATTTAGTTTGTTTTCCGAATAAATATTGACCCAAATTAAGAGTAATTCTTTCAAGGTCGTTAATCAATAACACAAGATAAATGTTCTTAATTACTGAGTAAGATCACAGTTCTGAACAATTTTACGGTTGCTCTGCGCATCACATATCATTCCGGAAAAAGTATTACGTAATAGAGTTCGACACAAAATGGCTTCCCAACGATCTATATATTTACAAACATTTCATTTTTTTGACGCAATGCAGCGGTCTTTCTTTAGCCTTTCCGTCATATTCCATTTTCAACGCATTATCAGTGTTATTCTCCCGAAATTAATCATATTTAACACAGTTGTATATATTGTCAAAATGGTGAATTCCTTCTATCACAACGAAAGCATGATTGTAATACCTTTTAATTGCCAACTGCAAGTTATTTAAATTTTCGACATGTCACAAATTTCCAAATGAATAGGGTCAAATGTCAATTCTCGATCGATAGAAGTTGGTTTTGCACTTGACTATGGAAGATATCTTCAAAAACTATTGCCGGAAAAGCAGTATTTTTCGCACCAACAACTCCTTTTAAAAATCGATGGCAGTACAATTGTTAGACCCATTACATTCTACATGCGTCTAGGGAGATAACAGGGGCCTCCGTGGCGTAGTGGTTAGAGTACAGAACTTGAAATCTTATGGCCCCTCTCCGCGTGGGTTCAAATAAATCCTGAAAGGGATATGGATTTTCATGAGAGGCAGTCTCCCGACTGACTTACGGAATGCCGATGGTTCTACCCGCCTTGACCAGCCCTTATAGGCAGTTGAGTATGGGGTCTTTCTCCATCATTAAGCGTCGGGCATCGCTACATTACTGAAAAATGCTGATTTGATGTAAAACCCATACCAAAAAAAACGAGAAAAAAAACCCGGAGATAACAAAATAATCTGGCCTTGTTAAGATATAAATAAACCTTAAACCTTAAGGACAATCGTATTTATTTATGAATATCTCGTCTGATAAGAAAAACAAAAACGTTTTGTTTAAGAGCCGTGTTAGAGGTATAATTCGACTTGACATTTAGTTTGGTATCCCGCTTCACATTCACGAACCTGTAAGGTAAGGATACCAGCTACCAAGCGCTGACGTGCGCTTCATTCATTGAACGCGGCGATCGAAAGATAACCAGGGAGTGGATGGATTAAATTTGCACAAGTTAAGTCTGTCCACCTATATATATGAATAATCTTCACACAACTGTGTTAACACAACATTGACGCTATTTACTACACTATGTCGCGGGTGGCTGTTATTGGCGCGGGGGTGATCGGATTGTCGTCTGCGTTACACGTGCTCGAGCAATGTCCGTCTGTCGAGGTGACGGTGTTTGCCGACAGTTTCCCGCCAAATACCACGACGAATGTGTCCGCTGGGTTCTGGATGCCACATTTACTCGGGAAAACACCTAAACACTTGATCAGGTATGTTTGGTTTCATTCTTACGATTACGAGAATAACCGGTTTACTTCTAACAATTAACCCATTCATTTCTAGTTATTCATTCCCGAAGCGCACACAGCAGACGGTTTGCGTTTAAGGTAGAATACCATAATCCGCCATTTTGGAAACCTTTCTTTCGTTGCATTACTACAGTCGTTCTCTGTATACATCGAACAGTTCCGGCCACGACCGATATATACCGAGAACGACCGAAGCAATCCAACAAATGAATTAGTTTAAAAAATGGCGGATAATGGTATTCTATCTTAATGTGAAGAAACGAAGAGTTTTTTCCGCAGCACAGAACAGTATTGTTCATGTGGGAAAGCAGTGTGTTGCCCGGAAGGAAAGTTGTCAATTGCAGTGAAGAAAAGACAATAAATATGCGTTTGTGAATTGTTTTTCATGACATAGCAGTACTGTCTAATCTCTAACTCGTTAACAAATTGCCAATAGACTACGGCTTAGGTAGAATTATCTCGATGCTCTGATCTTGTTTGGTTGTTATATAAAATTATCGTGCCCTCGGTTTATTGGCGCTTGCCCGCAACTGGATTACCTTCCATCTTCAACAGAATCGGAGCATGGTTTTGAATAATTCCACCAGTATGGATATTTAAATGGACGTTTGTATTGGGTTGAACACCGTTTCAACAGTATTTCAATTATGTTAGCTTTCGTGGATTTCACCAGTACTAGGCATTGCTCTGCAGTTACTTGTCTAAAGGAAACTCCCACGAAAATCTCAGTGATGATGACTTGCTACGCCGTGAAGTCGTACCTATTAAAAATAACTTGATACTTTTAATGTGGTTCAAATTCCGTCAAGTCAACAGTGAATATATGTAGTTGCCCAAGACAGATGTTCGAAACAAATACATCTGTTTTTGTTTCAGAAAATGGAGTGGGAAAACCCTTGATCATATGTTACGACTTGCGGGTTCCGATTCAGCTAAATATACCGGCGCCTGTATTATATCAGGGTACGAATTTAGCGAGAACGAATCAAACGAGGTACGAATTCGGTTGATACATGCAAGTTCTAGGGATGGTCTTTTTCCTGATAGTAGGCCTATAAACAATGGCCAAAAGAAATATATGATTACACATGTTTCATGCCAACTTTGTGGCGAAGCTTGACAAAAAAGAACCAACACTTAAACATTTGGAAATAAGAATAGGAAAATGTGTGAATAACATAGTCCCTACATGTATAATTGCACTTTATTTTAAAACCTGTAATACATCATGTAAAATGCTTATGGCTGTAACGAATGTTGAAACAACAAACGAGGAAATGAATTGTATTATAAGTCAATCGTCACATAAGAACATGGCTTTAATCTTGTTTCGTCTTTGGGATCTCATTTCACATGGCAATGTTAGGTTATTAATTAGTTTCCCATATCTCACTAAGAGTAATGGGGGAAAGCAATGTGTCGAATCAACACAAGCTATGAAAAACAGGTAAACTTTGTTGTATTCCAGAAGGTAATGGTTAAATAAACCTAATGGATAAATAAACCGTTATAGCTATTTAACTGGACAATGTTGTTACTGAGGTGAAACCACAAACAAATTATCATAAAAACCAACAAGCTCCCTTGCTTCCATAAAGACCGTCGACAGGTTATACAATAATGTCTTACTTTTTTTCTGACAGACACCACTATGGGCTGACATGGTTCAAAATTTCCGTCGTGTAAGCAAATCCGAAATCGGCGAATGTTATGGTATGAGGTTAGTATGTATCACATGTGAGATGGTTTGCATATAATATGTTTCTGTCTTGAAAGATGGTGTCATGGAATGGGGTCAGGGTTCATAGTTTAATAAGATGTACTGTATTTTTATGTCTAGCCAAATGTGTAGTCATGCAATAAGTTTGTTAATGAATATGTTTTGATGTCTGTTCAAAGATATACGAGAATTACGAGCATCATGCTGAATGTGAGTTTCAGTTTGTTTGTATTTCAGTATGCTGTCAAAATGGGTAACTGTAGTTCACTCTGATTCATTAAAAAGAACTCGGGTCAATATGAGTCATATCGACTGATTAGAATGCTTAGTCAATAAAGTTTTAATTGCTTGTATACTGTTAGAATATTGACACTTAAAAATGGATACAAGAGCTCTTGCTATTTTCTTCCACAAACCCACTCATCGAATATAAAGTAAAACAACACCAAATGTTGTATTAGTCTTACTCAAAGCATTATTATAAAATGAAAAACTAGAATGCTTTTGGGAAAAATGGTTCACCCATCGCTTGACCTGTTTACCTTACAGGAAATTATCATCCATGATATAGCTAATTGACCTAGATTGTTCTTTTATTGGATAGGTCCGGTTTCTTCTTTACAACTGCTTGCTTGGAGCCCGGACCATACCTCGAGTTTCTTATGAAAAGGTAAATTACCGTTATCAATTGATGTAATTAATTGCAAAAAAGCTTGAAATGTGAAGTTAACGGAGAAAATCATGAAACTAATGAGAGAAGTCGTGAAAGTGAGAATAGTGAGTAAACAAGTAACTGACAAATTGGTTTAGTATCCAGGAAGCAGTCATCGAAAGATATAAGATTAATTAATATGTAAACATAACAAAACTGATATTACACTTTTTGATGGGCAGTTCAAATATCGGTTTTTCCATCCATCATTAAGACATACAATACGTACTGGAACTTAACAAACAGGTCACATTTTATATGATATGCTAAACATATTTCTTTATCATTGAAGGATACAAAGAAAAGGGGCACGACTAGTCAAACGTCGAGTAGCAAGTTTAAGTGAGGTAAAACGGCATTTGATAAAATTATGTATCACAAGGCCCAATGGTTTAAGAATTTATAAATAAGCCATCCAAAAAAACAACATCACCTGATCTGACACTTTTGCATTTACTTGTGACTTGATTTGTAAAAACGCACTTGTCTGGAATGCAGTGCTTTTGGTGTCAAAAAGTTTGTTTTCGAAACTATCTTTCATAATGAGCTTGTCTTATTTAACCCTTATAATACTGGAACCGGCTACATGCTTATGCTAACAGGTAAGATCCAGGCCAGACGCCAAGTAAATTGGCGGCATGTCTGTGATCTAACCTTTTTGCTACTCTGAGTATCTTTCCTTTTAAAAATTAAGTAGATGTTTAAGGTTGTGGAAAGCAGATGACACATAAAGCCATTCTTAGAACATTACCCAGCATTCTAAGCATTAAGGAAACTGAAATCAAGAATGTGTGCTCAATCACCTGTTAAAGAGAGTGTAATTCAAATGACAAAAAGGGCGAGTTTCATTTAATTTGTAAAAGTAGATACTATCAAGATAGTAGATAAGAATAAGATTGAAATTTACAATCCCGCTTGTCCAAATTTGAGTTATTAACATGGACACTAGAGAAAACATTGAAATCCCAATAACGCTTATTTACATGTGTCTTGGACGCAGAAAACACATAATTTGATTTTGATTATGACTAATATCGGTATATTCATATTGCTGTAAAATAAAGTGGATCGTGAAAAACATGTAATATTACCTTCAAACCAGACAATTGTTATCTAAGTTTTGATGTGTAAGAGATGTGTTGTAGCGAGCAGTATACATGATTTTTGATAATTATGTTTCTTGCAACCTGTCTAAATGTATTTTATGTCAAGTATGCATATATACGTTTGCTGGATGAATTATGATTGTTCATATAAGTCAATACAATTATAATCTATTTGAGTCATTACAAGTCGGGGCTTTTCAACCTTCAATTGGGAAGAAGCCCAAGCCTGTTGAATTTGGGAAATACTATCGCTGAAATTGCTGAATTGGGCAGCCTTAAAGCTGGTATGACTAAGTGTTTTGGAAAAACTGCATGATTTTAAAGAAATTTTCAATCAGGAAGGTACTTTTTATGGGAGTCTGCTATATAACGCAAAAAAGCCCTGCAAGTTAACATGGCTCTCGACTTCAGCTTGGTTAACTTATTATACACAGCTGTCCGAGGAAGGATATGACGTCATCGTAAACTGTACAGGTTTTGGTGCCAGGGAACTTGTCAAAGATAAAGAAATGCAAGCAGTGCGAGGCCAAATCGTGAGAGTGAGTTTGTATTGTAAATTTAATTAAAGTATGATGACCTTTACAGAGGTACATTCATAGCAAGTCCTTAGAGTGAGATTTTATTGTTTATTTAACAAATATGTAGACATATAGAAAGAAACGTGCTTAACGTAACAATGAAACCAATTGGTATACTACACAGAAAGGAAAAGAATAGCATTCTCAACTTTCAGCTTTGATCACATAACATCCTGACTTGATAGTGTTGTGTAATGGCATTCCATATTCCGACTTCTACATCAAATAACCCCTTCCGCAATAATATCTCACTTACTTATACATGTACGCATCTTAAGACTTCTACAGAAGAACTTCAAAATGAGTTTGAGGAAATGACAAAATGCTCTAAATAAATGAGTTATCTTTTCTTAAAATGTTGTTTTTTCTACAAGAGATTGTATAGTGATTTATCATGTGCAAATACAAACGTTTATTTCAACAATTCCATATTAAGTTTTCATGACAGTGATTTAGTTGTTTGGTCATGCGTTTCATCTGTATACAAAGTTGTAGATCAAGAGAAAATCGACAGTAAACTATCTCATTTCTGTTTCAGTTACATGCCCCGTGGATAAAGCATTTCTACATTTACATTGAGAATTCCGGGAAAGAATATTATATCATACCAAGGTATGTGGTAAGTCCGCTCCGTCTCAGCGTGTCTGTATCAACTCGCGGCTCAGTCGAATCGACGCCAAAGGGCATGTTTCTTTTGATGCTTCTATTTATTTATATTTCAATGCACCCATTACTGCAAATAAAGGAATCCATTGTGACAAAAGGTGGCCAGGTTCTGGGGCCCGTTTTACTAAACAACTTACGGAAATTGTTTGCGTAAGTCATAATTGATTAACATGGATAATATCTTCAATGAAAGTACAATATTGCAATGTGACACGTCATTGGAAGCGTCTCGGAGAGACGATTCCAATGATGTGTTACTTTGCAATATTGCTTTGCCAAATGTTGAAATAAAAGGACTTGTTGTTTTAGACTTACGCAAATCTTAAGCGTAAACTGTTTAGTAAAACGGGACCCTGTAGCATAATTGGATCCATGATAGGTATTATCCCGGGACGTAGTACGGTACAAAGTGACGATGTTTTCTATCCAACTTAGCTTGGAGTCGTCCTCAACCTCAGCGAGTTGACCATGTGTGTAAAAGAATCTTATCCCAAGGTACGACACACAAAATTGACAATTAGCTTGACAATCGGATGCTTTGTATTATTTTTCTAAATTATGCTTTCGATTCCATACAATGCATTTGTCATCCACCGATTATTTTGAACATAGTAAGACTGTTTATAATATCTATTGGAAACTATTAGAGTATATGATTTAAGGTTGAACATGACAATGTTGCTGAGTCATGTCTGAACCTCTAAATATCTTTCTATGAGTTAATCAAGGTTTTTAATCGTCCTCTGCGAATTTTGCTGCTGGAAATTCAACATACAACGTGTTGTGATGAAATTGCTCACATGATGCCTTATTGCAATATAGTTACGCAATCTTTTCTAAGAAATACGAACACATTATCACTCACATGGTATGTAGATGAGCCAAAACACCACTGAAAGGTTTACAAGTGATTATAAAAGGTGTTGTTAGCCTAGTACTGGTGGATCAAAGAAAGCGGTTACATAATCGAACAATTGTTTATACGGCGTTAAACACCATACACATAAGGTGTTATTATATCATTTCCTTGGACTAGGTGCGCGAACAACGGTTCTGCAAATCCGTGTTCGTGTAGTAATTACTTGTGAAGCGTACAGCGTGTCAGAAAACCATATGGACACAAGCAAACGTCGGGGGCTAGAATAAGTCCGACATGTTGTGGTAAAATGATGAATGGTTTGTTTCAGTAAGTCGTACGTCGTGGCAGGGGGAATCGAGTACGTGGGAGATGAGAACACCAGTGTAGACATTAACGACAGAAACCATATATGGAAAGGATGCACTAAATACGTGCCCAGTCTTACGGTACGTGTGCGTTAATTGTAACTTTGGTCTGCATGAAAACCTTTCGTTTGTTTGTTTGCTTGGTTGTCCTATATTACGCTGTTTCCAACAAATTTTCAAATATAATTTAGCCTTTTCTTAGATCTAAATTAACAGCGTTATAAGCCTCGATGTTGTTTAAGAATCGTATCCTACTAATATGTTGCCACTCCTTTCAAAGTAGGCCTATTCTTCGTGGACTATCAAGGCTAGAAACGGTTTTGTTTTATACATAATGAGAAGCATAAACATCCTAAAGACATAATAAGTAATGTACATTGAATTGAAGCATATACCAATCTGTTTATGGCAGGAAGCTACTATCGATTCGGACCATGTCGGACTGAGACCAGCTCGCCCTTTGACCGTGAGGCTCGAACAAGAGCTTGTGCAGATCAACGGAAAACCACAAGTGAGTTGGCCTTTTACCCCATCCAGCACAATGTTTCAAGTCCAAACTGAGAATTGTTTCAATGTGTATGAATAAATGAACCATTGTCCCAGTAGTACCCCACTTTGTGTAATCTATGGTAGAAGACGTCTTTGCGAGAATAAAATGACCAATATGAATGATTCATCCTTTGTTTCTAGGTTGCTAGTACCTAAAACCTATGCTATGTATGGAGCCAGACGTCCGTTTGTCCTGATTTAAGAGAAGCAGTCGGTTTCCCGAATTGAGGAAACCCTTATTCAAAGTCGCACTGACAACCGATACTGGAATACGAACTTTATATATTAATTAACTATCTTGTACTAATAAGCTAGATGCAAATTAACCAAACATTTTCTCATATGTTTTCTCATTGTATCTATTTATAGACTGTTGTTCACAATTACGGACACGGAGGGGGAGGAGTTACGCTGCATTGGGGATGCGCAGAGGACGCTGCGTCTCTTGTTAAACACGCCCTCCAGAATAAACATTCCAAATCTAGACTCTAGTCAGACGTCAAGGTGGAATAAGGCGAAGGACTTGATATACCATCTCGAACCCATCGATCAATGGTTACTTCTTTCCGGCGTCTTGGAAGTTGTGACTGTGTCCAAATTTAAATCAGTTTCAGACGAAATCTTTGAACTATG
Source organism: Cerastoderma edule (assembly GCA_947846245.1). Taxonomy (NCBI): domain Eukaryota; kingdom Metazoa; phylum Mollusca; class Bivalvia; order Cardiida; family Cardiidae; genus Cerastoderma; species Cerastoderma edule. The sequence goes on along the minus strand of OX401405.1, from coordinate 9,232,972 downwards.
AGCTGTAACATGTTTGTGATATTTTGAGGACGTTACTGTTATTAAAAAGGAAAAGTTGCTCGTCACAACACGTTTCTTTTATTGTCAAAATGGTGTCAGAAGGAAGTCGTGCAGCCTACAATTATATCCGGTTTTTTTTTATCGGTGCAGCGTAGCAAGGGGAGATCACTGTGAGGCGCTGCATATGCGTTATTGAAAACCAAATTGTCTTTATAAGTGAAATGGTTTGGTCCAGCTATTCGTTCATGATAAAATGTATCCAGATAATGTAAGCTGTTTGTATTTTTTTTAGTATTCACAATGAAAATTATCATCTTATGCCATTAATTTAAAATGTGACCAAAGTTTTACACTACCACAAGTCCATCAACCCATAACTGATCATTTTTCAATCAGAATTTTAAGTTTACTAACTTGCAGGGTCAATAAGGTTTTTTTCTAGTCGTTGCTGTTTTTCTTTTGCTGGGAAAAACTATGCAAAGCCCCTGAATCATGAATCGATTTTATGACTTGTGCTTTGAAATAATGGATTAATTCTAACAAGATAAAATGAAAGTGTTGTGCATGAAAGTGTTGTGCAAATCTATAAAAAAAAAAGAAAATATAGATACCTATTAATAAGTGATTTTGTGTTTTGAATTGTTTGTTTAATGGGAATTTTTAATCGTGTCAACAATGTTTCATACTGCTATACCGGGCGTCCAATTGATGGAGGAATACCACTTTCGTTTCTGTCCATTACGCTGGTTGGGCTGTGCAGAACCATCGGCATTTCTTGGTACAACTCTCGAGTTTCATCAAGGCCAAAATCTCTTTATATAGATTTTACATCGCGTCAATATGATTCCGATGCCTGACTCATAATGATGGAGAAAGACCATTACTCAACTGCCCATAAGGGGTGGTAAAGCCCGGTATGACCATCGGCACTCCGTAAGTCATTCGGAAGAGTGGCTCTCATCAAATCCAAATGCCGTCACCAGTATTTGAACCCAGACGGAGAGGGTCAATGTGGTTTTAAGTTGTGTTCTCTAACCACTAGGAGGCCCTCAAGACCTTGGATAACTTATGCAGGACCAGTCTGTCTAGTCAGTGGTTGGCTATCTTTAAAAGTGGAATGGGGCACGCTGAAGACTGTTTGATGTTTGCATCAAGCCAACAATCCTTTAGTCGTTTCCCGACTCAATAATTGATATGATATCGGTGGTTTTAGGTCCATTTTGTAATAGCTAATGGCTACTCATAGGAAGGGACAACGGTTTTAAGTCTTATCCGAAGGATGGTGAGGCAGGAAATACTAAGGTAAAGCATCTCTTGAATTTCCTGTGGCGAGACCCGGGTTCGCTGGATAATGAGTCGAGCGCTTTTCCACTCGACCACGTCCGCCTCTGGAAGACCGAGGTTAACTACCTATAAGGTGTGAAACTACTTCCGGGTTGTTGTAGACTTGAAGGTAGTTACCACATTACCACCTAATTATTACCAAATGTTTGCGTTTTGAAGCCAACGAGTCTCGAAAACAATTTTGGCAAAAGGAAAAATTACTTGTCATAAGCAATTTCTCCTGTTGTCACAATGCCTTTCAATCTATTCATATATCACAACCGCAAAACTGAAAGGTTTATCACATGTTTACAAAGCTTTTTTAAGGTCGTCTGGTTTAAAAATTGCATATGTAGGTGGTAGAGTTAAAGTATTGAGTTCCGTCCAAATGAATGGCAAATTTATAGATAGCAAGTATGAAAACAATGTGACAAAAGTAGAAATACAACTACGCTGTCTTCTATCGCCACATTTCCTGCCTGAATTCCTCATTTATAGATGTGGAAGATTAGAAGCTGTTTTGCCTATCCTACTCGTATTGAGACATGGTTTGATAATGAGGGCTTCGTTCGCAGGTTAATCGGAAACGTCTGTTATTGTCCAGACGGGGTATTAGTTCCAAGGAAGTGGTTGCTTTTCAGCCCCTTCCCTAACCGGTCATGTAATCATATAGAGTACAGTATCAAACAGCATGTTTGGTAGCACATGTATACGCTTAGTGACTGTTAAATCCGAGTAGAGACAATACAACTTTTTATCGTCCTCACTAAGCCTCCCCATGTCTTAACCCTTTTCCAAACAATAACGACACTTAGAGACTTTGTTGCAGACGACTCTGGAAAACATTGTGGGAAAAGGAGAAATTGCTCGATAAGAGCAATTTCTTCTTTTCCCACAAGGTTTTCTGCTTATCTGAAGATTATTTTTCAGTTTCATCATATTTTGAAATGTCGTTTGCAAACTCTTTCAATTTGGGACAGTCGAAAAGTTGTCGTTTGGGATAGGGTTGAACATTTGGAATATTGAATCACCATGTATTTTTACCTGTCATTTAGTCCTGAATGAATTTTATTATAAAAGACCAAGCATGTTTGAATTCATTCAACTATTAAAATCATGCGATAAAAGTTTGGCAATATATCTTAAATTTGCTTTTAAAGAAAGAATATCGTTCACGCATAATATAACATAATTATTTATGTAGTTCATCTTCATTGAAATGGAAGTAATTATTAAAAATGTATGTTATTGTATTTTTGATTATTGACCTGTATATTGTATGTTTATTTTGTTTGTATTGTAAAAATGACTATACACTTGTGTGGTGGTCAAATAAAAGATATCTATCTACCTGAATCGACAACTTGCTAACCTTATGTGATGTGCTCAACTTGGATGTACAGTTGTCTTAATGGATTCCAAATTAGATGTTTGTCAAACATGTCAACGTGTGACTTGCTATTGTTGACATTTGAGAAGCCAGAGCTGGCAAGGTTTTTTATCGAAAACTTGATTGGAATTCTTAGATAAGGTAATCTCTGAATGATTGCCAAAGAATATGGTGATATTCCAAGGGAGGAATTATTTGTGCGAGTGCATTTTTGATCAAGCTTAATAATGAGCTATATTCCTTTGCAAATGCATCACCAAAAATGTCCCTTAACTATCCAAAGTTTGAAGAATACGTCATGGTAAACTATGCGTTTGTCATACGTTAAGTTAGTTGAGTCATACGTGCAATTTGACAGTTTTCTTTAGAATGATCATGTTACACGTAAGGATATGTTGCTCATTTCGTCTTTGAGTTGTGGTTTTACATCGTGTCAACAATATTTCAGTTGTACATTGCGATTATATTGCGATATTCCGGCTCATAATCGATGGATAAAGACCCCTCGTACTTAAATGCAAATTAAGGCCTGGTCAAGTCGGGAAGAACAGTGGGAATTCTGCAATTTATTCGGAGACTAAAAACTACCATACAAAGCCGTACCTTCCTCTGCTTGGTATACTATTTACAACTACGTCAGCCAACAAAAATGGCGTCAAGGAAGATTCGCTAAGAGCACAAACATGTTTGCCACAATGCTTTTTAAATGTCATATGCTGCGAGACGCAAACATATGGCGTTAAGTGGATATATGTGTTATGTTGTGGTACGATACATAGGAGACAACGGTACCAATAATTCCTTAGATGTCAGAGAGAACTTTGTTCATGTCAATGCCTCTACTTTGGGACCCCTGTGTTCCAAGTCGGACTTCGGTTTGCGATCTACGCAAAGCTACCAAGTTTTGGTTCCAATGACCATGTCAATAGGATGGGTTTTTCTTCTACAACCTTATTCTGAACATTCGCGTTTCCTTTGTTGTTTTTGTAAACTCATTGGAATGTGCGATAGTGGTGCATAGATAGTGCATCGGCCTCTTGTACTGAGGGTTCCTGGTTTGAAGTCACGTTAGGTGAGGTGAAAACGTCGGGTATAACCCATAAACCGGCACGAGTACTGGTTTAGTAGCCAGGAAGCATTCATCGAGAGTGACTTCGAACTAGCTTCTAGCTTCCTTCACAAGCGATATTAAACAATAGGTAAATGTAAAAATGAATCTTCTCCCCAATACAGTCCACGAGCCCAAACAATATGGAAATTAACAAATGCGTGTTTCCGGTCTTCATTTGGGTTAGGTTCTCCTTGAGGTTGTGGGCTATGGTCATAAATTAAGATTCGTTGCATTCGTTGTATTAATAAGTAAGGTCATTCTTTGACGAATTATTCTAGTATTCAATATTCTTTTTTGTTTGGGAACATAACCATTTCCTTTACATACGTTAAATGACGCAGCTATACCAAAGGGCCTTAAAACGATAGCGTCGAATTGAATTTCTTTCGAGACCAGCTGCTTCACAATTTGGCCCATTTATTTCTTCGAAAATAGTATAGAAATCGTTTCTGTGTTTGGAAATAAGAAATATCCCGTGAAAATATTTGATCACGGTTTCAGGCCTTCTTCTTCCTCATGATCAAGTGCAGGGCTCATTCTGGAGCATAGACGCACTGGTAAACTATTTACAAGGTGACTGTGAGACGGGATCGTTGTGAAAGGTTTAAAAACAGATAAAAACGTTAAGTGCTCCCACTATCCAGAGCCTAGTCCCGCCTTGAAACTGTCCAAGGTTTGGGATGAAGCTATCTCTTCCGGCAGCTGATTCCATAGCCGGATTGATAAGGGGGAAAAAGACCTTTCCCGATAATCCAATGTGAAAAGATGAATTATTAAATGTTTTGCAAAAAAAAGCAATTTACTTTGGTCATATACTTCTCAAAATACATTACAACCTTAATAAAAATTATGTAATAAAAGGTTTGCATCATTTACAAATTCTGATTAACTCTAAATCCATATTATTACATATAAACCCTTTGATATGATGAAAAATGAGCTTTTTTTGGTCAAAACAGAAATTGAATTTAATGGGGTATCACATTTTGTCACCATTGCTCTTTACCATTACAATATAAAAAAAGAGAAAGAAATATTATGTGATAACAGAGATCTAGATCTATGTCATGAATATGATTGTTGTTTAGATTTTGAAATGGCAATTTACAGAAGATTTATCTATTGAATGTAAACAATCACATTTCTATGACATACATGATTTATCAGTAAGTAAAGAAATCAAATCCTCATTTCTCAAAGCCGTTTTTATTTTTTAAATGTATCGAAACACTAATTGTACGAAACTCACGCGTACCAATCGGGAGGGGAACCGGTAAATTCAATACGAGGCTATACAGACATTAGTTATCTCCCTTGTATGTTGACAGCTTGCAGAAAAATAAATTGGATGACCAAATAAATTGATGTCAGTTTTTGTGTTTTATGGATGATTTGAAGAGCCCTTTCGCACCAGCATGGATAGGGAAATTGTTTGCGACAGTTTGATATTATGGGTAAACCTTACACTCATTTTTCTACTGTAAAGAACTTCGAAAAGTGCTTTACATGGTTCCTAATTGACAAGTTGCAGAAAGGGCGTAGAACTAGAAGTCGGATAGTTGGTTTTGGATTCGAAAAGTCTGCTGAACGTATTTTTTAACCCACAAGGCTGTTCACAAGAAGCATTTATTAACGCCATCTTGAATGGTGATGTTACATCTTCAAGTCATATCATCAAGGTTTGCAAGCAAGAGGAGGCCTTTTAAAAGTTTTGCCACAAATAACTTCTTATCATTACTGCCATCTCGCTGTGAACTACTTTCAAGTTTACTGCATATGTTCTTTGGATTGTTGAAACTTTGATTTATAATTGGAAATAAGGAAGTCTGATGATAGCCAGTGGCATCCAAAATCTGATTAAACAGAAATGTTGGTATGTGATACAACTAAGCTACAGCCAAAGGAATGTGGGCCGTGGGCTGGTTCAGCCGGGGTTTGCTTGGCCTGCTGTATTAGTTCTATAGGAGCCTAGTATTATACAAGTTTGAATTGACCAGTTTGTTAATTTCAAAAGCGTACACTAATCAAAGCATTTGATAAAACCCGCCTATATAAATTATTCATTGCCAAACCAATTAACATGTAAACATTGCCAAATTGTTAAAAGTGTGTCCAATCAAGACACCTTACTTGACGTAATTAACGCTTAAAGATTTTTGCCAATCTGCTGCATTCTTATGGCCAATTACACTTTTAAATGTATTGATCAAATAAATTGGTTCAGCAACATGCAGTCTTTAATTTGAATGCGTTTGATGATAGGTATTGACAGTTTAACTGTATCGAAGCGCAGTTTAAACTTTTTGGTCTTTGAAATCTCTTTATTAAAGATGCGGTAATGAAAGAAGCAAAAACAATTGTTTTATATTATGTATGATACTTCAATGTTCAACGTAACCTCATCAAGTACTCCTGTAATCGCCATTTCCATCAATGTTTAAATAGCTATAAGATTAACAAAATGTTCAATTTAGAATCGAAATATACTAGTACTTATATAGCAGGCGGAGTTGACCCGGTCGGGTTGGAAACAGGCCAAGTCAACCCTACACCTAGCCTATGGTTACTACTACAGCCAAGGCAGTCAAAATTACTCTAAGTGAAGATTGCGCTATTATTTTCTGATGGGACAATAACGCCAAAATTCCAAAAGACCATCTTAGTTGTGGACTTTTGATTTTAAGTACAACATGGTCATTGAAAGTCATTTGATAAGACATGATATGTGAAATAAAGTTGCATGGCATCAAGTAATGGCATTGAGTTATTTAAACAATGAAAAACCACAAAAGTGTCATAAGTCTTCGTTTTTCACACCTAAACTGGTGAAGCCAGTAATTGTTCACACGGTGATGAATGGTATTGATGTGTCTTAATGGAGTAAGGGGTTCAGTTCACACAAAAATATCTTAATAAAATGTGGCTTGAACAATATTTGGGATATTCAGAATTCCCCAAACAAGAAATGGTTAAAACTTACAGGTAAACAAAAACTCAAAGATTTGTGCATAAATGAATGGCATCGAATAATAGGAAATAATAACAGTTGCTTCACTTAAAAACTCATAAAAAAGAAATTTGGCTTTGAAAATTATCTTATAGAAATCCCCCAGCCACTACTAACATACATGATTAAGTTCCGAACAAACAACCACAAATTACCAATTGAGCATGGAAGATGGTCAAATGTGGATCTAAATGAAAGAAAATGTACACTATGCAACATTAACACAATTGGAGACGAATTTCACTATCTTCTTGAATGTACATTTATATCGAATCAAAGAAAATTACTAATTCCGCAAAGATTTATAAACAGAAAAAACATTTTTACATTTGAGTCATTGATAAACTGCAAATCTAAAGACGAACAAATTCGACTCTGTAAATTCATCAAAACTATTTTGATTCTAATTTGTAAAGTTACTATATTTTAACAAAATACTATGTATATGTGTGTGTATGTATATGTGTGTATATGTATTAATGTGTGTATATGTATGATTTTGTATATGCAAGTGATATGTATCTATGAACATATTGTGTTAAGCGACCTCATAGTTCAAAGTATTGTTTTGTGATTCGTTTAACACGCATTTGATTCAAGTTTATCCTTAAACTTTCTTTTTTAAAACCGTTAGCATATGTATTTATCAATGGAATGACAAATAGTGATATAGGGAGATAGTGATATATGAAAGATGATATAGAGGAAGAGATAGAGAGGTAAAAATAGAGAGGTAGAGATAGAGAGGTAGAGACCAGTGACAATTAAAAAGCAGACGCCTCGTTTACATTATGTTTCATGTTATTTTAACCTCATATCTTCTGTAAAAGGAATTGAGTGAAATAAAGATTTTGTATTTGTATTGTTATGTTTTATTCTGCTGGAGAAACTGTTCAGCAGTCTGAAATAATTTCTTTTAAGTACTTGGTAACCGATATATATCTGGTAGTATTAGCGTGATAAAAGATGTATTTAAGTTGTAAACATCATCGCTAATGAATGTATAAAGCTCTAGTTGCTTGATTTTCGCAGTACATCTTTCAATGGGTAGTAAATGTTAATGATCCAAGCACTGTTTTCTATAAGCTCGGCAAGCAGAAAATGGTCATCTTATGTTAATTAAACTGCTCGTTCAAAATCAATATATATGCAACTTACATATATGTTATTTGTAAGGATTTATTAGGAAGGGATAATTTTACAACTGCGAGTCATAATCATTTGATATTTAACTGTAATAATGAAAATGATCAAACTAAGCGATGAAAATCTTGTCAGAAAAGTCCATTGTTAAATAAATCTGTTGATCAATGTGATTTTTTTCAATTTTACGGTTTCAAATAAGTTTGACTATATAGTCAAAGCAATGGGATGCAGAGTTTAGTACTTCTTTTTTAGCTGATACCTCAGTAGTTAAAAATTATTCTAGTTTGCAAAAATCATGCCCTCTTTTGACTGTTTGTCGGTAGTAGTATTTAGATTGATAGCATTGGATTAGATTGTCCCACTTCTAGCTGGTGTGCCAAACATACAACAGAAACCATAAACAGAACATTTCAGTGCTTACCGGTGTCAAATATTAGTCCATAATTTCCCAAAATTAATTTGAATATATTTGGTTTGACCATTTAGAATTAAAATCATGTTATTACATACTAGCAACTGCTCGCAGAGAGAAGTAAAGAAAACATTTCTTAAAATGATATTTACATGCAAAGTTACCATGGTACCAGATTGGACATCCCTGAAAGCTTTTGCCCTGAGCATGGCTTTTTCACGTTTTATTATAGGGGTTCATTGAAGGCACTTTCCTAATTGGAAATTTCTTAAAAGTCATGCAGTCTTCCCAAATCCAAAGTCACACCAGCTGTTTTCCAGTTTGGTTTCCCAATTAAACAATTTTATGGAAACAATTTCCAACATTAGCAGGCCTAGGCCACTTCCTAATTTAATGGAAAAATCCCTTCTGAGTCTCCATAATGAAGATGGGGGAAAAAACTATAAAGAGGATCAATATGCTTTTTAATCAAATGGACTGAAATTTTATGTATAGTGGGTCATGGTTAAATTGAATTACCTGTTGTTTTCAGATGGCACTGAGCAGTATGTTCTGTGAGAAAATCTGAACAAAGGGGTTCATATCTTTTATCATCTGATGATGCTTTCAATTTGGACCACTGATAAAGTATCTATTTGTTGAAATTGTTACCATGTATTTACTCTATTTGAATAGGTTGAAACATTCAATTTAGAGGTGCCACACACCACAGCAGAGGAACTGAGTGATGGAATTGCTATGTCTAAAGTGTTGCATCAAATGTAAGTATAGTCTCTTGAAAAACAATTCATATTGATTTTTTTATTGACAAAAATTATGTAGAACTTTACCGAAAAGAATTATTTTGTTTTTAGAGAGATTTATCTCCTTAGGGATACACAACAGAGTTTCAGTATCAGAGTTATTGCAGGTTTTCTAATCTTCGGTTTTGTCATATCAACAGAATCTTCCATTTGTAGTTGTTTTGTCTTGAAATTATTTGACTTGTAATGTAGTATAAAAGACTAGCCCACCAAGCCGATGTTTTTAACCTCTCATAAAATGACCCATCAATTTAAGTAGTACTCACCCCCTTTCATATAAGATCTAATGTGTATAACTATGACTGTTTATGTCACATATTAAATTTTAAAAAGCTTGGGATTATTGAATAGAAGCTTGTATTACTGTTAACTTGAATTGGTTTCGAGGTTTTTGACTATTGAATAGTCTAAGCTTCTTTTATTGTTGACTTGTATTGTTTTAAAAAGCTTGGGACTATTTCATTGAAGCTTGTATTACTTTCTAAATGTACTCGTTTCAGAGCCTCAGACTATTTTACTGAGGCTTGGTTGCACAAGATCAAACGTGAGAACCCAATGAACTGGAGACTGAAGGTTAGCAACCTGAAAAAGATTTTAAAAGGAATTTTAGAATACAATTTAGAGGTATGTACCAAAAATGAGTAAGCCTAATAAGCCTTCCTTTGATGTTGAATTGTTCCCTTGATTAACAAAATGAGTTATCTCAATACATTATATCCTGGCCCAGTACATGGCTTTTTCATGTTATGTATTAGGGGCCCGTTTTACTAAACAACTTACGGAAAATGTTTGCGTAAGTCATAATTGATAAACATTGATAGTATCTTCAATGAAAGCACAATATTGCAATGTGACACATCATTGGAAGCGTCTCGGAGAGACGATTCCAATGGTGTGTTACTTTGCAATATTGCTTTGCCCAATATTAAAATAGGATGAATTGTTGTTTTAGACTTACGCAAACCTTGATTTACAAAATGAGATATCTCAATACATTATATCCTGGCCGAGTACATGGCTTTTTCATGTTATGTATCAGGGGCCCGTTTTACTAAACAACTTACGGAAAATGTTTGCGTAAGTCATAATTGATAAACATGGATAGTATCTTCAATGAAAGCACAATATTGCAATGTGACACGTCATTGGAAGCGTCTCGGAGAGACGATTCCAATGGTGTGTTACTTTGCAATATTGCTTTGCCCAATATTAAAATAGGATGAATTGTTGTTTTAGACTTACGCAAACCTTGATTTACAAAATGAGATATCTCAATACATTATATCCTGGCCGAGTACATGACTTTTTCATGTTATGTATCAGGGGCCCGTTTTACTAAACAACTTACGGAAAATGTTTGCGTAAGTCATAATTGATAAACATGGATAGTATCTTCAATGAAAGCACAATATTGCAATGTGACACATCATTGGAAGCGTCTCGGAGAGACGATTCCAATGATGTGTTACTTTGCAATATTGCTTCGCCCAATATTAAAATAGGATGAATTGTTGTTTTAGACTTACGCAAATCTTGATTAACAAAATGAGATATCTCAATACATTATATCCTGGCAGAGTACATGGCTTTTTCATGTTATGTATCAGGGGCCCGTTTTACTAAACAACTTACGGAAAATGTTTGCGTAAGTCATAATTGATAAACATGGATAGTTTCTTCAATGAAAGCACAATATTGCAATGTGACACATCATTGGAAGCATCTCGGAGAGACGATTCCAACAATGTGTTACTTTGCAATATTGCTTTGCCCAATATTAAAATAGGATGAATTGTTGTTTTAGACTTACGCAAATTAAGGGTAAACTGTTTAGTAAAACGGTACCCAGGGGCCCATTAAAGGTACCTTCCCAATTGAAAACTTCTCCTAAATCATGCAGTAGGCCTAGTCCTGTATGAATTATGTAAATGACTGTCAAAAGTTAAAAATTGATATGTTTGATGAAGCAATTAGTTAGATTAACAAAGGAAAAGGTGTTGTAAAATGTCCATCTACCAACAACAGCATCAATATAACCTAATAATTCACTTGGAAAAAAGGGTAAAAGAGAAACACAGTGCAATATGATAAATAAAAACATAATGTGAAGTTAATCATATATGAATGGATGAAATACTAACATTGTTTTAAAAGATATATGATATAAACAACTACAAGAATATCCTTTTAGACAAGCTTAATTTGCTTCATGTTCTTAATAAATTTTCTTCCAAGTCAATTATGTCGGTCTGCCAACTATGAGTTCTGTTTATATACTCAGAATGGCTGGTTTTGAGGCAATTACTGAAAATAGATTTGATTTGTTCACTTAAATATTTTAAATGACATGTGCCATGTTGATGGTTAAGATGCAGAACTGTTAAAACAAGTGTCCTATCAATTCTAAGGATTTTACATTATGATTTCTGTACAAACAAGATATTAATACAGTTTAATAAGAAAGCCATTAACTATCAAGGCACATCAATAAAGTGATCTCTTTTATAAGGTGACAGAAGATGGTCATGACATTACTTACCTAACCGGCATCATTAATATTATTTTTTTTACAAAAATGTTTTGTGTTGATTGTACTTCTCATCAAAACAACTTACAAGCATACAATTTGAAAGAAGCCAAGTGTCAGTCAATTCAAGACTCTTTTTTATAGATGGTCCTTTCAAACTGCAAATTCTGATGATCTGTTATTTTATATACAGAATTTCATATCATGAAAAAAGAATCAGTTATTATTTATCCCATTCACTCATGCCGTCTTTTCAGGTTTGTATTAAAAGATCATTTGAGATGACCATACTAGTATGTTTTTATAGGAATTCAATTTCAACAAAACCAAAATACGCTTAAATAGACTTATTTTATTTATTGTAGGTATTGGGCATACAGATTCATGACTTCCAAATGCCAGATGTAAATGCCATTGGTAAGTTAACCCTTTTCCAAATATGGAATTACTATTAACATTTTGTATTGCCCAATAAATACATCTTCATAAAATGGAAATACTGATAAGTTATTGTTAGCAAATGTGTCAAGCTACAAGTTTGAAACTCGGCATAGCTCTCATCTTTTTGTTAACTAATTGCAACATTAGGCATTAGGCAAATGGTATTGTTTGACCCATTTCAACATTTAAGGCTTTGATTGGGCAAACATTGGAAGCAATAACAGGCCACAATCTGTAACTGTGAAACCTTTTTTGTGTTGTAATGTAAATATTATTGTTATAAAATGTGCTATTATTGGTTTGAAGCAATTTTGTGTGGAGCAATTGTATCTTGGGTTGTCTGCTTGCAGGTGTGATAATATTGTATATTGTTCATTTGTTTGTTTATTTGGGAATAGTTTGCAGCAGATGATTATTTTAGCCAAAGAAATACGGTGCAAAACTCTTCATTGAAAAGAATTATATCTGATAAACAAAGATGGTGGTCTTAGAACTTGTTGTCCTGGGTTTGAGCCCAAGCAGTACCTCTAGTTTCGCCGGAGCGTCTTTTAGATTAGATTAGAGTCATTAACTGACACGGGTCCCATATGGGTCCTCTTCATCAGTGCCGTACCTTTTGGCAATACATTTTAAAGCACTAGCCTTCTATTGGTGAATCTAAGAAAGGAATAAAACAATTGTAATATTGCCGACATGGAGTTAAAGCCCATATGAACAACCAAATCATGTCTTTTCATAGATATTGAATTAATGGAAACAAAAGGAGGGTCTGTCTGGTGTTCAATGTTAGTGGATTCCTCATTTGCTACCATATTAACATACATTGTTTAAAACAGGAGATATATTTTTTTTTTATGAAATGGCTTTACAAGAAAAGATGACCTGATCATAATGTGTATATTTATATGATTCAATGTCTTGTAACACCTTAGCCAATGTTTCAATGACTTTAACATTTGAAAGTTAGTGAAAAATGTTAAAGATTAAAAACAGCCTTTGGTATTTCAAAACGGTTCATGATAACAAGTGTTGGCATGTTAATGTTAATAATGAAAGTGTTTTTTTGCACCTCTAATAATTGAAAAGGTTTGTTTAGTCTGTAAATGCATGGTTTTATTAAAAAGTATTTTTCTTTTATACCTGTGATGGATTTTTAAAATTCAAACAATTTATACTCTTCTTATACCCTATACATGTATCAAATGTCATTTTTCAACATGTTCAATTAATAACACTTATTGAGAAGATCATTTCCCATAGCTTTAGCATTTTTAAACAGTCAACAAAATTGCAATGTCATAGTATATGACTTTACAAATTTTAGTTTTCTAAGATGTATTCAAACACTATTTTCCCAATTTATTTATTTGAAGAAAGTCTCTGACCTTTAAATCTCACACGGATATGTTACAATATATTTGCAAATACAACAGGACACTTTACACATCTTCTGTTAAAATGATTCAATATGCTACTAAAGTAATTTTTATATCGTAAGATGATTTCATTCTTTTTTAAATAAAATATTTTCTCTCGATGAAATGACGATGATATACAGGTAGATATTTGATAGATTTAATCAACCCATTTGTATCTGTATTGACAAGATATTATAACATTTATATCACAGATTTTGTTAACAGTTTATTTTGTTTAAACAGTTTATTTTGTAAACAATTATCCATTATTTATGGTCTGTGAAAACATCAAGGAACCCAAGCTACAAAATGGGTTGCCACTCAAATCACATTACACTGGCAACCATATCAGGGAGGAACCCATTACTTCTTAGCCAAGTTTTCCAATCAAATCTCTTAAATGTGCTTAAGTTTCTTTCGCAATACCTAATGACAACACAGGTTAAAAGCTTCTTTGAGTTAAAGAAATTGTAAACTCCCATTTACTTAATGACAAGCAATGTTTAGACCACATTTTTAACGTTTGTTACTGGAATAATAATGATCTCTGAGAGCATCTAATTAATCGTTGATTATAAATTATTTCTTACTCTATCAGCTGCATGGTTATCATAACTGCTGCTATCTTATTATTATTTATGCATTCTCTGATCACAATCTAACAAATTGCCATGTTAGTCCAAATCAGATGAGAGTTCAATGGTATTGAAAAAACAATGATTTTGTGTTGTTGAGGAGAAACAATTTCTGATTTTGCCACATTGTTTCTATGATCACATATATTCAAAACCATTGGGACAAAAAAAGGCAGGTAACTAGAATTTTGAAATGCTAAAAACAAAAAAGCCATATACATGTAGGGACATGAAATCATTTGAATGCAAATGAATCAACTAAAATGCAATATTATGATTCACAATTCTTTGCTTGAAATTTTGATTTTGTATAAACTGAAACATTTGGTTTCTAAAGGAATTCATTACATATGCTGAAAAGTTTTTCATATTTGCCTTAGATCTTATTTATATACCCAAATATAAATAGCTGTTTAAGGTAGAATATCCATATTCCGGCATTTTTAAACATATTCTTTTGTATGATTACTTCTGTTTTTCTCAGTATACATCGAATGAGCCAGAACTATTTCTATTTAACCAAATAGTTTAGACCCTGTCCGATCTTTGCCAAGAACGACTTGAGTAATCAGACAGAAAAAAAATGTTTCATAATTGCGGATTATTGGTATTTTACCCTAAAACCACCTAGAGATTCATGATTATTATTGGGAGAAAAGGAAAAGTTGAGTGTGGTGGGGGATTTCTTGTTTTATAACATTGGTTTTACTCAATGTCACAAAAATAATCTCAATGTTCCATTCTTAATGAATCTTCACTGTTGCTCCTTTTGCGATCCGCCAGTCACACATTTCCATATTAGGGAATAGCTTAAAGTTTGTTTCTGTCCCTTATTGTACCATTGGTAATTTTCTAATGGGTTTTCTTTGCAATCTTGGTCCTAAGAGAGCGATGTTTTCAGGCTAATCATTGATTTTTACACCTTGGGAAGAAACCTTAATGTTTACCCCTTTTCCTCAGTACAGACATCTGTAATACCCTCTGTAGCGCATAATTATTGTAGACATTCTAGAAGTTGATTCCCTTTTTGACCCTTTGATTTAAGATCCTGTTTATCGATAATACAGTTTTACAGGGATAGGTCATGGGCTTAACAGGGTTTTCCCTGGACCCCTTGATTTATGCTTATTTGGGGGACTTTGACCCTCTATCTATGGAATTGTAAACAGAAAATAATGATTTTAAGGGGTCATTTCCAGAATTTGGGGGTCAAATTATATAAGTTTGGATCATGGAAAACCTTTGGCTTAATTGTCTGTTTTATGAGTCTCTTTTGGTAAGAGTTTGCACAAAGTAATTGAAGTACAAATAGAAAAGAAATCAAGGGTTCAAGGCAACACTATAGTAAGTGCTTCATGTTTATGTTTATGAAGCACTCACTATAGTCTTGCACTTGACCCTCAAAGTATTATTGTGCCAGCAAAGAAACCTCAAAGACATCATAACATAATAGGTTCCTTAAGTTGCATATACTTACCACACAGATAACAATACTATTGAACTCATTGATTTTATTTATGTTAATGCTGCAGGCAACCATTTCCAACAGTATTAGCTTTCACTTACAAAGTATATCTTCATGGTTTCCTATTTATACATGTTTATAACTTAATGATTGATTCAAATTAATATAGATGTGGCATATGATAATAATAAAGTATGAAAAATAAAGGTTTGATGAGCCTTGATACAAGCCATCATTAGAAAGGGATAGGAAAGATAGCTAATTACAGGTGTTTTGTTCTTACAACAGAAGCTCCTTTAACTGTACTATTTGAAATGAATATGTGTCATGAAAGATGTATGTATTATACATGGTTGAGACAATAACAGTTTTAATTTGCCATCTGTAGATACATTCAAAATTAGACTGCAAGAAAATGCGCTGCTTGGTAATGAAATGAAAAATGAAATTTTTTGATAAATAGTTCAACAATATGGAAAGGTCTGTAAAGTGCTTTGGATAATGAAGGTTATCTGATACCTTTGCTTGTAATGTTTCAAGATCCATATACTTTAAGTGTCCAATGCAATACTTTAGAAAGTGCATTGTAACCTCCATAAGGCAAAAAGCATGTGTCAATCAAACGAATTGCCTTTAGAAAATTATTCAAATAAGTACCCCAACACAGTTTTGTGAAAAAACATAAAGAAGTTAGTGAGGTAAAATGCTGCTATTATCTGGAGCTGTTGGGAAATAATTGTGATTCTGTCGTGAACTCTCTATGGCAATCAGTGATCTATTTTAGTTCCTAGGTGACCATGAGGTTATCAATAATTACTCTCCATATACGTGAGGTAGCATTTCTGCATTATTATCTATTTTCAGAGGGCTATGTATGTTACCTAGCTACACTATGGATGTTTATGTGTGTAATGTTACTTTTGATGGATTTTAATATTATTGAGTATGCTTGCATTATAATAATTTTACATATATTATTATAATTTTCTTTTTTACCTGGGTGTAAAGATGCTACTTGTCTTTAACTGAAAACAAAAGGGAGTTTGCAAAATGTTATGTTGCTTACGGTATTTTAACCGATCTAGTTATGCCTTGCCTTATATTATATCCTGAGTTAACATTGACATTCTATGAGTGAGGACTTGGTTGAATTTAACTCATTACCTTATTAAAGTGTCATTTGGTGACTTGTACAAATTGAATAGAACATCAAATTAACTGTATGCTATTGAATAGAAATCATTTTGACAAAAAAAGAGTAATTCATCATTTTGTTACAGTGGTTTTTTAACACATTACTACCTATTGCCACTTTCTTGCAATTTCTCTTTTTGTCACAATGCTTTTTCAATCTAATATATCACAACAGCAGAACTGAAGGGTTTTGCACATTTTCCAAAGCTTTTCTAAAGTTGTCCGCTTCAAGTGAAAAAAAATGCCATCTGAAGGTAATAAAGAGTTAAGAGCTTAAAGGGGTTTATAAAATGGTTAGGATGTATTTTGTTGTGCCAGACAAGTTTAAAAAGATCTCGTTTGCTTTTTACTGGACCTTTGAACATTTAGATTAAAGAATATTTAGACAATTTTAGTGTTTTGTCTTACAGTAATACAGACTGCTTGTTGTGTTTCTTTTGTATTGATACATTAATTATTGATCCATAATTTTTTATTTTACAGAC
Organism: Cerastoderma edule; assembly: GCA_947846245.1. Classification (NCBI taxonomy): domain Eukaryota; kingdom Metazoa; phylum Mollusca; class Bivalvia; order Cardiida; family Cardiidae; genus Cerastoderma; species Cerastoderma edule. The sequence goes on along the minus strand of OX401405.1, from coordinate 9,215,615 downwards.
AGCTGACACTTATATCAAATTTTTAAGCCAAACCCTCCTTGAAAAACCACAACTTTTTTGTCTTGTCTTTCAAACAACATAATGTTAACATATATTTATGTACCTGTAGATGACAACTTCAAACAAGTTTTGGCATACATAGAAATCAATCATCAATATAATTATAGCCTTTTGTCAAACTAGTTTCAATGTATAAAAATACAAATATCATTCTATATTTTAAGGCTTGATTTCTCCTCTGCTGTTGCTTTCACTTTGGATCTCTTGAATAATTCCATATAAAGGAGTAGGTGAAATAAATGCTTGTAAAGGGTTCTCTTGAATAACAACCAAGGTGCTCTAATTAATGAGGTGGACAGTTTCCCTCTACGGGAAGTCTTATTGATTTGAGATCATTTCAGATTTGTGTCATGTTCACATTGACAAATGTGTATGTAATGTTTGAAAATATTGTATGTTGTAGTATCTTCAGTTATCTACCTGTCTCAAGTAATTTGTTTGTTGTTATTTCTTGTCACATTTTTTCATATTTCTAATGGGGTTAAAGAACTTTCGCGTTGTACATTCGTGAGAGCACTGTAACAATCAGAAATGTAATAATTCTTACTAAACCTGTTTTATTACAATTTAAGTTGAAATAGTCAAGTCTGAGTCTGTCTGTTTTAGTAGCAAAATAAATTTCTAATGTTGAGCTTCAACAATTGTGTTAAAGGATAAGTCTTAACAAATGCTAAATTGGTCCAATCATTTTATCAAAACTTATTACATTTTAGATTTTATTACATTTTCTGTTGACATTGTCAACAGTTATAATTATAAAACAGGTTTTTGAAATGATTATTACATTTCCTGTTTTATCACATTTACGGTTGTTATAGAGCACTATAAAAAACAAGGGTAAACAAAGATAAGGAATTGTCAGTGGTATGTTTTACTATTGTCATATAACGAGGGAGATTTGTAAAAGCCATTATGATATTTCTTATTTCAGGAGAGCACTGTGACAGAGGAGAACTTGGCCGTCTTTTACAGTTAATCCTGGGCTGTGCTGTAAACTGTTCTGATAAACAGGAATACATACAGAGAATTATGGCCATGGAAGAGTCTGTACAACATGTGGTCATGACTGCTATCCAAGAGGTGGGTATATCGGCCATTCTTTTTTTCCTATGTTCAAATTCTTTCTTTTGCTCATAACCAATAACCTTAACCATTAGAATGCTGGATAATTTTCTAAAAAAAGGTTTTTGTGTCGGCTGCTTTCTTAAACTAAATATCTGCTTAATTTTGATGAGGAAATAAGCTCAGAGTAGCTAACAGAATCCAACCTGTTTACATAAGCATGAAGTCAGTTCCAACATTATAAGGGTTAAATAGAATTGCACTAGTCACATGTTTGATAATGGCCAACCTTCTAGAGTTATATATCAAAATTCAATTAAAGACTATAGTAAGTCCTTCACATCTGTGAAGGACTTTTAAAAGTCTTACATTGAACTCTTGTAATAGGAAGTCTCTACATCACTCAGTGGCTAACATGTTGACCATGAAATAACTTGGTTCCCATTTTATAAATGTAATATTCATATACAATGTATGTTGAGTGTGGGATGTCAATGGGATAGTTCTCTGACTGACTTGCAGAATATTCATAGTTCCAACTAATTTGATCTGGTTCATATGGATAGTAAGCCTTGTAGGCATCAATCTGTAATTATGAGCCCTGAATATCTATATAACTATAATATTGTTGAAATGATTTTAAACCCAAAAGAATAAGTTATGGCTGGTTACACCAATAGGCAGAACTTTGAAAATGAATGGCATACGGTTCAGTACTTTAGATAACTGAACTGAAAGATAAAAATTAATGTAATGAAGCACACAAGTATGTGCCATTGATAAGCTGAAATAGTTTTGTTCTGACTGTTTGACAGTGTCTTTATTATGAATATCTTACAGTGATGTATTCCAATAAACAGTTGAAATCAATGTTAAATCCCAAACAAACAATAAAGAATAAAGTGTAGATAACACTATTTCTTATATTGGGGTTCTTTACAACGGAGTAGTTGTCCTTGTTTATATGTTGTTCACATGTTTATGAGTATATTCATGGTTGTTTTTGTTGGTACATCTTTTGTTCTTTGATAACTGTACACTGTAAACAAATCTTTATCTTATATGAGATGAAATAATGTATCTCACAACAGGAAAGCTTCAAATATTTTCTACTTTCTTAGCAATGAACGACTAAGAATATGTTATATTTGGCCTACCTTTCTATTGACTTGTTTTTGTAATTTAAATGATATATGCCTGTACTTGTAGGCATGAAGCCTTTATACCATAATAAATTGTCAATCTATATCTATCTATCTATGTATTTGATTAAGCTCTTAAAGGTCATATGTACAGGTTGGGTTTATTTCATAAAATTTAAATATGAAGTAAAAGAATCACATTGAAATTATTTGCAACATTTTAGCATAACGCATTACGTCATAAATCACTGTCATAGCGCACCGATTAATAAAAGTTCGTATGACTTTCTTCCCTTTGCTGTGACGTCACTTGTGATCCACTGAATGCGCCATGTAAAGGGCGTGAAGAGCGATCGCTGGTTAGAATTGGTGTTTTTCTTCAAATAAATGATCCTAAGGTCATTGTTTGGATTGACAGCGCATTTTCTTTATTGAATATGATTCATTTTATAAGAATATCAATTTGAAAAAGATAAATTGATAACTTAACCCGTGAATTTGCATGGATTTGTCATTGCGTAAACCTGTTCATATGAAAGGAATGGCTTGAAATTTGAACGCTATTCCTTGAATTTACAAGGATATGTAAATGCGTTCATATGAAAGGAACGGCTTGAAATTGGGACGATTTTCCTCGAAATAGAAATCCTTTTAAAAGTCAATGTTTGGATTGACAGTGCATTTTCTTTATTGAATATGTTTCATATTATAAGAATATTCTTCTGAAAAAAAAAAAAGTAAGTGACGTAACGCGTAAATTTGAAAGGATTTGTAAATGTATTGTAAGAATTGGCTTGAAATTTTGACGATATTTGTGAAAACAGCTATTTTTATTAATATTTGTTGGAAAAAAAACCACGAGTGCTTTTTCGTCAATGATCGTGTATTAGCATTGAGGTTTTAATTGAGTAGTAAACAAAGACATAGATCTGAATAAATGGATTGTCTTAAAACCGTACATCGTATAACTTTTAACTGTCAAATTCACCCTGCATTGTCTTATCAATACATGAAATGAAACGGGAGAAGATCATAAATTGCGAACAAACAAACCGTATTATAACCCAACTTACTTGTAATACGAAGGTTATCCTTTAACTCACGTTTTCACCACACATCAACTAACTTGTGATACGAAGGTTATCCTTTAACTCACATTTTCACTACACATCCAAATTTCAAAACTAAACACTGGCACCTTCAAGAGTATTTGTTAAAATCATCCGGCAACTTTCCAGTAACTCCACCCCCAGTAAGAGGTCTATGATTTCGAAATTGATTCCGATGTCGTCTTACTAGATCAACTGTTTTGACTTAAGAATTGTTATTCATATTCTCTTTACATTTATGTTCGTTTTCTCTCGTGTAAGTAACCTTGACATATTGAGCATTTAATTTTCGGACAGGTTTAATAATTAACAGCTAAAACAAAAAAAATCGTCATAGTTTATTTTACTAACAACCTTAAATAAACATATTTGAATTTATTTTTTATGATTTTGGAATTTAAATATCAATTTGACAAACCTTGATTTTGATGTTAAAACGTTTTTTTTGTTGAAAACATAGAGTTAATACCGTTTTGGTGAATACTGATTATCATATACTTATTGAAGTGTCAAACTATTCTAATAGAAAAGACAACATGTTCACTTCTTTAAATAACATAACTACAAAGTATCAGACCTAAGTCACATTGAGAGATAAATATGTCCTGACACCTTATCAATCAAAACATCCTGTGAGAGTTTGGTCTTAATTAGTTATATCTTAACAATGGATTTTTTAGATAAATTTAATTACTGTGCATTGAAAGTGTGAGATTTGCCGCTTGTTATTTCATGTCCTGAATAGCAGAACGTGTCAGACCTGTTAATTAACAACAGAGATATTTAAGAGATTGACGCCAGAGGCTATCTTTCGCCTAAACAATAAAGGACTTGAGACTTGAAACATACTGTGCAAATGTGGCAGATTGGTGTTAATTTGCTTCATGACCCTTAATCCTTGTAATGTCCGATGTTTGTTGATTGACCCTTTGTATGTGAGGTAAACTGACAACAATCAATTAAATTGTAAACAAAGAGATTATGTTCAAATGGGTAAATTATATATTTAGTGATCTTATTACTAAATTATCAATATAAATTTGTAATAATCATGTTTGAACACCTGCATTTCAGAGTGACATACGTCATTTAAACCAATATTACCAATGGCAAAAAAATGAGGTGTGTGATTTAAATAATTCCGAAAAGCAGACGCTTAAGTTAAGATCGAACCCATTATCATTTGCGTTGATGAGTTCAGAGACAGTTTGCGGATATCAAATATTCATTATTTTGAATTTGCATTCAAAGACAACGGCAGATAAAAGAAATGTGCTTGTTTTTATTGGTTTGTTACCATAGCAATCAACGTACATTTTTCATTTTGTCTCATTTATGTACAATGGCAACGTTTGTACGATTATGTTAAAACATAAAACAAGTTTTGAAAATAAGAACAAGATGCATTTAAGCGTTTAAAACCCAAAGACATGGCAATACAATAACTTATGATGTTGGATGAAAATAACATATTCTTGCAACCCTTTGAATTCTTACGTAATATAATCGTAAAGCAGCCTAATTAAGTATTCCTAACTAAGTATGTAGCATAGTTAATCTGTTCCAAACAAAACTAGCTTGGCGAGTAAGAGAGTCATTCAAGGAAATTAAATTTCAAAAAAGGTGTAATTAACGTGATTTATCCTTTTCTTGAATTTATCTACATTTACACAGTGCAAATTCTATATAAGATCTAGCAAGACTACACGAGGCTCTAACACCCCAAACTAACAGTCAGGAATTGTTTTAATCACGAACATCAGTTCACCACAACGTTAATTTTGAAAAATATTTTCCTTTACCTGAGATCATGTGGGAAACAGCGTAACAAAAGGAATTCAGGCTTAAATTATCATTAGCAACTTGGTATATTGGGTAATAAAACAACGACTTTTGATAGATATTTGGGGGTCATTCCGAAATACAATGTACACATTCGCGCGTCACACCAATGTCTTGACACATGATTGTATGCTTTATCGCTTGATTGGTGTTTGAAAGTGAGATTAGCTTTGTCTGGTTTGCATTGACAGTCTTGAAACCAATACATCAAGGTAAAGTGAATGTTGTCGGTGTGTTTCAAATAAGAGAAATATAACGGTTACTCAATAAGTAGAATGAATTTGAAGCATCTTCACCTGTATAAATTACTTTGAATTGAGTCCGATCATTTAAAGATCAATAAAATCAATTCTCTGGAAATGCCAAACAATGCGTAAACTTGCCGTCTTCGAATTAAAAGTAACACAGCCTAGTGTTCTTGTTTGGGGAATATATCTTTTGCGTATTTGTAAAGTAAACACGGTCCAGTTTACTTATCGAAACTTTTTGCAGCTTTTATGTTCGTCGGAAAACGGGAGAATCTCGCATCCCTGCGACCAAAAGAGAATAACACCAGAAGACCTGTCAAAATACCATAATCAATATACAATTTACGTTTCCCAAAACACAATTCAATACTTAAAATGTCCGAAATTTGTGGAAAAACACCGTCGTTACTGAGAACTAGATTCTTCTTACTGATAGTTCATATGACTTTGAAGCACAAATGACGTCACAACAAGGGAGATAAGTCATTCACAAAAATCGATAAAGGTAAATAAAAGTAGTCAAAAACAACATTTTTCGCTTCTGTATGAGAAAAAAAATCATTACCTCCGTCATAACGAAACCATAACCTAATTCAAAAACCATAATTAAAGAAAATTTTGTTTATCGGGAAATATGACCTTTAAACATCATGAGCTCTTCTGCTGATCCATGTTTAATTTTTGTCATGTACAATTTTGTATTTGCTATATAATGTGTTATGTTTATTATGAAATCAAATATAGTTATAGTTATAGAATAAGATAAGAAAGAAACAAACATTTTAATCGAAATCATGGAGAAACATGGTTTTGAATGGCATATTGGTCACTAAACGTTTAAAGATGGGCTAGCATTCAGTCAATGAAGCTGCATATCTGATATCATATATTTACTCCATCCACAATTAGATTTTATCTGAATGATTTTTATGACAGTTTTTCACATTATTATTTCATTTTTTATTAATGATTGTCATATTTTTTTTTTTTATGGTATCCCCATTATGTTTTGCAGTTGATGACCAAAGAGATTGCATCAGGCGTTGATTCAGAAGTTGGAGATCAAGTAAGTTTCTTACAATTTTTACTGTGTTCCTCAACATTTCCTGCTTTTCTTTACTTAATTCTAGAAGTACTATAAAGATCTTCATAATTTCAAGCTTGTCAATAGTTAAACTCTTTTCTAAATAGTCCTGGGATCTATTAACATAATTCTCATTTTTCATTTCTCGTTTGAATTATCCATAATTACTTTTTTTGAGAAATTTTAAATGAATATCACCTAAACCCATTATTGAAGTGATAAATTCATTAAAGAAGTACTTTATTACTGTATGATTCATGCAAAAGTTGTTGTGACTAGATTGGAATTTTCAAAATTAGATGGACGCTGCATTGCCAGGTGGTTACGGTTGTGGACATAGAACTTGAGGTCCCTGGTTGGAGCCCCACCTTCTTCTCTGGTTAAGTTGGAGGGATCTTTGGTTGGTTCAGAAAAGCTCTTATTTAACTGAAAAATAAAATACCATACAAATAAAGTTTAGATCATTTCTATTGAAATCACATGATACTTATTTCTCAACCCATATGATTATGGTTGGAATTTGGATAGTATGATGACAAATAGGTTGTTTTGTTTAACATGTGAATCAAAGTAAATGAATTTTTATTACAGTTAAAGAGAACCCTTGAAGAATTAAATGGTGCTTTAGAGGCCAAGGAAGAGTTGATGCAAAGATGCCATGAGCTTGATTTGCAGGTAAGACCATTGTTTTGAGGTCTCAGATAGTCCAACTTTTCATATTAAGTGTTTCGTGGTTGATCCCAATTAAATCAAATCTGGCATTGATAAAGAAAATCTTTTATGGTATTCACTATTGGGAAGAAAACATGGTGCCAAAGGGATAAGTTTCTCACTCATTATGAACAATTTTAAAGCCTTCAGCAGCTGATGCGACAAAAAGAGGTATTATGATGAAAAAGGTATAGTAGCACACAGGGTTCACGCTGGCCTTTGCAAATGGCGCCATTTGCGACAAAATTAAGAAATTGGCACAAGAAAAACAAATTTGGCGAAAGTTGCTGGCGCTGACTATTTTCCGCAATAATTTGATATTTGTTTACCGCATGGTTGCCGTTTTCTATTCAATATTGGTTTGTTTTTACTGTAAAGCCGAGAACCATGTTTTGATGGTTCCCGTAATCACAGTACTTTGAATTAGAACTGGGGAACCAGCTTGTTTATCAAATGCGATTTCCGATACGGGATAATCCTGTTTTCACACTTGTTCAGTTCATTATCTGTTGATTGTCAAGTTTGTTGAAGGTGACACTTTCTTGTGTACACCATTTAGTCATTCGCCAGCCTTTAAAACTTCAATTATATGGAAATTATGACTTTGATTACTTTAATTGCTTTTCAATCAAAATGTTTGTCCTCGCGCTTGTTTTAAATAAGTTGACATCAAACATCGACGAAGTCAGTTGTGTTGATTGACAAATAAATGAAACTCTTTTATGCATCAAAGTTTGTGTATATAAAATTCGCGATTTTAAGTGACACTTAATCCTGACCCAACACAATAATTACTTTAAAACGATCTTCTCAGTCGCTGAATATGCCTCCCACTAAAAATCAAATTGACATCTGACAACCGTAAATTCAAGGAGGTTTGGAGGACAGCAAATAGTTGGTTATATCATGACGCCATGGTGAAAGTCATGTTTCTGCTATGTCCTGTTTCAAATGTTGAGTGTGAGAGAGGATTTAGTCTTTAGAACTTAATTAAAATGGCACATAGAAATAGATGGAACAAACAAACACTTGAGACCCTCTTGAACCGTAGATGACCCTGATGAAGGATTTCCCCTTTTACAGAAGACTATTTTGGCTCCTACTTATTGAATTTGGCTCCATTTTTTTGAATTTGGCTCCAACTTTTTGAATTTGGTGCAAGTGTTGGCGCAAAGAAAATTGTAGCCAGAGAGAACCCTGGCACATGTCCTCAAATGGGATTTTTTGGTTGGTTTGATTTGAAAGCACTTGCAGATGACAAATAGAAAATTACATATATTTGCAATATGAATTTCATTATTTGGCATTCAGCACCCAAAACTTGATTTTGGTTTATCCTCATATCAGTGCATTTACAGGGAAAACATATATGAAACCAGTTTGGTAAATAACAGAAATTAATGATGAACAGTTTCTTTTTTGTCACATTGGTATAGCCTATCAAATATTGCAACGTAAATGTTGCTACATACTCCAGTCTCGATTTGTTGCTTCTGCTGTCAAAGATTTAATAACCAATGTGGCAAGTCAAGAAATTACTGGAAATCTGCTGTATGACAATTGTCTAATTTCAAAAGATATTAGATGGTAAAAAATACATGTATGATGACGGCATGATGGGTAATGTCTAACTTGAATTTTGGTTTTGTTTTAGGTGCATAATTTGATGTTATGTTAGATAATTTGTTAATTCCCGCACATTTGACTTTTTGATTGTTCCAAATTGATAACAACAGTAATAGGTAAATGTGACTCATGAAATGTTCATATACATTGTGGAATTGGTGATAAGAAACCTTTTCAGCAAAAGGAGATTTGAGCAATATTTCTTTTTGAAAGTTTTGCTGAAAATCTGTCTAATTGTATCAATATGGTAAAGGGGTTGGCATTTAAGGCACAATATTGTTTTCCCTGTTCTTGATTACCTATTCTCATACCATTATGTTACTTTGTATACTTATCAGGACTATGTAAGTAATGGACATTTTTATTTTCCTGCGTCAGGTTATGGTAATGGTCTTACTTATAAATTCATTGTCTGGTTTAGCTTGTAATGGTGGGATGAAATTGATTTGATTATGACATTGTGGCAATCTTTTGTAAAATCGCTGCTTTAATCCCTTCCTGGTCAAAGCCATATTGTAAGTTCCCTTTGTTCATGCTTTAAACTGATTGAATATCATGTTGACTAGTTTGCTTGTATATGTAGTTTGCAAATAGATATAATTTGATTTATTAATCTAGCAGCTGTCAAAGTCTGAAATGATAAAAGGACTTTAATTGAAACTGTTTTAAATTTAGACTGGAGTGCTCTGAGACCAATGATGTAATTTCGTGCCCTCCTTTTCTCATGACGTCTGCTGTAAGATCACATAGAGTGTTCTACCTTACATAATTTGACTCATTCACCCAAAGAAAAAGGAACAGCAGACACCAAAACATAGCAAGAAACAATTCATGTTTGAATTATGAAAATTGAAAATCTGAAATTCTGTAACAGTGTTTTTTAGCCAGTTGCAAAATCTCAAGGGAACATCAGTGAACATTCCTGAAATGATTCATGATTTCAAGAGACTTGTTAGGATCAAGGAGAATTTGGAACCCCATGATTATCCAAAGAAATGTGGTTAATGACAAATTATCTACTTCTTCATTTCCTTGAGTTTGTTATTGTCAATGCTATTTGATTGCCAAAGTGTTTGGTTTTTTTATTATTAAGAAATGGTATTAACCATTTGTTCATAAGTTTTTGTTATAAGCTTGTTTCTTTATGCACCAATTTATTTCGAAGCGGTCAAAATGTTTAGCTTAAATTTTGCAAACCAACTATTACAATGAATTTTTTGGGTGTGCTTGAATAAGTAGTTTATATCAAGACTCCTTTCAGTGAAAAGCTGATCAAATTATTCACTCTGTGATAAAGTGTTTGGGTAACCTTTAAAATTTTCAACCCAAAGGAAATTGTTTATCAGTTCAGGTGGTAGCATGTCCAACATAGAATATGTGTGTCATGAGTTCGAGACCCAGCTGTTTTCTTATCCTTTAATCCTTTCCCAAACAACAAATTTTGAACTGTCCCAAATTGAAAGAAATTGCAGACGACATTTCAAAATGTGATGAAATTAGACAATAATCTTCTGATAGGGCAGAAAACATTGTGGGAAAAGGAATATTTGCTTGTTACGAGCAATTTCTCCTTTTCCCACAATGTTTTCTTAAGTTGTCTGCAACAAAGTAGTCAAATGTTGTTATTGTTTGGGAAAGGTTTAGGAAAATGTGACTTGATTTATTAATATCCTACTGCTCATAAAAAATTTCCATCATAGAAAGAGATTGGTGGCTTGAAAGGGGTATAGTACATTATTGATGAACAACTATCATCAGCATGCAAAGGTACTCGGACCATCATATGACTGGGTTATTGTTGAAAATAGTGTAAAATGCAAGTTCAATCAAATGTTTTATCAGTATGACTTAAAAATAATGATGAATTAACATTTGTCAGTATGACTAAGAAATAGTGATGAATAACAGTGATAAAATGATATACTAGCATGCATTGGTAGATCAAAACCTCAATTCCATAACACTTCATCTTGATGTAGTTTGATGTAGGATCCTGCATGGCCCAGTGGTCACGGTAGTGGACTTAGAACTTGTTGGAGTGACCTTTGGCAAGTCATTTCAGAACCCGAACCTATCAGTGGTGAATCCAGGAAAGCCATAACATAATTGAAATATTGTTGATACAGGGTTTAACACCATACAAAAATTCATCTTGATGTACCTGCTGACCTTTTGATCAATCAATGCAAATGAATGCAGATTGATGCACTATAGCATAAATATTTTTTTGATCATGTCATTTATGTCTGTCAATCGTTCATAATTTCAAATTGGAACAGAAAGTACAGTAAATCACAACTGAGAGAATGGATTAAGTGACTATTATTATAAATAAAGGTAATTCTGTTTACAGGGTACCTTAGTAATACCTTCTTGTATCTTCAATATGAAGAAATGTGTTAATTGATTCCTAATTGATAATCAATTTGGTTTTCAGGTGACCTCACTTATAGAAGAGAAACAGAATCTACAGTTAGAGAATGAGCGAATATCTGACAGACTGAACCAGGCAGAAAATCTAGATGACCCAGAGTAAGTGATGACTAATCCTTTAACAAATGGCAAATTTTTTGACTGTCCAAATTAAAAGAGTTTGCAGACGACATTTTGAAATGTGATGAAATTGAAAAGCAATCTTCTTATAGGGCAGAAAACATAGTGGGAAAAGGAAAAATTTCTCGTTAAGAGCAATTTCTCCTTTTACCACAATGTTTTCCAGAGTTGTCTGCAACAAATTGGTCAAATGCCGTTATTGTTCAGTAATGGGTTAAACCTTTTTATTTATGATATCTTATTTTGCAGCATCTAATGCAGAGAACACTTTGTGACAAAAGTATTAATGGCCAGTATGGCATAAAGAACATATTTCCTATTTCATATCAAGGGTTCAATGCAAGACTATAGTAAGTGCTTCATGATTGTGAAGCACTTACTATTTTCTTGCATTGAACCCTCGATAATATGGTTTTTTTTACAATATTGTTTGTTGTCTTCTGGGTTTGTTTTGTGTGCGTTTTTTATTTGAGCCTTATACTTATTGGTCTGCTGTCAATGTCTTTTAAAGCTAGTTTTAGTGATGCTATATTTATACAAACATTTCATTTCAATTATGTAATTTAAGTTATGTTCAAGAAATGTGAATATGATGTTAAAATGTTTGTTTTGATAAAGGCTTTGGCCAAAATATTGAAAATAGTTTTTCATCAAATTTCCATTTTTAGAAAACGCTTTAGTTTGGTATATCCCTAATTTATGTCCTTTTGAGGTTCTGCAAAACGTCCAATTTGAGACCAAAAAGGCAGATGTATTGGAAAAACTTCTCAAATGAGCAATTTATTGTATTTCTCAGTTTTTTCCCCAGTATTGTGTTCATTGTAGTCACCATTTGCATAGTTCCATATTCATGAGTGAAGCATGAGAAGTTATATTGTAGAAAGGGTCTTATAGAAAAGTCATACTGTACTATGTTCAGGGATGGAAACTGATTTTTGGTATTTCTGTAAATGCCAAATCTTGTTAGGCATATATAGCTAACTTCAGTAGAATTTCACTAAAGGCTTGATTACTCTTCATGAGCTTTGTTGTCTTTTGCCATGATGATGTCTACTCAAAACTGTGAATATTTTTTTCTTATTTTTGTTCTATTTGTTGGTTGCCTGTTGTATCTATAAAATTTGACAAGTAAAGCAATTAAAGGTTATTTAAAAGATGAAAGGTGATTGTCTGCCAATATTTCCCCATGAGTTTTTTTTGTTTTATATCTGTTTTGTGCCTTTTTTCAGTGAGTTTGTAAAGTAAGTAGAGATGCAAGCCAGTTGAAGTGGTTATGTTTGAGCCTTTCTTTGCATATGGTTTTCCTTTCAGGGTTTGTCGTAATAGTCAAGACACAGGGCTTCATAACAAAGATTTCTTTAGCTCTTTATCATGATAAAGCACTTTCTGCTGCTGGAACAAGTATTGACCCCTTCTCAAAACAATTTGGCATTGTGACAAAGGACTTTGGCTCATTTTGGATAATTTTTACATTTGTCCTTATGTTTTTAGTAATTGACAATGCAACTGTTTCTTAAGACTTCCAAATGATGCGGTGTTGTATGCAGAAAATCATATGGGCATGCTAAATATTTGATGCATATTCAATCATGCATATGCCACAAGTTTAAGATTGACTTAACTCGACTCTTAGAATGGCCCTTATGTTGAATGGAGTGAGGTGTGGTGTGACTTGCTCAATTTCAAGTTTTAGAAGGAACACTTGGTAGACATGAAAATTTATTTCATAGATCATTACCCTTGTTATGATGGGTAATTTTTCAAAAATAGATTTTAGTGTTGTCTGCTTTCCAAAACCTTGAATATTGGCTTAAATATGATGTGTAAAGATACTAAGAGTAGGGCACAGGTCATATCAGAGACCAGCCGCCAATTTAATTGGCGGCTGGCCTGGATCTAACCTGTTTGCATAAGCATGAAGTTGGTTCTGGCACTATAGAGGTTAACTAGAGAAAAAATGTGATTTATGCAGAAATAGCTACTGTAGTCATCTACAATAAGTAGTCGTTTTTTTCTCTCTCATTATACATTTCATATCATCTATTTACTTTCATTCATTACAAATTTCTATTTATTTTTCTTTAACCAAATACATTTTAGCATGTAAATTATTTAATATATGTTTATCAACATCGTCATGAAATGTGCGCTGAATGACCTTGGCTCTCGATTTGCCTTAAAACGCCATTTATTCATTATTATTTTTCCATTTTAAGAAATCATTCAACCCAATCAGATAAAAAATGAATTATCAATGGATTGAATCATGTTTTTTTATATTAACGATAATGGATGTTTATGAAGAATGTTGTTAACCACTATCTTTAGGTTTTCCATAGGGGGCAAGTAAGTATCAATCAATCATATTACATATACAAAATATGATGGATATGCTATGTAGAAATGATGCATATGTAGATATACTTACTAAATAGTAACTTATAAAATGAAGCATAGTATTTATGCTTTAAGCATAAAAAAGATTCTTATAATTCAAAATTTAGGGCTTTTGTCAGCTGATTCAATGGTCTTGATAAGGGAAATATAAATCATTTACTTGGGATGTTTTGCAAGCATTCATATACTAAGGGTTTAGTGAAGTTCTATAGTAAGTCATCATAAGGAAGCACTTACTATAGTTTTGCACTGAACCCTTGATATTAAGTAAGGGTCTAAGAAAATTTTGTTTATATCATGAAGATCTCTTTTCTCAAATTTAAAAACAGATTGGTTGCTTGAAAATGGTAAAAGGTTAATAAATGTTACTAACTAGAAGCCGATATTTGAAATGTGGGCATAGCAAGAGAAATGAATACCAAGGGTTCACTACAAGACTGTAGTAAATGGTCAAGTTTGTGAAGGACTTGCATTAACCCCCAATATGTATGAAGAGAATGTGCATGGGTCCAGTTGAATTTCATATCATCAGTGTCTTCCACATGTGGTATTTCAAAATCTTAAACATAGATTATTCAAGATAGTAATTAATTATTCTAGATATGGGTATTCTTTAGAATAATCTCAAAAACCTGATAACAATGGCCATTCATAATGTAGGGTTAAAAGAAGAAATGAAGACATATGCTTGGGTATTATGCCTCTTTCTGGAGGTCTTGAATAATGTATGCCAGTTAGTAACTTTGCATATTTATATAAGAATGCTGAATTAGTGTAGTGTGCTATGATATTTAGTCACGTCTTGCAAGGAACGTTTAAAGGGATATTAACTTAGCTGTAAACTCATTAACATAATTTTCAGGCAGTCCAAACTTGACTGTACAATATAGTTGTTAATATTTTCTTTTGTGGCCTTGGGGAATATGTTTCATATAATAGAATAGAATCTTATGGTTCCTTATAGTAGTTTTGCACTTTTGATCGTACATAAACTTGTATTCTGTATTAATTAACCTTTTTTCTTTTCCCTCCTTTTTAAACATTTGGAGGCACCTGCAGCAGATGATGTAAGAAACCACTGTGACAGAGGAAAAAGAATACCTTATGAGCATTATTTTGTCTAAATATATTTACATAATGTTATTTGTCCTTCTTTTAAATTATTTCTTACAATTAAGTTTAATTCGGATCAATCTCAAAATCCAATATCTTTAAGGATATGGGTTGATATAGGATATGGGTTGATATCTTTAACCTTTTTTCCAACTGATAAACTGTGTTCATTTGAATCTAGATTCTTTTGAGATGTGAAGTGAAATTCTTTTTTATACAATGTTATGATTATTCTCTGAAGTGTTGAAGCAATTGTTGGAAAAGAAGTGAGCAATTTCGTCGTTTCTTCCAATGATTAAAACAATATGTATAATATATGCTTGAAATCAAGTACTTTGTCGGTAATGGACTAAACTCTTTAGATATAATTATTAAAAGTATGTTTAGCAAACTTAGCCTATCCAATATAAAGCTCAATATTTAATTGATTAATTCTGAAAGGATAACAGTTTGATACCTTAAAACCTGCAACATGCAGTAGGATTTCATCAGTTTTTACTTTCATATGAAAAAAAAATAATGATTTTAAACTGTGGACTGTTAAAAAAAATAGCCTGCCTAAATTAAGCTCTAGGATTGCATACAAAGCTATCTACAATTTTTAAGATTCAATGTATTCCTAGAAGACATATGCTTTAATACCTTCAGAACGTCAAAACTTAGTATGATTTTGTCAATATCTACTTCTTGCCTAATTATGGATAAAAAAAGTAGATTTATAGGTTAAGGACTGTAAACAACAATTCTTATATAAAAGTTAAGGAATGCTATCAAAACTGTCTATATTAAGATAAAAGACTGGAAACATAGCTGCCTATATTAAGCGTTAGAACTGAAGGACTATTTGCAAAATACCTATATTAAGCTAAAGGACTTTTGACAAAACTGCCTTTTTTTATCCTCAGGACTATTAACAAAAGAACTATCAAGCTTAAGGACTTTTAACAAAACCACCTATATTAAGCTTAAGGTCTGTTAACAAATCTGCCTATATTAAGCTTAATTAAGGACTGTAAACAAAACTGCCTAGGTGAAGCTTCAGGACTGTAAACATAGCTGCCAGTATTATGCTTAAGGACTGTAACTTAAACCTCCAATATTCAGCTTAAGGTCTGTTAACAGATCTGCCTATATAAGCTTAAGGACTGTAACTTAAACCGCCTATATTCAGCTTAAGGTCTGTTAACAGATCTGCCTATATAAGCTTAAGGACTGTAAACAAAATTGTCTGTATTTATCTTGAGGTTTAATGTATTCTTAGAGGATGAATATCTTAACCTTTTTAACTGCAGAAACAAAGAAAGATTTTGCATCAGTACAGTATCTACATGCATGTGAATAATTGATTATCATCATAATGCTTTTTTTATTTCAATTGTATGATCCATTGGGAATTAATAGAAGTTATGTGAATGGTTTTATTTCAATTGTATGATCCATTGGGAATTAATAGAAGTTATGTGAATGGTTTATTTCAATTGTATGATCCATTGGGAATTAATAGAAGTTATGTGAATGGTTTTATTTCAATTGTATGATCCATTGGGAATTAATAGAAGTTATGTGAATGGTTTTACATGTATTTACTTTTGTTATGAACTTGTCGGCGTGTGACTGACTTGATCGAAGCCTTTTCTTGCTTTGAAGGGCCAGCACAGTCTAAAATGAAAAAGAAATAAATTGTTTCAATTAAAAGTTGATTCTGTTTAAAGAGTAACTTTTCAGTATATAATTATTACTTGTAAAATATGTAACATGTTTTCTAATCAACAAATATGAAAAGATTAATTGATATTTTTCCTTGGGTTACAAGGCAGATAGGGTTAAGACAAAAGGAGATTTTATTGTATCAAGCAATTTCTCTTTTTTTCATGATGATTTCTAAAAATGAAACATTTTCATAGATATATGTCAATAAACAAAGTAAAACATAAGTACATCTAAAATCAGATAAAAAGTAGTAGAATAAAAGCAAACTGAGAAATCACATCTTATTATAAACCCTGTTTTTCTATTTCAGTACTCCAGCTGGTAAAAGGTTCCAACAGATACAAAATCAGCTAGACCAGTTACAGGAAGAAAATTATAAATTAGAATCAGGTGATATGGAAATCAGATTTTTGTTACAAAAATAAGATGTTTAAATACAACCAAATTGCCACTTCACTGTTTATCTTGTTAAATTATTTGCCAATAATTTCTTGAAATTTTAAAATAGTTTTGATTTGTACTTAAATGAAGAATTTATTGAATTGTCCCCTATCGTACATAACTGACCCTTTAATTTACCTTTTCTACTTAATTTTATCTAAAATGATTTATTGTTTCTTGTGGTCAAGCCTTAAGATATTTTACTCCAACAAGATCTACAATAAATGGTGTTATTAGTTTTCCAAGATGTATATTGATTTATTTCAAGGCAAAACAAAACACATAATATAATTTCAGTTTGGTTTTCTATTTCAGCCAAAGATGATTACAGAATAAAAGTCGATGTTTTACAAAAAGAAGCAAATGATCTTAAAGAAAAGGTATACACTACTTTATTAAGCTGACAATATCCAATTGGTAAATATGATCTGGTAATCTTTTGTATATTGTAAGGGTGTGTTTTTACCTTGGTAATGGTGCAAATAATCTGTACTTGTGTATTTGGATAGTAAATAGTCTGATAGTCTTGATTAACACTTTATTCAAAGCATCGTCCCATATTGAATTTCTTTGACTGGTCCAAAATGAATTTGGCATAACATAAAGCATTGATATCGTTCTATATGACCTGCGGAAGAAATACAATGTATTGCGGAAAAAAAGAAAAAATTAAGATCTTCAAGACCAGGGGCCCGTTTTACTAAACAATTTACGCTTAAGATTTGCGTAAGTCTAAAACAACAAGTCCTTTTATTTCAATATTTGGCAAAGCAATATTGCAAAGTAACACATCATTGGAATCGTCTCTCCGAGACGCTTCCAATGACGTGTCACATTGCAATATTGTACTTTCATTGAAGATATTATCCATGTTAATCAATTATGACTTACGCAAACATTTTCCGTAAGTTGTTTAGTAAAACAGGCCCCAGAAATATATACCGGTATGCTTCTGACTTTGACTTCTTAGCGCATTTCTCTGGGAATATGGATACATGTATTTGCCTTTTATCCCCAGACATGTGCCCACTTTTTGGTAAAGGAGGAAAAGCCCCCTTGCTATGTATCTGGTGAACATTTGCCCCCTCCTTTTTATAAACGAAAAACTGCTGGCAACATTTAACCCCGTTATCACTTCCATTTCAGAATGCAGATTTACACAGTCTAGCAGACGAATGTCGTGGGCTTAAGGATGAGCTGGACGTATTACGACACACATCTGAACAAGTTGTACGTATTTTACCTTTAATAAATATTACTATGTAGAAATATGTTTAATGAATTATTCAACTAACACCACAGGTATGCCAAGTTAATGTTGGAAAGCAGTTATTGGCTTTAAAAGAAGAATGTTCTGTACTCATGGGTAGATATCACGAGCATTGACCTATGCACTTGCTGCCGTGATATGAATGAAATGCTGTTGAAATCTCACTAAAACTTTGTTGCGACCAACCAAATTGACTACTGCTAACCATTTTGTTTTGGATTCATTTTTGAAACTATGTGTCAAAAGAAGAGATTGCTCTGAATTTCTCTGTTTGTGAAAAAGGTTTCATAAGAATTCTGCAGTAGGGGCTTAAATACAAGTATATGAAAATCAGGTTTTTGTCAAATATAAGTTAATCATATCATATGGGTAATAATACCATGTTTATAGAGAATTAATTCAGTGCATGTTGATATTTTATCTCAAATTAGACATATTTTATCTCAAATTAGGCATTTTTTGTCTCAAATTAAGACATGTGGCATAAAACTGATGATTTACCCACCAATGATTTTAACCAGAGTCTTCATTTCTCTAGTATGTGAATTCGTTCAGAGTTTATAGATAACAAAAATTATGATGGAATAATCATATAATCTTTGTGGCATTTAGATAAAATCATTGTGGCAAAAGGCGATATTTTGTTTCAATTGTTTGCTACATGTGCATTAAAATGAGTATGTGAATAACTACGCAATTGGTGAAAGAATTAATTGTATTTAATTTTTATTTCAGGTTAAATATGAAGCTCAGATAGAATCCTATAAAAAGAAAATGGGTATGTAGCGCTCTTTCTTTTTAGCTCTCTCTCTCTCTCTCTCATATAAACATTTAATCCTTTCCTTAATATTAAATTTGCATCTTGTCTGTGACAAGGATGAGAAAAAGGGTTAATTAGACCACTGCATAAAGTAAGTGTCCAATGTTACATGTAATGTAAGTGTGTTAAATATTTTTGGTTTTATATCAAAGATCATTAATCTCCAATGATGAGCATCACATCACAAAAAAACTGATGAATTGATAGTGCAATATCTGTTGCAAAAAAAATAATTTTAAGGTATTGTTTGTCACAATAATTTGCACCAAAAATGACAGAAATTCTTTTTTTTATGTGAGCTTTACTTGTTTTGAATCGTCCATATTATGATATTGAGGAATGAAAGAGGTTTTGGCATTTTGATCAACACTGATAATTTTATTTTTTATTTATTTTGCAGAGGACCTCAGTGATTTAAGGGGTCAAGTAAAGCTTTTAGAGGACAAAAACACCAAATACATGCAAGAAAACCTTGAACTTCAAGAGGTAATATTAAGCATTGATGATTATATTCCTTTGTAGGTTTTCGTTTATGACTACTATAAAATTTAAAAAGAAAGTTTTTCTTCTTGATCTGTTAGAAGGCTTCATGTTGAAATGATAAGTTGCTTGTAAACCACACTTAATCTTTTTCTCCCAGTAGTTTCTTGAAACATCTGTTGCAAGCATTATAAGATTTTCATATACATATATACAAAATAAGGAGCTAATAAATTATGACGCATTATTTTGTATAGGATTTTTTTATACACTGTGAAAACTAAGAAAATTGATGTTCTGTCAAAAAACATCAGTTGCAATGGCTTTAAAGTATATCATCCAGAAAACATCTGATATTATGTTTTATTTTGGTCCAGGATGATTTAATTTGAAACATGAAAAGAAAAAAAAAAATCTTCCACTTGTTGACATTGCATTATGCTCAGTCAAACCAGAGTCACTATATGGAATTTTTTAAATTTTAAATTATTATGAAATAATTGAAAATGAAACGAGTTTTATAACAAGGATTTTTCTATTGATTGGAGAAAAGCCTCAGCCTGGTGATTTCCAAAATAATTTTTTTCATAAATAAATAATTTGAGGACTAAAGTTCTGGTGTAACCAATTAGAAAGGCACCTTTTACTGAACACATTTGTTGAATGTGTAAAACCTTTTATTCTTATCCCAGGAGGTACGACGGTCAGCCACGCTCAAACAGCAATTGGAGGTGTATAAAAGACAAGGCCTCGAGCAACAAAGTAAGATTACGGAGGAGACTAAACGAGCAGACAAAGCAGAGTTTGAGGCAAAGAGGATGCAAGAAAAGGTGGCCACCTTACAAAGAGAGAAAGAGGTTTGATATGTTTTCTGATAGATAGCTAGTAAGATCTGGGATGAGATATGTGTGAAGTACGGTAGATAATGTTTTACCATATTCTTTCCTTCATGACCTTGATGGATAGGATCAAGGTATCTAAAAGATAGCTTTATCCCCTATCAGAAATAGTTGCTCTTCTATCCAAAATAATTAACTTTGAATCCATTGTGAAAAAAAGTAGAATTTGCTAAAAAACGAATATATTGCTTTTTGCCAGAAGGTTATCTACTCAAGATCCAAAGAGAAAATGAAATTTTCAATACATGTACTATAATTTTGTTGTTTGATGTTTTCAATTTGGAACTGTAAAAATTTCATCAAGAACTGAAGCCATGCTATTTGAAATAGCTAATACTTGTGATATCAAACAATCTGAGTATGCCCATCTCCAGCCTTGATAATGGAATGCTGATGATTCTCCCCTTCCTAATTAATCAATTATGGCCAGACATGTTTTCAATTCCTTTAATCTTATAAACTTGGCATCAAGATTTGACGAGAATGCAATTGTTGAGAAATAAAAAATGATTGACAAAAACTAAAGAAGTTGTCTAAGTTTCAATGCAAGACTATAGTAAGTGCTTCATGTTTGTGAAGCTATGCATGACTATAGTGAGTGATTCTTGTTTGTGAAGCTATGCATGACTATAGTGAGTGCTTCATGTTTGTGAAGCTATGCATGACTATAGTGAGTGCTTCATGTTTGTGAAGCTATGCATGACTATAGTGAGTGCTTCATGTTTGTGAAGCTATGCATGACTATAATGAGTGCTTCATGTTTGTGAAGCTATGCATGACTATAATGAGTGCTTCATGTTTGTGAAGCTATGCATGACTATATGAGTGCTTCATGTTTGTGAAGCTATGCATGACTATAGTGAGTGCTTCATGTTTGTGAAGCTATGCATGACTATAGTGAGTGCTTCATGTTTGTGAAGCTATGCATGACTATAGTGAGTGCTTCATGTTTGTGAAGCTATGCATGACTATAGTGAGTGCTTCATGTTTGTGAAGCTATGCATGACTATAATGAGTGCTTCATGTTTGTGAAGCTATGCATGACTATAATGAGTGCTTCATGTTTGTGAAGCCATGCATGACTATAATGAGTGCTTCATGTTTGTGAAGCTATGCATGACTATAGTGAGTGCTTCATGTTTGTGAAGCTATGCATGACTATAGTGAGTGCTTCATGTTTGTGAAGCTAAGCAAGACTATAGTGAGTGCTACATGTTTGTGAAGCTATGCATGACTATAGTGAGTGCTTCATGTTTGTGAAGCTATGCATGACTATAGTGAGTGCTTCATGTTTGTGAAGCACTCACTATAGTCATGCATTTAACCCTTGTAGTGTTTTTACAGAGACTGGCTGCAGACCGAGATAGTTTACAAGAAATCAACGATGAGCTCAAGTTGACGCAGGCCCAACATGTAGGGGGTGGAGAGGCTGGCTTGTCAACCTCACTCAACATGGAGATGTTATCTCTCCCACCAGAGATGAGGTTTGTATTGATAGTCTCATAGTTTTCAGGGGGGCAAAATCTGATTTTGATTTATTTCTCTGTAGATGCTAAGCCCTTTTCTGCACTTGTCCATATAATGGCTGTAAAGTGAACTTCAGTAAAAATTATCTTGTTGGTTAAGGCTTTCGGATAAACTGGGAACAAATGATTTTGCTTTCCCTGGTTCTAGTTTAATTGCAGATACAACACTTTATACTTTATGATTGATAGAGAAGGATCTCATTAGAGCTGTAAACAGCATATGGCTTCTTTAACCAAACTGAGAAAACTTTTTAACAACAGGAAGATTCATTATTGTTTTATTGGTTAACTGACTTTGAGATTTTTGCCTTTTATTTCTAAGTATTGTTTCTGTCACAATCGAATCTACCCTTTCCATGCTTCTGATATACATGTATTCATTATTGCTGACAAAAGGCAACTCATGTTACATCTGAGCATTAGCATTTGGAAACTATATTTTTCAAGGCAGGCTTTGAACTCTAAGCCTCTGTGATTTGATTGTTATAAAGCTGTTAACTGTAAAAACCATTTTGTAACACTTTGATAATAGAAAGAAAAAATAATTGCTCGTAACACTGAATAATTCTATTCTTGATAATTGATACCTACGTCATGTTATATTAAGTTTCGTTTAGTTTTTAGGTCCCATATTTGAGAAATTGGTTTAACCATTTTACATTGTTTATACAGAGAAAAGCTTTTACGACTAGAACACGAGAATAAGATGTTAAAGTTGAAAGACTCAGGAGATACAGAAGATAACTCCCAGGTGATTCAAGATATGTTAGATGTGGCCAATTCCAGGAAAAATGAACTAGAGACAGAACTTAGGTAATTATTGACATTAATTACACAGGACATGATTACACATACTGGCATAGAACAATGCTTCATCTTGTACATGCAGGATTTTTTTTTATAAGGGGGGGTTGGCCACTTTTAATCAGAAGAATACAACTAGACAGAGGGTTGTTTTTGGAAATTCCTATATTGTTGATATATCTTGTTGAAGTAGACAGGTAATTGATATCTTACACACAATTTCACATACGGTGGAAATATTCAAAGACACATTAGAGGGCATGTTGTTCCATATAGATGCATTATATATCTTAATTGGATAAATCTGATTAAATCCCAATGAGCTTTTTGCCTTCATTTCATTCAAAGTTATTTCTAACACTTACTATTGACTAGTTCAAAATGTCATGTGAATTAAATTATAATTTTCATTCCTATATTACTTTCAAAATAAAACTTAGGTGTCAAATCATATATTTGGTATTAGTGTTACTAATTAAAGAAATTTTCTCACAGACTTGCCAATCAAAAGACGATGGAGTTAGAAGCACAAATAGAAGATATGCAAGAGATGGCAAAATCCACCGTGTCAAGCTCCGAGCTTATAGAGCTGAGAAAGAAGCTTGATGAACAGGTGTCAATAACCCAGCAAAAGGACAGGCTCGTACAAAAGGAACGGGAAAATGTGACAGAAATTCAGAATCAATTAAAAACGCAAACCGAGGAGGTGGAAAAACTGCGAGAACTTATCGAAGTGAAAGACGAAGAGAAAAGAAGTCTTACGGAAAAATATAAGAAATATTTTGATAAAGCAAGATCTGTAAGTATCTACATAGTTCTACATTGTGTAAGAGAATTGCATGCATTATTTAAAAAAAAAAAAAAAAAATTGTTTTAGGTGCCATTTAAAATCATCTTGACAATGGGTATGTATATATATATATATATATGGTTATTGCTTAATAGATAAAATTATAGAAATTGTGAAACATGTATCAGAGAGTATGATATCTTTCTTGACATTTAATTTGATTAAGAGTGATATGTCAATCAATTGTTTTAATTAGAAAATCTTTTTCATATTAATTGACAACTAATGTATTAAGCCAATTTTGAAAGGGAAATAATGTCTTTTATTGAATACATGATTGAGGAAAATATTTATTTTTATGACAAAGATGTAACTTTGGTCATGATGAGCAAATAGATTATATCACATTGTTTTACAGTGTTTGTCAAAAGGAATTAAATATGTCTATTGCATTGTCAGTATTTAACCCTTATAATGCTGGATAATTTTCTTAAGATACGTTTCTGTGTCGCCTGCTTTCCTAAACCTCAAATGTCTGCTTAATTTTGATGAGGAGAGATATTCAGAGTAGCAAACAGGTTAGATCACAGGCCAGCCGCCTATTTACTTGGAGTCGGTTCCAGCACTATAAGGGTTAAATTCTGGAAAATTGGTAAAGGGTCTAAACACAAGATTAACTTTAAATCTAGACTAATGCACACTTTATCATCCATACCATACATGTCATTATGTACTTATAAATACAACAGGTGATATCAACGCAAGAGCAGAAACTCAAATCATCCGGAAATTACTATCCAGACTTGCAAGCTTTAAAGCAGCAGTTACAGGAAAAAGATAGATATATAGAACAGCTTTTGGTGAGTTGTGTATCCTTGTGTGCCTGTCCACCAGAGTAGTATGATATGTCAACTTTCTCAGACCAATTCAGGGTTCACGCTGGCCTTCGCAAATGGCGCCATTGGCGACAAAATCAAGAAATTGGCGCAAGAAAAACAAATTTGGCGAAAGTGCCTGGCGCCGACTATTTTCCGCGAGAATTTGATGTTTGTTTACCGCATCGTTGCCGATCTCGAGTCAATATCGACTTGTTTTTACTGTAGAGCCGAGAACCATGTATCGATGGTTCCCGTAATCGCAGTACTTTGAATTAGAACTCGGGAACCAGCTTGTTTATCAAATGCGATTTCCGATACGGGATAATCCTGTTTTCACACTTGTTCAGTTCATTATCTGTTGATTGTCAAGTTTGTTGAAGGTGACACTTTCTTGTGTACACCATTTAGTAATTCGCTAGCATTTACAACTTCAATTATATGGAAATTATGACTTTGATTACTTTAATTGCTTTTCAATCAAAATGCTTGCCATCTGCTCTTTTTAAAGAAGTTGACATCAAACATCGACGAAGTCAGTTGTGTTGATTGACAAATAAATGAAACTCTTTTATGCACCGAAGTTTTGATATATAAAATCCGCGATTTTAAGTGACACGTAATTCTGATCCAACACAAGAGTGACTATAAATCGATCTTCTCAGTCGTTGAATATGCCTCCCACTAAAAATCAAATAAACATCTGACAAGGAGGCCTGGAGGACAGGAAATGGTTGGTTATAATATGACGCCAAGGTGAAAGTCATGTTTCTGATATGCCCTGTTTCAAATGTTGAGTGTGAGAGAGGATTTAATTCATAGAACCTAATAAAAACAGTACATAGAAATAGATAGAACAAACGAACACATGAGAACCTCTTTAGAACCGTAGGTCCTCTTTAGAACCGTAGGTGACCCTAATGAAGGATTTCCCCTTCTAAAAATGACTATTTTGGCTCCAACTTATTGAATTTGGCTCCAATCTTTTTAATTTGGCTCCAACTTTTTCAATTTGGCGCAAGTGTTGGCGCAAAGAAAATTTTAACCAGAGAGAACCCTGCAATTCTTTACTTTATTTTGTTGTAAAACAGAGATTTTGCTTTTATTGGGTAAATCGCTGAGAGGGGTGGCTAAATTTTAATTTGATTTACTTGTCCATAATGCCAAATAAGGGTCTTCCCCAAGAGTTTTTGCACTCGCTGGGGTGCTTGTTCTTTGGGAAGGGATTTTTGATATAAAAGCGGGTTCCTCCTCTTAATTTCTTTTTAATTATGTAATCCAAGGTGGTAAGTTTCTAGGTGTATCTTTGTATTAAAAGACTAGATAAAAAAAAAAATACTGTTTTTAAACCAAATCAAATGCATGAAACAATGTTGGAATCAAGAAGACTAACTGTGGCACAAATTTTAGGCACTATGGCAATTGAATCAATTAAGGCACTGGGGTACTACCTCACTTCAAAGGGCTGGGGAAGACCCTGCAAACCTTTTGTATATGTGTCCATATAATGGTTTTATGGCTTTTATCCTTGAAGGCTTTTGGACAAACAGAGAACATATGAACAATATTTTAATACTCTTCTTTAAATATTTTTGGAAACAATGGATTCAATATAGAGTGTAATGGGTGTGGTATTAAACAGGGCATTCATCTATGTTTTTGCAGAACAGTTGAATCGTGGAAAAATATGTGTTTGTCATTTTCTCTGATACAAATTACTTTTTAGAACTCCTTTCAATTGGAAGATATTGAAAACATTCTTGCAAAAGGAAAGTACATATAGTGCTTATAAGTGCTAAAAATTGACTGATAAGTTTAATGTTGGGTTTTACAGAAAGACCAAGAGAAAACAAAGAATGTGTTCGAACAAGAAGAGAAAATGATGGTATCTGCATGGAATAACCTGGTAAGTCCATTCATCTTTATTGGTTGTATTTTAGAGGGGCGGAATATTGCTTCTAATACTTACTCAGCTAGTCCTTTCTTTGGTGTTAAATCAGTGGGATGGTCTTAAAGACATTCTGTCCATCCATTTTGATTTTCAGAATTAATTAATGGCTCACCTCATGCAAGAAAAATGTTTCATTCCATGAAAACATGATGTCAAAAGTAATATGAGCTTTCTAACTTAACCATTATGTGTATGTATGCATTCATTACACACTAGTTAATGGGACAAGCTAGTTTATTTTTCAACAGATTGCACCATTTTCATGAAATAATTGCTGTTCGGAAACAACTTGATTTCTGAACAAACACACTATAGAGTTAGGCATCCTTGCTTTGAAACATGTATTGTACAATTGCATTTTTGTGCTAAGGTGGCCGAGTAAGATGTTTTAAGTGGAGTTTGGACAAGTCACAAAATTCTTCAAACAAAATCAGTTAAACCATTACTCAATGATACCTCACATTTTCTTCATCTGATGCATTTGTTTTTAGTGTGACAAAAGTGTAAATCATTCTTAATTAGCTCAATACCATAGAAAACTGTTGACTGTTGCTTTCAATTCGACACAAAAGACATGCATATCTTATCATAGGGAATTAGTTAATGTGTTACATTGTATATCAAATTGACATAAATGTTCTATCATAGGGAATAAGTTAATAATGAGTTATATGGTGTATTCCACAGGCAATACAGCTTAATCGACAGGGTGCCATTGATAGACTGGAGAATTCCCAAGGTCAAGCGTTCCTATCGCGACAACGACAGGTCCATCTCCGCGGTCAACAGCGTATACCCAATTCCCACCCAAACCCATCAAGGTGATTGTTCATAGAGAGGGTTTTCTTTCGTTTGTTACAAATCAAAGGTTCAACGCAAGACTATAGTAAGTCCTTCACATACGTGAAGGACTTACTATAGTCTTGCATTGAACCTTAGGATTATGAATGAGATTAATTTTATACCATTGTCATATTGGATCCTGTTGTATGCCATGTTTGTAAAGACTTTGGTGTATTCCTTTTGTCTTTCTGGTTCTTGAAATACTTTTTCCCCTTTTGTTTTTATAATTTTTAAAGAGACACATCATGAAAATGATGTTTTCATTTTGAGAGGTTTTCCCCCCTTTTATTTACCACCACATACAGGGGTCACTCTCAGTGGATGTAGGCAAAGAGTTGTGCAAAGTTTCTCATACTTTGAAGGGATTGCATTGAAACTTATATATGACATCAACATGAGGAATTCATGCACAGACTACAGATACAGACCAAAGTTAGAAACCCTCAAGAGTTGCATGCTTTGAACTTCAATATCTATGAAAACGTATTTTGACTGTCAATGCAGCACTGGAGGTATTTTCTGTCATATGTGTCAAATCTTTGTATTCAAACGGTTAATTAAGTAATTATTGAAACGTTCTTTTGACCATTTCCAAGTATGCATAACATTTTTCTTGATCATTTGTAATTGTGACAGATTCAATAAATTGGCTTATGCCATTAGTAATATTTTAGAATAAGTAAAAGCCATGCAGAGGAAAGTGATTGATAAGTATTAAAACCATTGTGACAACCAGAGAATCACTCCAGTCTCATGAGAGATATCAAATAAAGGATTTAATACAATATTACAGCAAGTCCTTCACAAATGCGAAGCACTTGCTGTAATATTGTGTTGAACCTTGGAAATGTTATTTTGATCATTTAAAAAATCCCTTTGTGTTTTTTTATTTTTAGATGGTTTAATAAGTGATATCGGTTATAATGGAATAGCATTTATGTTAATAAAGCCAAGATTTACTTTCACCCTGTAATGTTTTATGTTTTGTATTTGTATTCATTGCTTTCCTCTACAAAGGTATCAGGAGACTGAGGAATATTCAGCAGTGTTGTTTTAAGCACAGATTTTGATTAATGATTTCCTTGCATTGCAATTTGTCTTATTTTCTTCCTTTTTGGTAGTTTGAACATCTTTTTTCTGATTCTATTGATAAGCAGATAATTTAGATAACACCATTGTTACCGCTGGGTGACATTTTCCCTATAACAATGAAAACCATTTGGAGCAGGGAAGAACCACCTTTATTTGTACTTAGAGATTTTTTCCTTTCAAAGATTTTTGTACTTTTTTAGGAAACTTCATGAGTAAAACAATATGTGGTTTGATATCAGAAATATTGATTCATAACTTGTATATAGTAAATGTATTGCTATAATTTCATAGAGAATTTGAATAAATGCTTAAATCAATCCCACTTAATGATAGATAAACTACCACCTGTGATATGGTTACTATTGTTAGCTGTTCTTGCCTTTGTGAAAAAATCTTGAAAATATTTTTTGTTAAAAATCACTTATGACATTTCACATCTGTTCTTGTAACAAGGATATTATTTCCTACTTTATTTCGTCTTCCTCTTTTTAAATCACGAGATATATGTGACAATATCATCCAAATAGATTGAATTATGCGCAGCCCATTAAAAACCTTAATGATGGGTCCAAGTACATATAATCAACATACAAACATCTAGAAAGCAATGGTGCTTCTTAAAGGTTTGATTTCCCCAGCATTTAAATACACATATACAACATTAATTAACAGGGCATACGACTACTCCCAACTAAAACATGATCATATTTTATATGTTTTTTGCTTTATGATATATCTAAATTCTTGTTTAGCTTATAAGCAAACAATCATACCAGAGACATAGATAAGGTTATCTAAGGAAATATTTTTCTCCACTCTACCAATGTAATGAATTGTCAGAAGTATCATGCACATTTTAATGCTTTGTGAAATTAAAATGAAGGCATTTGATGTTGTTTATTATTTTTTATTTCATTTTAATAGACGGCGGGTACACAATGATATTTATGAGGATGTAGAGGACAGTTTAACCCATTACCAAACAATAACGACATTTGACCAGTTTGATGCAGACGACTTAGGAAAACAGTAAGGGAAAAGGAGAAATTGCTCTTGACGAGCAATTTCTCCTTTTTCCAGAAAGTTTTCTGCCCTTATTAGAAGATTATATTTCAATTTCATCTTATTTTGAAATGTAGTCTGCATTCTTTCTCCTTGGAATAGTGGAAAATTCAACATTTGGTGAAGGGTTAATCTCTTACCTCATGTCAAGGCTCATTCTAATGAAAGCCTAAACAGAAGGCAAAAATTGTACAAACTTTTGCATTTACTTTGTTTAGTTGGTTAGTAACTACATTGAAAGTGAGAGATAGCAGGATGTGTAATAGGAGTAGAATGTATGAAGGAGAGGTCGAGGGTTCAGTGCAAGACTATAGTAAGTGCTTCATTAACATGAAGCACTTACTATAGTATTGCACTGAACCCTTGAGGTTAACTTGATGTGGTTGTATACTTACTAGCAGGACTTTTTCGCATGAAATATCAGCATTGTTTAGGAATTGGGAAATTTTGAAAAAAGTAAAATAATATAGGTTCCCTTTGGAAATAGGGAGAAAACAATGGATAAAGATAAAAAGCAGTTTCTTGAAAAGATGCTGGAAGCAGAAAAAAAAACTTTTTTTATTCAATTTTTCCCAAAGATTTTTGTTTTTCTCTTGGTATGAATGAGAAAAAGTGATATTAAGGTATAGATAAAAATATAGATTAATTTTCGTTTCTAGTTTTGGTATGTAAATATTCTTAGATAGTAATCGAGACAAAGTGGTGATAGTTTTCAACAAATCAAAATGCAAAATCAAAATGAATCAATAAATTTTAGTTTTGTTAAAGATAAATAGCTAATAGCAGATACTTTCAATTTTGTCAAACTAGAGAATCGGGGTCATGAGAGGCAGTCTCCCGACTGACTTACGGAATGCCGATGGTTCTACCCGCCTTGACCAGCCCTTATGGGCAGTTGAGTATGGGGTCTTCCTCCATCATTAACAGTTGGGCATCGCTACATAACTGAAATAATGTTGATGTGATGTAAAACCCATAAAAATAAAATAAATAAAGAGAATCGGGGACCTGTGTGGCCGGGTGATTAAGGTGGCAAACTTAAGGTGACCAAACCTCTGGTTTTGTGGGAAGGACCTTTGGCAAGTCACTTCAGAGCCCTACCTTAGTACTGGTTGATCAAGGAAAGCTGTTACATAACTTAAAAATTGTTGATACGTCATTCAATACCATACAAATAAACTCCAGAAAGACGTATTTGGTAATGGGTATTTACTCATACTTGTGTGTGATTCGTCATCATCATTGTCATCATTGATGTGTTTTTTATTGTTGATGTATGGTTTTTATGAGTCGTCTGCTGTTGGTTTCAATTTGGATAAGCCATAGAATCCCTAATGGGGTGTAAGCTAAGGTATTAAATGATGATGAATGGATATGGGATAAAGGTGCAAGCTTACATAGATTTAATTGCTTGATGGATAGATAGTACTAATTATAGAATGTATTTTTAGCACTACAGCTTTGTGGCTATATTTGACATATGTTTTAAGTCAAAACATTATCACCTTACGCCACATATTTGCATCTTGCAGCAGACGACTTTCAAAAAGCATTGTAGCAAAAGGAGAAATTGCTTGTGACAAGCAATTTCTTCTCTTGCCACTATGCTTTTTCAATCGATTACATATCACAACAGCAGAATTGAACTTTAAGTTTTTCACATGTTACCAAAGTCGCCTGCTTCAATTAAATAACGTTGCCTGTAAGTGGTAAAGATTTTACTCTAGCATACATGTAATGTGGCTTCAGAGTCTCATAACCTGGTTTGAGGTTGCTTTGATTTAGATTGAGAGATATACATGTACAAACTTAACACTAGTATGTGTTGTGGCTTCATAGCATGTTGAACAGATATGCACTCAATGGTCTTGCATGTAAATATATTTTAGCTTTATAGCTTAGATACATCCTTGGTGACTTTACAGCTTGGTTGGTGAATGATTTCAATATAATTCAAAGATGAAGTGAATGTCATACTTTCTTTTGATATTACTGGATTTCTTTTGTGAAAAGTTATTCTTGGTTGGTTTTATATGAAAATAAGCAGTTTTATTTAAAACAAGATTACAGTCTTTTCCTCTCTCTGTGCAATATGGAGCAAGCAAAATAGAATCAATTACCAAATATCAAAAATAATATTTGCGTGATTGATTCTTAAACTTCATGAGATTTTTACTTATGATAAGCATTCTCTCTTTTGTGCAGTTGTGTTCATAGTAAATGTACATATGTTTGAACGCCTGGGTAAGACGTTTGCAAAATAGAAACGATTTACCTTTTTGCTGGTATGAAAATTGAAGTTTTCAGCCGGTAATTGAATTCAAGTTTAATATAAATATAGCAACAAACGTAATCCAAGGAGGAATATCTTACTTGAACTTCTTTCTTTTACAAAATTATACTCTTAAAAATGTAGAAAATAGCTTATAATGAAATAAAACATTCCTTTTACACCTTCCTTCCAAAGTCTCCTAGGCTGACTGGTGTTGAAAGTACATGTAATTCAAACTTAAACTACACTTTTTTCAGTTCAAATATAACATCATCGAAACATTTACTAGTATGTTATCCAATGGCTCAATCATTCTAAACCATGCTGTAAAGTCACTTTAGCTTATCTCCCTTTCTTGCCTCTCCTTATTCTACTAGTGCGATTGACCTTTGTCCTGACCTTCCTCCCAATCAAAGTACTGATGGTGACGGTTGCTTTACCTCCCTGTTTGAGTGTGTACTAACCCAACTACAGCAGGATACCAGAGCTTGGGGATCTTACCTGAACATACCTTGTGACCTGGACAGCAAACTAGCCCTACAACCATCAGACCAGCCACCACAAGAGACCGACCAATCACCACAACCTACAGACATTCAGAGACGATTGATTGCTTATATTCTTGGCTCAAATATTGGAAACTGTAGTGGAGAAGATTTAGGGCTCAATAAAGACCAGTGCTCCAATCAAATAGAGGTTGAAGAAGCAGAGATTGATGATAAAGAAAATAAAGAAAAGCCAACATTTATTGGACCCCTCACTAAAAGTGCTGCAGAAGTCATGAAGGACTGTACCAAGTGTGGCTTCAATAAGAGATTACATGACAGAATAGTTCCAGAGACACCTGACTATAAACCTAAAAGGAAGCATTTGAAACGCAGTGTTGCTCCTTTTTCTCCACTATTTGAAAATGATGTGGAATCTAAAACACCTTTACTTGATGTGCCTAATACTAACGTTTCTGATACAGGAAACATTATCAAGAGCCCCAAGACCTTGTCTGAAGGTGATGTTACTAAAGACATGGGTATGGAGTGTACAAATGAAGAGATTAATGAATCTGAAAGTGGTCCAGAAGTAAACAGTGACAAAGAGAATCAACCAGAAAACTTGCATGACAGAACATGTACAAGTGATGTTGTGAACTCATCTTTTAATAGCTTCTTTGCTAAACTAGATGAGTTTCCTGAAGATGATAATCTTGCCACACTAGATACCTCTGCTAAGAGTAACTCATCACTGTACAGCCTTCTTGGTGGTGTTGATGAAGCAACGCCAGATACTAGCTTCAACTAACAATTGATACATAACTATTGAAATTCATAAATAGATTAACTTGAGCCTTTCCCTAATTAGACTGTTTTGACTATTTGAAATTCAATGTATCAAAGTATGTCAATTTAAAGTGAACAAAAGTGGGCTGTTTGGATTCCAGAAGGAAAAAAAGTTATTTGACAGTTTTCTTGTATCACAGTAATTACATTATGGCTTTATCAATAAATTCCTTTATGTTAGATCTTGTCACCACTCCATAGTGATATCAAAGATGTCTTACAATGATAAGAGTAAGAAGAACAGTATTCTGCTTTCTTTGTGGTATTGAGTAGTAACTGTAGCAACAAAAGGGAAAACTCACTAGCATGAAATTTCCTCTTTAGCCACATAGGTTTCTTAAATCTTGTGCAGTTATGTTAAAGTTTGTATCAATATTAAAAGTAAACTGATCACCTTCAGGTTAATGAACTCACTCCATAAACACTTTGTATAAATATATCTACAAAGAAAGCAATTACATGTATTTAAGTAAGCCTTCTGTTATGGATCAGCCCGTTCTATGCTAACCCATTTCCATATATCAAGGGTCCAATGCAACTCTAAAGTAAGTCCTTCACAAAAGTGAAGCACTTACCATAGTCTTGCGATGAGCCCTTGGTCCGTGTTTTTTAGTCTGATCCAAATTTAAATTACAGCATATATCAATTACAGAGTAGGAAAAGCTACCATTTTCTTCATGATTTAAGGTAGAAAATTACTCTCATGGCAGAATTGCTTTTGAGTCATCGGCTTTGGACATGTAAAATGGGAAAAATATCTTTTGAGTAAAAAAGTATTTCCAAACTAACAATCATATTTGGGGTTTAAGCCTATTGTGGTACAGGTATTTTGGGTCAGAATAGGACTTGATGATAAAAGTCAGTTAAATGAATATGCATCACTTTAAGATCAAATAAATATCATTTTGCTCACTTCATTTTCCTTAAAAGTATTTTATAAATGTAATGTGTACCTAACATAATGAACTTTCATCTCTCTAATCTAACCTGCATTTTGCCCATCACTGAAGTTTGTAACGTGTGATGTGAATATGTGAATATGTGTATTTATAGGGAATGGTAAAAGCTTGGGTTGTATGCTGATTAATGTATTTTATGATCATTGTTATTTTTTTTTTGTCATCCATTTTGCATTCACTTTGTCTTTTTACAGTTTACCTCAAACCAATGGATTTATTGCAAGGCTATAGCATCTCATTCACAAAAGTGAAGAATTTACGATAGTCTTGCATGGACCTCTTGAATGGTGTGTAGCTGCCTTCATATGATAAATAGGGTAAACATATTATTGGAAAAAGTGTTAATACTGTTGGTAAAATGAGATTTTTGTTGGTACTCATTATAGAAGTTTAATCAAAGTGAGACTTATCAGTACTTGCATAAAAGGATGTATTGTAAATTCTTCTTGAAACGCTGCATGCAAAAGGTTTTTTTTCTTCTTTACACTGACTTGCTAGATTACTAACTACGTCTCTTTGATGTTTATTTTATAGTGACTTGCTAGATTGCTAACCATGTCTCTTTTTTCTTCTTTACAGTGACTTGCTAGATTACTAACTACGTCTCTTTGATGTTTATTTTATATTGACTTGCTAGATTACTAACCATGTCTCTTTTTTCTTCTTTACAGTGACTTGCTAGATTACTAACTAGGTCTCTTTGATGTCTATTTTATAGTGACTTGCTAGATTACTAGCCATGTCTCTTGATGTTTATTTTACGGTTACTTGCTAGATTACTAACCGTGTCTCCCTTTGTTTTTCTACTTTGACAGTGACTTGCTAGATTACTAACCATATCTTTTTGCTTTCTATTTTGATGTGGCTTGCTAGATAACTAACCATGTCTCTTTGCTTTCTATTGTGTAGTGACTTGCTAGATTACTAACCATGTCTCTTTCTGGTCTATTTTACAGTGACTTTCTGGATTACTAATTCTGCCTGAGCATGCTTCTACTACTAACCCACTTAGTATCTACTAACATTGCTATAGAAATGAAGGCACCATGAGATGTACACACTGCATGATCGGGCATGTAGATGTATATGGTCATGCATGATTAATGTGTCACACTGAAATGGAGACTGAGATGTGAGGCAATGATGACGATGATGGTAGTGTTGATGATGATTATGACCTAGAAGCTGTAGGACTTTTAAAGTTAAGGTCATAACGGAATGTGAATTTGCGTGGAGATATGTGATGGGTTATGGTTTATTCTTGCTTCAGTTTTTGTTTCAACCATTCGGTAATTTTGGTAATGTGCAATTACAGTGTATAGGCAAAAACAGATGCATAAAGTATGACAAATTACGATTTTTTGTCATGTTGTCATTTTTGGTTGAACTCATTGTGAAAAGGGTACTTGAATCATGTGAGAATTATTTTCATTTTTACGGTTAACTGTGTAAACCCTAAGTCCAACTACGCAGCCCTTAAGTTTAAAGGAGACGTACTACTTGGTTGAACTTAGATGCACTATATTTATATATACCAGACCATGTGTATGTAATTTTCCTGTATTATAAGAACCGCAGTCTTGTCAGGAGTGTATACGTGTGAGAGATTATGTGATGTGAACATTTTGTATTATGTACAAAAATTACTCAAAAATACGAAAAGAAATAAACTATTTATATATACAATGTCTTGAGTATTTTATACTACTTCCATCTGCTTATAATTCCAAAATCAAATCGATGGTGTCGGAATACAGCCATCAATACCACAGGGGCTTGAATCAATGCATACCCTTCAAATCCCTCTACACTGTATATATACTAAAAAGAGGTATTTGAGAGGTATGCATTGATTCAAGCCCCTGTGGTTTCTGTGGGAAAGCAATGTATGGCCTGGAAAGTGTGCGTCACCTGTGGTACTGTTGAAGTACTTGAACTTCGGATATGATAATTGACGAGAAAATTCTGAATACTCGCCCATAAGAAATGGCCAATAATTCAAATTTAACACCCTCATCACGTGTTTGTAGTGTATGATGATCCGGTCAAATGGTCATTATTGGTTGTCAGTGGCTATATGTGAGAACTGTATTGGTTGTTATGTGCTTTCATGGTTTATCCCTTTCGATTTTATATAATGCGACTTTGTCCAAGCCGAAATCAAAAGCAGACGACAAATAAGATGTGATTTTGGTGATAGACCTTTGTAACAAAGGAAGTTTGCATCGTCTAAACAAGTCCTCATTTGTTACGATGGTTTCTTGAATATTTTGACAAAAACTGCCTCTTGTGAATGCTATCGTTTTAACGTGTTTACTATTATATAACATAACAATTCATGCCCACATTTTTCTTCGGTGACAACAGGGTCTAAGATATTGAAAGTTGCATGTGGTTTCACTGCACTTGCAACAGGATTATTGAGTGGTCATCGTGACAAAAGTAGACACTGCCACTAGTGATACACTCCTTACCAAGCAGGATGATATTAAATAGTATTTATCTGGTATAACGCAGACCAGGTCTGAAACAGTAAATTTCCGGACGTTCAACATATACACCATCGGCATACATATGTACTGATTATGTGATTTCCTAGAGAGAAAAGAAACCCCTCAACAAGACTAAAATTAAGATGAAAAGGTTCGGGCTCACCAACATGGCTACCGTTAACCGTTTTCTCATGAGCTTCACCAGTGATATACAATGCTTCAAGTTAAGTTGGTGAGAATACTGATCCAGGGGTAGGGTGTCAGCCATTGGAAACTCGTATCCCGAAGCTGACATTTTTCACCGGGGTACCGTTTTACGAAGCAACATAAGGAAAATATAAGCGTAAGTCAGAGCTGTCATACAATTGCACATTGAATATATGTACAATGTTATAATGTGAAGCCTTATTTGAAGCGTATCACAGAGACGATTCCAATGATGTGTTTCTTTTCAATATTGCCTGTTAGTCTCGAGATTGAAACAAGAGAGAATGTTGTTTTGCACTTGTGCAATTTTGTAGAAAAAAATGTTAGTGAAACGTTACCCTATTCCAATGGTTAAATATATTCTGATGCATACGCAATTAATATATTTGATAACATAGTTCAGTACAAGTGAGGCTTTAACTGGAACATGAATAGCTGCTATGTCGCAGTAATATAGAAATGATAAGATTTCATGTCAACTTAAACTGTCTGAAATCTACATGACGCTGTTTATGATTCTAATTCAAACTGTGCTATTCTAGTATGATAAAGTCGGCAAATGCAAATTTATGTAAATAAGGACATATATAGATACATACGCCAGCAGCAAAACCTTTCTATGAAGGGGTGTGACGAAATCGTATCATCGCAAACACGTGGTTTTGTTTAATATTATGTATATATTAAAAGGTCAATAATGCAAAAGTTCGATTGGGTTATTGGAAATTGAATTATATTCTAGATGGACGTGTGAGATGCTATACACTGAATGATCCTTTCAGGGTTAATTAAACTGTAACAATTCGATATTTTCTGAAATACTGTTGGTGAAATTAGACATTGCTTGTGACAAGCAATTTCTCATTTCTCAACAATGTTTTTTCAAACCATTTGATCCACCCACTTGCGGTCATTTTTGCAATGTGGGGTTTCATCGAGAAGGATACATTTCTCTTGCCTAAGTTACTACCAGTAGGTTTCCAATTGTATAAATAAGTAAGTTTTCGTGGCGAAACAAGAGAAAACTTCTGGAAAACGACGTTAAACCTTAAATGGATAATCAAAGCATAGTTCCCGGCATATAGAAGGACTTGTTTTCTGTTTCCTACTGCTTTTATCAAAATTTATACCCTTGGAATGCTGGATAATTTAAAAAAAAAATTTTTTTGGGTCGTCTGCTTTCCAAAGCCTTAAATATCTGTTGAATTTTTATTAGAAGAGGTACCCAGAGTGCCAAACATGTGAGATCACAGGCCAGCCACCAGTATACTTGGCGTCTGGCCTGGATCCAACCTGTTTGCATAAGCATGACGTCCGTTCTAGCACTACAAGGGTTGAACCACTTCAACACATCGGGCAAAGGATTTGACAGAAGGGATGTGGATTTATTACTGTCGATTCAAAACAGATAGATTCAACCGCTAGCCATTAAAACAGAAATACATTTCCCCCAATCTATAGGCGCGGCTTTAATAACGTTTTTGCGATGTGCTCTAGCGTGTGATGTGTGATGTTTCAAACGACATTGTGTTGTAAGTGATTGATGCGCGCATTTATTCTCTCTTTTTTCACTTCTTAACGAGCAGGGATTTATGCATTCACGAATGTATGTTTAATGGTAAGTGTTCTAGTCTGCATATACGGATTTAATTGCTTTTTACATGTATATTTAGTTTAAAATTGTAAGAATTGGACTAAAGTAACAAGGTGTTCAACGGTGCTACACCTTTAAACTGAGATGAGTTACTATTTTCTTTATTGAATATTCGATGTAATGGCTCTGTGTTTGTCTATCTTTATTTCTTCATCTACAACGATGGTCTTACTCTCATTTACACATCGTATACTTTGTCATTGTTTACAAACAACATATTGGGTCTAAAAACAAAATTGTTTGTGTTTAGGGTTTTAAGTGGTTTTAACACCGTTTCAACATGTTCAATCCTAGCGGGTCATTCCTTTGGTCTTAACACAAGTAACAAGTACTGCTTGTTTTTGAACAAGGATGGAGATATAGTGCTAATACAATAGTCATCATTCATAAGAATGGTAGCCATTAGATCAAAGTTTTACGGTCTTATGTATGATCCGGCGCATGTATCGAAACAGTAACCCTACAGACACGTGACAAAGAAACTGTATCGAGCTAGCCGACTGGGCTTGATCCCAGATAGCACCACTTGTCTTAATTGCGTGATCTGTGATAAGGCTTTATTACCGAGGTACTTGACTCGTACAATTACTATGAACATATCGAGGGTTCAGTGCAAGACTCTAGTAAGTGCTTCATAAACATGAAGCACTTACTATAGTCTTGCACTGAACCCTCGATATGTTCTGTTGTCATCGAGATTACTGAAATAGTGTGGACACTATAAAGCAAATAAAGGTGTAGATGCTAGCCCTGCTCAACATTTTCCCCAACAGTGAAGCCTAAGCATAGAAGTTGACAATATTGCAAATTGTTGGAAAGACGATTTGTATTTAGGCATTATAAAATTGAGGTAGGCCTATTGACTAATTCAAAATCGGTCATTGTAGTGAGTGAAAAGTCTTCTCAAATGTCTGCTTTGCTCTAAATACACCAATTATAACATATAACAATAAAATATAACAGGGATAGTCTGCTTGTTTGTAATAAAATATGGTAATCAAACTGTTCTCTTGTATAAAACCATCACTAGATTGTATTCGACCTTACTCCATTAGTATTAATGGCCAATCAAAAGTTAAAGCAACAGC
The DNA here is from genome assembly GCA_947846245.1 of Cerastoderma edule. Taxonomy (NCBI): domain Eukaryota; kingdom Metazoa; phylum Mollusca; class Bivalvia; order Cardiida; family Cardiidae; genus Cerastoderma; species Cerastoderma edule. The sequence goes on along the minus strand of OX401405.1, from coordinate 9,176,099 downwards.
AGACGATAATAATGAAAATAAACACGAAAGCAAATTAAAGCACATTGGCATTTGTTAGGAACGAGTTTAACAGAAGGTTTAATTATTTACCCTGACTATGTGATAATTCACTTTGACACATCTGTTGCAGAGGCCTTCAAACTACTGTGACGAAAGGAAACTTAGCTTCCTGTGACACACACAGAGGAGTCATGAAGAAAACACATTTTCCTTGATGCAGAAATTAAAACGGTTTTTTTTCAAATCTCGTTCATAGTGAAGTTCCAATGCAAAGCATTATATGCACTAGAAACAGGATAATAGTGTATTTACCGTTTTTCGAGCAAACCCAAATTTTTTCGGATCTGCTACATACGATATCAAGAGATATTGTTGGAAACGTAGAAATCGCTTAATTGAGCGAATTGGTCAATCTACGTTTTCATGATATATCCTTATTCATGAAATACTATCCTATAATCACTTGGGGGACCGTTAAATATATTCTGATGCATACGCAATTAATATATTTGATAACATAGTTCAGTACATATAATCACTTGGGGGAACCGACTCTGTCCTTTGTCACAGAGCTAATGAGCAGAACTCGTTTCAAAATTGTCAAATGCACAAAATGATAGAAACCAAACTTTAATTCGAAACGTATACATGATTGGTATTTCTAAAGTTGAACCACCGTATAAGTTATACGACGTTATTCAGTGCCGATATTCAATTGTCTCTCGCCCCGGTGTTGACAGAGAACACGCCGTCACGTGTCAATCGGAATGTGATCTGAAATACACAACCCATTGCTCGGGGATTGTTAATAAACGAAGCGAAAACAAAGCCCTTACAATGGCTGTTTGTCATGATATACCACGGATGAAACTCGATACTGAACCAATAACAATACAATCCGTCGTTCATAATCGTACAAGTATACATAGGGAAACAAATAATATGAAATATAACCGAGTCATGCGTCGCTCTAGGCCAGCAAAGTACAAGATACAAGATCCTGTATTGACGAAAACTGCGTGCGGTTTCTAGTCATGTCAACACATATCGTAATATTTTGCAGTACATTAAACATACTTTATTTCGAAATTGCAGTTTGATTTCAACTGGTTTTATGTCGTTTTTCTCCACCCCCAAGTTTAGGGTACATAGTTGAACATTAGCCAGCTTCTTTGCTCGTTGTCTAAGCTGGAGCTATTTGTTTAAATTAAGTGTTGATTTAATTAGTATGGCGTAGTTTGAAAATCGGGTTGAATGGAATGAAACGTACCTCCAAATGTTTGTGACAATTGTGGCCCTTAACAAACATGCGTCGGGGGCAACACAGTCCAAACAGTTTGTAACGAAGACCGAACAACAAAAGCAGTAACGGCTTCTGGCAATGGTATTCTGGGTAATGTGGATAACAATACGACTTGAGAGAGGGTTTCGATTATCAAGGTCGGTGATGGATAGGATCAAGAAGACAATGCTATAATACGATATTAAGGCCGAAAACATCGTTAAACCCTTTCCCAAACACAAAATTTTCGACTGTCCCAAATTGAAAGAGTTTGCAGACGACATTTCAAAATGTGATGAATTTGGAAAATAATCTTCAGATAGAGCAGAAAACCTTGTGGGAAAAGGAAAAATTGCTCTTTACGAGCAATTTCCCCTTTTCCCACAATGTTTTCTAAAGTGGTCTTCAACAAAGTAGTCAAATGTCGATACTGGTTGGGAAAGGGTTAACCATAAACAAATCACAAGATAACCGTCTGATTCGGAACGACGACAAAGAACTTCCTTGATGAAAAGACGTATAATTATAAACATCTTTTCATTTCAAGAATACATAAACTATTCGCTATTTATCCATTAGGAAGAGGATGCTACAAACAGATACGTTCCAAGAAAATGGGATTAACTTGATCTAGTCGAGCTCTTGCTTTACTAAATAATGTCATTTTAGAAAGGTTTTTCTTAATCGGTTCATTAACTTACCAAATACATTTTTAAAAACAACCAACAATTTATTACTTCGGGCTCGTTTTTGATCTCCCCATTTGTTGTTTCAATACACCTCGAAAAGCAAATCTAAAACTTGTGTCACAAATGGAGCCTTCGCTTTGGACTAGCAAGTCTTCATTTTGTAAAAGAAAAACCAAAAACCAATTCCTTCATATTCTACAAAGACTTATCTATTTTGTGATGAATATCGATCTTTATTTTACTTCAGCACCAGATACATGGACTCCCTATGGACACAGAACAGGATGTTAAATGTGAGGACGGATGCGGAAAACAAAAAGGCTCAACACGTTCTATTCTTATAAAGGATATATTGTCTACGCTCACAATGGTTGCTTAAATAACTAAATGTACACTATTTCAATGCAGCACAATTCGTTAACAAATATTTTGCTGGGAGCAGAGAATATCACTATTTAAACGTGGGGTGATACATCTTGCCAGAAGGTGCATTCATTCCTCCTCGACCACGTTGATTCACATGATATTTTTGCATTAACAAATGAGCAAGACGACAGATGCATGGTAGAGTTCGTATTAATTAAAATATATTTAAGGACACGCTACCTTTTGTGTTCCCAGTCGGTGTATGCTTTAACTGTGTGAAAGAGTTGAGTTCAACAAAGAAATACGAGTAAAAAAGTGTTGACCTGGATTTGTTTAGAAAAACACACATAGACTTATCTAGAGCGATTACAGCAATTCTTTCGTTAAAACACACAGTGGCGCATTTTCTGATGCCACATTGCCTATTCTACTAACGCTACCTACTTTCCATAGTATACCCGTATAATACGATTTCGACATATGTCGTGGATTACCCAGCAAATCCGCTTCGAGGAGATTAAGTGCCGTATAAGAATTTACCGATAACAAAAAACACATTCATAACGTATACGGTATATGTGACAATAATAACATTGTGTTATGTACGGATTATAACATATGACTAATAATAAGGTGGGATGGATAAGCAAGTACAGGATAGTATTAAAAAGTTCGAAAACAAGAAGGAGTTCTGCGAGGTTAAGTTAAAGACTCGTCAGTCGTTTAGAGAAGATCAGGAAGCGCTTGACCGGAGGCTGTCTAAATATAGACAGTCGGATGTAAAAGACATAACCAAGGACCGTGATAAAACTGCTGGCGCTGTGGAGTCGAATGGTGTGTCCCATAAAGACGGCGTGGCTCATTCTAAACTGGAAACAATCGTGATGGATATAAAGAAGGAGGAATCAGAGGAAAGACGGAGAACCCTGTCTGATGCTGAGTCTGACAAGGAAGATAGTGAGATAAGGATTCCTGATGATGTTGTTGAAATTAAAGACGTGGATAATGAATCTGATAAACAAAGTGCTAATACGGTCAATGGATCAGTTGAACAAAATGGATTTAATAAGACTGACAATAAATCTGTGAGTTCTGACAATGGTGATTTGACGAGCGAGAATACTGTGCAAAATGGTGGTGCGTCTCTAAGTAGGACACATGCATCTGAAAGTTCGTCGGTTGTAAGGACAAATGGACACGATACAACTCGTAGTGGCAGTGGTATAACCAAACATAATGCTGCTAGCCAGGCCCCATTGGCTGCTAGTACACCACGGCGACATCAGAACGGGCATGCTAAAGGAAGTATAACCCCCGAGCCCCGGCTAAAGGTGAGAGGAACACGACTCTACGAGAAAAACTCGAAGCTGACGGCCTCTTCGTCCGACCATCTTGATAAGATCTCGTTAAAGGGAGGTTTGAATAGGACCGGTTATTCGACCAGCGCCGGATCACAAATGTAAGTTTTATTGTCATCCCTCTTGGAAACACTGTGTTCCTAATTATTATTTGTTTTCCTTTGGTTACATTTTGTATTAAAGGATTTTTATTAATCTTTATCCTGAACAAATTGCATTTATTTTTCAGCTGAGGCTGTGTTGTAAATAATGAAAATCCTTTACGAATCGTATCCACTTGATCAGACGATTCATATGCAGACGATCCTGTTTAGCGAACACTCGACTACAGATTGTGAAAAGCTATTCAATCTAAGGTTATCTTAATGCAGGACAGAAGCCATTCAGAAAGCACCTGTCGTTCTGTATTAAGTCGTTAGTTGTCTTACACACCAAGAGTTTGTATCACTTTTCTACGGTTGCTTAAAATATGGTTGTCTTCACGCACTTTAATACAAGATCCACAGAGTGAGCCTTAATAACATTGAAACGTCGTAAAACATCCAAACTGGCAGAAATAACTTAAAATCTCAAGTAACAGAGAATGTTTCAACAAATTGGCAAATACTAATAACACACTGATATAGAATATAGTTTAGTAAAAGGAAACCTTCTATTTAATCGTTTTCTCTTATCGAGGTTTCATTTCCTACTGAGATGTGAGTCATTTTGTTATTGCAGAATTATATCTATCACATATAATATTAAGTACACTTTAATACAGCCCCTTTCCTCATGAGACACGAGGACAACAGAAAGGGTGTACAGTTTTACCTCACACGCCTGGTCGTCAAAAACATGTTATTCAGTTGAAGTAAAATGGTGACATACATCAGAGATTGGGGCTACTCTCAGAAAAGACATAAAACATTGGAAGAAAATGACACTTTGTGCATATTGAAAGACATTTTGTATGGGGGATAACTTTACGGAGGTTTTCGGGCGATCGTTTTCAGAGGAAAAAGCCAAGTAACAACATATAGGTTAGCGAAACACCCTTGTGTTATATTATATTACCTGACAGACTTTTCTGCTTCAGATGTATTTTGAGTCCAATTTATTTCTAATCCAAGCCATTAATGCTCCTGTCATCGTGATTTCTAGCCAAACTAACAAAGTAATATATTTCTTAAAATAAAGAAAAGTGATTATATTTTATATGTCATCTACCCAATTCTTTCAAACAATTATCATAAGGTTTACCTGGGAATGGGTAAAGTGTAATTTTATTACCATCAGATCATCTCGTATCTCCGAAATTGCAATTAGATTAAAAACCGATTACCTCATGCAGATTTTCAATAACAGTCCAAAGTAAAAGGACCAATAATCAACAATAGATAATGAGTCACATGTTACTTGGGGAGGCGGAGAAACAATTGTGACAAAAGCAGAAATTGCTCTACAGGAGCAACTTCTGCTTTAGTCACTTTTGTTTTTCAATTCGTCTGGTGCATGCGAGTTTGAAAGTATTCATGACAAAAAGGGTTAGGCGTCACAGTCCATGAGTTTTCATTGTCGGTAGGCAAGTGACCACTCGGCGATTTAGATTTCATACCCCGATACTATGAATAAATGAATAGACTTAAAACAAGCCCTTTCCATTATAGTTTAGACTTACTTACTCCCATTCCGCTCACTTGTCAATTTTGTACATACTTGTCAAAACGTGCCAATTGACTCAATTGACATGTCATAAAGGACATTCTACACTGTCTTTGAGCCGGGTACCATAATATAACTGGAAGTTAGGCGTTTTGATGAAAAGCAAAATAAAACAATTACATACCTCAAAATATTACTCTATTGATGATTTAATACTAGCACAGCAGAAGGTTCGGAAACATATGGTGAGCACTTTTCTCTGAGGTTGAAATGATAAATGGATCTATCAGATATGGTGAACGTTATCTGTCGTGGATATGTTGCATTTTTCTGCTTCCAAAATAAGCCAACAAAAGATTCAAACAATGCACCAATACATTGTGTGTCCCATTGAATGCGATATGATACGTTCACGCATGTAAAATGATATTCTAAAAAATTTTTTGTCACAATGCCTTTATTCTTAACTTTAATTCCATATAATCGGACGGTTCAATACGCTATGTCAATCACGTTTATGTAAGACTCACTTCAAAAGTGTCTTCCATAGCCTTCGATATGAAATCAGAGAAACTCTTAAATATGTTTTATCAAAGCTCTCTTTATCGTTCCATTGATAAGTTATGGGTTTGAAACCCATCTGTTGATGAGTCCCGAACGAATATGTTTTAACAAAATTTAATTTGACTAATAAAACATGCCTTTATACACATTTCTCGATCTTTAAAAGAGATTGATGAAAGTTATAACATGTTAAAATTAAAATTCCAATTGTTATCAATAGATCGACAGTCACACTCGTACATCGATGTATGTATAGAAAGAGGGAAATAGAATGGAGGTCTGAACAAAAACTTGTTGAGTTTGTCTCTTGTTTGTTATAAACGAAAATGAGGATTGACGATCCTTTCGCATTCTGTTCTATTATATGGATCATTTTATACCAGGCTTAATATTTCTTCAGTTCCAGCTTTCTGTTTCATATCCTTTCAATAATAGTTTTTCCAATTGGCCAACATTAAACACATTAGAATACGACAAACATAAACAAATTACGCCTGGCTTTGTCTTCCTGCTATTGAATTTAAACCATGTCGGGAAAAGGGAAATTGTTTAATTGAGGAATTTCCTTCTTTTGTACTACTGTTTCATTAATCCTCTGCTGTTGGCGCTTTACGAGCATATGGAAAGTTACTGTTTAAGACACATCGAACATAATGTTATAGAATGCAAGTCATCCTCAACCCTAACGTTGCTTTTGAGCTAAACATCATAAAAAAAAGCATTCTGCAACGATGTTTAGTACCGTCTACAATTGCTTTAAATATTCAGTTCTCTTAAGGTTTGAATATCGTTAACGTTTTCAAGACGAAGCAGAAAGCAGCTCCATATACAAATACCACGCATTTCCTTTTAACCCATGTTGCCCTTTCACGTAGATATAAAGCTAAACACAATTGAGCGTGTAATTTTTCAGAAGGCCATTCAAATGTACAAAACTCTAAGAGGAAATGGGCCTGATTATTTAAAAACTGCGTTTACATTCACTGCAGACATACATTCACGACTGCTACGCTCGTCGACTACTTATCAATTATATAGCCCTAAACCAAATTCGGAGTTATTTCGACACACTTTTGTTTTCTCTGGTACTTCAATATGGAATTCTATTCCTCATTATATACAAAACTCTTCCTCTGTCCAACAATTCAAATCTTTATACTTACGTTTTGTGAAGCCGTCCTATTTTGAAATAACTACGGCTGTTACATGATAAACGAACAGTCCCATTGTGGAATCCACCAGTTAATGTTCGTAAATTTATATACATGTATACATATTGTGTTGGGGGAGGGGGGTCTTTCATTTAAAGAAAGCCGATGTCTTTGAATAGTATGTTCTTACACGGCATTCTGGCACTTGCGGTGTCTTAATGGGGTATCAAATGTGTTTGACAAGTATTGATTTGCTTGATAAGTTGTCTTCATCTTTCATTTAGTTTTAAGATCATTTGTTCCTCACTGCTCATTATACCTTTCTCAGACATATTTATACCTCACTGTCAGACGACATATGGGCCAAACTACCTTAATTGTCCTTAGTCTTTTAGTTTTATTGTTAACTTGTTCATTGTTGAGGATCTTATGGAAGATTGTCAGTTTAAATTGTCAAATGAGTTTCCTCGTTAAATAAAGTCTTTATTATTATTATTATTGTTATTATTATTATTATTATTATTATTATTATTATTATTATTATTATTATTATTATTAGTATTATTATTATTATTATTATTATTATTATTATTATTATTATTATTATTATTATTATTATTATTATTTGTGATTGTTTAGATAGATACAAATAGATGATGACATATACGTTTGAAACATACCGTTTGATGTATACAATAAACACAACCTTTGATATTGAAACTTTTATATCGTATCCCTTTCTCTTTTCAGAAGAAAGCCAGTTGAACACCAGACGTTAGGTGAGTTCAGTGAGTTATTCTCTACAAAAATGACGATATTCTTTATTTTATTTCAAATTGCATGCATGTCGGCAACACTTTGCCATTGGCATAAACATAATGTAAAATTAAGAAATATTGCAAAGAGTACAAATACAATAGGTTACATAGTTAAATAACATGTCCTTTCACAGAAAAGCAAGCACAAAGTTAAGTATTACGAAAACAAGATTTCCGTTGAAAAGACAGAAGAGTTTAGCAATAATTGTTACGGAAAAAGTGTTGTTTTACAGTTCAATGCTTCATCCTGAAAGCCTTTGTTATAAGTTTTGCAGTATCAAGAATAAGACTTCTGTTAAGTGATGATAAATATTAGCCACAACCTCAAATGCACGAACACACTTGACCAGTCGACAAAGCCGCACCCAAATATTTGTCGAAGGTTAATTGACAATAAGAGGGCTCGAGGCAATGGAAGGATATATAGTTAATCCTTTACTTGTTTGGATGACTTTTCATTTACTATAGTCTTGCACTGAACCCTTGAGTAGGAGCTTTCATAATAAATGTCTGCATGCATTTGTAAGCCGATTTGTGTTAATTTCCGTTGGATAAAGCTTTGTGGATACATGCATTCATTTTTAGGCCTTTTGGCGATTGGTCAATTGACCAGTCACCAAAAAGCCTCAAAATGAATATTCGTAACGGTTCAAACAGCAAACTTCGGAGCAAATCTCTGACAAACAAATGAATGGTTGCATGCTGTTTCGTTCGAATGGGCCTAATTACGGAAAGAACCATGACAAAAATTTTGAGCGGATTTCAAATTGCACCCAGGCGGAGAGGAGCCATCTGATTCTAAGTTCTGCGCTGCTAAGCAACGTAGACCCAGCGAAATAGGTGTACAATTTTACCAATAAGCAACAAGTGTATAATTCATTAGCAAAATAGTATCCCTTCATTGCACTAGGGTTTGTAGATTTGTGTAAATACTTCGCAGACTACTGCTCAGTACTTGTAAAGAAACACAGGGAAAGTTGAATAGTTGTACTGGACGCTATGATAGAATGTATACATATATAGTATACACATTGTCATCTTAATTCATCGACTCAGTGTCAAATCTTAATAAAACAAAACATAGAAACAAAAGTATGCCAAAATATTTCTCTTTTATCAAATTACTAGACTGTAAATGTTGTCTTGACGAGACGATTCTATGAGTGCATACAAAAAAATAGGATGCAGATAGTGTACTTTATGTTTTATACAACATCTCCATAATAATCCGTCAATGCCATGTAAAACTAAACAAAACTCAATTTTCTTTTATACTTTACACAGTACCCGTGGTCCCCGGCGTTCAAGTGGCGTCGTTACCAGCGGACGGGAACCTGAAAGTGTTCTCGGTGGGAGAAATGGTGACGGTATTTCGGATGCTACGGTTACCGGAAAACCTGATTCACAGGCTTGCTACCAACAACATAGACGGTAAACGGTTCGCCATGTTCAGCGATAAGGACCTGGAAACTCTGGGACTGCGGAACAATCCTGTCATACGCTACTTCCGGGATAGGAGCAATCCCAAGGGCCGGGTTAAAAAGAAAGTTTTTATGCTGTAATGGATTCCGATCGGATTATTTTTACACGATGTACATCAATCAGCAGATGGATAAAAGATAGCATAAAAGATACCTCTTTCGAGTGACATTTGGATAAGACTATTGTCACAAAGGTTAAACATGAGCATGTTTATCCTTCGGACATAGTGGTCTTTGAAGTATTACGCAGCAGGCGGATGCTTCAAAATGATGTATCATGGAACAATGGAACAAACGATGCATGTGATCGATATCTACATATTTATTGTATTGTATCAACTACCGTTTCCGTATCCTGATTTCGACTTTGTGATGGTTACTTCCTGTATTTAGCAAGACAGACCATTAATCGAAGTTGCGTCAGAAGTAAAACACGTTACTGCTACATGTATACATGTAGTTCGTTTTGTCTTTTGGCGATCAATTAAAACAAATAACAAACTATTACCGTGTGACTCGACAAAGAAAAAGTTCCACCGGCTAGATTAGAAAATACTTATTTTGTACGGATTGTTGGTCAGTTTGTTTTTCTTATCTGAGGCTATCGAAATACTTGGTAACGTGTTAAAAGCGGAAGTGTATAGATAGCTCAAATCATTTTAAAGACATCGGATAAAAAGGGCCAGTTCTCGTTTAAAAATGTGTTAATCCGAATCACAATGAACTTGAATAACTCAAAATCACATGTGCTTGTAAAATAGGACTTGTATTATTGTACACAGCAGGAGGGTGTGGCAGAGTATGCACGGATTTCGGATAAAAGGACAGACGAATACAATGTAATTTCTGTTCCGCTGTTCCGATATGGAGAAGTTTTTAAAGATTAGCTTACACAATGTTGGATAAACGTGGAAGATTTAAATCTAAGAGTTTTTCTCCTCTTTCAACAGTATTCTGATTCATATTACGGCGGTCTATGTGTGCATTTTCTTATGCTCCACTCATTTCCTTATTATCACACGACAATATTCTTTCTCACAAGAACACCAATTTACAGTGATAGAGGCAGATAAAGCTGGGGACCGAAGGCAAAACCAACCTTCAGGGGATGGCAAAAAATAATATTGTCGGAACTTGCGTGTGTCAAAATCCTTTTTCAATAACTTGTATAGTTTGTATTTTTCAATTCTTGTAATTTACTGTACATGTACAAGCTTTGGCAATAAAATATGCTTAAAGTCAAAAATCAGATTTTCCCTTGTCGATATATCAGCGACTGTGCATTAGCTACAGCTTTTCTGTATTGTTTGGCGATAAAATGTTATATGCAGGGTCAATCTTTTCCACGCATCCACATATACTCTTCTAAAATGAAATTTTACATATGGAATAGCGCCATATCAAGGATGTGTAGTCATTTCCAGTTGATGAAAGCATTTCATTTGCCATGCTCTCTTGGTCATTTACCCATTCTACATTAGACGGTATTGCTTTATGAAATTCGTGGCTGGTGATAAATATCAATATCTTGTGTACATTGTCTACTCATTGTGTATGTATACCATTGTCAACAATCATTCAATAGTAACATGGCTTCCACTGTTATTGGCAGGCAGAAGGCTGATATATAGTACCTCCCTCTAAAACACTGAATATTGGTTGCAGTCTGGAGCCGAACTGGGTTGTCCAGTCTCAAGTTCCAGACAATAACAATTTCGCCATCGCTCATTCAAACTTCGAAGTATAACGAGTGTTCAGCATAGGGTACACATATAAAGCCAAGATGTGCGTTCCGATGTTAGATCCTTAATACGGAAATGTAACGAAACTTCACCCTAACCCTAACCCTACTTCCTCTATTGTAGTGTAAAACTGATCGCCATATTTTAAGTATGTCTTGTGTTGGCAATCTAATATGTCATTAAGTTGTACAGATGTAATCGGCGTGAGTTCCCTTTCTTTTGTTTCTATCATAGTTTTCGTTTGCGTTAAATAGATCGTGTTTAACTACACTGTGTTGCAGACGACTCTGTAAAAATGGTGGGAAAAAATAAAATTGTTCGAAATAAGCCATTTTTCCTTTTTCCATAATGTTTTCTGTCCCTTTAGAATATTATTTTACAATTTCATCACATTTTGAAATGTCTTCTGCAAACTTTTTCGAATTGGGACAGTCTAAAATTTTGAGTTTGGGAAACAGTTAAACAAGACTCTTTCTCATGAAAACATGTAAACAGGGATTGTTTCTGAAAATAGCTTCAAACTATGTACAATCGGAGCACATATTGAGCGTTTCTGGTTCAGGGGAAATAATCAAGTGATCTTTAAAATAACGATGGCTCGTTTGTCTTCCTTTATACGTAATTGGTGCGACACCCTGTTTAATTACCTTTGGAGGTCGTTGTATCGTGAGAAGTAGTTCTTGAAACTTGATCAGGCATTGTATGATAAGCACGGACATATACGGTACACGAGGATGCCTTATGTCTGATTTTGATAATCTTTGGATGTCAAATACAATTTGAAACCTTTAATTCGTTGATCATTTCCGATCTTTTGCTCTATTGGATAAACAAAAGATGGTAGTTAATTAACGCTGATCTCTGTGCTTCGGTAAGTGATAAAGCAAATAGGCCGATAGAAATAAATCAAGATGATCATGTTTTCCTTTTAAGTATCGTTTAATCAAAATATACATGTATCAAGAATTATGGACTACGGCTGAACCTTTGTGTCAAAGGCACTATAAATTGGCCAAAATGGCTAGTTTTGTAAAAAACAAATTTGCATAACAGTGATCAAAGACCATTTGGTCTTCCAGCTATACGAAAAAAGTGTTCTTTCTTTTTTTTTCGCTTGGCCATTTTCCAGCAATATTGAAAACCGGTGAACCCCACAGTGCACATAATCTTATTCAGTGTCTCTTTCGTCTGGTAATACATATGACAGGGCGAATGAAAACACTTTAATTACGAAGTTTTACTGACTGGGCCTAATAGAATACACTACAAGAATGTGAATGTGAAAAACAATGATTTCGTTGTGGTTAAGTTGGACAACAGTTAAACCAAATGCGGATTAGATTGAGTCAATGTATGTGAGGTGTAAAGCTAAAATTCGAACCCGCGAGATCAATTGTTTGTGGTCGACAGTAGTGTTTAACGGAACAAAAGATGTTCAAGCAGGTAATGACCATAGGTCAACTGGAATGTTACCTCTTGTGAAAATCAAAATCATTCATACATTTATTTGAAAGCACACAGAGAAAGGGACATGCGTTTCCAAGTTCTGTACTCTATCGACTAGGATATGGAGACCCGAATCAGTGTCTACAAAATGAGAAAATCCGAAACCATAACAAAAGTAAGCTTTTTAACGAATATAGTGCAGTTCAGTTCTAAATCCATTTTAACTGCGACGTCTTCCATTTGGAGCATCAAAGCAGCAATAGTTTAGTCGTTTGAGAATAAGTAACGTTAAGGTCGAACAATGGCTCCGTTTCAAAGTTCTCTATTGCTACACGTTGATAAGGTTCACCATTTATCTGTTGTGTCGCGGTCTGTGATCTTAAAATAACACATATCAGAATTACTGATGGAGAATTGAGAGAACAGGCGGTTGTGATTAATATAGACTCTTGATTATACTCGAATATTGTCATAATGTCTGATTTAATTCCATTTAAGACTTTCAGGCCTAGTTCAACGAATACATAGTGCACTACAGCTTCATGTCAATCTAGTAACGTGACACAATGTTTGCACGAGCGTGTAAAATATTCCCATGACTAGTGATAGTGAAAAGGTATGAAAGCTATAGACTGACGCCTATTCAGGGGCGCATATTAATGTTAGAATATCAAGTTACAATTCAAAAGGTCGTCAGACATTTAAGTAAATAACTCACCTATCTTTAGTAGGTAGCGGGTATTTTCCCTCCGATGTCGTGGATGAGATACCTCCATTTAACAAACAGACGAAATGTTTTTAAAAGGATAGTTTCTATCCTTCCCAGGAGAACCTGTTGGATCAGCCATATGGGGAATTTCACATAATTAAAATCAATATTTGTTTTTTTAAGTGTCGTTTATAATTTTATTTACGACTTTCAATGAATGCAGGTTGGAACGTTTTTGCCTATTTCCTCCTATGGTATTTTATAATTGGTCAAAATAAAAGCAATAATTTGCGACAATTATGAAGTATTAATGTATTACGAATAATTTTGCGAAATGTTTTCGCTCTTTCAGATAGCATTGATGGATTGTGATGAAATAAAAGGTTTTTTTTTAAAAAAATAAAAATATATCATTGTTAGGCACGAATCAATGACATTTTGGAGATTCTACTGATTTCACAGGACTTTGGGTGATTTATCGGAGTGCCTGTCAGATCACCACTGTTTACCTCGTCTCTTATATACTATATACATATAGTACATATATTGGGACATCATAAGATAATGTGTCGAGTACCTGTGCTATGGAGTAAGGGTTTAGAGTATTGTATCTTCGTACAATGAATTTCAAATCCTTGATACAGTCGATTTAAGTTACATACTATACACTTACCATAGGTATCTTGAGGACAACACTATACATGTATAGGTTTCGGAAAGAGAAACAGTTTAACGCGCAATTACTTAACAGCCAGAACGAATAATCTCACATCTCCACCAATTGATTGTTTGTTTAAATCGGGCATCTATAACAGTGACCACAAAATCAGACATCGCCCATAATGGTTGCTTTCTCTTTCTTCTTTACGAGAAAACAGTTTATACCCAATATCTATCATCCTCGGTATCAAGCATGACCGAATTTAAGCGTGGGACTTGAAGAATGGGGGTTCTTGGTTTATCCTCACCACCAGCGTGGAGATTTTCTTTTGTTGCAGGGGCAACCTTCGGCAAGACACTGCAGAACCTTAGTCTGGTACTTGCATGATTCAGAAAAGACATAGAATTACTGAAACTCTGTCGGCAGAGCTGCCAACCACATACAAATTAATTTCACATCCTCACGGCTTAAAAGTATACAACATTACAATGTTTATGTATATCCTCCTATTTTAATACGATTTCGGGAGATCTATCTACCCCCTGTACAGAATGGGGTGGACGTCAACGAACCGTGAACAGGTTATCCTTTTAACCGGAATTTCACATACGGTCTGGCTGATATCGTTCGTATCTAAATTAAAATAACACGATAATACAGATATAATTATATCTTATACATCGGTTGCTCCAGCAGAAATCATCATGGGAAAAAGGAGAAATTGCTTGCCTCCTTGATATCGTTTGTATCTTAATTACAACAACACGATCATATAAATGTATATCGAATCAAAGATCGGTAAGCTTCAGCTTAGAAAACATCATGGGGAAAAAAGGAGAAATTGCTTGTCACAAGCAATTTTTCCTTTTTGTCCCATGATGTTTTCTTTTCATAAACAGATAAATCACTGGAATTTCATATATCTTCTGCCTGTTATCGTTCGTACACTAAATAAAACAACTCGTTTAAATGAATATAAACACCATGAGAAAGGAGGATACATTGCTTGTTACAAGCAATTTCTCCTTTTTATCCCATGATGTTTTTCTTCATGAGTAGGTGACTATAAACATACATTAGCTCCAGCTTAGAAAACATCATGGGAAAAAAGAAGAAGTTGCTTGTGACAAGCAATTTCTCCTTTTTATCCCATGATGTTTTCCCCTTCATATATAAGCAATGTCTTTTCACTCGTCCACATCTAAAGACGAAAGGGGAGTCCTCACTCTTAAGGTTAAATGGAGCTCATATCGGCGAACTGTCAGTTAGAGTTTACGGTTAAATGAAAACCCATTTTCGTTACTACAGAGAAATTGTGCGGTGTGACACCATTTATAATCATACAACCGACCGGGTAGGGTTGCTATTATGTATTATATTTATGCTTTCAACTGTCTGCAACGGGTCGATATATAGACTGAAGTACCTCGTCGTTTTGTAGTGAGGGAGTAGTCTCCGTATTGATGTTAAACTGTTTGTTTTTTGTGGAACGCACACGCAAATATTTACTTGTGGTTATACATGTAGTTTTTGTGTTATTTGATGTGTGCATGCGTGTTACTTCAGTGACATTTCGGAAATCACCGCAAAGAAACATGCATTCGCGATAGTGCATTACGTAGCGTGTGTTTATAAATTTCGTGGATGAATCGAATGTGTATGTGTTTTTTTCTCACAAATTAAATCTGTATTAATGAAACGTTCCTTGCATAACAACAACAGCAGCAACAACAACAACAGCAGCAGTAGTTGAGATCTTAATAATCACGAAAAGGTTCTTTTTAACGATGTCCGGTGGGGAGCAGGTGAAGTTGGTGACTATGAAGCAATACACCATAGAGAAGCTATCCCCCAACGGGGCGGCATCAAGACTAAACGGGGGCGGGGCAAGTTACGAGAACATCACCCCTCTGGTTTCCAATGGCAACGGTGCCAGCCACAACGGCAGCCAGCATGGCTTCATACCAAATAAGGAGTACGGAGATTGGGACAGGTGGGTCTTGCTTATCTTATCTTTTTAACCCATCAACAAACAATAACGACGTTTGACCAATTTGTTGCAGACGACTTTAGAAAACATTGTGGGAAATAAGAAATTGCTCGAAACGAGCCCCGTCCTATTAGTGGCCTAAAACGGCTTAAACAAAATGGACGTAAAACCACCACTGATATATATGTCTTTCAATTTGGTTGAATGTTGGCAACATGCATGGAAAGCGAATTATTATTATATGTCATACTCCTGATTTACATGATGTGCTGGCCCAAGCGCTTCGCATAGTTTGTGCATTTAATGTAAAGAGGGCCAGGCCCAAGATTGCCTTAAGATTGCTTTAAAATAGTACACCGTACACACTCCGCGCTGATTCTTTTGTACTAAGACTGGCTAAAATTATTTTTATCTTATCTTTTATCTTATCTTTTACAAAATAAATTGTATATTGAAAAGTTTTGTATTCAAGCCGGTGTAGGGTCAAACCGCAGACAAACTTGGTGGTAGAAGTGGCGTCAATGCATAGCACTATGGATGATACAATTGCATTATGACTGAAAAGTCTGTTCAAGACTGAGAACATTCGCAGCTGTTTAACCGAATAAATGTTGACCATGGTGATTTAACTAAAACAAACAAAGAAAAGAAAGAAGAATAAAACACACAGAGGATCTCGAAGTCTCAGGTGTTGTATCCCAGTCTCTTGAAGACACATATAAGTCTATATCAAGAATCGAAGACCGAACTTGTTATCGAATTGGAACATATTCTTTTACATATACATGTATATCGGTAATAAGTATTGTTGGGGAAAGGGATTGTTTGATTTTTTTGGTTTGAACATACCTTGACGGTCACATGTATCGTCATAAGCGCAACTATTCGGTCCCAACCATGTACATGTATTTCGCCTTTGCTTCGGTAAAACCAAATATAGGCTTAACATTGTGTGTGTATATAGATAGACACGATTGATTAACAAATAGGAAACGAAAAACTTTAAACAACAGTTCCAAAAAACAATTATATCTCGAATGGCTAGGAAAGATCAATCTAAATTTTGATGTGTTATATATGTTGGAAATAAGAACATTGTGCGAGGGGACAATTTACTCGTCCTAGGAAATAGTTTAAGGTTGTTGTTTTAAGTTTTTCCCAATGGTTTGAAACAAAATTCGTTTTTTCAAAAGAATGAGAAAGGGTGCAGATTTAGGTAATAAAATATTCAACCTGTCAATAGAGCTTTATACTGCTTTTTACAACTCGAACAATTAAATTTATCTACGACCCATCCGTCAATGCATTTATTGTGACTACTACCCAATTTAGGACATTAATTGCTCCTGGCGGTTAGAACCATTTCCGTAAGAACTTGTACCTGGTCCAAATACAAAGCAAACACAAAACGACAAAGGACTCGAAAACGATCGGATTCATTCAAGGAACATTCAAGAGGTCATTGTTATATAATGGCAGGATATCTTGCTTAGTACATGAAGAAGACATTTATCTTTTCATTACGCTGCTTTCTGCTAGACTTCTACAGCAGATGCAACAAACATAGCTTTTTGATGGAGTTAGGTGTTAATAAAGCTTTTATAATATCGGTCGTCAAAAACACACATGTCTAGTTCATTTCTAAATTCAATTATCTTTTTCTTTAACCAAAACGAGTTATAACATTTCAGAAGGAGATAGAAAACCATGTGCTATTTAAACAGTCTATAGAATTCTAGTTGAAAAGCGTACGTCGTCAAATAAAATATTTATGTCGCATCACATTTATTGAGAGACGAGTACTTGAATAGGCAATTGGCAAGGTAGTACACTTCGTGAGAAATTGGGTTACTTGACAAAAGTTTTAATGCGAACGTAACCATTAACAAAGCAGTGGTGTTCGTTAAGTATTTGCCTTTATTATCGAATATGTCGTTAAAGTTTTCAGCCATCAACACTGTTAAGTAAAAGCGATGCGTTCACTAGGTCCATTCCAGTGTTTCTGTGTAATGGCCAAAACTAGCCTTTCATCAATACCAAAATGTTACATGTAAGCCGTCATTAGCATTGCATAACGGGTTTTTAAACCATAACCTTTGATATAAGAGCAGGACAAGTCGAACATGCTTCATGTGCATCAACACGATACTTTATGTTTCCTTTAAAATGAACAATGTGCAGCATGGGAAAACTACAGTAGTTCAACACTGTAGCCACCAGCTTTGTGATACATACAAGTTGTGAAATTGATTTAGATATGATTTGACATTGACTAAATCATCACACCTATTTAAATCAATTGTAATATGTTCGATCAACACACTGTTGCTACCACTTTTTCATGAATATGTGTTTTGCAATTATAAATGTTATAGAATATCATGACGCCAACACTGTTTAGCCGTACCAGGAAGATTCAAGCATGCTCGGTTTAAAATAATGACTTTATGATGTGCCAAACATGATAGGCTCATAACATGAGGAATAAAAACGACATCTCTTCACAAATGGAAACATAATACCCTCTATTCAAGGATGTTAATGTTGTTGTAAAAGCGTAATGAATCATGTTGAAAGGGCTTACACCTAACAAATTTTACATCATTTCGAGGTATAATCAAGAGTGTTCTTTTTTATTATTTAACTGATCATCACAGCCTGGTACGGCGGCTGCTCGTTAGAATCTCTCTATTTTAAAAGTTTATACCGAGTACTTACAGTTTTTAAGAAATTTTCAAAAAACAAAAGGAATTGTAGACGATAGCGGTGTGCTTCATGCGACGATTTTATGGACTCACATTTACTTACTGAACAAATTCTTCAAGTATGCTATTGTGTTTACATACTATTAATCTTTTTTTTTCTTTTAATGATATATCTTGAACATATTTTGGTTTGAATCGGTTCGGAATATTTCATGGTGTTATTAACTTAGATACCAAGAATTTATCATCATCAAAAGATGCCCCTACCCGTTTATACGACATCATCGAATTCGTACAATCTTTATTAAATATTGAAATAAAGCCCCTGCTTTACTTGAAGTAAGCAGGTCTGCCAACGAATGAATAATGATTGTGAATATCTTTGAGCAGTCATCATTTAAAGTACTCAGTTACCTAAAAAGCTTCAAAAATTCTTATGAAAAACTAGCAGTCTCCACTTGAAAATAGAAATATTCTTAATGAGCATTTTATTGCATAAGGTTCTATATATTTTAGCAAGTAAATATGCGTTTCTCTTTACGTTGAAATCATCCCCTGCGATTGGATATAACCAACTCAAGTCTACTTTGGAAAGGGTTCACTACTATTCAAATTACATATTTCTCGCTCAGATTAACTCTCATTTCGCAATAGTTGTCATGTGATGCTCGAGTCATACGTAAACGATCAGAGGAGCCTTATTCACAAGTTCGTCTATACCTTTCCAAGGTGGAATTGAATCATTGAAATCAACATTATATGTTATGATACACGGCCACTGAAAACATGACAAGAGTCGATTGTGATAAAAATATAATTTTTGAGAAATCATATTTACCATAACAATGCTGGGTTATTTACTAAAAAGTGATTCTTGTATCGTCTGATTTCCAAAACCTTAAATATCTGCTACACTTTGATCGGGTAGTATACACAGAGTAGCAAACTGGGTAGAATACAGCCCAGCCGCCAATTTACTTGGCGGCTGGTCTGAATTCAACCTGTTTGCATGAGAATGAAATCGGTACCAGCACTATAAGGGCTTTTAAAACAGACCATTTTCCATGAGATAAATGGTGTCGTTTTTGTTCAGAATCAGAAAATGGTGTTGTTAACCCTTTACCAAACGTTAGATTTTCGACTGCTCCAAATTGAAAGAGTTTGCAGACGACATTACAAAATGTGATGAATTTTAAAACTTATCCTCTGATCGGGCAGAAAACATTGTGGGTAAAGGAGAAATTGCTCGTTAAGAGCAATATTTCCTTTTCCCACAATGTTTTCCAGATTCATCTGCAACAGACTGGTAAAACTTCGTTAATGTTTGGGAAAGGGTTAAACCTGTGCTGCTTGCAAGAGCGTACAAAAGTATTCAGGGTGTTGTTCGTTTATGAAGGTGCTTATTTATATAATAACCCACGATTTGTAAAGCGAGACGAAAGATGTGATTAAAAGCGTTTTGCACAGATGAGCAAAAGGAAGGTATTTCAAAAGAAGCCGCAAATTGACAACCCTTTTTATACCTGATCAAAGACGTGGTTAATATATAAGTCGGGTTACGTTGCTGATATGAATAACCATTTTCACAGGTCAGTGTAGCGTTTTACTTTACAACTTAAGGGAAATATTGGCGTAAGTCAACACCGATAAACATGAATAGTATCTTAAATAAAAAATACAATATTGTAATGTGACACGTAATTTGAAGCATCTTGTAGAGACGATTCCAATGATGTGTTATTATTTTGCAATATAGCAAAATATTGAAATAGGGACTGTTGTCTTGAACATACACAAATCTTTAGCATTAAATGTATAGTAAAATGGTACCCAGATACCTGAGAATCTCTGAGTGGATTGCCATCCTGAATAAGCGCATCCAATCCCACATAGATCAGCGAGCCTCATCTGCCAATTTGGTAGCGTTTGTAGCGTGTCTTACTTGATATGGCAGGAGTCTCAAGTCTGAACAATAGCATAGCTTATTTTTTGTTTATATAACATTGCGGGTCGATAGGCATTGCGGGAAGATACATTCGTCTTTGACAGCTGAAAACAGTGTCCAAGTGAGTAAGCAGGCATTGTCTCAAAAGGAACAGTTCATGGTTAAGGTTTTTTAACACTGAGTTACTTACTAACCAGGCAACCATCTCAAAACAAGCATACACGTTAGAAAATAAATATGGATACCACATCGACATGGACTTATTACAAATATAAAAAAAAAAGTATGAAAGGAGTACAAATTCCATTCGGATTCCTTTGTTTACTTCATTTTGTGTCATTTTTCTCTCTTTCCATAAAGTAGGCAAAGTAACTTTATATAAATTGTTAGGTCGCTTACAGTTGCATTCATACGCCGAATTCTGTTTTAAAAAATCCGACTCAGTTCATCTTCTTAGTGCAATACATTGTTAATGAACAATAAATATTTATTTGATTCTTTCCTTTTTCGGTTTCAATTCTAATCTGTAATCTTTATGACATTTTGGCAATCGGGAGTTTGGGAGTTTGTGTATGAAATCTACAATCAGTTATCCGATTGTTGTCATAAAACTACGTGTAATTCAAGGTTGATTCAACAAGTTTTATAAGCTGTTGGAGTTTTAAATGATACTAACGTTTGGTTCACTAAGCATATACCAATCAGAGTACACTACTAGATCTATTGGGGCAAGGTTGTATGAATTAGTCATGGAAGAAAAATGTTCGTATATGATTTATAGTTACATACCTTTTTTAGGGTTTTAACCCTTAGAATGCTGGGTAATTTTCTAAAATTTGATTTTTTGTGTCATCAGCTTTCCAAAACCTTAGATATCTGCTTACTTTTTAAGATGAAGGATGCTCAGAGTAGCAAACAGGTTAGATCACAGGCCAGCAGCCAATTTACTTGGCGGCTGGCCTGGATCTAACCTATTTGCATAAGCATGAAGTCACTTCGAACATTCCAATGGTTAGGCCCTTCACCAACTGATCCGTAAATATTACGTCCGAGAATTATAATACGTCCGTGAATATAACGTCCGAGAATGATAATACGTCCGTAAATATTACGTCCGAGAATGATAATACGTCCGTGAATATTACGTCCGAGAATGATAATACGTCCGTAAATATTACGTCCGAGAATGATAATACGTCCGTGAATATTACGTCCGAGAATGATAATACGTCCGTGAATATTACGTCCGAGAATGATAATACGTCCGTAAATATTACGTCCGAGAATGATAATACGTCCGTGAATATTACGTCCGAGAATGATAATACGTCCGTGAATATTACGTCCGAGAATGATAATACGTCCGTGAATATTACGTCCGAGAATGATAATACGTCCGTAAATATTACGTCCGAGAATGATAATACGTCCGTGAATATTACGTCCGAGAATGATAATACGTCCGTAAATATTACGTCCGAGAATGATAATACGTCCGTAAATATTACGTCCGAGAATTATAATACGTCCGTGAATATAACGTCCGAGAATGATAATACGTCCGTGAATATTACGTCCGAGAATGATAATACGTCCGTAAATATTACGTCCGAGAATGATAATACGTCCGTGAATATTACGTCCGAGAATGATAATACGTCCGTGAATATTACGTCCGAGAATGATAATACGTCCGTAAATATTACGTCCGAGAATGATAATACGTCCGTAAATATTACGTCCGAGAATGATAATACGTCCGTAAATATTACGTCCGAGAATGATAATACGTCCGTGAATATTACGAGTAAGCTGGTGACGACGCTATAAGAATAGTTTTGTAAAAGAAATAGTTCATAAGGATGAGATTTCCATATTGCGCTGTGTTATTGCAGAGACCAAGAAACAATGGTGGTAAAGGTTTCGGCCTATTGTCTATATGTGGTCTAACGCCATGTCAACAGTATTATAGTTAATGTATGGATTTCCTGGATTTAACTAGCACAATGCAGGGCTCTTGAAAATGTGTCTTGCTTGCCCAAGGGTATTGGCACGAGCAACCTTAGTTCTGTGGGTGAAACATGTTCCTGAGAACCCCCTCCTCTCATACACAATAACAACTTGGGCAAGCAGAGCCCTACAAGTCTAGTACTGGGGATCCAGGAAAGCCGTTACATAACTGAAAGATTGTTGATACGGCTTTAAACACCATTAAAATAACCCTTAAAGAAGCTAATACCGGTTTGGATCCACGGACCGATGCGATGTTATTTGAAAAATGCGTTTGATATCTCATATGAATTATTTTGTAATATTATTTTCAATGGTTAAAATTATCATTTCTCAAATATTGGTAAATGTATCTCAAAGGTGTTTTCAACTTATCAAGATGTCCTCTGAATTGCCATTGATACAAATCATGGCGATTTTATATCTCACCTAAGGGAGGTTATGAAACATATTGTAGATGAACAGGATGATATATAAATCAGACAGTTTAATTTTACATTAACAGGTAAATATGTATGTAACATGAATCTATTTACGTTGTCTCCCTTTGGTGTCATATGTATGGATTTGTTTGCCTTACGTGTGGTAAAACATATACACGTGTTGAACATAGACGATTGCTTACCTTTGATGCATTAACCCCTTACGCAAGAAAACCATATTATAGCACAGCTGCTGTAGAACACTACTGAAACCTCTACGATAAAAGAACACATTGTACATAGGATCATTGAAACTTGGCATAGCAGCAGACATCATTCCTGTCTCCAGGCTCTGCGACAACAAACTAAACTCCAAAAACATACCAGTTGCTCTCATATCGATATCTGCAAGATCATGAAACATATCATCTACTCACACATTATCAACCACTTTGATAAGATCGAAGTTCTCTGTGATTAACAACATGGGGTAAAGAAGAAACGGTCCTGTAAATCACAGTGGGTCATCATGATTCAAGGAATAGTCAGAAAGCTGCAGTCAGACAAGGGCCACGTACATGTAATTCTAGTTGATTTTGCCGAAGCCTTCGACAAAGTACGTGATCATTGTCTACTACAAACGTAATACTACAATGGACTTACGGAAGGTGACTTTCGTTGGGTTGAACCCTTCCCAACTAAACGAGTCCACCTAAGTGACAAAGTCTTGACACAGGCAGACTTCGTGTACGGCGTCCCTAAATGAAGTCCGTATCATAGAGAAATTGTCAGTGAGATTTCAAGCCAATAAGTACGAAAGGAAACCATCACTCTTGGATTCCTCCGGTTCAATCTACGCAGCTGGGGCCCGTTTTACTAAACAGTTTACGCTTAAGATTTGCGTAAGTCTAAAACAACAAGTCCTTTTATTTTAATATTTGGCAAAGCAATATTGCAAAGTAACACATCATTGGAATCGTCTCTCCGAGACGCTTCCAATGACGTGTCACATTGCAATATTGTACTTTCATTGAAGATATTATCCATGTTAATCAATTATGACTTACGCAAACATTCTCCGTAAGTTGTTTAGTAAAACGGGCCCCTGCTCACAAGAAGTAAGAGACCACTCGTATCCTTTTGAACATTACGCCAGTTCTCAACTATACCCAATCATGGTAGAAGACATTGATGACTGCAAGAAATCGCAATTCGGGATGTATGATTTGTGATCAATGCCACCTGTGATAGGGCACCTGGCTATGTTACAATCATGGTCAACCTCATGGTTACCTCAATAACATCCACGAATGATTCACAAATTGTCCTTTCTGGACAAAAGTCAAACCACAAGCGTTAGACATAAATCATGTAGAGCTTATACGGTTAATTTCTTCCATACAAGTGGTTGGATTTGACAACGGGTTCCCTAGTCAACCTCCTATCATCAATTAATCTTTCAGTAAAAAAATATTAATGCTACCAACTTTCTATCAGCATAATTGATGTCGTTGTATGCAAGGATTTCTTTTTAAAAGGCTGGATGATCTAGTCAGAGGCGGCTCTTTTATCTTCCATGCTTAAATTCATCTACCAGCACAATATACATAATACAATATACATAACATTAAAATTTATCTATGTATGTTTTCTTTAAATGGGGAGAAATGACTGTCCTTTTTATCACCTGATCATACAGTTGGACAACGGCCTCCGTGGCCTAGTGGTTAGAGTACAGAACTTGAAATCACAGGGCCCTCTCCGCGTGGATTCAAATCCTGAGAGGGATATGGATTTTCATGAGAGGCAGTCTCCCGACTGACTTACGGAATGCCGATGGTTCTACCCGCCTTGGCCAGCCCTTGTGGGCAGTTGAGTATGGGGTCTTCCTCCTTCATTAAGAGTCGGGCATAGCTACATAACTGAAATAGTGTTGTGTGCTGTAAAACCCACAGAAAAAAACAGTTGGACAACGACTCCCGGTCATCTATCGGAAGAAGGGTACAGTAGGACAACCAGCATTCCCAAAATCAGTCGACAGGCTATTTCACATGAAAAGATTTGTTGATCGCTCTCCTGGTTTTAACCCACATCGAGAGAGGGTTTCTTATGTCAAGTAATCTAACCACAAGTCCTTCGTGGGTGCCACCATTTAACATCCCAACAAACCTCATAAAGAGAAGTGTGAACATGAACACAAATACAGTGGGAGCGATTTCAATGTGTGTTTACTGCATAAACAAACACACGGATTTGGCGAAGCGTGACCTCCCATGTATTTTCATTAAAATGTCGCCCACTCGGTGAATTCCCATCGACATTATATAAACACATACTCAATAATATATACACATCTTATAGACACACCCTTTCTGTCTATAGGCCTAAATGGAAGCTTGTTTGGAGTCGATTAAAACCCTTGTCAAACTCATTCATGATTTTATTGTGTCTGATGCGGACAGATCTCAAAAGTAATCTGGAAAAACCGCTGTTTTACTTTTACAACCGACGTATTTGGGAATTGATAATAAAGATGCTCCGCGCGATCTTTTGCTTATTTCTACCATAGTGTCTACCAAAAGTAGATTCAATTATTCTATTATTCTATTTTTTATTTATTTCATGAAATTATTTGCCGTCTGCAAACCGTTTTAGTAAGGCGGTCAAAATGTCCCACTGAAGGTAAAGAGATAAAGTTCTACTCTTTTATAACGACCGCATACAGTCTTTGAAACCACTGGGCAGTCTTTAAAACCATTGGAATGTTAGCGGAACTTTGTTGTGTAAAGAGATGGGAACAACACTGCCGTAATATAACTGAATTACATTGGACAGTGGAACGAAACACAAAGTTAAGTCTGAATCAGACTCTTCATTCGGCATGTCGTCAACATGACAATTTACAATACGTAGAGAGTTGTAATTATTATATTTTTGTAAATCAATGTAGTAACATTTCTTCTTTACTGCGAACCAAAAATGGCAGCTGCTTACTGCTTATTATTACTCTGTTAAAAAACAAGGAGCAACCAACTGTACATTCAAGCGCTTGGGCGCTGGGACCCTGCCTAGAAATGTGTCGACATTTTCAGCCGGGATATCATCGACATAGTGAAGGCGCAAGTTATGCTAGCTTAGCATCCAAACGCAAGCCATCGTTACATACCATCTCGGTTAAACTAAAAGGTCGAAAATCCTTCATTAAGATGAAGGATTTACGACCTTTCAGTTTGACCGAGATATAAATTCAAGACAAAATTTGACTACGACTATGCCTAGTCGTATGATATATAACTTAGCTTAAAAAAATCACCAACGACAGATCATAACAAAGCACCATACAGGAGTGACGGATAGGTCAAATTAGGCTCTGGGTCTAAGGAAACTTTGATTACTCTAAATGTAAAAGTATACATATCACTGCAATGAATTTTTCTTATCTTTATTCATTTGCGAGGACTAAATGTTTGATACTGTTTGATAGAACTTTTAACATGGTGTCAACAATATTTTACTTATATCGCAATCCAAAATTAGTAATTGATTGAAAAAGACCCCGTTTAGTGGGTTGTCTATCAGGGCTCGATCAACTTTCTGGGTTTAATCATTGGTCTTTCGCAAGCCGGGCGGAAGACATCCTAACGGGACAATATCAAACGTTCCAACCATTGGATCAATCCGAGTAAAGGGACCAATACACCTGTACATGAAATAGCTATCATAATCCGATCAATAGCATTCCACTATGAAAGAACGCATGCCTATTTAGTCATAGCATATTAATAATACATCCGAACTAAATTCAACTGACTAATCAAAACATGCACATGCGTGTGTGGGAGTATTTGGTCATTCATTTATAAGGTAGTTTAGTTTGAGACAGGCAAGGGTCCGTATCGCACCGTCAGTTGTTAGATCGTATTTAAAGTATAACAGTAAAACATCCGCCATTCATCGTATTCTGTTGCAGTGTCGTGTGTGTGTTTACTTTAAACGTCACGTGATTGGCCATAAGTAGTTGTCCATACAGAGATAGACTTGAAGAATTTCAATACTTTAGTGTTAGTGGGTTTCGTTTTTTTGTAGTATTTAAGTACACCATGAAATTCGATGGAAAGATGGCGGAAAGCGAGCGAAGGTAAATTTATGTTTTCTATACTGTCTAACCCATTTGACATAGTAGTGTGAGCGTAGGCATAGCTTTCTTTGCAATTTTTGCTAATAAGAATGCCATGTGTCGAGTTTATGGGTGGGGTTATCATGAAGTGTTAACTGTCTTATTGATTATCTATTTTGATAATAAATTATTCACACATGTATGTTTCTTTTTAGACATTGCCATGAAGATACTCATACAAATGTCACAATTCGTTTTTGTCCTAGCCTCATATGAATGCATGTATCAAGTTATTCGTTGCTGATGACCCTGAACGAAAGACAATCTTATTCATTCTAATTCTCATTTATCAGTCTTTTTCTAAATCCTAATGTGGTAAACACTCATTTATTTTGGTAGTCACACTTTGACAATTCTGATGAGTTCCAACAACAAAAGGGCTCTACGAAAATATACGGGATACGTTTATAAATAAGTATATATGATATGCTACCATCATATCCAGCTTGCATTCAAATGAGCTCTCGATAGAGCTTTGTAAGGAGATATATGTCGAAAAAAAGGCGAATTGTTCAGATTCAATTACGATTTGACACAAATACCCCATCACGTTAATTAGTTAACCAAATTGTAAGTATCTTTTTGTCCAAAACCTGACAAGAGTAGGCACACAACACTTCATACCATTCATTGTTGAAAGAGGATGTGATAGTTATACAGGAGTTATCATCGTGAAAATGTAATCCTGTCACAACTTTACATTGCTTTTCCCCTTGAACTGTGGAAGACCAAGGCAAGTGTTCATTCGGGAAAGTTTTATTCTGGAATTGTTGAATTGGGAGACCCAAAAGGTTGTATGACTTTAAATCTTTTGGAAGAACTGCAATACCTCATTTTGACACTTATGGTGCCTCAGACATTAAAGTTACCATGGTGTCGAGAGGTCAATTTGCTCCTAGTGAGAATATTACACTTTTGTTATAACGTTTTCTATAATATATATCACAAAGAAGCTGTGTTTTTCTTTCTATTTTGTCGTCTGCTATTGATCAATATAGATCAGTCATACATGCTTTTATGAGAAACGGGTTGAACGTAGATGTATAAGGATGTTCCTGAACAAAAACACAAAAAAAGGTGTGACAAAATTACCATACTGATAACAGGTAGAAATCGTTGCAACAAAAAGAATGGATTCACGCTCTAAGCGTTAACTGCATCTGTTATCTTATCTTACGAGTCGTCTAATTTCTGATGCAAGTCTATATGATGATTGAATTGTTGTTGAAAATGAATCAATGAAGTTTCTTTTGGTGAAAGAGTTATAAAGGCCTACAACCATAAAACAATGATAAACGATTTTAGATGTGATAGATTACTCTCAAATCACCTTCATAATGTAAGTCGATTTTAGTGTTAAAGAATGTGGAATGTTATGATTATTCGATTAAGCCTTTATAAATGCTAACTTAGAATATCAAAAAATGTTAAGTGTCAAACTATCTCTATCATTATTGTCTGATATATTAAAATAAGACGCATGATTTCAACCAAGACCAAGAGATTCTGCCTCGCGATGTTTGTACAAGCACCTTAAAAAGGGTCGTTTTAAACCAAGTAAATTTGCAGCTGGCTTGGGATCTAACCTGTTTGCTACTCTGAGCAAAATTCATCTTCAAAATCAATGAGATATCTAAGGTGTTGGAAAGCAGGCGACACAAAAATCTTTTTTTTTTTTTTTAGAAAATTACCCAGACCGGGCGATTCTGCCTCGGGATGTTTGCACTTATTTGAAACAGAGTGTTATCTATTTAAGCCCATTACTATTGGTAGGTCGATAAAGATTGTATAGATACATAAGGCCATAGGCCCATCTGTACACAAGTAAGTCGCATTCAATTAGCATACCTTTTGCTAAGCTTTAAAGAAATGTAGGACACATTTGTAATTTATCATAATGCTTTTTGAGTATACCATATAGATAAAACATTGAAGTAAGTATACGTCGTACACTGTCCGATGGGAAATCACAAACAATAATACCCGATAATTGACTAACCCTCTCTACAATCAGAAGCATATGGTCTTCAAAAAGCCAAATATTTTGAACGAAATTCAAGTATGGTTCGTGAGACATGTTTAAACCACGCTCAGAGAGAGAAAATGGTTTCCTGTAAAGTCCGTCTGAAGAAAAACATTCGACTGGACGGTTTTGTGTTATAAATCAAAGCTGCCGCTCAACATTACATACATTATGCTAATTGAGTTAATTGTTTCATGAGTGTACTTAACGAACTCATCGTTTGTGCTGTATTTCTTAGTTTAACCATTAAAAAATGAAGTGATTATGCGTTTGATCACGGAAACAACGCAATATTATTGTATCTTTGTTGAAAACGGTGCTACACCACACGAACTTCTTGCCTAAGCCGCCGTAATGCTTTGTTTATAATTACGTTTTATGGTTTGACACGGTCAAACACTCAGGGCAAACTTTATTTCGTACATAAGCTTAGCCAACACAATGGACATATTGTGTCGGGTCTCCCTAACCTCGACCTATATCTGGCAGGGATACCTTAGTTTTAATACCCATACACTATCGTAATAGCTACCTTATATTTTCGAAAACGATATATTGTAAAATACATTTTGGTATTTTCCATTATTTCCGATACTGACGACACGGTGGTGCAGTGATAGATGGTCGCCATCATAAGTTTGAGGATGTGGTTGTGGTTGTGAAAACCGCATCGGGCCATACAAGAGGCCTAAAGCAATGATATTAATGGCTCTTATCCTCCGTGTTTTAGTGGTTAATAAGGATAACCTTAGTACTTGAAAAACTGGTTGTAGAAAACAATGTGGTACTTATTTAGTGTAAAGGATCTCTGTTTCTTAAATGAAAATCTGTTAACAACGGATTTAAAGGCCCATTAAAGGAGATTAATGCTATATCAAACTATATTATTTGGTAAACTTTTGGACAGATTCAAATAGTTATCACCAGGAAACACCATAGGCACAACTTAAATGTGAAAGTAAACCAGAAATAACCCAGATTAGCAAGTTTTATAATTCAGATTTCCTGATTCTTCACCTCTGACCTTGACAGTTGATATACACATTTTTTAACCGTCCAATCAAAATTCGTTATTTTGAATCTGTTAACAAACAGGTTGTTGATAAACATGATTGAATTGGAGACAACTATATTTCAAGCACAAAATTACTTATTTTGAATTAGTCTCATTAAAAGGGTCTCAATGCATTCCTAAACTAATTATCATGACTTTTATGAACATAATAAAAGAACTCCATATATTTTTTTCAGTATTTTATTTGTACTCCTCTCCTTTGATGTGCCTTTAAATCACAATATCATACAAATGAAAATGAATACATCAGTTACCTACAACAAAGATATTTGAAGTATCAACCTTTCAACAAAATCGGTTTGTGACGATTTGAATATGTATGGTTCGGTCGGAATTCAACCTTAGGACCTACGTCTTAACGAGTTCGAATTGCGACCCTCCGAACTGAACAATGGTAATAAATATCAGTGAAACTGAAATCTTGCTTTACTTCTCTCAAAAATAAAAATATTTGTCGTTGCCATTGTAAAATGTAAATGGTCTGTCATTTCGCACACTGAGAGTATGTAAAAAGCCAATAAATACCTACCGAAATGATCTTATCAAAAGATCAATCTAAATTCCTATTTAAGTAGTTCCACAATAGTAATTCGTCGCTGTAATTCAGTAAGATCGTATCGCCCTTTTTAAGAATGAAGGAGTTACCGCCTTGTAAAATTACACCCATTACGAAATAAACTCTCTGGATCCTGTTTGCATATTCCATTGTTTAAGAAAATATTTTTAAGGTAGAATACACGTAATCCGCCATTTTGGAACTCATTTATTCGTTGGATTTCTTCGGCCGTTCCGGTTAGGACCGGACTTATCTCCATTAATCTGACGAAAGAATCCGTTTCAAAATAGCGGATTACTGGTATTCTGCCTTAAGGAAAAAATGTAACCGAAATAATTGAACGTATTTAGCATGTTTGCCCTTTGTCGAAATGGCCTATTAATGATATCAACTATCCTTTTACAAATCAATAAAAACTAGCTAGGGTAAGGTTTGTCATTTACATGCATATCTATAATTTAACATTACCTCGAATAGAAGTCTATTGATACTTTACCAAACGCCAAATTTTCGACTGTCCCTGAAAGAGTTTGCAGACGACAATTCAAAATCTGATGAAACTGAAAAGAAAAATCTTAAAATAGGGCAGAAAACATTGAGGGAAAAGAAGAACTTGCTCGTTAAGAGCAATTTCTTCTTTACCCACAATGTTTTCCAGAGTCGTCTGCAACAAACTGGTTAAATGTCTTTATTGTTTGGTAATGGGTAAACCACCGAAGATACTTTGCACCCGGTTGGTTACCCACGTAGGTTATCCCAGTACATTATATCAACCACGTTATCTGTCCATCAAAGTGCACAATTTGTGTATTAACCCATTACTCCACCAGACTTCACATTGACACGCTTTCTAAAGAAGTCGTAATAGGATACCCATATCCTAAAAAGCAATATAACCTTTTATAGAGGAATGCGTGTCCAAAAGATTAAGGTGGACTTAGAACTCGGAGGTCTCGGGCTCGATCCCCATCGACACCTCTGCTTTTCCTGGGACTGCCTTTTGGCAAGTCACTTCAGAGTCCTTGCCTAATACTGATGGATCCAGGAAAGCCGTTACATACCTGCACCCAATTGTATAAACGTCGGTTAAACTTAACCACATGGTTAAATCCCGGTTAACTGGGAATTTCTGGTTAAGTGTTTGCATAGCTATTGTATAAACGTTGGTCAAAGTTAACCAACGTCGAATTTCTGGTTTAATTTAACCCTGGTCCTGAGGTCGGTTAACTTTTTGGTTAACTTAACCAATTAATATAACACATAGGTAATAGCTTTTCTTGAACCAATCTTACAATGATACACACAAGTTTAACGCCAGGACTTACAAAAAAATGAGAGGCTGTAGTTATTTAAGTTATTTGAGATCTAGTTTGACTTCGGAAAACATATCAAATATGCATTTTTTCCAAAAACATAACTTAACGCAATCATGTGTGGCTTAACACACAATATCTAGCTAATGATATCTTTTTTGATTTGTGATAAACAGTAAGATGTACTATACTAGTAAAATATGCTATTATTCTAACACTCTAATGAAAAGTTACATGTTGACGTGTGTGTTTGCTCAAGAAAAAGATTACACACTTTTTAAATGTAAAATCACGGCATATTTTTGTCTGTGAACAGAGACATAGATGTGAACAACAAAATCATTGTACCATTGTTCCAATATCTAGACGAAAAGAGATCGCATTCCTTAAAGAGTGTTATAAATAAATCATAATTCCCCGTGTGGTACCTCAAATACACATGTACATTTAAAGTGTGATGCGATTGGATGTTGCCTTGGTACGATGTAAACAATTGTATTTTTTATCGATGGTTCGAACTTCCAACGAAGAAGTGATAGATCGCCTTTAATCTGTTTTGCATAATAGTTATTCCCTTTAATATCTTAAAATAAATGTTGCTTTGTTTTGTGTCTAACATTGTACAGCGATTTGCGCAAAGTTTAATGTTAGCATGACCTCAAGATAGCGAAATCCTTAAGCCTAGATTACGATCGGCGATTCGGGGAGAGTTCAGTCGAGAAAATCGAAAGAAGATGACGAATTGTCTGTCTTGGTTTTAAATGAAAAGGATATTCAAGAGTTTTCCCATGCATTTTTACATATATTATGGATATGTATGATTTAATTCTAAAACTCTTTATGTCATGATCCCCGACTTCTTGTTCCCATATTGCGTCCACAGATAGTTTCGTCCTCATTCTTGCATGTCAACATAGGCCGACAATCGCGATCTCAATTTACTCGGAATATATGCCCCTCGCGAGCTTAATTTTTTTCATAGTGCAACTTATCTTTGTTTCATAGCTAATTATGCTTTCTTTTTAGGTGGCAACCTCTTATTCAATGAAATAATCTACTTATAAGAAGTGAAGCGGTGAAATACTTTTGAGTTATTTTGTTGCATTATGGGATATATTGGTTAAAATAACTTGTGGTTAACTCTAACCAGTTTGGTTAGCTAACCACTTGGTTAAATACTGTTATACAAACGGGTTAACCAGATTGGTTAGCTAACCAAAATGGTTAAGATTTAACCCATGGTTAGCAGTTAACCGTGGGTTAAGTTAACCAATGTTTATACAATTGGGTGCTGAAGAATTGTTGATACGCTATTAAACTCAATACAAATCCTTTTATAACAATGATGTATACTCATTTAGAGAACATTACCAACTGTTGTCGTTTGTTTTACCTTTCTTGACTAGACAAGGCACACATTTACAAACGTTTTACTTTATAAGCTTTATTCAAAAGATAAAAGAACACCCAGCAGTAGAAGTAAGAAACTAACATGACAACAGGAGACAGAAAAAAGGAATGAAACATTTGAGTTTTTGTGATGTCGGTGGACTGTTTCAAGCCAAACTAGCTACCATCGATTTGACGTGTTTACGTTAACCAGAAACTCATATTTCTAGTCGGATCGAAGGCGATGATTGTTTTACATTGATTTTACATTCCGTGAGGTCCAGAAGCCGGTATGATCGGGTTTCTGCCTTATCTGTCATAGTGCGACATTAGAGAATGGCATTTTCCCACTTGTAACAAACATTCAGTAGGCTTTGTATGTCTGCTTTGAACGATTATTTTAGACAAAACATAAATAAATAAATGAGCAAATGTATCACTATTTCAACAAACGTACCTATCGTTGCATATAGTTATCTGTTTTATATCGATTTTAATCTCCGCTTGCAAACAATATGTTTGATGGTGTAGAACCAGCTTTGCAAAGATAGTAACGAGAGCTATCACTAAAACCAGCTTAACATTTCCAGTAGCATTAGCTAGCGAAAGCTGAAATACAGCTCAGGAATCGCTCTGAGCAACAGCAAATTTTCATTTGGGGCATACATGGAATATAGGAAACAAATCGACACATACTATTATTGTATCCTTGAATATGCAATGCATATAAACGATATAAGATGTCGAAGCAGTGGAATAAAATTTGAATTTAAAGCCTGCTACGGGAAATTCAGCCATTGATATTCATTGTAGACGGTTTCAGACTGCCTGGCTCTTATCAAAGTTCATTGAATGTTGACAGTGATAACTCTCTAAGAATTATCCTTGGTAATGGGGATAGTAGTTTGTCTCTGGAAACCCAGTTTCAGGTCTAAAAGGGAAGCAATGATTTGCCCCTGGGGCGGACCTTCATAACTGCAACATTTTATGAAGACTGCGTCGTATCAACAAAAGAAAAGAAATGTAACACCTGTCTTGTGTGCTTTAATTTTTCATGAGATGTGTTACAAAAACTGGAATGCTTTAAGGGGAAAAAAGGATTCGAGAATTGAGTGAATACGATACAAATACAATAGCGGAAAACATTGCACTAGATCGTTTTAAGCTGGCGGTAAACGTTGTTTTGGGAATCAATTTTACCTCTAAGATGATTGTTACTAAACGGGGAATCGACTTTTCCAAATGAATGGACAGCCGATCAATAGTGTGTGGTTTATCTTCGTGTTCAGTAATGTTTAAGTTATAATCCTACCTGGATTCTAACCATTTCCTGACCTGGTAGTATACTTCGCATTTATTCATATAATGGTATCCGGTGCCTCGTGGTAGGAGTGCAGAAATTGAAATCACACTTACAGAATGCCGATAATGGTTGTACACGCTTTCAACAGCCCGTCTAGGCATTTAAGGTTACACTATTCCATTATCTATAAGCAACCTTCGTAATATACATATAACTGAAATACCATTGACGCAATGTAAAACCCAACCAACTAGACATTGCAATGTAGTTCTTGATGTGACATGATCGGGAACGAATGATTACTTTGTCTACTTAGTCATAATTCTTCCAATTTAACCAGTAATGATAAATTAACCATGAAGCATGTTAAAACGACATTGAACCCAATACATGCGATTAGATGTTGTAGTTTGGTTGTTTCTATTTTCAGTTCGAGTCCACCAAGTCCGACACAGGTAGCGTCAGCACTACCACCGAGGCTGCAGGGTCGACCGAGTAGTGGGGGAAAACGTAAGTATATGTATATTCGATCTATCAAATAGTTATTGATCTCCGGGGGGTTACAATAGAAACGTATTATATACAGATAATAGATGTATTCATATTGCTTACACCGTGATATATTCGCTTCATTCTATTTTATGGTTACCAATAGACTTGTCTTGTTGAGATTATTTTAATCGATCGATATATACAATGTAGAATTCATACTTTTTTTTTATTATAATATGCGCTCAAAATGTTATACGCCCTATATTGCTAGCTTGTTTTAACTCATCGAAACACGAAATACGATATACATGTACATGTAAAATAGTTCGAGAAAAAAAAAAGCTTATTGAAACAAGAGTCTCTTCGCATGCGTATTATGATGATAATATGATAATGTTAAACTGTATATCTTTGGTCTTAATGATGGCTGTCTTTATTCCATTTGTACCAGTTATTAATCCATTCGAAGAAATAAGAAAAGCTTTGTCCTATTTGTCGTGTTTGGCAACCCTTGAAATAGTCGGGCGTGGCTGACTTCTGAGAGCCCTTGTTTGTAATGCCCTTAAAAGATAATCTGAAGAGTATTTAAAATAGAACCAATAAACTCAAATATTTAGCTGATATTATTAAATTGTTGAACCCTAAAGTTTTATGGTTTTGAATGAATCAGAGTTTTATGTGTTGTAATGATTTCCTGTATCTAGTATTGTAAACATGTGGATGCACTGGTTAAAATATATTACTTTCCTACCTTATAGCCAAACAGAAGTTTATCCCAGAACGCGAAATCGACATTCCAAAAGACGGAAGTTTATACGACTTTACAGCAGACGACATCGCCACATTTCTCCGCCATCTTGGAATTGAAGAGCGAATCGTTTCACACGTTCACAAGAAGGGATTGGACGGCGTGAAATTCTCTAAACTGAAAGACACCGACTTGGAAGCTTTGAATATGAACAATCCAGTTATTTGCCATTTTAGGGACAAGAGTGTCAAGGGCAAGAGTAGTGGAAAGAAGAAGGCGCCATTTATGTTGTGATTCAACTTCTATGTGTTCCTTAAAACAAATCGTTCATGGTTTATGACGCGTTTCGCAGGAAATGACGTCATATCCGTTCAACAAGCATTTACGTTTATGTGTAACAATACGGGGGTGTTCGTATGACTAACTATGTGTTTCTTTGTTGAAAGAACTTGTGCTAGTATATTGCAATACTCATGTGGGATGTGAATCAAAATATTTCCAGTTATATATTTCATTGTGTATATATTCAATAAAGATATACGCGAGTGATTGAGTTAATGTCAGTTAGGTTCATTGACTCAGTAATGCATGATATTCTGACAGACATCCAACATGCCTTAACACTACTGGGATCGGATTTGTTAACTTGTCAAAACCGAAAACATCAACAAATGCCGGAGAGAAGTTTCTCTCTTCGAGCAATTTCTCTGTTGGTCAAATGGTTTTTCAGAAATTGTTGAATATGTGTAAAACTCCATAAGGTAAATTCACTCTTTCCGTTTTTTAAGAAAAATGTTTTACTCATACAATAAGATACTAGGATTGTTAAATATATTGGCAAACTTGTGTGTCTAACAATAGTGTTTTGACGTTTTAGTGCAATGAGGTATTGATACTGCAATCGAAAAGAAGAAATAAACAATCATGTTGGGCTGTGTTCCCCTTTTGACATAAAGATATCCATTAAATACCATTAAGAAACATCTAATTTCATAATTGCCGCCTGCGTGTTATCTCATAACCACATAAGATGGATGCGGTAAAATGTTCCCATCTATCATATTACATTCAACATAAGCGCATTTCTGCAGACCATTAACATTTAATTAATTATGTCATATATACACTGCCTATGGGACCTGATATGCTGAGATGTGATATTTCTGGCCTGACAACACAATGATGGATGGATAACATGTGCGTGTGTAACGCTGTCCTATTCATTTCGCTCAAATATTCTGTGTAATATATAGGCATGTGTATCAGACGTAGAGAACAACTGGGACACGTAAAGAATACATGTAGATGGGGCCTCTTTGGACTAGTGATGGGAATACGGCACTTGAAATCATATGGTCGCTCTTCGCATGGGTTCAAATCCCAGCCCTTGGATTTTTATATCCCGACTGACTTCCGGAATGTCGATGGTTCTACCCGGCTTGCTCAGCCCAAATGGGGAGTTGGAGAATCATTTTCTTTCCTAACTCGGAAAATCCAAGTTGTAAATAATTGCATTATAATTGAATATATATGTTTGGATCAGTCTACAATGTTTTCTGCTTTGCCAGAAAATTATTTCTAAATTCTATCACATTTTGAAATATCGTCTGCAAACTCTTTCATATTGGGACAGGCGAAAATTTGGCGTTTGGTAAAGGATTAATCAGTGTTTCCTTGGTTTATACTTTATTCTATTTCTGTACAAGTAATTGTACTTTCATTTAATGTCCTTAACGTATATATTTCGTGTCTATGTTTTCCTTTACTACCTTTAAACAATAGAAAAGTTCGAGATTTGTTACTTGCATATGAAAAAGATTTTCATAACTCATTGTCTACTCTTTACTGCTGATGGAGATGTTTTGATACGATATGGACAAAGACATTTAGCCCAGATTTAGTTAACTAATCGTTATGTGTTCTACAAAAATGTTTATTGGTGATTATATAATACATATTGATTAAAATAACTTATTAACAACACCAAACGTCTTGTTACTTTGTGAGAAAAGGCCAATCCTCAATGTTCAAAGTTTGACGCATGCATCCTTGACTCGACGACATGATGCCATATAACATTTAACAATGTATTTTCACCCATTTTAAAATGGTATATGAAAATCATCTAATCCTTGTGTTGAAATAACGATTTATGATTCCTGAGCAATCTGTTTGCATAT
Source organism: Cerastoderma edule (assembly GCA_947846245.1). NCBI lineage: Eukaryota > Metazoa > Mollusca > Bivalvia > Cardiida > Cardiidae > Cerastoderma > Cerastoderma edule. Next base: position 9,137,860 of record OX401405.1, on the reverse strand, counting down.
TTTGCCATTGAAATGGTTTATCCAAGGTCTCTACCTCATAGTTCAAAGCTTGTAACATACGTCCTCCACTACCATGACGTGATACTTTATAACATTCATCCATGTGTCAACAAGTTTACTATTTTATATGAAGATCTTCTATTCCGTGTGTCATATTCACTAAAAGATAGCTCCTATGTAATCTACTTCCACATTTCGCAAAAAGGGAGCGATTATCAAAGAACCATAAACAGTGGTTTAATTGCTGTTGTGAGAAGGCTAGGACATTTGAATGTGAAACAACAGTAGTGACCGTGTCAAAGCATTCGACCACCGTCTTACAATAACGTAAACAAATATTTGCAAAACCGACCCACCTATGATAGGTAACAGTCCCCGTTTAACGATGTTGAAGTGCTGTAATTACATCGGTTGTATGGAAAATGAACTTAGTAGATGGAATTTTGAGAAAAAATACTGAAGCTCTCATTTAGTCTTATTGCAATGCACAGTCCATAACTGAAGGAGGAACATTCTATGATTTACTGTTCTTAATGGCTTGGCTTATCCGGGTAAATATCGTCAACCTATTGGTCAGCCGGGGGTCAACCTTCATAGAGATATTAATTTTCCGATGATTAAAACAAACGCAGAGATGGATAAGGCGATTCAAGTCTTTCAGTATCTTCCTCCTCTGGAACTATAAAATGAGCATCGACGAGAAAACGCAGTTATCATATGCCCCTTACGGTTAAATCCTTTGTACCATATCGATTGCATTGTTTTAGTTTGGAATAATGATCAAGACAAATCAAGAGATTAAAGAGAATTGCCATTGTACCCTTAAAGTAAGAAGACTTTTCCTTTTGTAAATTATTTTAAGATGAGTTTCATAGTGTGTCAAAAAGCGAGACTTCTGAAAGGGAAACAACTCGTAGTAGAGAATTGCCTGAGTATGGGGTAAGAAAACAATGGTTGTGTCCCTTTCATTTTTGGTAATCAATGACTGAACTCATTATTTCGTGTAAACATGAGTAATGGGCATTAACTCGTGTTGTCCCCCAGCGAATTATCTAATCGCATTTATCGTTCGTGCTTTAGAATCAATTCCATGTGACATTTCTTTTTGTGAAAAATACATTTTAACAAAACGCATTGCTCCAGAATTATTAGCCACGTTCAAAGGTCGACATTGCCTGTATTGGAAAGTTACAGAGAAGATGATTTGGCCCATGTTTCATGACATTAAAAACATCAAGTCGACCAAATCTGTCGTTCTTGATGAGATCATTAAAGTCTGTTCTGAGACGGTGCATACTGTGTTTATCCCAATCTTCCGATCTCGACAGTAGTTAAATCATACCATTCATGATTGGTGTTTATGATAAACCACTAAAGCATGTTGAATTAAAGCCATTAGTGATTCGAACCTTGAACGTATTCTTGAAATTAACAATAAAGCATTTGTAAACGTAGTCCAATAAGTATTGCACTTATTTGAAAGACAAAGAAGTCAACAGAATAGATTAATACCATATACAAGGAGCAATTCAGCTGTTTGCTATCTTATTTACTATAACACCTCTATGGTGTAGGTACTTATGGGGCTGCGAAAAATGGCATTTAAGATGTATCTGAAACACAATCTTCCTATTCATATCCGCATGCCATATAAATGATTCTATTTAGATAAAACAACAAGGAATGCCATGTTTAACTTCATTAGGCGAGTTCTACATCTTGTTAACCCTTTACAAAACGCCGAATTTTCAACTTTCCCAAATAAAAAGAGTTTGCAGACGACATTTCAAAATGTGATGAAATTAGAAAAAAAAATCTTCTGACAGGGCAGAAAACATTGTGGGAAAATGAGAAATTGCTCGTCTCCTTTTCCTTCCATGTTTTCCAGAGTGGACTGCAACAAAGTGGTTAAATGTCGTCATTGTTTGGTGATGGGTTCATACATATCTTGAGTATAAACATCAAAGCATGATCATGACAATTATATACATGAAGATCGAAAATAAAATGTATGATGAGTAATAAACGTCATGACAAGGGGCCTCCGTGGCCTAGTGGTTAGAGTACAGAACTTGAAATCACATGGCCCCTCTCCGCGTGGGTTCAAATCCTGAGAGGGATTTTCATGAGAGGCAGTCTCCCGACTGACTTACGGAATGCCGATGGTTCTACCCGCCTTGACCAGCCCCTATGGGCAGTTGAGTATGGGGTCTTCCTCAATCATTAAGAGTCGGGCATCGCTACATAACTGAAATAATGTTGATGTGATGTAAAACCCATATAATAAAAAAAAAACAAAAAAACGTCATGACAGAAAGTATTCCTTTCGTCTGGTTAGCAGCACTTTCTCATTTTGTTATAATGGATATTCAGTCGAACGCGCGAGTTCTAGACGGGCATGTATGAAAAGACAGAGCTACACGTTCAACCGTGTGGAGCACCAAAGACAGGCGATAATTTACAAAATCTTTGATTGCATATACACGTTACGCAAAATCAGAGACACAGATAACATGTCTGTGGCAAAACCGGCAAGAAACACACCGAAATTCATAGCGAGTTGTCTGCTGAAAGTATACCAAAGTCGTCTGCATCGAGAACAGGGTTAACCGAGGTATGCGTCAAGGCAGTGTAAACATGAACGAGTTACGAAGGGAGGTAACTTTACACACAGGTGACTAAAAGCCACCAGGTAAATCAATACGGACCGTAAACATTCTCGCATACACAGTCAGTTTAACATGGCGGCGGAGAGTGATGGTGCGAAGGATGAACCGGATATATTCACATTACAGGAGTTTATAGAGTGTTCCGATTTACCGAAATGGGTGGAGGTGGTCGGGGGCAAGGATATCGGACCATGGGGTCAGAACTTGTGCAATATACAGAAGGGATCTATCTTAATGCTACGGACTTTGGCCGTGGAAAATGTGACGCTTTCCTTTAACGACACGGATACCGGAGTAAAGCGGATCGTTAAAGTGTCTCCTGAGTCACAGGTCAAATTCACCGTACAACTCCCCTTCCCGGACTTCAAAAACCCGAAAGGTAAAAGAACGGTGTATAAAACGGCGGCGGACCTATTAAAGGACTGCCCCACCTTTTTCAAGGCGAACGTATGTTATGATGACCCATATTTACCTGCGATAGTGAAATCAGGTGAAGTGTTTCGGTTTATACGACAGATAAAACACGCGAATGACCGCCGGGTTTATTTACAATGTGAGGACGGTGAAGGGAATGTCGTGGACCTGCCGGCGGAATGTCACGGCGACTTCACGGCCGTCGAGGATGAGACACCGTACACGCTTAAAGAGATCCTCGAACTCGGAACCGTGGACCGGAAGTTGAGGCTGTCCCGGGACCACATCCAGTTGAGCCTGACGAAGGAAGGGGTAAATGACCCGGGAGAGGTAATGTACGGGAATCTCACACATTCTAACGGCACCACGATGTTACAGCGTATTATGGGGCTGCCATTAACCTATAACGGGTTGTTGTCATTCCATAAACCGGAAATGTTCCTGGTCGCCTCTCCGAGCGATGATCTCCAGGCGGTCTGGAAGATGCCGATGGATATGGAGATACAGGTAAAGAACTTCGTGGTCCCAGACTATGAGAAGCCGGCGATATCGGTGGACCACACCTACCTGTCCCCACCCTCTGTCACCAAGGTGTACAAACTGAGTGACATGTTGGATATGTTTAACGAAGATCTGCCGGTCCTTGCCACGCTCGTTCACTATAAGGACATGCCGACCGAGTTCGCCATGAGACTCGAACCCGGCATGGATGTGATTATACATGATATTGAACGCTATGACCGGATTCTTGCCAAGGCACATGACACATTTTTCTCCATATCAAAGAATTTACAGGGGCGGTTCAGGAAAACCCTCCGTAAAGTTGACTCTATCGAGGATTTACAGTCGATCCATACAGACGGAGAAGAGGTTCTGGTTAAAATCCTCCAGGACGTGGCCTCAGATTTTCCCGTACCGTTCTCTCTAGTCACAGGCGATGTTGTCAGGTTCAAAACACTTCAAACCAAAATGCACAAGGTCAAATCAAAGTCAAAAACTCAATTCGGTCCATTCCCTGTAGTCATGTGTGAGAAACGGAAGGAAAACGGGTCTTTCGAAAAACTGGTCTTACCCGCCGACTTGGAAGTGTGCATGCACGAAATGCCGTCCTCTGCCAAGGCCAATGGGTTCACAGCGGACGAGGTGTTCCGATTCAAACCGGAACTTCCGTTTAAAGTGGATTACCTCGCGGACTATTCCTGCCTGTGGAGCTGTTTACCAATCTGTTCGGAGATCTCTCTGACGAACTTTGTGACTGAGCCAATGACTGTCGTGACCACGGTACCAAACTCCTTGGAACAAACCACCAAACACATCGACCATAAGGTCCCGGATGTTTTACTGGTACCCGCAAGGCATCAGATGATGTTGACGATTAAGGAGTGTCTTGGTTTCCCCCCTAGTTATTTCCAGTTCCCTGAGAGAGGTGCCTATATCTCGAGTCCGGTGGAGAAGATTACCCGGCATTCCTACGACGAGTTAATACGACATAACGACATGGCGTACGAGGATTACGAGACGGGGTCTTCCAACGGAACCGTACGTGTACCAACGAGGTAACTATCACGGGTCCAGATCATATAGGGGTATAATCGGGTGTCTGATTCCCTATCAAGATATAGTTTATCCATCCATTCGATATATTCTATACTGCATGTATCGTAAGAACCATTTTGGTTGGGACATGTGTCAAGCAAGGTAAACGGGGGATTTTAAGAACTAACTTCATTATTTGTTGTCTAAACCAAACACTATGAGAACCGACTACAATCGTTGAGAAAATTCTAATGAGAACCTAAACTAAAAAAAGCATTAAATGTATTTTCTTCGAGATGCAGAAGGCAAACGACTGTAAAGTGTACTTTATCTGACATCTAAATTGGGATACATATATAATAAAAAGGTCCAGAAAGGTGAAGGATAGGGTTATTTGGATACATCAAGTATAACATAATGAAATGGTATTTATTTTCTGTGTCACTATAATCTATTACAACCGGCTTGATTGGAAGAGTAATAGAATTCTAAATAAGATGTTTCTATCTGAATACTTCGAAGAATTAATTCATAGAACAATCAAATCTCAATAAGTCTCAATAAGGTAGTTCTTAGAGTTTTAAGATATAATGAATATATTATATTTCTTATACATGCAACTCATCAGCAATTCATTATAACCCTATAAAGCGATGTTCAGGTTATCTGATATAAGTTGTTTATACAATGAGTTTCGGGCGTCGTAAAACCCCGAATAGATAAACAAACACAATCAATCAAAAGGTCAAGTCAGTGGTCAAACTCGGTCGCTGGAACCCTGATTTACAAACCCGCGAGATATGGTGACTTATATCTCTTAAACAATTATTCGTGGAGGAATTGTTGACTTGTCACAATTAACCCTTTCCCAAACAATAACGACATGACCATTTTGTTGCAGACGACTTTAGAAAACATTGAGGGAAAAGGAGGAATTGCTCGTGACGAGCAATTTTTCCTTTTCCCACAATGTTTTCTGGCCTATCAGAAGATTATTTTCCAATTTCATCACATTTTGATGTCGTCTGCAAACTCTTTCAATTTGGGACAAACGAAATTTGTTGTTTGGGAAAGGGTTAAATGCAACCACAGATTTTAAGTACAAAGTGAATATAAAAGTACATTACATTGTGAAATTGGGTTGAAACTATTTTGAAAAAAGATAAATTGCTTGTCTCCTTTATCCGCAGTTGTGGATGTTTATATCTTTCTGTTACAGATGTGTCAGAACGAGAATGTTTTGAATAGTTATATGAATAACACAGACAGGACGAACATCATGATTATTTGCATTAATTAGTATTAAAACGTTTTTGCCAAATACGTGAGGATACTATTGTTTGATATCTAGTTATAGTATTTAGAAATATCTGCATTAACAGATGAAATATACTTTCAATAGTCCAGATTTGAGATGATTTTGCTTGGTTGTTCGCTCATTTCTCCTACAATCATAAATATTGGTCTATTAATTTAGAAACATACTTTATTTAACAAAATAACATAAAAAGTTCTTTCATACTATTACAAAGTTTTTAATACACCGCATCTAGTCTCGAAATAGCTTATGGTTCAATTATTTGCAGTTTCCATAATAGGGTCTGATATTTCCTGGTAATCAGCGTTCATTTTGCACATTTTGTTTTTTTCTCAATGTGTACATGTAATCATACCATTGATTTCAAGGCTCTGACATCCAAGAGACTCATGTGACCTGATGGTTAGAAGGTTTATCACTTAGCCCTCTACATTTAAATCCCAGCTCTGTCTCAGCTTTCAGTGAGAGATAGTTTACCGGCTAACTAGTGGGATGTGGAAGGTTCAACCAGTACTTTCGTCCATCCTATATGAGCCGGGTATGACAATATAACTGACATGTAATTGACACGATATGCAATCCAAATTAAACATAATCACACAGTAATGCTCTAATAACTTTAGTCGGGTGATCGATCATTTCTAATCTTGTTTATAATCAATGATCTAACCAATAAAAACGTTATAAACACAGACGATACTTTTAGCCCGAGGATAGGAAAAGTCACGTCTGGTTTCACCGACTTCAGTATTGATGAGTGTTGATTTTTTTATACTAGAAAATATGTTAAAGAACTGGTCGACTGTTTCCCTCTTGCACAGCGGTTCTATGTCTAAAAAAGATCTGACAATACCCTTCAAAAGTATTGAAATTTGCTCATCAAAGTGATGTTTATCTAATAGTTGATACTTCACGCGTGCTTTGTACATCAAATGTATGAACTTCATTTCTGTTGAATCTTCGTGGTGAAAATTGTATATATTGCATATTTCTTCTGGTACCTCAAATCGTGATTCCATTAATATGTGTAAAACCCATTCATACATTTGGGCCGCGTCACGCGAAAAGGGGCACTCGGACATAAATAAAAACCACTGACTCAGCTCTTTCTTAGCGCTATTATTCCAGCATCTAGTCACGACAGTTATCATTTGTATTTATTTAAAGGTAGAAGTTGATGTCCTCTAAGATGGCAAACAGTGTAACCCCAGACCAGCCGCCACGTCAGTGACGTGGCGGCTGGTCTAGGGCTACACTGTTTGCTATGTCCGAGTGCCCCTTTTCCCGTGACGTGGCCCATTTGTTTTGGTGAATCTGATGTAGAGTGTTTGAGACGAATTGACTTAAGATGCCCATAAATACAATTTTCATCTTAAGTCAGCCTGTTTCGTGCAATTTTCTTGAATTTAGACCGTTCACTCAAACAGATATGTAGCGATAGCAACTGAAATTGCAACTGTTAGACGGCATCATATTCGACGCTTAATGCAAGGCACAGTTCAAATCATGATATAATCGAACTTGAATGACAAACTGTTCGTCACAGGCGTTTTTAGCTTTTCAACTTACAATGTCATCCCATAAGACGTAGACAGAAGCATTAAAAATTAGATATTGTTTGGTACATAAAGGGGGCATCTGCTGCAATGGTATGCATTAATTACACCTCATGCTAACAAGTCATAAATATGCATATTTAATTCAAACCCCTTACTCACCTTTACGCAACTGATGCCGTGGTAATGAACCACTGTGGTACAAGAATGTGGTTGTCTGTCTGATCGAACGGTTTGTCCTTACGTCAAAATGGTTTCTTTTAACATTTTTCTTTTTCATCTGCTTTTGCATTCAATCGGGACCAGACACATTCACCAGTATGAGGAGCGTCATGATAGCCTCTCATCCCACACTGCATGTATCTTACAAGTCTGCTTGAATCGAATTCCAGAAAAATGATGTGTAATAGGAAGAAAAACTGCTCAACGTATGAATTCTACCGGAATATCTGGCAAACAACTTTTGGCTCCAATTACCAAAAAGATAAAATGAAGAGAACAATAAAAATGATACTTTTAATCAATCTTGAATTCCTATTTCAAAGGCAAACTCGAGATATGAGCGTTTTCTAATTGCAAAGTTAACGATTATTTAATCGCACTTACGCCTCCGACTTGCACTTCTTTCGTTATATACATGCAAATGTATGCAGTATATTAGCGACGTTATCTATGCTTCTGGCTCTATCAAGGGATAACGTACCCAGTAATTGCTTAAATTATCGTACTGATTAGTTCTATTATGAGCTAGGTCCCTGTAATGATACCACAATACCCATGGATATGTCATGACCTGGTCGATCGACTGGGTGAAAGATATACCCGTGTTTTATCCGAGTCGGATCGGGTTCCATAAAATGTGCTTCAGGTTAGATTGGTCGAACATGTTCATTTTGCATCACCTGGGACCCATATTTTTGTCAAATTTATAAAGATACATCTGTATTTATATACTTCCTTAATGAATAAGCAGCGTTCGTGAAAGCGTATGAATAAAAAGATAAGAAAAACAACAACAAAGAATGTTGTGCTCTTCCTTTGAAGTTACAAACACGAAGTTGATACGCGGGTCTTGTGTTCGAAATCCAATGAGGCAAATAATTAATCTGACGTTTATTGAAGACGTTTTCGGTATCAGTAAAAATGTGGATATCATTGTTGAAAATGAAATGCTATGTTTAGGCAATAAATGATTTATTTAAAAGAAATACTGTATATAACTTTATAGATAATGTATGCTAGAAGGACAGGTGAACTAGAATACCACGATTTAATTCAAGTAATATCGTGAGTGGTGTAAAAGTCCAACCCAAACCTTAGACGATGTGTGGTTTCGGATGTACAGTATCAACGCATTGTACCGAATCATGTTATTATATCGATGTAAGACTATATTTAGTTCACATATTCGCAAAAAGGATATGAGAGTCTTTCACTCGTCCATGTTCGAAGCATCATAAGACGTCAACCATGAAGTATGATGAAATAACATGTTCATTTGGTTCAAATTACAATAGCAAAAATGTGAAATTGCTTTCGAATACAATTTCTTCTTTTGTCAACGTTGTTTTTTTTAAACTGGTGCAAGTGAGTTGAAGCAATTGCTTTTAACTAACTGCCATTAAATAGACTAATATTGCAAACAAAGTTTATACCCCCTTACTAGCAGAATTATCAGTACAACACCAGAAAGAATGCATATTAAAGGTAATGATCACGTTTGGTCCGTGTAATTATACATTAACGTTAATGAAGCGATTGGTGCACGGGAATAAACCTTTACTATTATGCAGATAACTAACTCCTCAGGTTTTAATACCTAATACATTATTCAGACGGAAACTCGTTCGAATCACAAACTTCACTCAGACAATACGAAGTCAAAACGATGGAGTTTCTTAACATGTCTTGCCACAAAAAAGGTAATGTATACTTGAGTCATCGTTTTCATGTGTATACATTGTTTTCATCTTATTCTCCGTTTGATCCAATTTTTGTACTTCGACTACTTTTAATCATTCACGATGTTCATGGTGGTGTTTGGGACACAAGTAATGCGTTTAAGGCGGTAAAATTGGAGGTATTCCGCAAGCAGAACGTCTACTGGAGCTTTCTGCGCGAATACCGTCATCATTCATCATATATTTATACTACACGTGATTATTAGATTAGAAACTGACTTGACATTTCATTGTCACCTACAGGCTGACTGTCAAGGGGGAGAAGGTAAAAGGCGGGAAACGAATGTCAAAGTCGCTCACCAACATATTCAAACCAAAAGGCGCTGCATCCGGGTTCTTGAACAAACTACGGCGTCAAGTGAGCGGGGACAAGAACGTCACCGATGACGTCAGCACCATTTCCGTCATGAACGCGACGTACCAAAGTCAATCTGAGAGTGGAGCATCAACTGACACGTATGACGGTGAGTGTGTTTTGTTGGGTCGTTTGTGTATTTGTTGTTTAGAGTCATTTTCAAAGAATGTTCAGTCATATCAAAGCGTTCCCTACATCAAAATTAACAATACTGCGTTTTTAAAAAAAAAAGGTAACAAATCTTAATCATGTATTTCCAATTAGATTTGATCCATCTAAAGAGGCTAATCATCGTCTTCAAAATTCAACGAAGGATAATTGATAACCCCTCCGTTTGTCTTTAGTGAAATAACGCGCAAATTGTTCATATTCGCTGTACATGAATATCAAGCAAAAAAAGGAAGGGAAACACTAATGATTACGCGAACTAGAACTATTTTCTTTCTATATCCGTGTACGATTCTGTCAAAAAAGCAGTGTTCATATAAAACGACCGAGCTCGTTAGCAAACAAATGGGTTAATGCATTAATGCATTTCATGAACGTGTAATCAAACAAATGATAAAGCAAACTAGTATAAATCGAAGAAACAAATGCCAAAGTTAGGGACGGATCTACGTTCAAATAAATGCATGCATGTACTTTTATCTGTAACAACGTAAACGTCTGTGGTGCTGACAGACCCTTTCACCAGCCAAGATATAGTAATAAGTTTGTAATTGTTGGTTTTTGTGTGTGTTGTTTTTGGCACAGATTGTGAGGAGGTGTGTTTCTGCTTATTGTTGCATATTCTTACATCTCGAATTGTTTCTGAATAATGTCTAGCATATCTTTCGACTTTTTGTTTTGTGGTATCGCAGCATCTGTTCAACTATCCACGCTTCTTGCTCACCACTTATGCAGTTTTAATTTGAAAGTATAACGGTACATGTTGTATATCAAATTAGGTTTGATAGGAATTTCATGTCGTTTGTAACGATATTGCAAGACGGCTTTGGCACATATCCATGCTGCGGATGTTTTCATTCTTTATAACTATGCTCTACTCTTTCCAAGTCAATTAATATTTTCCTGTATGAAAATATGAAAATACAGAAATCATCGTAAGTAAATAATTAAGAAAATTATAGTATTGAGAATGTCTTATGTAGATATAAATATTCAATTACATGTTGGCATTTACAACACCCGGTCACGTTGAGCCAATAAATCACTTTTAAGTCAGAACATGGATGATAAATAATACAATACAATTTAATCATATTGTATTGACAGGAATGTACAAAATTGCACGTATTTTTTTCAAATGCAACGTTTCAAATGCTAAATAATAAACAGCCTTATTTATGTCAGAGAAACATGTGTGATAAATTCGTTAAAAATGTACCGTGCTAAATTGCAATCTTACAAGTTCCATTGAATACAGAGAGGCATTAATACAATCGTTTTTAGTTCAAATAATCGAAAATTAATCAGTTGAAAGCCAGAGGTTAAACAAGAATTCTAAAATACTCCGATGGTTTCAAACTGTGGATCAGTATTCTTTACCATTGAAAATAGTAGGGTTGATTAAAAAGATACAAAGGCACTCTATCAAAATTTATATTGATTAACATTGAACAATTGCACCAAATAACGGTGTTTTCAGAAACAATACAATGCTCTGAGTACATTCTTATCGGTGATTCAATAATCCAGGGTTCCTTTATCTCTGATCACGGTATAAATCAATTTGTGTTTGCTTTCACGCGATTATACCATTCCCAGGGCCGCGACAGGCATACAGGCTAACTTGTGTTAAGCAGCCACCCTTTTAAGCAGCCAACCTGCCTTAAACAGCCACTACAGAAAGTCCCATTGTTAGATTTATAGTGTAAATCAACTTGTGTTAAGCAGCCAACCTGTCTTAAACAGCCAATTTACTCTGTCCCATAGGATGGCCTCTTAACACAAGTTTGACTGTATATCATTTCATCCTTACAACCATTACAAACAGATTATCGTTCTTTATTAATGTTAATGAAAGCATGCTCTATAGTTGTTCAAAAGTACAATTTTGCCATTAGTCATATTGTTCATGAAAATATATTTTTTTCTAAATAGAAAGATGCGCTAAAGACACTTTCTGCGTCAACAGCCATTCAGTGCAGAAACATAAGGGACTTTTATATTATACAACAGTGTAAAGTACATGTAGTCCATGGTTTAAGACACCCTGCCGTATGTATTCGGCTTCGGTTAAGACCACACAATGACAGTATAACCACAGCCTCTATGATTTACTTGTATTGACGTCTTATGCAATGTTGATATCTTTTTTCGTAATCTGTTGCACGCAATATTTAAGCCAACGACCAAATTGGCACAAAATATTTGTGAACTTCAGGTCCCTGGTACAACTAAAGGAAGGTGACATAACCACAAAACATCTCATTTAATCGTAATATTATCAAGTGTCTAGCAATCATGAATATTTCAAGATCTTATCAGTTTAGTTTTTTTGACAGTGTTTCGGACTTAAGAAAGCTCACGGAGTTTGAAGAGGTGTCCGAATAGATTTTGGATATCTTTTTAACAATTATGTGCAGTTGTAGGTCCGAACTGCTATGGGTACAACCTTGAGCTCTCGGCATTACGGCATTAGACAGAGAGTTTTGTGATAAAGTTGATAGTCTAATGCAATACTTTCCGTATAAAAAATGAATGTGAATTCTACTCAAAGCTTATCCCAAAAGAGATAATAACATCAGGAAGAAGAATATAGAGAACAATCATCCCTGGGAAATAGTTTAAACATGGATTTGAGCCTTGAACATCATGTTTATATATAAAGTACTCATACGATGTTCGACCCAAAACTTCTTCATTGGGAATGGTACTTGACGTGGGGAAATGAAGACCTGTTTTCTCCTTCTTTTTCTCCTGAAGGGTCTGGCCAAATCTTGTTTGAAGTTCCGAATCAAAAGTTGATTAAATGTCGTAGGTCATGAATATCGGGCGATGTTCGTTGTTATCTTACAAGGCATGTCCCTATTTCCTGGTGTATTCGGCATTCTAAATCGCCCCGAGAACGCCGTTTCTAGCGTGGGGTAGAATGTCGGCTTTTGTACGCGAGGGTCGTTTGTTCGCTTCATGTGAAAATAAGTCTTTTCTTACCAATTCATTACCAACTTACTTACCAACACAATTACTGGATATGTGTCCAGGATAAGAATCGAGAATTATAAGTATACGTTTGAAGAACCTGATAGACAGTTGATATTAAATTTATCTTATCTTGAAAGTAAAGTTCCTTTCATGTGAAATAATGAAAACATGCCTAATACGTGTACCACAGAATGGCCCCAATACTCACGATAAGTTATAAAATTTACACTGCAACGTATTATCCATCTTGATATGCATGGATTTAAATAAAGTGTGTTTTCCTATCTTTGCAGATGACAACATTTACGAGCATGTAGACATCCAGAAGAAATGAACGCGGACGGAGGACTATATGTAAAGGTATATACAGTAAAACCTGTCTTAAGCAGCCAACAAAACTGCCATCAGATCTGTTTTTTGAGACCGTTGACAGCTTAATACAGCAGGCAAAACATGAAGAAAGCTCCTGCAGGAGCTTTTTGCATGTTTTGCCTGCTGTATTGAGCTTCAATGCTGCTATGCAGTCATATGTATTCTATGTTTAAGAGTGGCTGCTGTAGACAAGTTTGACTGTATACTATATATTCACCATCTACATTAATAACAAAATACCTGCTCTGTTGTAGTGAAGTAGTTTACGTCAAAGGTTGTAGCCCGGGCGTCCGGATTCGAACATTGACCACGGATTAACTTGTCGGGTGTTTTTCAGTTGCTCCAATAGGAGGCTTTACTAGCATAGTTTGTGTACATATTTCTTATTAAAACAATCTCTTTAAAATGACACTAATGTGAGTACCCACAAGAGAATTTATACTAATGGATTTTTGTAGATACTGCGGCGTGTTAAAGACGATAAAAAGGTTGGTTTTTTTAGCCTTTTATTGCCTAGCAAAATAGAAATGAATAAAGACTAGGCTATCTATGTCCGTGATTAAATTGAAACAGCTTTGAACATGGGACAAAACTGGAAACTGACACGTACATGTATTACAGTGAATTCCGAGTTGAATTATGACACAATTTGAACATATAGTGCACAAACCCTGCAGAGTCACTTATGGCCAGAGAGGGAGAATATACTTCGCCTAACAAACACATTGATACAAAAACGAATTAACTCAAAGCTAATGAAGGACGTGGGAAAACTTAACGACATCATCAGCTGATGTCGTAATTTGTATTCATCAAGAATCGGGAAATTTTGAACATTTAATCGCACGTCTAAAATTCGTTGGTTTTGTGCTATTTAATCATCATTGACATTTTACATACGTATGTTACTTGTACCAGACGTAATTTTTCCCAGCCAGACAAACTTCTAAAAATATCCGTAGATAGGTGATAAGCAGGAACGATTTGTTAATGCGTTCTGAATGCATTCCCGCATATCTACAATACAGTCTAACGTTAAAAGTACCTAACAAGGATGGGGAACTTAATGTACTATCATATCGAAATCTTTCAATCGAGTCACATGCAAGAAAAAGGCAATATTTAATGAAACTTTCAAATTTTGTAGAATAGACTACAAACTCTGATATTGTCATAAGATGTTGCCTTTGTGCTTTTTGGTGAACATCAGTTTCTATTGACAATTCTACTTTTCACGCAATTGTGCGCTGAACCGTGTAACAACACTCATTGAAACCGTCTAGAAGATCTTTAGAACCTTGTAATCTACAATGCTAGCATTTCTAGATAATGATTTTAATACCACACTTTCTAAGCCCTACACATCTCATGTGATTTAGTGAAAGGTCCAAAATGAAAGATTGTACCGTTCGGCTATAAAAAGCATGCAACGTATATATACTAATAATGTCTGATATTTGGTAGAAATCTTTGTTCTAAAGGCAAACAGTAATTGTTACTCGAAATGTCTCATTATGAAATCTTTGTATAAATGGTAGTCTTCTTCTGGTTGTACAAAATGTATACCATAACATGAAACGGTTCAAACACCAAGGGGATGTACTGTATACTGTGTTTCATATATCAGTTTTTTTATATATAAATAGTAGTTACTTTGACAATAACCTATTGAACTAAGCACATGAAACATAAAGGGGTGAACTTTTCTGACTTTCCGTTATCCAACATTCGAAACAGGCACAGGTAATGTAAATAGGAAGCAATGTCGAAAGTGATTAATCCCAGAAATGAAAGCTTGTTTCCTAATCGATGTAGAGTAAAATAAGTTTAAACTTATACGTTCTGAGATTTTCCCCGAATAGATCTTAAACTACATTCCCATAACACCGGTTGAACACGGCAAATAGCGATACTAGGCTCGTTTCTAAGAAGTGTAAATCTCTAATTTATCTTGAAGGCACGCAACTAATTCCCCGTGAATTCCCTCACGCACGCTAGGTGTAACGTCCTTTATAGATCTCTACCACACATGTCATGCCAAATACAACTTTTTCGTTCTATTATCATGGATAAGATGTTGCGTAAAAATTATCGTCGGGAAACTAGGTGCGCTTCGATGAAGCGACCAATTATATCTTTGTCATTTGGCAAGACATATGAGGCAAAGAAATGATTTAAAAGATAAAAGATAAACAAAAATTGGGGGTCCAGGGTAGGCCGAATGATCAAGACGTAGATATTTCATTCATGATAAAGAATTATAGCTTTGATCATCCGAGTTAGATCCCAGGTAGCGTTTTGCGAAACTACTAATCGAAAATACTTTTGACTCAAAACCGATATGCCTAGATTTCTTAACCAAATGTAAAAAAAAAAAAATCACGAGACAGAGCGACGATCACAATGACATGGTACTATGCAATACTTTTTTTTTTATAAATATTTAAAATAAGACGGTGTGTTAATTTGAGCATACACGCGTTTTAGCGTAAAATATTAAATACAACGGCAATCTGGAATCCAAGCATAAGCTCTCGCCTCGACTAAATGGATAAATATAGTCCAAAAAGCGTTAAATCAACAAAATCTATTATATCCACCAATTCGAGTCTTCTATTTAAGTTCTCAGAAGAAAATGGTTTATAGAGATAACATATGGACAATAATACCTCACCATCTGTTACGAGATGACCTTTATATCTTTGAAACCGAGGGAATCCGCATGTTTACGTTCGGGTATAATTGGTTCCCTGTGTGCTAATGATTCTACATTACGACCAGTTTGATAAGTATTGCTGCTAGCTAATGAATTTACCTTCATTGTGTATGTTTTAGAGTAACTGTGCTCAATATCTTTAACGTACCTCTGAGTACCGATTTACACTTCCGAAGTTCATGCTAAGCGTTCGACCGTTCTGTTATGATATAGTTTATGTCTGATCTTTATAAAAAGCAACATTAGAAAAATACAACTTATGAAGTTTAAATAATTAAATTTACATTGAGGTGTTTGGAAGAAAAAGTTGTTGCGAAAGGAGAAAAGGCTCGCCTGGATATATATTACTAGTACTTCATACACGTGTATGCTTCATTAAATATCGGACAAGTTAGCAAAGATATTTGCTCTGCCGAGTTTCGAATGTGAGTCCTGACTGGGCAAGTATTCCTGGTGTGTACGTTACTTAATAAGCAACCCGACTAAGCAAATTTTTGTAGAGTGACACCTTACTGAATAAGCAATGCAAGCTTGGCCAGGTATATTTCTTTATACTCCATCAACGTTACATGTGGCTCATGGAATTTCGGCGTTCGTGCATTATATAGCTCCCGTGGGATACATATACGTTCCTAATGATTTCTGTTCTGGAAACAATTAGTTCTTTTACGTGTTTACCATTTGAACGAGCTAGTTGGGTTTTTCTCTAGAGCTCTCGTTGATTTTTATTTCAACAGCAATTCTCTTAAGCTTCGTATTGCAACCCCCTTGACTGTATCATTCTATAGCATACAAGGTCATTAACACCATTCCGAAAATAAGACCAACTCACTAAGATTTTGATTTTGTCTTGAACATCAAACCTACTTGAATTCTACCATTTTAGAAATAAATATGATCCGTTTCGTTTAGCGTTATCTTAAACATTAAACGTAGATGTCTAAGACCATTTCGATTGTGATTCCACCCAATTTAAGAAAGCGCATCGAGACATAACAAAGGATTGTTTTCCTTATCTATACAGTCGAACCTATGACTACCTTTATAACAAGAGCCATTTCTAAAGCCAACTCAATGCAATGGGTTTTATTTGCTCAATAATTTTACCGTCATTCTTCAAACTAAAAAAAGAAGACCAGTTATTTTCAAATTAACAATACATTTCCAATCATCTGCAGAAATGTACAGCGCGGTGTTAGCAAAAACTTTACGGATACCTAAATTTGCAATAAACCTTCCCATGAATCATTTCACCGGGTCTTATAAGGTAAGACGAAGTTTGGAATACCTCGCACCCGAGACGGAGACCCGGCCTTGTAAATGTTATTTCCGACGTTAAAAGGAACATGATTGACTCACTTAGCACCACTGATCAACTATATGCATGTGGGAAGGCTGTCAAAGCTTCACCCTAGTGTTTGTCGGGGTTATTTTCACTAAATAGAAACATTGAAAAGAATATTCATGAGCACTTCCATTGGTTTAATCGTTATGAATAATCATTTTAATGCGTTTTGTCGATCAGTCAATTGTTAATGAGTGGTTGTGTTGGTGAAAAACTACTAGAAATGATTGGAACACTGACCACCATCAACAATGGTGTAAAACGTTTTTATAATGAATCGGTTCTTCCTTGTGAACCAACTTATTATTCACTAAAGGGGTCCCCAACTCTAGACCTCAAAGAAGTGGGTTTCTGTGTGACGCGTGCCACTCACAAATGAGATGGTTAATTTTTACGAGTCGATTCACAAAAAGAAGACGGAATTTGGTAATTTGGCAATCGTTCAGACGGCGTAGTAACAGTCATGCAAATTCGGAACGCAGTATATGTTTCGTTCACACTATGTTTAGCGTTTACGTTACATTAATGTCACGATTTGACATCTGAAAAGCGTTAATAACCTACAATATCAAATGGACTTTTTTTTCCAACACACAGAAACAATGCTGGTTGATAAAATTGGTATAAGTTTGTTTTACATCACGTCACTGGCATCAGTTATATCGTGATGACCGGTTCATAACATAGTTAAAGGGCCATTCTCCTATGCAGAGTTATCGTTCCCCGGAGTGTAGCGGGAACCAATTTACTCGGGTAGATATTGTTAAAGGGCGTAGGATGATCCCCGGTTGCAACCCTGCCCTCAGCCCTACACCAATATCCTCTCCTGACATGTCTCGAAAACGCGTAAAATGTATTGCATTGCTTCTTTAAGCAAAGTCGAGAGCGGTAATTAATCACTTTATTCGCTAGTAACGAATGTCGGTTTGGAATGACATCAATTGTGTTAATTTTTGTAGTGAGTAGCTGTCATATATGAGTGCCAGAAAAGCCTTGGAAATGTACACGAGGTACACGGGGCGCTGGGTAGAAACATCTGGCATGTTATAACGAAACGTTATTCATAGTTGATGGGAGGAATGGAAAGGGACTATGATTCGTGGGAAAGACACTCACAATCGTGTTAAAATAGTTTACTGTAATACATCCTTTCTGTTGGCTGTAGAATTCTGTGAAGCTCTGTGCCTTACCAACCTCACAGGCCAAAATTTTCGTCCCGAAAGAATGTATGAGAATATTTACATGAAGTCTTACGCATACTGTGTGCTACATTTACCTACAATAGATATCCAACATAGAATTTACCTCTCGTGTTGCCCATTTTGTCAATTATTAATAGTATGGGAATTATTTGGTAATTTCATCCTCCTAAAATAGGAATCTGAGACTTGTTCATCATGAAAGGAGCATCGATACGACAAATGCATGTACTAGCAAAAGCAAAATGCATTCGCTTTATAATAATATACCACATGCATTTGTACAAACGAAAGGATTATTTTTTCATGAGAAGCAGTTCATCGTACTGTTATGTCAAACTATGTCTTTATTGAGTAAGAGATAGGATTATACGATATGTATTTTGGGTTCAACCACGACGGAATGGATACACTGTACTACAGAAAGCAAAAGCAGGCGACCAAAGCAGCTGCTTATCTGCACCAATCAAGTATTCAGACGCTCTTCGCATTTGTAGAACAAAGCATCGACGTCAATAAGCACATACATGATGACCATAAAACACTTGTCAGTTCGGTAACTTAACTACTTTCATATAACCCCAAACGAGACTTACAAACGACTTGAAACAGACGATAATGTGAAAATGAAAACGTATCAATAGTTTTTTTTATCGAATGACATTGATTTTCTTGTCGCTTTATATGTCATATTAAGATGTATCAATATTATGCTACAATATGTCAAGTGCCGTCCGTAGTTATAAACTATTTCCTTCTAAAGAAACAGTGGAATTTGATAGATATGAATTGTTCGACATTTTCAACAGCTATTTTATATATTCTTGTCCATTGGAAGATAAATGCTTGGTGGTGAGTGATGAATGCATCATACTTTAGTGTCAAGGCAAGATACCAAAAGGGTGATGGCATTTCATGATTTGATTAAACATCAGGAAACAAAACAGACACTGTTTTCCCTTTCTCCTTTTTTCGAAATCTGTGCTTAAATATTTATAAGTAAATGTATATGCAATGAAGCAATCGCATGATAGGAATTTTACTGCAATGTCAAATTCTGTCTTTTCAGATGTTTCGGTTACATGGTGGAGCAGTGCCGACTGACTGGGTCATCCGCGTTACAGGTTCACATCGCCATCGTGAAGGGATTAATCATTGATGCTGAACATGCAATAACACAATGCAATGTGTGCGAAATAATCAGTACCGAATGAACACCCAATCGCCAATGCAATACGTACGTAACAATCGCTACCGATTGAAAATCCAATCAGCAGTGCAATGTGTGCTTAATAATTGCTACTGATTAAACATTCGATGCACAATGCATTCGTTATAATCAGAACAGACTGAACATCTAATCTGCAAGGCAGTGTGCGTGTAATAATTGCTTCTAATTGAGCTTGAAAACCACAATGCGTCTGAAGTCACCAGGTCCAAGTGAAGTCGTGCCGACTTCCGATACACTCATGCATCCTGCACAACAGTCGGGTATTGTGGCACCACCATAATGGTCAGCGTTGTCATCAGTTTGAACTGTATTCGACATTCTGCATAGTAGCATTAAAGGAAGGATAAAGCACGACATGTAAAACTGCTGAAGCAATTCGTATCAACTGAATCCATCGTACCGAAACTACAAAGAAGGCTGCCTGCTACAATACGCGTGCATTCTTCCGTTCCTACTCAACCCAACAATGGTGACCTTAAGGAAGAAACCGCACGAAATGCCAATCGAAGACATGTTGAGTAGTCATCGCTTCATATTTGACATCATCAGTTACTGCCGACAGGATAGATTGCCATAGTCTTGGTTAAGATATTTGACTTTAAATCGAGTCATGTGCCAGTGCGAAAAGGGAGATAATCAGTTGTAATGGTTGTGTCAGTACGTACAGAGTTATCTACCGTCATAGAAGTGTCCGATGTCCGACACATTGCCTACTCTCAGCTCGTCAATACTCGAAAACTAAGAAATATGAGATATAACTTGATTTCTTTTGGGAGTAATAGGATGAAGAGGTTCGCTCATACAAACTTATTTCGCTATATAAACCTAAATCCGTTATTCCCTAATTTGATGCATCAACCGCAGGAACATTTTAGAAAATCATTGTACGAAAAGGATTAACCTGTCCTTTCAGAACCCCCTTCCGGAAAAAAAGCAGGTATCTCATCAGTCAGTTCTTAGGGAAAACATACATTTTCTTTATCATGCAAGGACCGAAATACTAAAGTCACTGGGGGAAATTATGATGCAAATCCAACATGAGCTATATATACGGCAAAAAATAGAAGAAAAAAGAATCGATCAAGTTTGGTAAAAAATTGATGAGATCTTTTTGTATCAGAGATCTTTCAGAGGCGACTTTATATTGGTGATACGATATACCATTGCCATAAACTCTTCAAAGAGTTGGTAAAAATTGGACAAGTTCATTTAAGAATAAGCATAAAATGTCGACTGTTCATCATTCACGGACAAAAGCTCCCGCACTATCAAGACAATTCTGCATAACACGGAATCAGTTCAAGATGCCATGGCAGCAAACATTTCGAAAAGATCTGGTTAAGATTGAGTTAGATTAAGAAATTTGAATAAAAGAGAGGGTAAAATCTGGTGTCGGACAGGAGATATATCAATATCTCGCACCTTTATTGGTGGAGGACAAGGACAATATACTCTTTTGTCACAATAATTTCTATACAGTATCTTAAAACGTGTATTTTTGTTCATATGTAAGTAAATGTTTATTTCAATTCAGAGCCGCCAAAAACTCCAGAAAGCATGAATAAGATACGGAAAAAGAATGTGATTCACATGTTATAAACGCCTAGTTTTCCCCTGCCAAATTCAAGACTGTACATTGACTTGAAAACAAATGTAGTAAAGGTTTTCCTCTGGTCAGGAGGGAAATAACACTGGGTATTAGTAGCATTAACTCAGTCTGCTTTGGGAATAATTCATTCTTTCATCAATAAGAGACAAAACACAACAAAGAATAGGTAGTGTTAATAGTGTATATTTCTTCTATGGGTTGCATTGATTTTTACCTATTTAATGTATTTCGTCATAGCCTTAATGATATTAAAGGAGTAATTTATACAAATCAGAATTCACTCCTTTATTTGTCTACCACACATTATTCGGTATAACACATGACGTCCTGGCTGCAGCAAGAAAGCACTGTAACATAAGAAGGAATTGCTCATGATGAACAATTTATTCTTTTGTTAGATTGCTTTTTTATTGGAAAACATTAAATTTTATGGAAATTAAAGTGCATGTACTTTATCAATGTTGTCTGCTATTTCACCCAATTTTAATCAGGCAGTCCAAATAAGAGAGTTTACTTCAGCTTAAATAGATTTGAGCCAGTCTGATCATTGGCGTCCAACCTAAGTCCCGATATCAAAAACCAAGAGGGGTATGCCATTTTTCATTCTTCTGCAATGCAGTCCAACTATTTTTCATGTGGGGTTTTACATCGCATTATTATTTCAGTTATGTTGCAATGCCCGACTCTTAATGATAGAGGACAACTGCCTATAAGGGCTGGTCGAAACAAGTAGAACCATTGGCATTCCGCAAGTCAGTCAGAAGACTACCTCTCAAGAAAATCCAAATGCCATTGCCGAGATTTGAACCCTCACATAGAAGGGCCGTGTGATATAAAGTTCTGTACTCTAACCACTAGACCATGAGGCCTCTCAAAATATTTAGGTCACGAGTTAATAGACATGGCCAAAGATTTTCAGATTCCTCCCATAACTGCTGAAGGATAGTTACAAAGTGCTACATGACAAACAATGGACTCTAGGACCTGTTATCAAGAATCTTTGTGTATGCCTCAGTAGAAGTCAACCACCATGTTTGTCTTTTGTAAATAATTCAGACTATCACCATCTAACATTTTGTCAAAACGTTTAAGTTGTTAGTTCTTTGATAGATTAAATGCGAGTTCGTTTCCTTGAAATTTTATTCATATTATAAAAGCAACAGATTTGGTTACTTTGCAATGATTATGAACAACATCCAAATGAGTGATTCAAGGAGGAAGACTTTATATAAACTGCCAAGTTTGAAAATAACGATCATCCACCAAATACCAGTATATCTGCAAACTTTACCTTAAATTATTTCAAGCGAACATACATTATGGCATACATTGTATATGAACATTGTTTGTTCTGTGAGAAATTTGTGTCTGATTTAATTCAAACATGCTGCTTCTCATTGGCTCAGTTGATAGCAGATCACATTAAGAATACATGTGACCAAGACAAAAAGTGTGCCTTTGTTTGATGGAATTAATGCAGCATGAGTTACTAGGCTCTCTTAAATGGTCTATTATGCTCAAGTGGGAAAGCAGTTTGCCACTAAGAAAGAATATTGTTCATAACTGGGCAGGAAAATCCAGATGCATGGATAGGTATGCTGACTGCCAATATATAATTTAAATACTGTTGATGCCCAATTCTAACTCAACAAAAGAGCAGTCAATATATAAGCATGAAAAACAAAAACAAAATTGTTGCATTTTGGAGAAATTGTGACAAGAGGAAAAATATTGCTTTACAGGCTGTCAACAACTTTATCACAATTGTTTTATACCTTCTTCAGCAAACACATTATTGATTGAAGCAAGTTTAGATACAAGTTTATGTTTCAATTTCAGCCAATCCATCCACTATTTTTGTGTTTCAATATTGGAATCAGAAGTTTACTCAAAAACAGGAAGAGGAGAAGATATATACAAACAGGAAACAAAGTCAGATTACTTACATTTAGCTCTTTATTTAAACAATGTACAGAAACACTGAAATGTAATCACCTTAGTTTTGAAGATTTAAACAATGTTTTTATTTCTTACAAACTTATTCCAGTTTCTTCACAAAAATTTTGTTTCTCTGTACTTTTTTTGCAACACCATCGGTCATTTTAAAATCTACACAAGCACTTTCCACATAACCCTGAAAGAAGAAAAACAAACATTATTTCATTGGTACAAACTTTCTCTTTAACACATTTCAAACGCCACCTTTTTCAACTTCTAGCAGTGGACTTTCAAAAAGCATAGTGTCAAAAAGAGAAATGTCTTGTCACAAGCAATTTCTTTTTTTTGCCACAATGCTTTTTTCAATCTATTCACATATCAAAACAGCAGAACCGAAAGGTTTTTCACATGTTCTCAAAGCTTTTCTAAAGTCATCTGCTTCAAGTAAAACAAAATGTCATCTGCAGGTTGTAAAGAGTTAATGCAATCAATCCGTAAGGTGTCTAAAAACCAGCCTTATATGAGATTGTTCATAATGATCTATTGTGTGTATTTGAATTTTCAGTTATCAATTGATTTATGGAGATTTGAAAGTGAAAACCAATACAGAGAGTTCAGGACTCCCGTAAGAACCTTTTTGGAAATAATTATGTTCACTGGCTGTAACAGAAACATATTGGTCCATGACAGCCTGAAGGTAAAGCCTGCATAAAGGAGGACATTTTTTGAAAAAGGGGAGTCTACACAAGGTGCTGTTACTTTAAAGTGAAATATGTACTGTCTTTTACCTATCTACAATAAATGGGCTAGTTCAACATTGAGCGGAAGTAGGTATATAAAGGTTTGTGTGTTTAGGTAATATAAACTATTGCTGTTTTATGCTCACTAAAATTAAATTGAATAAAGATAAGTAAGTTTTAGGTAATAAAAAAAATTCTTATTTCTAGACTAGAAAGAGGTACCTATTACAAGACCAAACCATTCTAATGGGTTGTTTACATGACATTATAGCCGAAATTAACAGTACAGTCGAGGCTCTTTTTATCTAAACACTTTCATTCACAGGAGTAATGTTCGTATTAACGAATAATCCAGAATAAACAATCGGCGAGTTTCCAGTGAAATGTTTACCTATACACCGTTTTTCATAATAATTATTATGAAGTAAAAAAAAATGTTATACAATGTAGTTGAAAATGATTGCCAGACATTGTCTTCTGATCGCTGTCAATGCAGCGAGTTTACACCTTTTACAGACTTGACTTTCTGCAAGCGACTAATTAGGTTAGACCAGTTAACTGACTAAATGACCGATTTACAAACAATCAACACCTTTCATTACACTACACTTGGTGACATTTTATAATCAAGCATACGTGCGAATTTGCCAAAGGTGTGAATGTTGGATTACCATATCATCAATTAATATATGTAACCGCAAAAAAAAATCATTATGCTGGTTTCCATATACTATTAGAAGTTAGGCTAAGTTCCCGACTTTTATTGTCCGGAGCCGGAACGCGGATTTTCCAGATTAAACAGTGGAATTAATGAAGGTAAGGACTGAACCCTACATCTTCTGTTTGGATGGCGAATAATACGGATTAACGACGTTTGGACTATCTAGGCTCGACTGTACATGTGATATGACGATAACAAACAGAATGGCTTCAAGATATTAATAACATGCTTACCCTATAATTAATTCCAGGAATATTTGTCTGGTTGAGTACAGGTGAAACATTTTAATTTATTCATGTTCTCAAATTTCTTTGCCTGTGCTTCTGGGGTGACATTTCTGCAAAACATAGATAATAACAATAATCTTGATTAGGATTTAAAGCTCGTTAAAAAAATGTGTTCCCTCAATATTCTGTTGGATTGCACATCCTTTTTTATCAACATGCACATCCTTTTTTATCAACAGCTGATCCAAAGGCTGTTCTTGATATGATCTTACTGCATATTTAACTTGAACAATAAGTAATGCAGACTTCTTGAAAACCGACGGTCCTGACTGCCAATTTTGTCTAAGGACTAATGAAAATTGTAAGCTTGTAAGGAGAATGAAAACTATTAAATATTACTAAGATGATCTCATGAATTTCCTTAATTAAATGACCATCTAGATATTATGTCTTTAAATGTTGTTGTTGTTTTTTTGCTTCCATTTTTGGGAGTGACAGATTTCATTTCAATTATACAATCATATTCATGGTACAATTTCAGGTAACAATTTAGATTTATGAGCATAATGTAGCACATCAATGACATACTTTTTAATTGTTATCTACAGTTGCTTATATTGGGATAGACGTTCATAGCAATTTCCCTTCAACATTATTTTGGAAATATTTATAAATCATTTATCATAAAATCTATGTTGATAAAAACCGGTATGACTTATTGATTCCATAAATTATTCATGGTAAAACAACTTTTCAATGGGCTTTTTGTAATAAAAGATATCAATACATCTCTTGAACATCTTATAAATCTATCCTTTTGATTCAGTAAGAATCAAAAATTGGACCAGACCCAAAGGATAGTTATTTCTTTAAAAAGCATTTCCCTTCGTATGGGAAGATACAACCATTTACTTACGTTGCCTCATAAGCATCAAAAATAGCCTTTTTCCTGAGGACCATCCAGTAAAATGTGGCGGCAGATGCAACAGCCGCCAGACTGCAGGATACCTTTGCCAGGCTTTTAAACCCTTGCACAACTTGTCCCTTCCATATGTGTGGTGGAGGTCTGGCAACCTGAAAAACATCACATTTCTTATTTGTGCATACTTATAAAACTTATCACTATTCATATACCCCTTTCCCAAACAACAAATTTTCGACTGTCCCAAATTGAAAGAGTTTGCAGACATTGAGACAACATTTTAAAATGTGATGAAATTGAAAAACATTCTTCAGATAGAGCAGAAAACCTTACATTGAGACAACATGTCAAAATGTGATGAAATTGTAAAACATTCTTCAGATATAACAGAAAACCTTGTAGGAAAAGGAAATATTGCTTGTGACGAGCAATTTCTCCTTTTCTCACAATGTTTTCTAAAAGTAGCTGCAACAAAGTGGTCAAATATCGTTATTGTTTGGGAAAGTGATACCAGGGAAACATAAAAAGGTTTGCTTTCTTGTACGTAATTTTACTTCTTCCCCTAGTCTATATTGGGGGTACCAACGTATATTAGTTTTAACAAGTATTATGAATTGACATTGGATGTATATCGCTATGCTTCATGTTCTTGACATGTTTAAATATTTGACATGCTTTTAATTAACCTTTTAAAGAGAACCATTGAATTTGTCTCATATTTGAACCACGTTATGATATGAAAATAGAAAAATCAAAACAGTCACTACAGCATTTACTGTAATACACCAAATTTTATTCTTTAACAACTAAAAGATTTTATTTTGTTATAAATTTTGATGATCAACCAAATCTTTTTCAGCAGAATACCATTTAAGTAAATTCTTGATCATAGAGGCTAATTGAGAGAAGAATCATAACAAAATAAAATCTTTTAGTTGATGATTTATACAAAATATCCAAACCTTTGCAATTTCTGTGGATTGACTCATCTGAAATATATAAAAATAATCCATGTTAACATTGTTTTGTTTACACTTTTTTTATTGTTAGCTAATTTTAACACATCATTGCCACATGACCTTAAAAAACTTCATCCTGATCCCAATTACAGCATATTGCTATTCTCATGAGTTGCAATGTTTACATGTAATGAAATACTGAGGCTTGACTAAACATACACAATGTGACATAGATCCACAGCAGTGTAATAGTTAGCTTTGTGGACTTGAAAACAGACAACTTGAGTTTGAACTTTGATTCATTGATGGCGATAGTCAATCTTATTATAGGCGCAAATAAGGAAATATTCCTATATTTTTGTAAGTGGCAATATCTCTCTTTCCTTTATAAAATTTGAAAGGACCAAATAGCGTAGGACATTTTGAAGCGTTTTTCCTCTTCCTTTGAACACTGAAGCACAGACTTTTTCAAATAAGCCGATTCACTGGTCCAGACCAGCATATTTCATTTCGGACAGCCATTAAATCGCTTTCTGACTGTCTGTGTGTCCGTCGTTTTTTTTGTAGTATTTTAATATGAATTCCATTACAAAAGTGCAAAATACCACCAACAGACAATGTTTCTTTTAGTCAGTATGATCCAAACATAGATATTTCATTCTACAGTACCAGGAGTTACATCCCAATTACGTTTCTGTAATTAATTTTGAGTATCTTCAGTATTTAGTGTTTGAATAAGTTTGAGTGGTCTCCCTTTAAACAGGCATTGTTTTGGCTTATTTGATTGACTGATCCACTATATTTCAGTGTTTATTCTAGAAATGGATTTGTAGGGGTGCATTTCACCCCCCTCCTACTAAAACAGGGGGGATTCCTAGAAAATAGGGGGGAGGGAGGGGGTGTGTGAAAAATTGTTTCTCTGAGTTAAGGAAATAAAATAAAACACTAGAACACCATGCTTTGTTTAACTCTATTACTTTTTAATGGATTTTTGAAAATATTCTTCTGTTTCTTATTTTTAAACTTTTCCAGTGCATCCGTGGCATCAAAGTCTTTAACTTTAGGACCTTCAATAGCAATAGTCATCAATGTCCTGAGTTTCAAGTCATTGAGTCTATTCCTATGGGAGGTCTTAACAATATTTTGCACCGAGAACCCTCTCTCGCAAATGGTTGTCTGCACTGGCTCTGCCAGTGCAATGTTGGCAAGTTTTATCAGGTTTGGAAACAAATCCTTATGGTTTTGGAAGATAATTTTCCATTAAAATTATCTCGTGGATATTTCTGCTGCAAGACCAGCTCTTTCAACAGGGCATATTCTTGTTTAGCACTTTCACCATCTAAAATAGGTGCCTATAAAGGCTCACCTTTTTCCTTGCCATAATGTTCAATTAAAATGGACAACTTTTCACTTCCAGACGGGTTTGGCTGCATATAGGAACGAATATTAAATGAAACAACCATTGTTTTTTTACAAGACAGTATACCAAATAACCGTCGAAGAATTCACGCAAAAATGCGATATAAATCATTTATAATCACAAGAAAATAATGCTCGATATTATTCATAAACTACGTCGGCATATAGTGACATGCATAGCGTAAAGAATTTTAGAACACAACACCGTAAAGTAACTTCTTTCTAGAACGGAAGTGTAACCAGGGTAAGCCAAATAAATTATGCAAATTATTTCTATTTTTAGATTGAAAACTTAACTCTGTTAATATTTTGGGTTTCCAATATTTCGAAGCATCAGTATCGAGTGACGGTGTCGGACCCACGCATTTTCGTACTAATCTGCCAACTTATGATCGGAAAACAATTTCTTTAGTTTATGAATATTTTCTAAACAATAAGCTAGACGATTGTCATTGAATAGGGGCGCCTTAGCGCGCATACGGATATGAAACAGGGGCGCTTTTTCAAAAATGGGGGCGAATCGCGCGATCGCGCGGCCTAGAATAAACACTGTATTTACAGTTTATATTATCTCCAATGAAAAATTTCCCAACACACACTGACGACCTTTACCTTTCAATCATTATAACACTACACCTTGAAATTTGGACAGGCACTTTTGGTTTAAAACAGGCAACAAATTCAAAACTGCCAGTCTTGTTGGACAGCCAGTTTTGTTCACCTTTCGGAAAAACTGGAAGCATGGAAGTTTCATATTCATGTCAAGTAACAATCCAGACCCAGACTAGTCAAAATAATTCATTGTGAATATTGCTTTTTATTTTCTGATGGGGCAATCTGATGTAGCGATTTCGAAGGATCCAGATAGTGTCTGACTTTTGAAATTCTGATTTTCAGACTTTAAGTACAAAATGGCTATTCAAATGATAAGACAAGAAATGTTTAAAAAAAACATATACCACCAAATAATGGTATCAACTGCGGTTAAACAATCAAAGACCCCTTAAAAGGTTTTTCCCAATCAAGTGCAGTGCGCATAGAAAATCTGTCTAAAAAAATTCATCACCTAACACTAATAAAAATGTTCTTACAAAGTTAATATGCGGAAAAGA
Source organism: Cerastoderma edule (assembly GCA_947846245.1). Classification (NCBI taxonomy): domain Eukaryota; kingdom Metazoa; phylum Mollusca; class Bivalvia; order Cardiida; family Cardiidae; genus Cerastoderma; species Cerastoderma edule. Next base: position 9,108,394 of record OX401405.1, on the reverse strand, counting down.
CAATGTTTTGTTCTTGGATTGAGTGAAATGATTTGATAATTTTTTAATAACAACGAAAATATGGGTCTTCAAAGAGCGACAAAAATTTTGTCGCATTTGTCTTCCATTAAATAAATTGATGATTTATTCACAACTGTGAGTAAAATAATTAGATAATTCTCAATAACAATGGAAATATGGGTCTTCAAAGTGCCACACAATTTTTGTCGCATTTGTCTTCAATTAAATGATTCAATTAAATGAATTGTTCAACGTTATTGAGATATTGCCTGATTAAAAAATGTCCCAATATTTTCCAATAGTGTCAAATTAGTTTGACTAGACCCAGACTAAAACTTCCAATTAAATCGATCGATATCAATTAGTAATTTGCATTCATTGAGAAAGTCCTCTATTTTTTATCAATCCCTACAACATCAGAAATGGATTGTGAGAGCTAGGACCAAGGGACTTCTAGACTAAACGATATGGTAACGTCCTGTGGCCAAATATTTGGTGGGCCCCCAATATTGCTGAAGAACATTTGGTGGGCCACCAATATTGCTAAGAACTGTGGACACAATTATAATTAAAAATGGTGTAGAACATTAAATGGCTTCATAAAGTAAGCCAAGGAGTTAATGTATACACATTTAATGCTAAGGTCCTAGGATACGTGACTCGAAGTCTTGACGGTATCCACCGCCAAGACACGGGTTATTGAGATCCCTTACAACATATTCATGAGACAAAAACATGTATTAGCAATAACCTAAAATATCAAAGTAATCTTGATCAACGATTCTCTATATTTAAGGGTGGTTTCTTTTAAAATAAATGCAGAATTTACATTTACCTTTTCGTTTTTGCTTTGACCTTCCAGACGCTTCAACTTCCGGTACTGCACGTTCGGAAAAACTAACTCAATGGATTTATTGATAGGAAAGGAACTTTTTCTGTAGTAATGAACTCCATATCAAATTAAGAAATTCTGTGACAAGCTTCGTACATTACTAAAGAAAGATTTATAACACTAACAAACCCATTGCTTATAAGCGTTTCTTATCATCGATATATTTTTAGAATCTTTGTTGCATTATTATATTTAGATACTTACGAAGAGTGTGGAGTGTTAACTGACAGTCTGTCTACTTTGAAAAGGCATTTAATCTTCTCTAAATTATACACATACACATACAGTACACATACCCATAAAAACTTGAACAAATTTACGATATATTGCAAGAAAATAAGGAACTACTCAATTGTTGCACTTTCCTTCCAGAAGAATATCTTTCAGGATTTAATGGTGATATGTGTGGACTCACTTACTTAGGAACAGTAAGGCGTGTGATCTTTGGTTATCCGTTAACGCATCATTCTGCAAACAAAAAATTGTCGGTAGCTCTATCACAATATGAAGGTTTGGTGAAAGACCTTCAACAAGGACTAACTATAATCTTACACTGATATCCTCAAATATGAGCTATGAGAAGCAATATGCACGTGCATGTCGGAGGATTGTTCATACATCCCGTTAATTATTGTTTAATTATTATTGTTTAATTGTATGTACATATGTTAATATATGTAATTGTTTATGGACGATGAGAATTGCGTGCTCAAGTCCAATTTTGAAATAAAACTTATGTTGTGTTATGATATTCATTAAACCGTTAGGGATATTCAACTTAGAGCGGTTTGACCGACCCCGGGACTGTTTATTCGCCGACTTTGCTGAAATGAGTTGAGTCTAATGCCGTATAAGGTATCGTTTCAGTAATGACTATATAGAGGTGGTACCTGTACCTGGCTATGCTTCTGGTATGTATATTTAATTGCCAAGACTGGATATCACCTATTTGAGCAATCGACTAATAATGAATTTCGGTATTGACAGTTTTGCATAATGCATGCAATTTTGAAGCACGAATTTAACAACAGATAGCACTTTAATTGGTAGAGTTATTTCAATGCCAAAAAGACTGTTTGTCGTTTGATTCCAATTAAGGAGCACTGTACTTCAGATAACTGTATAATACGTATGACACGAGAAATTTTTCCCATTCTCCGACAGACACACAATAACAGAAGATAAAAGAGAGAAAACGGTTTCAATAAAGTTGATAATGTTTTCTGTAACGTCAACATGCATTCGTCAGATAATTATAGACAACTATCTTGTAAAAAGAAGAAACTATTAACATGAGCAGTGTCTCCTTTTTCCATGATAGTTAATATACTGTATCTAAAAGATAGGATTGCTTTCCATGTATATTTCGTCTACTATTACTTACACATGGGATAAGCGACTAAAGCGCTTATGATGAATTGGGTAACCCGTGTATTGGTTATAAAGAACATCACAGTTACACATTCTCAGTAAGCAAGTGCATTTGGACCATGGTAAAATATAAAACATAAGTGTTATAGAACAGTTTATTTAACTATTTAACAATAAGCTATGAGGTATTTCAACCATTTTTGCAAAAAATTGTGATCATCATTTAACAAACAAACATGTTAAGACAGTCTTTAAATAACCTACCCATCAACAGAAAAATTGAATGCTGACATGTGCGTTACCAGGGGAATGCATTAAGAAAACATTACTCATTTACATATGTATGTATTCTTAACATCTAAATGTTACGTTATCCTGATAGAGTACACATCTGTGAACGTTTTCTTTTAATTTAAGTCGTAATACAACTTTTTGAAATTAAAATATGTGTCTTTCTTTAACAATCTAAAAAAACACAATTATTTCTATCATGAAAATCTGTTAAGAGCAAGATTCTTAGTTAAGACAATATTCTGATAAATTACATTTTATAAACATTTTGGGTTTAAATTAATAAAAGATAGACACATTTTTAGAAATTATCTCACAAAGGGATTAAATTGAATTGTCACTTATATTTAGAGCGATAATTATATACCATGGTAAAAAGTAACGGACATGTCACAAACTGCTTTTTCATATTAAGAAATCATTGGTTCGATAATATATCAAATATGGCACATACGTGCATTTTTAGAGTTTCATATCAATATAATATCAGAAACTAACATAACTTCATCATTCAACGACATTCATAAATGATAATATTTTGGTTTGACACAAAACTTCTTTGAAATTGACACAGTTTCACGTTATGTATAAGAATATGTAGTCAATGAAAGCTTTGGACATACTAAAATCCTATAAATCATCGTGCCATGGAATGTAAGAATATTATGATTGTTAGTGGTTCAGTTTAAATGACATCTTAACGTGTTATATACAATGGAAGTGTGTTGTTCTTAAATTTGAAATGTCCGTTACCAAACATCTATAAGATAAAATGCATATCTTCACATGAAGCAAACAATTTATAATATCATAATCAACTATTAAAAAGTGTAACAAAACAAGTCAAACAGCTTAACTATTGAACTGGCGAATATTTCTAAACATTAAACTAGGTCTCTGTTACTTAAAGTAACGAACATGTCTACAGTAACAGTCATGTAATTGTTTTCATTGGTGGTCAAACATCTCCTCAACCAGTTTCATATCAGAGGGTAGAATTTGAAGCATCCGCTTTGATTTACCAACTGTCGTCGGTTGTGTAACTTTACATAGTATTTGATCGTGGTCAACCCAAATGATGTCCGGCCTAGGTGGCCACTGAAAGGCCTTCTTCTTGTGTTCAAGGAATGATATTTCCACAGTATTGTCCTCATAGTCTATATCCAATACCTTTCCAACATACCATTTGTCAAGATATTTGGCTGCAACATAATCAGTTTCTTTAACATTGACAAGCTCAGGATTCTTATTACTACCATTGCGTTCATCTTGCGTCTGCATAGGTGACGTGCTAGGGTCTTCATTTACAGTGATCTCATCCATCCATGTTTTACATGATGTTTCAGGATTTATACACTCTTGGCAATAACAACTTGTGTAACGAATTGCGATCATAGAGTTGCCTTTCCCCTTCACAGCATGTACTTTCATTGTACCTCGTACTGGTTTCAGTTTCAACTGTGAGAGTGCCTTAGCCTTCTCTTGACATTTTGCAGTCTCAACAAATACAAATCTCACATTGTTCATGGTGCAGAATTCTGACTGAGTCCATGCGTAAAAGTCATCCGAATCCTGAATACACACCTTTCCCGATTTTACAGCGTTGTCTGCCATTCTTTTGACGGTACCACCGAGACCGTCACAGGGGCCTTTGCCGTGCCCGGCCTCCCAATAATTCCATGTTGCGCTAATATTGTAAGTCATTTTGTGGTTCGCAACTGCATTGAAGATGACTTTGTTTCGATATTGGGAGGTAGGGCTATCTGTCCAATAGTGAATATGCTCCATCTGTGGGTTCAATGATAGCAGATCAGGGATCAACTTCTCGACAAAGGTAAGAACAGTTGAAGAAGCATGAGACATTTCGTCAGAAATGTATACGAAACTCTTGTGTAGCAATTCACTTGGGTTTAATTTGAAATACACCACTATCGGATGTAATGTAACACTCGTTTGGTTCCAGTAAGCTGACTGGATCTCCTCTACCGACTTGCAGCCGTAATTTTCACTGAAATCCATGTGGACGATGCAATGATTTTCAGGTAAGTTCTCTTTTAAAGTTTTCATCTGGCTGTATTGTGTTTTGATTCTAGACACGTGTTCTTCAAACTCACTGCTTTGCTTTGTAACGTGCTCAACAAACTCTTTCTTTGTCATATTAGAGTTGACTACTTTCATTACTGACTTCTTCTGTCCTTTAAACTCCGTTTGAACTCGTTTCCATTGACTTACTACAGTAATGTTATCTTCATGGACTTTGTCTTCAATGTCTTTAATTATTTCTGTTCTGTTCTCTAACATCGTTTCTCCATTTAAAGAGGTATTGAAATGTTGTCGCTTTACAGCCTTCAGAGTAAGTGACATGTTCTGATGTTTTGTGCATAAACACGTGTCTCTTGTTATGAGAGACGTGAGGATAATATGTCGGGGCCGAATCCTGCAAAACGAAGAGAGCGACAGCTTGGTACTTGGGTTTTCGCTGATAAACTTTCGGTAGAGTGTTTGCAAATAATCTGTCAGAACCCTCTTCTGTATCTGTGTACCTGCTTTAGTCTTAACGGCGTCAGCTTTTCCTGGCATATTTCTCGAGTTGTCATCGCGCTCAAAGAATGCAATAACTTTTTCTCTATGCTTTGCTATTTCTCGTGTGCGTTTGTTGTGCGGTAGGTCAACATTCTTATTCGTTATCTTCGACAGAGTGTTTCTACACATTCCAGTTCTACCTGCAAATTTTCTAAGTGTCCTGTATTTCCTAAGGACACTTCCAACAACTAGATTTTTCAGAAGCCTTTTTGTTTTCAATGGTGCTTTCTTGGACGATGACTTTATTTCATCACAAACTGCATTGGCAAATATTAATTCTTTTCTTACTGTTGATTCTTGATCGGGGGTTAACTTCATTCCTGTCATGAGCTTTCGGGCTTTAGATCTTGGTGTTGTAGGGCTTCTACATGCTTTTCGTTTCTCTCTTTGAATTGCTCTAGCAGTACTTCTGTACTTTCTTTTTAAGTTATCATAGTTTTCCCTCAAAGCTTTCATTTCCTTCTTTGTCTTTTGCAATTCTCTCGATACCCTTAATCTCGGTCCATTTGATCTGTTCGGAAAGTTAATTCTAACCACCATTCTGTTCTGGCTTTCTGACTGACTTTCATAGCCACTTGTGCTTGGCTGTTCAACATTATTTGGTTCAATACCTTGTTCAATAATGTGCGCTGCCACTTCTCTTTTTGCTACTCTATACTTCTTTAAGTAGGCTCTGTTTTTCTTATTACGAATAGATCTTTGTTTTCTTGACAGCTGACTGTTTGGCACATAGGTATTTCGACGTCTGTCACGTTCTTTTTTGAGGTAAGTATTATTATCTTTGTCTTTCAACCTTTGTCTATAGGCTTTTTGTATTTCTGCCCTTGATTTGGCCATTTCTACAATAGTAAATGAAAAAATTAAAATAAGACGTTGGCAAGTCATTGACATGTTCGTTACTTTACATGACATGTCCGTTACCGATGGTTTGTGTATGGTGTTTAATAATTTAAATTTAAAACAATACTAGCGGGTAGCTTAAAATGATCTCCATTCGAAATTTCTATACAACAAACTGATATATTGAGAGTATGTATAGCTTGTATGCAAATAAATGCCTGAACGAAACTAAAAATTGCATTTCTATACAGCTAGATAATATGCACTATTTTCGATTTTAAATATTAAGGTGTAAAATATGCATATATACGATTAAATATGTGTAAAATGGTGACATACTTTACTATTTAACACATTTCACAAATAAAATGTATTTTAAATTCAGTTTTGATAGAGAACCGTACCGACAAATTAATTATAAAAACGTGACATGTTCGATACCATCTGGTAACGGACATGTCTTAGTTGAAAACGCCTTTTGTATAAACATGTTAATGTCTATGACTTGAAATGATATCATAACATATGATCAACAGTGTTTTCAATTGTTGCATTATAAAGCAAACACAATAAAACATGTATTAATAATAAAATAAATGTCTGCAAAAAATAACCTACCTCCGAAAATCCAAGTTCAAATTCCTGTTCCAATGCCACATGAAACTGTATAAATCGTCATATTTCAATACGTCACGTAAATAGAGAATATTATGCTAGTGTCTTTTGTTATCAATGTTATCGGTCAGGGTAAGGAGAATTGATAATGGGCGAGGTTTACCGAGCCCTTTATCAATTTTCCTTACCCTGACCGATAACATTGATAACAAAAGACACTAGCATAATATTCTATTTATCTAGTAACGATAAATTTAAGAAAAAAATACAGACAATAATCTCATAAAGCGCGATGAATCAGGCTTTACTCTATCTAAATCAATCGAAGTAGTAATGTTTGACCCAAGTACGCGATGACGTAGATTACGCGAAGTGACGTAATGACAAAAAGTACTTCGTCCTTTGTTTTGATCGATTTTAAATCCAATTTAACTCAAATGTAATAACTGGATGGACATATCTTTATTTGACAGTTATTTTAATTCATTATTGAAAAGATCGCCCTACAAAATGTTCTCAATTCGGCCTCGCTTCGATAAGTTTACTCATGCATAGAATTCATTACACATAATGACATAATGTACAAGGACAGTAAACACAGTCATCCTTTCGAAAAACAAAACCCGATGACAACGGTCTATTGATGAATTATTCTGCGGATTTTGGACTATAGCATTGGTAAAAGATAATGGATCCGACATTCAAGACAGTTCCATAGAAAAACAAGCAATTTGACTCAATGTATTGTTATTTGTTGTGGTGTCATAACCATTCATGATAATTGATTGGAACGATGGGATGAAGACATCAGTGGAAAAGAAACCTGGAGTTCAGTGAGCTGATGGAGAGCTTAAGCATTCTGGACCACAATCACTATAACCGAGAGTTGCAGGTGGGTTTCACTTATAATTTTTGTTTCCTTAGATTGTCAAGCACATCTTGTTATTGTCATTCAAGAAAGATGAATAGGTCTAGTTATACACCAACTAAACATTTCTGTCCTGTAATTTGCATGATTTCTGTTAGACTGGTGACAAATACATTTGGGCCCCTCACATTTTAACCATATCATTCCTAGCAGAGTAGTAGGTCATACTTTTTCTATTGATTCTTGCCTTGTCAAACATTTCTATGGGATTGTCATTTTAACATACCAATCATCTGCCTTAGAAACACACCTGACCAAAATTTAGATAAAGATTGAACTGTGCAAGATTAAAGGGGAAGACTCATGGGAGAAACCTGAGAGCCTTTTTATTGCAAACAGTTTATTAATGCCTATTGCATATCTTGTTGTTTCTGTTGAACTTGTCTTTGTCTTGATTTTCTGTGTTTGAACACAAATGAAGTACATGTTTATTCACAACTCATTTCCTTAATTGCTTTTTATTTCTACTTTCAGGACTGTGTGGAATTCCAGATTTCTACAACAAAATTCACTTAACTTGATGGGCCAAGTCTGAGAGAAAGAACAGTGATGCTATGCTTGTATTGGATATTCCAGACATCACCTGTTATTAACTGATAACCAAACAATGACAATGTTATAAGAGTTGTGTGCAAACACCTCTAGAAAAAAAATTGTTGAGAAAGAATAAGTTTTTTTCAATATGAGCCAATTTTTCATTTTTCCTTAATGATTTCCACCCTTCCAGCAAATCAACACATTGATTTCTGAATATTTCTGCTTAAAATGTATCAAAACAGCATACATCATTTTTTTATACTATTTGATATCAACAGAAAACTCTTTAAAATGTTATTGGAAGGGAAAATTCTTAAACTAGGCAATTTCTCTTTCCAAAAAAAATATTCCTATTCATATAGTCTACTCTATTAATTTGGGATGGTCAACAATGTGTTGCTTTGAAATTGGAATGTTTTAATTTCCACACATTCATAACCTTAAAGTAGTTTGCCTCTGTAGTTTTTCTTTAAGATTTGAAAGAAAAAGAGTGAATAAGGAAAATTTGCTTGACATAAGTAATAACCCCTTCTTTCACAGTGTTTCAAATTCTTGCCATTTAGAAGAAAATAGCAAGTTGGTGTTATTGACCCATGAGGTATGTTATGAATGGTTATGTATGATTATGATATGAAAAATAATGTTTTTCTCAAGATATCAGGTAGAGAATAGAGATCATCATGGCAAAACTCCAAAAGGATTTATTGCTCATATTGAACAGTTGAATAATTATTTTGTCACAGTGATATCAAAATCATTTGCTTAAGGCAAGGCATAGCAAGGTATTGTTAAGTCTGGTGTAAGTTATTCTATAAATCACAATCATTACTGGAAATACAGAGTAATTTCTCAATAATCAAGGTCATTTATTTATCATTTTTCTAATTTTTTTTTATGATTATTGAGGATTTGCCTCTTTTCTCAAGCAGGAACTTTTCAAAGTTATGATTATTAAGTTTATTGTTTGCATTTAATCTTTTTTTCATAAACAGTTATATTTTGTTTTTGATTTTGAAATTAAAATATCAAAATTATCGGGAAATCTTGAGTTCTTGTTGACGTGTTGACTCCTTTGTGTATATGCGGTGGTTGCTTCAGTAGGTCAAAAGTAGTTCCGGCAATGTTGATCATGTAATACGTCACGTGACGCATTGACCTGATATCACTTATTTATATCAGGCAGGCGATATCAGTCAGTGGATGGGCTAGTTGCTAGATAATACGCAATACCATCAAAATCAATGACGTCATTGGCAAATTGGAGTATGGCGAGTATGGAAAGCCAGTTGTAAATTTCTGTAAGTTTTGGAAAATATCTAACGAACATGTCAGTAACGGAATCTTTCAATTTGTTGTCAAAAAGGCATTAAATGATTATTATTTGGCATATATGCATATGTTGTCTTGCCTTTTAATAGTATTTAAGCACTTCTTCAATACAAAAACAACTAATATACATGCAGTTTTATATTTGTGCATAATCTTTAGGTAACGGACTTGTCAAAATTATGTTAATTGTACCGCTTAGCTTCGTTCTGATATTATTTGTCTTTTTAAACATAATTCTTAAAAAAAAACGATGATATTTATCTACAGTGAAGACATTTTACTCTTACGTAAGACATATTGTGGTATGATTAAGATCGTTTCTAGCTTTATCAAACAATCTCAATGATTGGTAACGAACATGTCGTTCACAACAAGCAAGTTAAAATCGGAAGATAACTGCTCATTTGTCAAGTGATTAACCAAAAACATTGGGTTTTCCGAGTATTTAGCATGTTGCTACAGTTTGGCTCTTTAAATGTAAAGCAATTCGTTTGGCAGTAAAAAATAAAACAACACATGCTGCAGATATAAATTTAATCATCTTCAACGGCGACAGTAACGAACATGTCAAATATGTCAATTAAGTCACAATTATCAAATGTAGGTCCAAACGAATTATTTTTTTGAACTAGGACATCAACAACTGGCAGGATCCTATCATCAAAATAGAATAACTTCATCTATTGTCATTTATATTTGAACACAAACAGTCAGCGACGCAAATGCACCTGCTTACTGAGAAAGCGTGAGTAAAGCATGTTTCTGTGCAAGACTATTAATACAAGCGGGATGACGTAGTTATTTCAGCATTTTCCACCGAACCAAAGTTGTTGAATAACAGCACCTCTCACAGCCCATTTCCGGAGAAAACGTTTAATGAATATACGTATTATCCGTATGAACGTAAAGTTCAAACTTTGGATTTCTACCTTACAGGCGGGGTGATCACGTGATCACTGTTTACATATAAAACAGATTGCAAATGGCGGCGCCCAGTAATGAGCAAGTGTTTATACATTTTTTTCAACAGATTACTTTTGTTTTCAACTATTTTATATACGCCATTTTCCGACGATCAATTTTCTACAACCGCCAGAAAATGTTGTTTCTATTTTGCCGTGCCGTTGGTTTTCAATTTCATTTTGAAATGTCCTCTGCAAACTATTTCATTTTAGTACAGCCGAACATTTGGCGTTTGGTAAAGGGCTAACGTGTATATGATAACCTCCCAATTAAAATGTGTTATGTTTTCTTGTCAGTTTACCGGCATGCCATTTATTGGGACACATACACTTGTGTAGGTTTAAATGCTGTCTTTTCAAAGCCTTGTAGCATTTCCACATTGATAGAGCTGCTCTTTGAGAAACAATGGTTTTGTTGAACACTGGAAATGGTGTGAAAATACTGCACGAGGTCATACCTATGTGTCCGACCCGATCGTACCATTATTCGAAACGGGTCAATCGGTTTATACATACTCGGCTAGGTAAAGTAGAAAGGGTCTAAACATGTTTTGGGAAGATCGACAAATTTTGGACACACTAAATTAAATTGGAACTCTTGTTCAATATTCATACTGTTACAAAACATACTCTTTCGTTTCGGGGTACCTTATAGTTAGAGTATCTGTATGTTTGGATTCAAAGAGAGTGCGCCGAGATTCGTATCTTACATATGCAATACCGTAAAGCTAAAGGTAATGCATCTAAATACCTTTCGATTTCAAAAGTAGTTTTTACATGTTTATACATGTTTAAAACATTGATATTATCAAGTTTGGTTAAATGTTCCAGTTTAAAACAATCTAATATTATTTCTTTCAAAACACAAAGACATTTTTTGGTAAATCCCCTAGGGTTGCGATAAACTTCCGAAAAACCAAAGCCATCAATTATTGTTTTTAAATGCGCTACCCGAGTTTTTTTTTCTTTTATCGTTAACATGAAAAGCTTGTGATGCAAGATAATATAATATGAGTTTATCAATTTGAACCAGTATTTAACAATGCTGACAAATCTCGATATGTAAAGAGAAAATCCATCCAATTCTCCAAAAACGGCCAGTGCACTTGCACGTTTGACCCGATATGACAATGAATAGGATGTTGAGATGTTTAATTGGTAATTAGCCCAAACATAGGTCGATAAAAAAACAATTACTGGTTCGACGGCGCCATCGGAACGATAAATAAGTAAAACAAATGGACCAAAGAAAAGGTACATTGTAGTTATCTAATGCGTAGATCGTTATTTATAGACAGTGGAATGCCGTTTTTTTCATCAATGAAACGTTACATAACCCCAGAGCAGACATAAATCAAGTGTTCATGAAAAAAGATGGAACATGTCATTAAGTTAAAGTCACTTACTAAGTGAAATAGGGAGCCCTCTGTGTCTCATTACATATTTCAATTAGGTCAATCACATAAACGTTAAACTCATTATTTGGGCCACGTCACGGGAAAAGGGGTACTCGGACATAGCAAACAGTGTAGCCCCAGACCAGCCGCCACGTCACTGACGTGGCGGCTGGTCTGGGGTTACACTGTTTGCCATCTTAGAGGACATCAAGTTCCACCTTTAAATAAATACAAATGATAACTGTCGTGACTAGATGCTGGAATAATAGCGCTAAGAAAGAGTCAGCGGTTTTTATTTATGTCCGAGTACCCCTTTTCGCGTGACGCGGCCCATTTATCATATTCATGTTTTATCTTTTTTTTCTTGCAAATTTCAACAAACCGTGATGGTCAACATTCATATTCCTTTCCGTAGTCCATATCTTCTCTCTCATCGGAGATGTTAGATAGTCTATTCGCTTCCTCACATGAAGATATTTCACCAATGGTTAGGAGAAGACAATCATATTGAAATCACAACATTCCATGTCGTAAAGGGTATTATGTATTCATGTCGTGTAGCCAAGTCGGGTAACGGTTTTCTAGTTGAGAGCAACTGTGGAGCCTTTGAAAGTAGATTGATAAGTCACATGACGTTTCTGCTTTTCCGATAATGTTTCATGTGAGGCAGAACTTTGTGTGATGAAATACACCAACAGCAAGAGTTCATTTTATAGCAACATTTGGAATAATTTGTTTCGTGCACATTACGTGAATTTCGCATGCCATCAGTCTACATATACAAGTCATTGACAACCACTTCATTGTTAAAACGACACATCACAGCTATCATGCAGCAGTAGTTGCTTGTTTGTGATAAGAGAGAAACCCTCGAGCATCTTTTTATGCAACAATCGGATCGGTTAGTGGCAACCTAAAGATGAATGACAATTCTAAAGCGTTTTTGCGCGTTGGTAGATGTAAAGATAAGTCATCGTTTTTTTTCAGATAAAAAATGGATTAATTTAGGTCAATCGGAAAACAACCAGTGGTTTGGAAAGGAGTGTGTTCATTTCTGGCAAGGAAGTTTTGAGTCACAGATCTGCCTCAATAAAGACATGTTACATTTATAATGATGTCCAATCTGACCCACAGCATTACAATTCATATATCTGACAATATGCTGGAGTTGTTTGACATGTTTATCAAATCATTTTACGTATTGTTCATTAAATATAAAAAGCTTTTAGTAAAACGACCGTGTTTATCTATGCTGTTGAAAAATGGTGTCTTCTGGATTAATAATGTTACAATGTAGTTCTATTTGAATGTTTTTGGTTTGGCGAATACTTAAACTATTTCAGGTTTCGCCATCACCTTCAGCATATCCATGTCGACATGATCCAAATCCGAATATAAGATTTTGACTGACTGTCCATTACACAGGATGGCACACATCAAAGAACTTACTTCCGATGCCCTTGGAGTTTTGTATGACCCGTCGCAGTATCGAACCTGCAACTTTCCCCATACAATACGGACCCTGCTACCTCTGTGACTACGCGATGGTTCTTGTCATCTAGTGATTAATCGCCTTACAATTGATAGAGATTAATTACCTCAATGAAGTACATCATTTTGCTTGACAAATCGAATTAAAGAACCTTACAAAACAATTCAGTTCATTTTTTTTACTCCACTGGAAAATAATCCCCCTTTTCTTGAGCCTTACCCATTACTTGGTATCAATCTGACTGCCTTGCTTGTATGACTGTTCCCCCACCCCGCTTTTGATATCAATCCCGTTAATTCGTGACGACAGGTAATTTATATGTTCTGCGTAAGCAACCAGTACTAGACTATAGAATATAGCATTCCACAAGGGCACACACTCATCGATTGTATAAATGACCACAAACGGGGATCGAATTCGACAATTTTCTCACGCTCCACTGTATTCGACTACTAACGAATACTCAGAAATGATTCTTGTACAATACAAGGCACCGTTACATTCTAGTGATTATTCAAAGGACATCAGCATTTGGAAGGGTTATTAAGCAAGTTGCAGATTTGCTGAAAAACGATAGCAAATCTACACAGAATCTTTCTTGCATGACACAGCCGCCTTGTGTTTTCGCCAAGCCTTTGATCGTTAACATACCGGTACTTTTAATCGAAAATACTTGCACATAATGAATGAAATACGGCCTTTTAGTTTAACAATGGAGAATATAAAACCACCTGCACCGCCTGGACATTTCACTGTTGGTCTAGTAGTTAACACAAGAGAACGGGTGATGCATTTTTCGGCGCTTTTGGTACCTGTCTTCGTGTTCTGCCTTGGCTGGGTGGGCTGCCGTGTGGATATTACCACTATACCGCAGACACAGCGCAACTTCGATTTAAATAAGGTTAGATAAAGATTGAATTCGGGCTGTATTTGTTGTTATTGTTGTTATACTAAACGTCGTATCTATCATTTTATTTCTGTAATTCCACCTTCGCCATAGACATTTCCATAGATTCTGTAACGCTTCCATTTCTAATTCCGTCATCTTAATGTTACCTTTTGATGAACTATGGATTTAGTAATAGCCGATATTAAAAGTTACTCAAACTGTAACATCGAGTAGATTAACTGGCATTTACTTTGCGTAATTGTTTTGAAAACCATTTGCGGAAAAGGGAAAATTGGTGTTGCCTCCGAGAAGATTCTTCTTTCGTAACATGTATTTACTAATATAATGAAAATATTTAAAGGCTTATATCATATGTATGGCTAATACAACCTTCTCGGTACTTTAGACTCAATAAAGTTAAAATAAAGACGATAAGGTATAAACCGTTTAAAAACTCATAATTCAAAGAGTGCAGATGTTCGGAAAAACGTTGTTGCCATTGATTTAGGTAGTATTTTTGTGACACAGCAAATCCTTTTATATTGATCTTTTCGTCCGTCTTGCTAACGAGCAATTTCTCCTTTTCCCACAATGTTTTGTGCCCTACCAGATGATTATTTTTCAATTGCATCACATATTGAAATGTCGTCTGCAAACTCTTTCAATTAGGGGCAGTCGAAAATTACCGTTTGGTAAAGGATTAAATTCAAATATAGATGACAGTTTTCTACTTGGAAAAATAGGACGACCGAGGTCATTGGAGTTGTTTGTTGGCCTTTTGAATACGTTGATTCTGTGTTTAAGCGAATCCTTCGAAAAGTAGAACTTTCTGCAATCGGTACGCGTACAGGTTATGTCTTCAAAGGACCACATGTATATCATAGGTTGGAATTAAAACGCTATAAAATAAATTGCCGTCTACCGATAACATAAAAACAACGATTTCTAAAGCAGCATATTGCTTAAATATTGCTTGCTGCCCAATCCCGTTTATAACTGTACAGAACAGATAAAGAAGGTTTATATTGCAGATATTGAACTACCGTTTAGGCGTTTTCTTTAATAGGAGGGATTTTTGGACACCTTTGTCACATAGATTTTTTGTAAATGCTCAAACGCTCTTGTCACGTGACACAAGCAATGGGTGCGAGAAAAGATTCCTGCGTTTATTTTATAAACCGGCTCTCCCATAAAAGCACATAAAGGCCGATGTTAACATTATTTGACTAACATTATTTAACGAAGAGACGGGGTATAAAGAGACCCTTTCAGAGATTTCTGGTTTGAGAGTAATAAACGTTAAAAATCTGACATTCACAGTCCTTTTCAGTAAACCAAAGATCGTTTTCAATTTCTTTACTTATAAGTTGCTAAAAAAATCTGCTTTCGTTGATTAATGTAAAGTGAGCATTCGCCTGTGTCTGTTCTTGTTTGGAATAGCCGGTTTATATATAAACGGGGTAATTCTTTCTCATGTACATTTAAAGGTATTCAATCCCTGATGTAACTCTACTGATTGCAAAAGAATCAAAAAAGTTAGAATGATAAGATTATAGAGTAAACAGAAAAAACGTTATTTCAAAACAAAGTTTCATATTTTAAGAACCTTCCTTGATTAGAATTTTATTTGCCAAGTTATCCATGTAATTTTGATTTCAATGTGTAATTAAGGGGGTTATCAAAATGAAATAAATAACACGACGTTAGGGATGGAATACTTTGCATCCAATATGTACAAAGCGTGAGTATTATTCATTAAATCCTTATCGAAATTAGCAAGATTTAATTAGTTAATGTTTTTCGTTGTTTGTTTTCCTTCTTGCTCGACACTATTTCGCTTGGCAGAAATGATGCGTTTATGGGAATATGCGGTAAACGTTTCCGAAGACCCACGTGACGATGGTACATGTATAGAAAACACCTCTTCTCTAAGTTCAGATCGTTGTTTACAAAATGAATCCATTTTAACGGTTTGCAATATCTGCGATTTTAATGTCTTTTATCTTGTCTATACAGTTATGTGAAGGGTCGAGTGGCTGTTAATAATCCAGTTCTATGTAACTTGAGAAACGTATGTTGTTATTTCTACGGTAGAAGACTGTTCATTTTAAAAATTTTAAATCTCAATCTCCGAGAGAGTCTCTCTAATAGCTATCACACTTTTTTACATAATCAACATGCTTCAACGCTCTCTATTGAAAAACCATCGAATTGTCATCCAGCTTTAGGTTGCCACCTACCGATCAGCGTGTTTCATAAAAAAGATGATTGAGGGTTTCTCTCTTAATACAATGAAGCAGCTATTGATCGTCGCTATGTGCCGTACCAGGTAGTCATGTGTCCTTGTAATTACACGTATTATAATGTACTACGTTAAAATGGCCTATTTTGTACGATGCAATGAGAATCCCGATAACAACCTTAATCAATCAAAGAGCTTATAGCGCTGAAGGACTAAGGTGCGTTTAAAGCAAGATGATTGCGGATACATTTGAAAATTTCTTTGGGCAACATCTCGAGGAAAACAGCTGCTGCTTTTACCACCATTACTATAATCATTATTTCTGTGAACAGAGACTGAACGATAGTCTATTTTTCGAACATCTGGACATTTTACGATTTCCCATGAGGCAACAGTTATAAAAATATAGAGCAGAACAAAGTGAGTAACTCCGGACTACATTCCTAGTTCCAAGAAGGTATTAGTCCGCACAGTGAAGGCGGATGGTTAATGAGTAATTAGGGTCAGACCGCTGTTTGTGTATCGATAAAGTACCGTCCCTCAAAAAGTGGTATGTAAATTCAATGGACTAAGGTGCTGACGCACCCTGAGTCCAAAATCTGCACGGAAAAGAGACAAAGAAAAAGAATATGGATGCGTCTTATTCCATATAAACGACCCACTTGCTGTAGTTGTATTTACCCCACATTTTGTTTTCTTATATGTAGCCTAGGGTACTGGTTAGACAGGTCCGTGGGTATACCCTGCACTAAGTGCGAGATATACGCACGGGTCTGGACCCAGTCTATCTTATATGAAACTCCCCACGATCCTCGTGTCCCGAGGCTGGGGCTTGACCACTATCCTTCACTGTTCTTTGAGCGGTATGTTGGCCTTTGGGTGCGATACTGTGTTTGATAGAATACTTCCAAAAGTTGTATATTCTACAATTGGTTCAAGTACAGACTATGTATTCAGGGGTCTTACTTCACATTTCCTTACGTTAAAATATTATTCCTACTTTGTTTTACTTTACATACTTCGGTACTTACCTCTATATTTATATATCCTTAGAATTAAAAGCTTAAAATAGAAGACGTAACAAAAAGATATAGTGGAATGAATACCTAACGTTTATCTAATTAACGATTTCAGTATCTCGGAGTTTGGTATGATCAGGCGAAGGTAGCCCCGTGTTCGTTCAGCGGATCTAGCGAGTTCACAGATTGGAAACTGGACTTTATAACCGAGGGGGACAGGTTTCTTCTGGTTCAGCATTGGAGGCAAGTCGCCATTAAAGTAGTCCCATTAACTCACATATAGTGTTTTCTTGTTCACACGAAGGAGAAAGTTTATAAAGAAAACTTTGTGATCAAAGTGTAATTGCTTATGACGTGCAAAACTTTCTTTATCACAACCTAACCCTACGTGACTGTTCTGTTTAACGCTTTATGTATATCAAACTGACACCCTATAGAAGATTGCAATACCATCGGAATACTTTATTGTTTTACAAGGGTGTATGAGGTTTTGGGTTAAACTGTCTGCAGTTATATAGAGGCGCTGACGCATTTGCTTGTTTGATATGTTGCGTTGCTCTTTGTGGTCTCAAATACACAACGTTTCACACAAGAAGTCGATATTTGAACCACATCGATTTTCCCACAACGAAAATATCTTTAAGGATGGTGACCCTTGCTTTATCATGCATGATAATACGGTGTATTTTACACAGTACTTCAGCATTATTCGTCAAATAGGATTTTTTATATTTCTTGTTTAACAAGTCTTTTGAGAGCTTCCAAACGTATTGTTAAGATGTAAACTGGAATACTCAATCCCTATGAGACCATTAGTATTCCGTTAGTAAATTCGAGAGGTTATCCCCCCTTAAAGATCTGAAACTGCCTGTGCAGTGTTCCATGATCCTGGATAATCATATATGAAAAATTTGCGACAGACCGGACTTTTTTTTTCATTTTTCAAGTTTCGTTTAAAGAATATAAGAACATAAAAACGGGTTTACCTCGTTATGACAAATACACTGTGTAGGCATGACCCCATCGTAGATAAAGTATGCACAAAATCGTTTCAAAATGTGCAAAAACCCATCTCCAAAACATGTAAACGATATATAGTCCGAAATACTACAAAATCCTGAACGGACATACACTAAAACAGTGATAAGGATAGTTTCATTTGGAACTAACGTAACAAAAAGTACTGCAAATAAATAGATTCTTTCAATTGTTCAAATTGAACACAACAGAAGACGTTAATTGGATGGGTGCGAAACAAGAAAACAAATATATCAGCTTTAAACCAACATGTTAATGCAGAGCAATAGTCAATATATCCTACTTATGTTGCATAAAGTCTTTTGTAAGCTATAAGAGAGTGTAAATCCATTCTGTTTTATCTTATACCAAAGACCAATGTACACAACACAAATCTCAGAAAATTCTAACAAGCAATGGGATTACCTTTGGACCTTTTCTTGATGTTTCCATTTCGTATCGCTGTGTTGCAGGAACGCGGATGTATGTGTGAACATCCAGAGCGTGCTAACAGAAAGACAGCCCGGGTGTTATACCGTAAAAGATCCGATTGGTAAGATGCGGTCATACGCTTGTTTCTTTTCGGATTCTAAATTCCCTTTGAATCTAAAGATATTTTCAGGATCTGCTGAATTAAGTATGGTTTTTTCTTCTTTCACCTTTATGCTGAAACACCAAGTTGGTCTATTTAATTCTCGAAAACAGATAAAGAAGTGGACATTAAGTAAAAGTTTAGGGGCATTGCAGGAGCTCATCTATACAGAAAATAGTTCAGTATTTTACAATGTTACCATTTTCTAGGAAACCTTTCACCAGAAGTCGAAACACAAAAGTTCTAAATGAACGACCCGGATGTACCTTGTATGAGGTGCGCGACCTTGTACCGAATATTCGAATGTAACATTATCATTCGAATGTTCGAGTTTTATTTTTGCCCATAATATTGTATTTGTTCAAGAAAAGCTATCTATAACCAGCCCTATGTTCCTATGTGGGGAAATGGGTATACATTTTATACACGATACTCTATATTAGAACTTGCGACTGAAGTAAAATAAAAGTAACAACAGAAGACAAAAAACAGAAAGTATTTACACAACAAAAGAAAATCTGTGGCAGATAATAATCAATTCACAAGCAGATTCTGACGCATAGGTCAAAATGAAATAGGTATTTGAAATGATGTGTAGGGTGACCATTTCATTCGTTAAAGACAAGAATGTTAGGAAACAGAAAAACATGCCTGATATTCATTTCCCCTGCTTATATCGAACATTTCAACACCATCGCCAATCACTCGCCAGGTCATCAAAAATGGCGGACCCAGTATTTTACCATCAACATTGTAATTAAAGCATGACGATTAACTCAACTGACTTCGAATACAGTAGCCAAGGGTTTGACCCTTTTTTTACCAAAGTACGTGCGGTCAATGCATATCACAAAGAGTAGTAATCTTTTAATGAAGACGGTAGTGTGCAGTAGTGTAGTGGAAGTAGAAGGGGCGTTCGTAGTATTCTCATCAACGTAATTCTTATTCTGAATCTGAATCTGTAATACAACTACGACGCAAAATTCAGGTGCAAATATCTCCTCCCTATCACAGGTGATGTGTTTTCCGGAGAGCAGAAGGTTGTAGCTACCGACTATAAACGGTTCAGTATTACCTGGGGCTGCACCAGACGATCGTTGGATGGGCAGAAATGTCGGGACCCCTGGCTTAGTGTCGAGACACGCAAGGTCCATCCGGACGCTTACACGTTCAAGGTTATAGACGCGGTCCTGCAGAAACTGTTCGGTTTCGGAATAGACCAGACACTACGCGTTCGTCATGGAAATCGTAAGTTGTGTTAAATATTACATGTGCATGTTGAGGGTTCAATGCAAGACTATAGCAAGTGCTTCACGTTTGTGAAGCACGTACTATAGTCTTGCATTGAACCCTCGATGTATGTATCTAGTGCTTCTCGCTGATTCTGTGTCATCGACGATATCGCGGTAGTTCAAATATTCTTTTATAAAACGCGTTTTTTAATGAATGTTTGCCTCTAGTAATCTTTGAATTGGTAGTGTTTTTCTCTGTCTTTTTACACATTCAGAGGACACTTTTGACTATTGAACCAAATGCACAAAGAAACCGTATGCTGTAAATATATAATATATAAATATACAGAAAATAAGGGAGACAATTCTTCATACGAGAGTAACATACGGAGTTACAATCTCCCATGCAGAGTTATCGTCCCCCGGATACTACCTCTGCAACGGGCTCACGCCATCTTTGCCACGAATCGTGGCAAACTCTGTAATATTGATATCCGAACTGTTCTATGCATACAATTAAGTAAAGAAATATATGAATAAGACAAAAATACTTTTACTTTATCCATACAGTAGAAATTAAATATGTATTTTACCGATTTTTGCTAGAACTATTTTAAAGCCTTCTTACGCTATTGAAAATCAATCCGCGGAATATTTACGTCTTTGGTCTCCCGCTCGATCTATAATAAGTCTTGGCTATTGGACAGCTTGGATACCAGTGATGTAAACAAACACGAGGTAGAAATTGGAAACGATGTCTTCACTTTACAACTGTGATTTTTAGAGATTTTGCTACTTGCAAGGATTAGCTTCAAAATACGTGATATCATTGTCTTTGGAAAAGGCAAAAACTTCTTAAATGGCACATTCCAATCATCTATATGGACGTAGATCTCTTCAAATCGATGTTCTGAAAACTTCCACGAATGTAAGATATCGATGAGTTGGTGCTTTTAAAAAAGTACTTCCAAATAACCCCCAAATAAGCTTCACATGCTATGAAATGAGAGCTGAATGAGTTAAAAAGAGTTGCAGAGAAGACACTAGTCTCAATAATGATCCGTGAACGAAGCTTTTTTCGTCATTTGGACATTTATCGTGCTTCGAAGGCGTCAGTCAAAATAGCAATAGCCTTCGAGACCAGTTATCTGGACTAAGAAGACACAAGTTGAAGGCTGTCAGTGTTTGAAACAAAATGGATATTTGGATGATGTGTTCATGGTTTTTGGGGTCACAGGAAAGGCATGAGCATAGAGACAAAGATGAGAGGAAAGAACTATGTTGAATAAACTGCAAGTACCTTTTTCTAACTATGTTTGTTGTTTGTTTTCAATTAATGTACAGGACTCAGTCTTAAGCGTTATAGTACATGTTCCCTGGATGACTACCAGTACTAGGCTAGGAAATGTGTCTTGCCCAAGGACACTCCACGGTGAAATAATTGGCCACCTTCGGGGATCGAATCCGGGGTGACCGGACTCTAGTCCCCGATGCTAACCACTACACCACCGCGGATCCTTGTATGCTTGTGTTTTATTATAGATGTTTTGTTATATATAATAATGCATGGTTAACCAATAACTTTATGATGTATGTATGCTCATACTTTGTGCAAAAGAATAGACAAACCATTAATGATTCTGAAGAAATAAGAAAACTGTACACCCGTGGTTCTCCCCTCTATAAAACTGCAACAGCTGTTTATCTTCGTGGGGGTAGGGCTTGGGGTGGCGAGGATGAGGGGACGTGAGGATGCGGTTATTTTAAAACGGGTTGATGGATCACGGCAAATTTAAGCTTGATTTAGTGCACTTTTGGACATTTTAGTATAGTGGTAAAACCTCCAACAATAGTGAGAAAAGCATTGGAATAAAGCTAAAAAATGACTGACAGATTGTCAAGTTATATCAAATCCCTTTATCAAACTTATTTCTACCCTTTTCAACATAACAAATGTTATCTTTAGTTGCTTACTATTTGGATAATTTTTACTCTTCATATCTGAGA
The DNA here is from genome assembly GCA_947846245.1 of Cerastoderma edule. NCBI lineage: Eukaryota > Metazoa > Mollusca > Bivalvia > Cardiida > Cardiidae > Cerastoderma > Cerastoderma edule. The sequence goes on along the minus strand of OX401405.1, from coordinate 9,086,159 downwards.
GAATTGGTCGATGCTTCTGTTAAATTTAATTTGAACATAACGCAGCATTTAGTCTATCAATTCAGATGTCCTTTTATTTTCTCACAATGCTCTTTCTGAACCAATGAATGCACATACTTTACCATGTCAACAATCTTAATAAGGGACAAGAGACTGGTTAAACATTCCATATTTGATTCATTAAATGCAGAAAAAGAATTTCATTGATTACCATGATAAAAATTTGTAATAAGAAGAGGGACTCAATTACAAAGAGGGCCTTTAGCATAAATCTTTTGGACAAAAGAGTAAGTTGTTAATGATAACCAGATTTTTCTTTAATCGAAATGCTTTCAAAAGCATGAAAATGGGTCACATTTTTGAAGCATTGTTATAACTTGATAAATCATGAATTGTATGTAATTCCAGATTATTTGGATGAACTGTATAATGAGCAAGTTTAATTAGTTATTATTAACCTCTCTTATGAAGAAAATAATGGAAAGAATTGATAATTGATAGAGTTAAAGGTGGCCAGTAATATGATTCTTTTAGTGTATAGGATGGTCTAAGGCACATATTCTGTGATATTTGTTAAATGAAAAGTAACAATTAAAGATTAACAATTAAATTTTCATTTTAGATTTTCACTTTACTTTTTCATATGATTTGAATTTTACATACAGATATCAGCTATAGTTGAATGAACAATACTCATGCTTTGCATAAAAATTCATCATAGTTTTTATAACTGCTAAGCAATGTCAAAACAATAATGACAACAGTTTATTTCTAAAGTTTCTTTCATATATACTTATACCAAATTCACAATAAATGATGGATGCAGGGAGCATCCTCAGATATGGTTATAATTGCTACTTAGTTTTCAAATAGTTGCTTGTTAATCAGGAACTTAAATGACAGATTGTAAGAGTTTCTTATATAATTCAAATGTTCTCTATGAATAATCTTTTAAGACAAAAATATACATGTATTATTATCATTACAGCATACAACAATCAAAATCTTTAAAAGACAAGTTCTCATCATGAGAATATTACTGTTTAATGATATAATGATGAAATATTGAATTAACAAATCAGCTGCATTGTTGTTAGTTACAAACCTTGACTAGTTGGTACATAATGGTTTGCATTCATTATATTTCAAGAAAGATGATGTCAGAACAGTGTTCATAAAAGTTGACAGCCTTTCAACCATAAATATTATTTGCTGTATGAAATGGAAAAGTAACTTAAGCAAAATTACTCAACCAAATACAGTTTCACCTGAGGATCACCAAATAAACAGAAACAGTGTCCACCATGTGCATTATCAAAGCATGATTGAAGAATATGGTGTAGGTGAAGAGATAAGATAGGAAGTTTCTTATCAGTAAAACTAGGTAATGAAAAGCTGAGATTGATCTGAATAAAATAATGCTTGGATCTGTTTGATGAGTTAGATCTGGTTAATGATTCATTTGTTCGTTCTAATGTCTCAAATGAGTACCCACAACATAGGATTTAAAGAATCAATAATTGCTGAATATGCCTTTTATCTGGACATCGGCTTCACCCATTCCTCCATGTAAAATTTGTGACTTGATTAATTTGAAAGCAAAAGCAGATGTTAGAAAATGGTTTAAAGCAACTAACTCAGAGAGTTGTGTATTGGGTGAAATAAACATTAGTAATTAGATATGAAAAGGACTATCTCACAGATTGGGATCTTTCAACTTTTAAGAAAAAATTGTCTTTTACAATTGAAATGACAACATATTTTCTAAAGTAATATAAGATTAGATTATTGACAGCTTTCTAACCCAATCATAATTATTTAGAAAAGATAAAAATCAAAAAATCATTAATTTTGCAGATATTACAAACCATTTAAACTGGTGTTTCTCTAAACAACAATCTAAACTTAAAAGACATTTAACCATTTTGTTGCAGACTACTCTGGAAGCATTGTGGGAAAAGTGGAAATTGTTCTTATCGAGCAATTTCTACTTTTCAAGCAATGTTTTCTGCCTAATCAGAAGATTATTTTCAATATCATCACATTTTGAAATGTCACCTGCAAACTCTTTCAATTTGGGACAGTCGAAAATTTAGCGTTTGGTAAAGGGTTAATCCTTTCCAAAACAATAATGACATTTGACCACTTTGTTGCAGACGACTTTAGAAAACCTTGTGGGAAAAGGAGAAATTGCTCGTAACAAGCAATTTTTCCTTTTCCCACAAGGTTTTCTGCTCTTTCTGAAGAATATTTTTCAATTTCATTACATTTTGAAATGTCGTCTGCAAACTCTTTCAATTTGAAACAGGCAAACATTTGATGTTTGGGAAAGGGTTAAATGGTTTGCAGTATCAACAATATACACTGTAAATGTTCTTTATAAACCTTTCTAAACAGTTAAGAATGGTATTGGAAAGCTGTCAATAATCTAGTCTTCTGTCACTTTAGAAATTTGTATTTTCATTCTATTGAAAGAAAACTTCTTATTTTAAATTGTTAAAATCACAACATGTGAGATAGTCCTTTCAAATAAGTCTATTGAGGCCTAACAGTATGATCAATGTCCACTTAATCAAGGTCTGAATTGACTGAAGGAAGACTTAAACTCGAAATGAAGAGGAATGGTGCTATTTGTTGTTGAGAAGGTCACCAATATTCTCGATTCATTGAATTTTCTTGAGAACGTTTCATTCCGACTGACGACTCATTTGTTAAACTACGTGGAGGTTTGATTTGTCTTGGAGAATGTATTTTCTAGCTGTAATTCACTTTATTTTGATCGAGGGGGCGGGTTTCGAGTCTTATTGAGCGTCGCCTCAATTCTACTCAATAAGCTGTTGTTCAAAACGCTTCAAATGTAAACTGCTTTGTGTGTAAATAAATGTCTTTATTCTATTTTAACTGTCCTGTCTTATCTATCTTTATATTGTGATACGACTTAAGAGACTTCTTAATTGATCTGAGCGTTAGTCTGGAGCTCGCTTTTTGCAAGCCGCTAGATGCAGTATTCTACTACACGTCAGTTTTGGTCACGTGACCATGCCGGAAAAGTGGGACTATTTTCTGAGCCCGTCACAGAGATAAATGTGGGAGCGTAGCGGGAACCAATTTACTCTGGTAGAGATTGACGGAGTTACCGCGTACATGAGTGGTTTCCCTTGAAAGCTCCTTCTCCGGCCAAAAGCGATAGCGATGTAAAAAAAAGTTAATATCTACATGTTTTTTATGCAAATGAATAGAGACCTTTCTTTATTCTTTAATTAGGGATATGATTTAAATATCTATCCATTATTGTTATAATATAACGGTAAATATTATGTAACGGCGAGCACTTTCATACAGTTGTAATACTGAGGTAAAAACCAATGTAAAGTGAAACTGCGTATCATGGAATCTGATGCATATACAGTATAACAACGCAGTCAGATCAATGGATGTCCGTCAATGTGAACTTCATCTGTCTCTTCTGGTGCACATTTTCCATCGATACAGTACGACTTACGTTTGATAAAACTGCAATACTGAATATCGAAATCAAGAAAACTGCACGTTCTTTTGACGAGAGCAACTGCTAAACAAAGAGCGTCTGCTTTACAAACCTTTATCAACGAACTTTTTAAACAATAGACAATAAATATTGTTTTTGTCTTTTATTTTCAGCATGTCAATGAGACAGGTTTGCGTGCATAGCTCAGTCAGGCTTACCACTGATCTGTCTATTTTGCAGCAGACGATATCAAAACAAATTGTCATGATTGCATACAATACCGATGTACATCATCATGGCTGAAAGATGGCGAAATGATTATTGCATTATGATAACCTGCTCATTTTAAGAAAATTCCCATATTTGTCACAATGAATTTAAATGACGTTTGATGATATTTATTCAGGCGTGAAGAAGATCACGCCTTCAGATATGATGAAAGTCATAGTGGCTGTGGTATAAGGACGTATTTATTTATGTTGTTTACAAAATAGACAAATTTAAACGTTTTACAATATCTGTAATGCAAATGATCTTTACCTTTTCTGTACGGTAATAAAAAGGGTTGGAAAGCTGTCAAAAATCTAGTCTCACGTCACTTCAGAAACCTATGTTGTCATTTTATCGGTAGAAGACAATTTATTCTAAAAAGTTAGTCTAAACCAATCTCAACACATCGGCTTTATCCAATGAAAACACCTCTGAAATAATAGGGATGACGCCATATTGGTTCCCGCGTAATGACGTCAACAAAAAATGATTTTAAATGTGAAATCTAAAAAGTCGTTTAATTTGATTAAAGAAACAACTATATGTGTCGCAACTCATAATTTCGCCATTTCGTATGAGTTACCGATAAGAAAAAATGATTTAAAAGGATGTCCAACACTTCCATACACATTGAACTACTTAACGTGCACGCTTTGCAAAGGTGTCCGAAAAATTGTAACCCTACACTCATATCCGAGGTGTATTTCTCAGCTCACGGAAATGCCCGAGTAGTTCCGATTGAGGTTAAATCTGTGATAGAGTCCTTTTGAAAGGAAACATAAGTCTTCATTGCCCTATTTCGACTGATTTTAGAAGGTCCCAAATGGCCTGGAGCTGCAATTTCAGTTATCCATTTTGATACATTCTTCCACTTAACCTGACTGATACAGACGAGTGATAAATAGTATTATTTAATGGCTCGTTCTTTTATTCACGCTCAAAAGTAAACATTTAGTCTTTATTGTTTTTTCTCGACTGCACGATTGTACCAGGGGCCCGTTTTACTAAACAACTTACGGAAAATGTTTGCGTAAGTCAAAATTGATTAACATGGATAATATTGTTGCAACCCCAGTTTTGGTCTTACGTATTTACTGACCCAATTATGTGTGTTGTTTACTTTCATTTGACGACTCGCTGTTTCATTCATTTTGACAATTATTTAACATAGATAGGATTTCATATGGTCATTAGACATGTGAGCAACAGTTACGGACTGACCTTGCACCTTCCATCAAGCGCTGTCACCTCCGGATTAATTAGTTTTCATGATTTTTGTTCTGATTTCCCCCAAAGCATCTCTGTGCAGCCATGCTAGTGTCGTGACCTTTTGTGACCCGACGCAGCGATGCATTGTGGGTTGACCTCTTTGAATTCTACTTTCGGTATGTCAACAGACCTTTTCGAACTGTCAATCGTATTGGGCTAAATAATACTTGTTTTCTTAGTCTTTCAGTGATACAAATTTTACGCTTCCAAAGATTATTATGCACTTTGTCTAAGCATTTGTTATTTATTTTTGTATCGGTGTTTGTCTAGATGCAATTTTACTTTCTTTCTGACTGTATGCGCATCCCATTCATTGCGCGCATTTGACGTCGTCGGGAAGGTGCTGGTTTTCCCAACGTTGCGGGAACCCCGCAACGTTCGGGAAATACTACCATTTTCACGACGTTTTGGTGATTGTGGTAATTCACGACGTTGTGGGAAGATGCTCGCTATATAAGCGACGTTTTCCCACATTTCGAGGCTTCACCTCCAGTACTCGGTACGCTAAACTTAGACTTTTATTTCATACTTATTTTGGGTTTTAACTTCTAACAAGTTATAGGATTAAACAATAATTACATTGCGCATTAAGATAATTTAAGGAAGATAGTTTTGGAATAGAATTTATTATAGTTATACATCTAAATTAAAGGTTTGACTTTGAAGTTTATTTTCGTTTGAGTTTGTTTAAAATCCCTTATCCCATTTACCCTTGAGTACTGGATAGCCAGGTGGAGCCAAAACATCAGAGGTTTGCTGAGCCCCTCTCCTTCCCCATTTACCAAATTGAGAGCGAGACATCCTGACCGAGCTAGCTCGCAACATTTTATGGTGTCAGAAGTGGGATCCATAGCAGCCATTTTACAGTGGATCCAGTGATACGAACCTACCAAAGAGTCATGGGAAGAAAGAAGAACAGTGCTTACCCAGAGGGCCAGCAAGACAATGAAAACAATGATGCCTGGTGTGGTGGAGAACTTGATATCTGTAGCAGCAACGTCCTATCCAGTGCCCCGATCAGCTCTCCAACCGTTGTCTCAGCCAGTGTTACAACCAGCAGTCCAGCCAGCATTCTGACCGGTGCTAGAAGCAGAGTTCCAGCCAGCATTACGATCAGCTTTCCGACCAGTGCCCCAGCCAGCGGTCCAGCCAGCATTCTGACCGATGTTCCTAATAATGTTACAGCCAGTTATCCAATACTACAGAACATACCTGGCAGTACCCAAGCAGAATGATTGAACAAGTCAATGAGCAACACATGAACAACACGAGTACCCAAGCAGAATGATTGAACAAGTCAATGAGCAACACATGAACAACACATTAGTACAAATCCCTGGTTTTGATATACGAGACAGTCAGATTAACCAAGTCCCAGTCGATGACTACCATATGACGAACTTCAACAACTCTAACAGAGGATCAAACCCTCAACCCATGCATGACACAACAGGCTACCGTTCAAGATCTCAGAGAAGGGGGGACCCATCAAGTCGCATACCTGAGAGAGCAGACGCTAGGTTAGAGAATATGTTGCACACATATCCTGAGCCCCAATACAACACATCACAGAATCCTTGCCATTCTCGTCATCCCAATTACCAGCAGTATAGGCCACAGAGGGACATGGCGAGACATGACGTGAAGATACCACCTTTTTCGGGCAAAGAAGACTGGCTTATTTGGATAAACAGATTCGAGATCATTGCTGAGAGATTACAATGGGACGAGGATGAAATGATCAATAATCTGTTGCCGAAGCTTCAAGGAAGTGCTGGTGAATTCGTTTTCACTCAATTACCCAGGTGGGTTTTATACAACTATCATGAACTAGTCAGGGAACTCAACAGCCAATTTCGGGTTATAGAGACTCAAAAGTCATTCGCTGCCAAGTTTAGCAGGAGAGAACAGAAGAATGGAGAGAGTGCCGAAGAATATGCTGCAGAACTGAAACGCCTGTACACCAAAGCTTACAGGTTTAGAGATAGCTCAGTGCGCCAAGAAGATCTGGTGAGACGTTTCCTAGACGGGCTACTTGATGAAGAGGCCAGATTCGAGGTCGAGTTCCACAAAGAGCCGAGGGACATAGACGAGGCTGTATTCCAGGTGGTGAGATTCATGCAGACTCGGCAAATTAGGAGCAGAGATCAACCATATGGCGATAAAAAGATGCGCAAATTCGCAAGACAGCTAAAAGAGGATCTACCATTCGAAATTCATGATTCCGTTCCTGATGATGAGGATTCAGATGTGAGGGCCTGTCGAGACACAGAATCAGCTAGACCAATGAAAAGAGACACCAAGTTGGAAGAAATTGAGAAAGAGATGAGTACTTTGAAAACTGCTGTTAACGAGCTATTGGGCAAGTTTTCCAAGATTACAGATGGGAGTAGAGGGCAGTATACCTCAAGATCGGAGGGTGTAACCTGCTATAACTGTGGAGGAAAGGGCCATATGGCAAGGCACTGCAAGAAGGAGAGATCGAACAATAGAAATGGCGAGAACAGCAATAGGAGAGCTGATAGAAGTAATACAACGGAAGGACGAAACCGAGAAGAGCAGTCTTTAAACTAGAAAGGGCCGAACCGAGTGGTCGAGGGGACGCCCAACAAGATTCTTTAGATCACAATGAAAACGAACGAGGAACAGTGGTAGTAAGGCGAAGGCTACCTGGGAGTAACAGCCTGTATGTTAAGGGTTCAATAGACGAAGTGCCAGTGTTATTTACAGCTGATACTGGTGCGACAAAGACGATAATTTCCAAGGGACTCTATGATAGACTTGGACCTGAAAAGAGACCAACGCTCACAAGATCAGCTAACCTGGTTAGTGCGAATGGAACACCTATACAAGAATATGGGAAGGCGGTTTTCAACATCTCCCTGGGAAAAGTAAAGTTACAGAAAGTGCTCATAGTGGCAGATATAGAGGACGAGGGTCTACTAGGCATGGACATTCTACAGTGCGATGAAAGGGGACCCGCTGACATTCTGATGAGTAAAGGGGTAATAAAGCTGGGAGGGGAGGATGTACCTTGTATTAGCACTGGGACAAGGGTTCAAAATCGTAAAGTGAGCGTGGCAGACGATTACCTTATACCAGCAGACAGCGAAGCGGTCATAGAGGTCTTCATTGAACGAGATGAGGGTGACGAGCTAGCGGCTGTGAATGAATTTATCATCGAGCCAACAGAGAACTTCAAGAGTGCGTACCCACTACAGATGGCAGCTACCCTAGTTGACAACCGCTCCTGCGTAACGTGCAAAGTGAGGCTCCTCAACCCTTTCTCTACCGCTGTGTCCTTGAACCAGAACGCAGTTGTCGGCTTAGCAGAACCGGTGACGGAACCTGTTATACCTTTGGTCAACATGGAAGATGACATATCAGAAGGAGACAATACCAGCATAAGAAGAATAAAGATATTTAGCAAGCTCAAGAGTGGATGTGAAAAGGCCAGACAACAAAAAGTCAAGTCAGAGAAGAGAGATCTTCCCGAACACCTAGCAGGGTTATTTTCACGCATTTCAAAATGTCTGAAAGAATCCGAAAGAGATCAAGTTGCCGACTTGTTGATTAAATTCGGGGATGTTTTCTCCAAAGATGAATGGGACCTAGGGTGTACTCACTTGACGAAACACTCCATAGAAACGGGAGATGCGGCGCCAATCAAACAAACTCCGAGGCGTGTACCCATGGCTTTTGCGGAGGAAGAGAAGAAAGCGGTGCAGAAACTTTTAGATCAAGGAGTTGCAAGGAAAAGTACGTCACCCTGGGCCTCACCAATCGTGCTAGTGAGGAAGAAAAATGGTAGCGTGCGACCATGTGTTGACTACCGTAAGGTCAACTCCCTTGTTACACCGGATGGTTTTCCACTACCCCGAATTCAAGACTGCTTGGACGCTGTGTCGGGATCAACTCTGTTCAGCACATTCGACCTAACGAGCGGATACTTCCAAATACCTGTAAGAGAAGAAGATATACCCAAAACAGCCTTTACATGTAAATTTGGCCAATTCGAGATGACCAGAATGCCATTTGGGTTAAATAATTCTGCAAGCACATTCCAACGAACTATGGAACTGGCGTTACAAGGTTTACAGTGGGAGACCTGCATTATCTACATAGATGACATTATTGTCTTTGCCAGAACAATAGAAGAGCATCTGCAGAGAATTGAGCAGGTATTCATGCGACTAAGAGAGGCAGGTCTGAAGCTCAAACCGGAGAAGTGTGACATGCTGCAGAAGGAGGTAACCTTTCTAGGTCACGCCGTCTCAGATAGTGGAGTGCTTCCCAGCCCAACGAACATCGAGAAAATCATGCAGTGGCCAGCACCGACAACACCCAAGCAAGTGAAACAGTTCGTAGCCATGTGTTCATACTTTAGACGATTTATTAAAGGCTTTGCTCACATTGCGAAACCTATGATAACCTTGACTAAAAAGGGTCAGCGCTTTGACTGGGATTCCAGCTGTCAAAAGTCTTTTGATGGTTTGAAATCGGCGTTAGTAAGCCCAGAAGTTATTGGATACCCTCTCAACGATGGAGGTGAATTTATATTAGACACGGACGCTTCGGATTTCGCAATTGGCAGCGTGCTATTACAAATACAAGATGGGCGGGAACGAGTGATCGCCTACGCCAGTAGAGCCATGAATAAACCCGAGAAGAACTACTGCATCACAGAAAAAGAACTGCTAGCTGTAAGGTATTTTATTGAGTATTTTAGGCAATACTTGCTAGGTAGAAGATTCCTGGTGCGAACCGATCATCAACCGTTAGTTTGGCTCTTCAGTCTGAAAGAACCTAGAGGTAAGATTGCAAGATGGATCGAAATTCTAGCTCAATATGACTTTTCAGTGCAGTACAGACCAGGCAAACTACATAGTCATTGCGACGCCCTGTCACGATGCGAGAACCCACGAGACTGTAGCTGCCCAGAAGCCGACATGGACGAACCTTTGAAGTGTGGGCCATGTAAAAAGTGTATTAAGAGAGCCTGCGATATGTTGCTTGACAGTAAATTTCACAGACTTCTATTTTCCCATATTGGAGCGAATACTAATGATACAGCAGCCCCCACGACAGAAGTAGTAGAGGCGAAGTCACTGACGCTCGATGAACAAATACCAAGTACCTCCACGGCCGTTAATGACAAAGATCACTGGAAGTGGACGAGTGGACTGTCCAGAGCAGAACTAAGCAAAGGCCAGCACGAAGACCCTGACATATCACTGATCATCCAAGCTAAAGAAAGAGGCGTCCGTCCACCATGGCAAGAGATGCTGAACAAGAGCCCTGCTACGCGCCATTACTGGCTGATATGGGACATGCTTGAACTGCGCCAGGAAATCCTATTTCGGTCTTTCACTCCTTCCAAAACCAAGGAGACGCTGTTGCAGTATGTAGTTCCCAGACCTATGAGACAAGACGTTCTTAACCAGACACATAATTCACTGCTTTCGGCCCATCTAGGAGTGAAGAGGACGAAATGGAAGACACTTCAGCAGTTTTACTGGTATGCGCTCAAAGAGGATGTGGTAGCTTACGTGAAAGGGTGCGAGACATGTGCAAAGCATAAGAGACCTAACAAAACTCCGACAGCACCTATGGGAAAGATACCGGTAGGCGGACCTTGGGATGTGGTAGCGATAGATTACATAGGCCCTCTTCCGCTCACTCCGAGAGGAAACAGATATATCTTGGTGATGACAGACCTATTCACGAAATATGTAGAAGTCTTGCCAGTCCCCGACCAGACCGCTGAGGCTTGCGCCAGGTTGTTTCTCAACAACTTCGTAGCACGATGGGGATGTCCCTTGTCCATCCATAGCGACCAGGGCCGTACTTTTGAGAGCGAGGTGTTCAAGAATTTGACTAAGATGCTTGAAATCAAGAAAACCCGAACTTCAGCTAGAAATCCACGTTGCAATGGCCAGTGTGAACGTTTCAACAGAACTTTGATTGCCATGGTAAAAGCCTATCTGAAAGGAGAACAAACGGATTGGGATTTATACCTTGGATGCCTGGCTGGAGCCTATCGCGCAACACCGAGCGAAGCAACTACGCTTACACCCAACATGCTGACTCTAGGAAGGGAGATCCGTATGCCGGCCGAGCTGATCTTTGGGAATCACAAGGAACCACGGGATTCAATACCCACGACATATGGAGAGTATGTCTCAAAGCTGCGAGAGAATATGCAAAGAGCCCATGATGTAGCGCGCAAGCACCTGAGGTCTAAAGTTCAGCACCAGAAGGACCTACATGATGCCAAAATAGTGTTTAGGAGGTATAAAGTTGGAGACCCTGTTTGGTACCTGCATGAGACTAAAAAGGTGGGAGTTGCGCACAAGCTGGAAAGACTCTATGATGGACCATTTGTTATAGTGAAAAAGTTGTCAGACATCAACTATGAAATACTCATGGGAAGAACAGGACCAAGCAAAGTAGTGCACCATAACAAGCTGAAACCGTTTGAGGGACATGTTCAACCTAAGTGGATCCAGAAGGCAAGAAAACGCCTCAAGACACAGCACGAAAGCACAGAAGCTAATAGCAGATGTTCACTGCAGACGAATCTTGTAGATCCTACATTGTAAAACCATTATAGATGAAAGATTTAAAGATGTTTTATTTTTTTGACATGTCTAACAAAGTTTCAAATCTCATCTTCTAGGGCATAGCAAGAAGGCTCAATCAATGGTGTTTGCCAGTTCCAGATCCAGTAATATAAGAATTTTCCTTTGTAGAGAAGTCCCTCGGTTGAACCTGTCGATAGCTGGGGACCATCATCATTTGATTCTCAAGTAACAGTCCAAATTGAGGCGGGAACGTTTTGCAAAATGATTAATTGACACATCATGCGGTTGAGTCGAGCCATTAGGGTGATGCACTTTAAAGGAAGAATGATGTTTTGAATATGTACCGCACTGTCCTCCTGAACCGCTGCGACTGTACATGTGAAATTATAAGATTTATAGAAAGGTCCATAAATCAGTAAAGCTTAAATAAGAGAAAGAAATAGGTGCTTGCAAGAGTCAGCATAGGAAAATTAAAAGAAAAATGATGTATGCCTTGACTTCAAAGTCACTTCCTCTATCTTCAGATATCCAAAAGTCTCTGAGTTACAAACAAGCTGAAAATGGAAAACAAAGACGTAACTACAACCCCAAGCAGGAAGACAGAAGAGGTAGAGAAATTGGCGAAGAAGAAGGGGCGTGTCTACCTTTGCCTCAGGTGCCTACACTCAGGTGAAAGGGAGAAGGCAGATGTAAAGTACCGAATAGAAGCCCACATCGTAAGGGACCACCTACGAACGGACCAGGTTCCTTACTACTGCGCCGTCTGTGCTTTCAAGTCCACAAAGTTCCTAGACCTCAACGAACACATGAAAAGCAAACGCCATGCTCAGGCAGCTGAGCGCGCAAGGGTGGATCCTGACGATACGACCTGTCTGAAAACCAACGAAGATGTGTATACGATTGGGTCCAGGGACTGCCTGATGTTAAGCAAGGAATAGTCTATACAGCATTGGCAGGACCTCCTTTCCAAGCGCCAGCCAAACGCGGAAAGGAACACTGAATCCGACTGCCTGGCCAGGGCGATGCAGGAGATCCTGCCCGTTACAGAGGATGAGACAGAGCCAGACAGAAACTTAACTGCAGAAGTCATCAACCCTGCTCCAGCCCTGCAGCCAGAGTTGATAGACGAAGTGTCAGGCCTGTCAGACCATCAATTGCGTCTTGCAATGAGTCCACTACTGGAGCAAATAACAACTTTTATCAGCCCTGCAGCTCTAACAAGACTTGTAAACGAAAAAGAAGCCACCCCAGTGTCCGTCCAAGCAAGCTCAGCAGAAACCCTGAACCAGTTAAACTATGTGAAGGAAAGCGTGAGGGTAGAAGACTTAATGCCTCAATTGTTACCAGCAGAGGAGACAGCCATTACACCTAAGCGCCCAGCGGAGGTATCGAATAATATAATACCAAACAAGAAGATGAGAAGCAGGTCCCCTTCGCCAGTATCTTCGGAAAGCTCTTTCGAGGAAGACAAAGAGGAGAAGGAGGAGTTAAAGGAGATCATGAAGTCTATGCTAGGGGAAGTTAGGAGAAACACCTGCGCTTTGGAATCTCTCCAGCGCTCCATCCACCTTTTAACAGCAGCTGTGACGGCGCAAACTAGTGACAATAAAAGCAGGAGAATAGAAAAGGGTCGAGAAACAGAGGGTCCCCGCCCCGAGAGAAGGGACGAAAGAAGAAGGACAAGCCCAGCTAGAAAACCGCTGGGAGACAGAGAGAACAGGAGAAGAGAAGAGCCAAGAGCCCGGGACTACAAGCATCGACACTAGGTCCACAACTTAACTCTCTTCCCATCTTTAATATTTCCCGTTTAAGGACAACCTGTCATCTAATACCTCTTCCGTTTATTTCGCGTCAGATGATGTCTAAAACAAGAGCCGGGTATTTGTGGGTGTGTTTTTAAATAATAGCAGTGTGAAGTTGTGTCCTTTTTTTAGTTTGTGCACATTCTGTGATCACGAAAACTCCGAAATGAGACTGTCCATTGAGAAAACCTTACTCACTTATCACCAATCCATCTTTTGTGAGTAATCCTTTTCGCGTTTTAAAATGCCAGCAGAACATTAGTGAATTTAAACCCCGTCCACCAGAAAGGAACTTTTTCCATGCTGTATTGACAAAGTCTTCGTTAACCATGTATTGTTAAAACTGTTGTATATTTTGTATTGTTATTCAACTTATGCATGTTTATTTATTGTAAAGTACCACAAAAATAATGCAGTTTATCTATGAAAGCATTGAAGAAATTAGTTAATTAGGGAATTAGAAAAGGAAGAATGGGTTAGTCCAGTGACAGACCACTGCTCCCTCTTCTAAGCATTAGATGAAGCATTCGCTGTTAGATTAAAGCATTTTTTGCAATAACCTAAAGTTTATTCATTTATCGTTATTTTAAGTTATTAAAACTTGTTAAATGTCAACTGTGCTTTTTGCCTGACAAGCCTTGTATAAGGTGTTTATTTTTGAAGGTGTCTGCTTAAGCAACAAGTTCTACTTTCGTTATCCTATATTTTAGGGTAGGGAGAGAAGAATTTGTTTATTCATGAAACGATTGAGTAATATTGTCACAGTATAATGCCAGTCGGAGCTTATGCTAAGGTCAGACGGCCAGATACGCGCGATACGCATGTCTGCGGATGTGCATCCGTAAAAATCCGTAAAAATCCGCAGCAATCCGTATCATGCGTATCATCCGTAAGTGCATCCGTAAAAATCCGTGGGAGTGCGCAGGAATCGAGGTCTTCCGCGAAAAAGTTTTGAAAATCTCAAAATTATTTTAAATTTCCCGCGCAAGGTCTTTTGCGCAGAAGTTAGGTAGAATTTGCGTATTGTTCCGCATCATGCGTATTGATCCGTATCTTTGCGTAAAACGTCCGTATCTATCCGTAAAATTTAGGTAAAAGTGCGCAGGTATTCGATTTTTAAATGCCGTTCTTTGCAATACGCATGATACGTACATGTTACGCATGAATACGGACTAGATACGCAATATTTACGGAGGATATGGTACATTTACGGACATTTACGGATATTTACGGACTTCTGCGGAAGATAGGGAATGATAGGGATTTGTGGGGATTGCCGATTTCATGGAATCAGGTGTCAAGCGGTGTCAAGCGGTGTCAAGCGGTGTCAAGTGGTCTACACTGGGGTCTGCAACCCAGATATATAGGGCAGAGGCTGGTGAGGTGATCTTCATTCTGTTCCTGATTCTCGACGGCGACTGTTCTCTAGTACATCTGGTGCTGACTTGAAGATGGATCGTGGACAGCTGGAACTGCTGAACCTGGCGCTGGAACTGAAGACGGCCAACATGCGACTGGCTGTGCTGGTGGACCGCTACCTGAAGATGACGAGGAAGAGGAAGGCAAGAACAGTGTGGGTGCGCCACTGGATCACCCTGAGGCCACATCAAGGTGCCTACGCCAACCTCATGACGATCCTGAGGGCGGAAGACGTGGAGTCCTTCAAGACATGGTGCACAGACTCACTCCCCGTCTGCAGAAGTACCACACCTGGTACAGAGAACCTCTGTCAGTTGGTCTCAAGTTAGCGATCACTCTCCGCTACATGGCTATAGGAGACAACTACCGTTCTCTCATGTATCTCTTCTACGTGCCCCACAACACCATCTCCGTGTTGGTGAAGGAGACGTGCCAGGCCATATGTGATGAGTACTCTGAGCTGGTGAAAAACCCTACCACAGCAGAAGGATGGAAGGAGATTGCTGATGTCTACTCCCGCAGATGGAACTTCCACCATGCCCTTGGTGCCCTCGATGGGAAGCACATCCGCATCAAGACTCCACCCGATGCTGGCAGCACCTACTACAACTACAAGGGGTACAACTCCATCGTGCTTCTTGCCCTTGTCGATGGTGACTACAAGTTCCGATGGGTGCAGCTGGGAGCCCCTGGGTCCTGCTCCGACTCTCAGCTCTGGCTGGAGAGCTCTCTGCGCCAAGCCTTCATTGACAACACCGTCGACCTCCCACAACCAGAGCCACTGCCAAACGACGACCGGGACATGCCGTATTTCATCGTGGCAGACAACGCCTTTGCGCTGAGACTGGACATGGTCAAGCCATTTTCTGCGAAGCCACTGACTGATGAAGAGCGCATCTTCAACTACAGGGTGTCCCGTGCCAGACGCTGTGTGGAGAATGCTTTTGGAATTCTAGCGAACCGCTTCAGATGCCTCTTGGGTGCCATGATGCAGAACACCGAGACCGTGAAGACCATCGTCATGGCTTGCATCTGCGTCCATAACTTGCTGCGGATACTGGCTCCAGGTGACCAGAACGCTCTTCTCGACAGAGAGGATGACGACAACAACATCATCCCTGGAAGCTGGAGAGACGATGCACCCATGGACGACATGGAGGAGCGGCTTGCTGGCAACCACACCACCAGAGCAGCCAAGATGCAGAGGCTCTACCTCAAACACTACTACAACAGCCCAGCCGGGTCTGTTCCTTGGCAAGAGAGAATGGCCTTGAACTGAATAATGTATGTTTGTTTTTGTTTGTTTGTTTTAAATGCTTTAAACTTGTATGCTATAATAAAAGTACTATATTTTTGCCTTTAACTCAATATTGTTTCTTTGTGGGGGTGGGGGGGATTTAAATATTTAAAAAAACAAATTTATTTCAGAAATGCACTCGCCACTTTACAATACTTTGCAAAATATGCAAAGTATTATAGTGGCCAGTGCAATTCCGAAATAACTGGGGTTTTTTTTGTTTTTTTTGGGGGGGAGGGCGACTTTTATAATACTTGGCATAGTTAAAAAAACAAAGATATTTCAGAATTGTACTGGCCACTTTATAATACTTTTCAAAATAAAGTTACCAGTGCAATTCTGAAATAACTTTATTTCACATGTTCATGAACAGAAACTCTTTGACTACAAAATGACATTCAAAACAACAAATCTTTAATACTGTAATGAAACATATATAGATCAATATCACATTAATTCACCAGTGCACTGATACCTTCAGTTTACATTTAAATGAGCACAGTTAAACATTTTAATGAGCACAATATGCGGGACAGAGTTCCTAGCACAAGATTCCCGGAAAGAGTTCCTAGCACAAGATTCATGGAAAGAGTTCCTGGAAAGAGTTCATAGCACAAGTTTACTGGAAGTTTACTTATATGGAGGAATGGCTTCATCCAGATACTCCTAGAAAGAGTCCTGCTTGTCTCCTGTTGGTCCTGCCTGTCCTGTCTCTCCGGCCTCACCGAGGGCAGGGCATGAAGTGGGCCGCCCGGTCTCGCTGGCAGTGCTCACTGGCAACAGGTCCCGCTGGGTAACTGTAGGGCTGGCTACTGGCCGTATCACAGAACGCATCCTGGGAGGAGGGTGCATCTCCTGGTATGTGGGCCGTGGAGGCTGGTAGAAGGCCGCCATCTCCTGCGCAGTGAAGGTCGTCTGGTCGATCGCAAAGAGGTTGTCGTGCTGTGGCATCTGGTAGGTCCTCTGCCACTCGGGGAGGTAGGGTCCGGACGACTGCTTAGACTGCTGAGACGTGGACAATGAAGACAAGGAAGTCAGGGCTGGCTGCTGCTGGGTGTCCATAGCCTTCATCAGGCTAGAGTAGGTGGCAGTGGGAGTAGATGGCACTCGGTACTGCAATCTTCTGGCTTCCTGAAATAACAGCAACAAACACAACAATTAAACAACTTGTAAAAAAACTAGTTTCAGAAAAATCTGATCAAAATTAAAGACTTTATCGCGTAAACAAGAAAAAAGTTAACGGACGGACAGACGGACAGACAGACAGACAGACAGACGGACAGACAGACGGACGGACGACGGAAACCACGCCATGACAATAGCTCTGCTGGCTGAAAGCCAGTAGAGCTAATAAGAAAACTTGTAAAATAAATAGCATATTTTTTTGAAAATTCTGGTATGAAAACTTGTACAAAAATGACCTATTCTTTTGAAAATTCTGGTTACAATTACAATAGTAACTGGTCACAAGTACATAACTAGACCAACAAATAATGCACGATTTACTGGTGCACCAACAATGAGAGACACTATAATCTGCAAAGGATAAAGAAGTCTACAAAGAAATCCTAATTACCTGCATAGAGAGGGTCTGAAACTCCTCAACTAGGTCATTGGTGCGGTGCCGGAACCGGGGCCACAAGGTGTCCGATATGGATGGCAGGGCAGAACGGAACCAATCCGCGAAAACATCTCTCTCTGTCTTGGGCCTCTGGGTACCAACGGCAGCTTCGACCCTTCCCGCAAGAACCTGGCTGCCCTGCAAAATAACAACATACAGAAAATGTTTAAAATAATGGCAACAATGTATGTTCCGATCATGAAATTAAACCATGAAATTACAGCATGAAATTTACCATTACGTCTACTAAAATATTGCATATTAGGATGTACTTTCCTAATTAACAGATGAGAGATGAATAACTGAACGGTCATACATGAAAGCTAATTACCTCCAAACTCAAACGGATGGCCTCCAAGATGTCGGCCTGCTCCTTGCTGCTCACACCGGAGGCGCCCTTCCGAGGATAGTGCCTCTTCTTCACGGACTTCGGGGGTGGCACGGGGGTCTCCTGCTCCTCATCCACCTCATCCTCCTCGTCTGTGACGAGCACCTCGTCTTGCTGCTGCTGCTGTTCCTGTTCACGAGCGCGGGGGTTTACCTGAAAAAAAGACAAAATAAAACAAACCATATAATATTTAAAAGATGAAAATTTACACTAAAAACATTAACTTTAGAGCATTGCATGAAGAATAATTTACATCCAGTTGATTGCTCCGTGTTACAGCATTCAATGCGAGATTATAAACTACTAGTTGTGTTCAATAGCTGGATAGTAAAAAAAAACACAACAAATGACATCACTTACCGCAATAGTGTCACGAGCGGCCCGGGACGGGCGGTGGACTACTCCCGCGACCAGAAAACCAAAGTGTTCCTTCGCAAACTCTTGTAGAGGCCTCAGCTTCTTCGGTGCTGACCCGCTGCTGCCCTGCCGCATGGCACTCACTGCATTGTCCTTCAGTGTCTTCACCCTCGCATGGAGCTGCGACACCCTCACACCTAGCTCTGCCGCCTTGTCGACGAAGCCCCCTGGCTTGGCGTCCCTAAGCTTGTAGTCTTTGTGCTGCAAATAAACAGAATTCAAAAAAATACATAAAAAATCTGCACACACAAATTACAAACACATAAAAAGACAGATTTCTTTGGGCGGGGGGGGGGTATGCAAGGTTGTCTGGCTCTTGGGTCTGGCACTTATTACGTCAAACTCTTGGGTCCAGCTTAACATTGTGTTAGTACGTAGGGGGATGTGGGCATCTAAGTCTAAAAAATCTAAAATAAACAGAGACAGTCACATAAGTCCCCCCCCCCCCAAATAAAAATGAAGTTTTTGAATAAACACCCAAGTTTTTGAAAACTTGCCAAAAACGTACGAAAAACCTATGTCTTTTGGGGGGCAATAGTTTGCAAAACGAACTTCTTTATTTGGAGTGGGAAAATGGGAAGTTTTCAACCAAATTTGGGAACAGTTTTTGACCTGTCTCTGTTTAATGAAAATGTTTTTAACTCACCCTACTCTGCCAGAGCCATGGGTTGTCTCGCAACCAGTCAGCCAACTCAACTTCCTGTGTGCGGGTGAGGCCGGCGGGGGTGGCTCTGTGCTGTTTCTTCTTCTCCTCCTCCTGCTCCTCCTCCTGCTCAATGACCATCGGCTCCTGCTCCTCCTGTGGCACTGTCAATTTGGCCGAATCCGAGCTGTCCTGTGTCTCCTCAGGCTCTGTCATCTCAGGGACCTTCTTGGCTGCCCTCTTGCCTCCTCTGCCTCCTCTGCCTCTCCTGCAACCTGTCATTATTTATCCTAGGAGTCGTAGTATTATTTAGAAGTGTTCTCTCCAAAGATCGAATCGCAACTGAAGTGATGCTCCAAAAGCCGCGGTATATATGCGGACGAGGAGAAAGCCGACATCCGTGTGACACGCATGCGTATCTCATGCGTATCGTGCGCAGGACTTCCGTATCTTCCGCAGAACATCCGCATCTAGTCCGCATCTTGCGTATCGCTTGCGCAGAATTTAAGTGACACTAGCGTGGCACATCCGCCAAAGGGGTGTCTTCCGCAGAACATCCGCAGGATTTGCGTATTTCATGCGTATTGCATCCGTATCTCATGCGTATCTACCGTGCTTTTTGACTTTTTACGCAGATTTTCAACAATTTCTGCGGATGAAATTAATTTTTTTTACGGATGCATCCGCAGACATCCGTACATGTCCGTCTGACCTTAGCATTAGGCATTTAAGAGGGGGGTATTGTTGCAACCCCAGTTTTGGTCTTACGTATTTACTGACCCAATTATGTGTGTTGTTTACTTTCATTTGACGACTCGCTGTTTCATTCATTTTGACAATTATTTAACATAGATAGGATTTCATATGGTCATTAGACATGTGAGCAACAGTTACGGACTGACCTTGCACCTTCCATCAAGCGCTGTCACCTCCGGATTAATTAGTTTTCATGATTTTTGTTCTGATTTCCCCCAAAGCATCTCTGTGCAGCCATGCTAGTGTCGTGACCTTTTGTGACCCGACGCAGCGATGCATTGTGGGTTGACCTCTTTGAATTCTACTTTCGGTATGTCAACAGACCTTTTCGAACTGTCAATCGTATTGGGCTAAATAATACTTGTTTTCTTAGTCTTTCAGTGATACAAATTTTACGCTTCCAAAGATTATTATGCACTTTGTCTAAGCATTTGTTATTTATTTTTGTATCGGTGTTTGTCTAGATGCAATTTTACTTTCTTTCTGACTGTATGCGCATCCCATTCATTGCGCGCATTTGACGTCGTCGGGAAGGTGCTGGTTTTCCCAACGTTGCGGGAACCCCGCAACGTTCGGGAAATACTACCATTTTCACGACGTTTTGTGATTGTGGGAATTCACGACGTTGTGGGAAGATGCTCGCTATATAAGCGACGTTTTCCCACATTTCGAGGCTTCACCTCCAGTACTCGGTACGCTAAACTTAGACTTTTATTTCATACTTATTTTGGGTTTTAACTTCTAACAAGTTATAGGATTAAACAATAATTACATTGCGTATTAAGATAATTTAAGGAAGATAGTTTTGGAATAGAATTTATTATAGTTATACATCTAAATTAAAGGTTTGACTTTGAAGTTTATTTTCGTCTTTGATTTTTTTTTGAGTTTGTTTAAAATCCCTTATCCCATTTACCCTTGATTACTGGATAGCCAGGTGGAGCCAAAACATCAGAGGTTTGCTGAGCCCCTCTCCTTCCCCATTTACCAAATTGAGAGCGAGACATCCTGACCGAGCTAGCTCGCAACAATATCTTCAATGAAAGTACAATATTGCAATGTGACACGTCTTTGGAAGCGTCTCGGAGAGACGATTCCAATGATGTGTTACTTTGCAATATTGCTTTGCCAAATATTGAAATAAAAGGACTTGTTGTTTTAGACTTACGCAAATCTTAAGCGTAAAATGTTTAGTAAAACGGGCCCCTGGAATGTTTATATATCCATTTTGATACCTTCCTCCAATCATGATGACTGAAACAGACGACTAATAAAGTGTTAATTACCTAGCGAAACGCGAATATCTATCTCATCCGTGTTTCATTATTAGGGCTATAGGAACATATGTAGCATTTGTAATGCTGTCATGTGCTTGGTATCACCAGAAATATTTCAGTCATACTGCTGGCCGACCCTTAACCCATATAGCGCTGGAACCGACTACATGGTTATACAATCAAGTTGGATCCAGGTCTACCACCAAGGGAATATGCGGCTGGCCTGTGATCTAACCTCTGTGCTACTCTGAGTATCTTTCCGCATCAAAATTAAACATATTTTTAAGGTTTTGAAAGGCAGACGTTATAAGAAATATAATTTTAGAAATGTAATGAGCATTCTAAGGGTTAGCTCAATAGTGAGTAGGATCTCGCCACATAGAAAACTCTCAACGTCTTAACAAATATTGGTGCAGTTTTGGTCTTGAGATTGGGAACTCTGTTTCCAAAATTATGATCGCCAGCTCTATCAATCGTGTTTTGCCAAAGGACAGTTTCCTTAAACAGCGGCGCCGGTGAAGGTCGTACTCGGTAATCCGGGTTCTAAGTCCACCACCTTTGCCACCTGACAAGACAGGAGCTGCGGTTGATCGAATGCGATCAAACATAACTACATTAATGAACGTACGAAACCAGAGTTCAGCGTTTCAGACTAGAACAGTTCATAGAGAAATGAAGTGGTCGAATGATTCTGACTTGTTGCATTGTCCTTTCTCTCTTCTAACTAGAAGAACTACTGGATGGTGTCATTTCAGATCGTCGTCTGCAAACACAAGCCATACGTGTCTATAGTCAGGTACATTTAGACCAACGCCCAAACATGCTGTTTAAGTCTTTAGAACGATATATGTATTCATCTAGTGTATTACGACAGATCGAAAGCCTCACTTTCGTTACGGAAGTCTGCACATATGGTGTAAGTCCAACTTGTCGTAAATCAGAGAGTCTCTCTCTGCTAAAATCACAAAGTATAAGAGAATTAGGGCGAGGTTTTTCCTTGAGGGAATAAAAAGCTGAATCTAAAGAAAGAGGAACACATATATACAATTTTTTACCAGCATTTTATATTTTATATCGTATTAAGAAAAATGAGTAACTGGAATCTTAAAAAGCTTAAAAAGTATTCATTTGAATATGTAACAAAACACCGGTCAAGGATAAAGGTAAGAAATGTTTTGACGCGATGAAAACCATAACAAACTAACAAATATTAAAGAAATTGATTTTCTGCACCACATATATCCTGGTACAAACATGCAATTGTGGTGAAAAATGTCCAAACACGCAATTTATCTTACACGTTTATTTATCGTTTAACACTATCTTTTTAGCGACCGCAGACGAAATGAAAAAAAAAATCACACAAACATCTGCTTAACTTCACTTTCATTTAGCATAGCATGGGGATAACTTGAATAACACATATAGCTAGAAAACAACATTAATACGAGCTAACACGTGGGTTCTGAGTAACATTAATATGACAAACTAACTATGAGAAACTAATTAATTATCATTTATTCATGTTTGACTAATGCCTTAACGTTTGTTTTTGCATCAGGTTCAGTTAGAAGGTTATATGACATTACTAGTTTGACTTGAAAAAGGAACAAACTTACGTATTTAAATGCGGAAAACGATCATTATGAGCAACTTTCTCTTCATTCACAAGTGTTTTTGAAGAGTTCTCGATTCCTTCTTTTGTTTGTCACATTCTGATGGATATGTAATGGGAAACGGGATAAACGGACGCATGTATTTTAAAAGTATTATATTGAAGGGAGAAGTAACTTGGGGTAAACAATTTAGTCATCAGTGTTTAAACAAACATGTTGTTTACATCCCATGAGTTGAGCGACATTGAGTGGCAATAGTATACCGAGTCACATAACATGTTTAACAAGTTTAACCCTTATAGTGCTGGAACCGACTTTATGCTTATGCTAACAGGTTGGATCCAGGCCAGCCGCCAAGTTAATTGGCGGCTAGCCTGGGATCTAACCTGTTGGCTAATCTAAGTATATTTCATCATTAAAATTAAGCAGACGAGACAAATGATATATTTTTCTAAAATATACCCAGCATTGTAAGGATTTAGGGGTGCGTGTATATACATTTATCATTAAGACTTATTGTTAAATGATACTTTTTGACGAAATAAGGAACTTTTTTTTTCATCAAACGACTTAACCCTACTTTCCTTGTAAAGCGTTTCGTTAAAGTCTATTACATTTAAGCTAGCCTTTATTGGTGGCTGTTCTACTTTACATTGTCACTTCAAATTATTCTTCAATTAATTATTGTGTTGTTTCACCAAAACTTTCATAGATTAATAACTTCTGCAACTCCAACACATATCCGACTTTATAAGCGTACCAGAATTTTGCATATTTAGGTCAAATTATGATGGCAGCTGGAATTAGATGCTACTCTGACGACAATGAAAGAGATATAGTTTTGTGTACATCCCAGCCCAGCTCTTTCTATTCAACAGTTTTATTACGGGATATGAAATGCTTAATTGTTGTCCATTTTGATTATAAATTGGCAAGACCCCATTTAACTTTACTGTTCTTAGTTATCGTTAAATCCATTACGCAAATCCAAACTGTAATACGATAGTCTATCAGGATTAAAATGATTTAAATGTCGTTTTGGTAATAAATACTATCATATACGTTTAGTTTTATACGATCATAGAACGGAATTATCTGACACACCAGCCTCGATGTGAACATTTTCCACAAAACGTGGAAACATTAACCACCTAGTTCAGATTCAAGGTATATAGTACATTTTATATATTTTTCTGCACAAGAGCTAGTATTTTTACATCCGTAAAGATAACTGTATTAAACCAGGTTTTATACCTACCGTGTGGTATCATACATGTTTTGTTAATTGTGCCTTCATGTGTCGTCTTTCTTGGAAAGTACGTGTCAGTTATTTCGGGTTTACCTCATTGGAAGTCATAAACGTTCTAGATGAAATAAGTAAAGGAACACTTAGTTATAGTTATAGTTGTAGTAAGTTTCTGACACAGGTCCTACATGTTATTGAGTCACATCTGCTTGAAAGTGGTTTTTAAATTACAGTGTTACACTAAATGTTTCAGTCAAGTACATAAAAGTATTGACAAACTTAATAACAAAATTCTATTTTTTGCTGCGTTTGCAATATTCTATTGCTGCAAACACGCTTGACCTAATCGCTTAGGCAGAAATGCCAACACAAATTCGCAAATTCACATGGTTAAAAAACAGCCAAAAATCTTAGTTGAAATACATCACAAATACTAAAGCTTGATAAATAACACATCTACGAGAATCTTAAGTTTTTGAAAACATTATGACAAAATGATAAATTGTTCGTCCTGAACATGGTCTCATTGTAAGACAAGTGTTTAATTAGGTTACCTGCTATGAGAGGGCAAGGGTTGAGGTCAAGTATCTGCCATGGCGCGTAGTTTGTAAAAAGTCAGGCCACCATCATGTGAAACACGACATGGACAAATGAGGTGTGGGAATACTCATTCAAAATACCGGTCCAAATGACAAAAATAATGGTTACGGTGGTGGACTCAAAACTCGGGGGACCCGGGCTCGAGCCCCACCGAACCACAGGTTTCGTGGGAGTGGCCTTTGGCAAGTCACATCAGAGCCCTGGCATAGTACTGGTGAATCCAGGAAAGCCGTTACAAAACTGAATAATGTTGATATGACACTGACGAAGAAGACCCATATGTGACCTGTGTCAGTAATTTACTATAACTACTTTAATCATAACTACAATTTCGCAAAACGGGCATTATTTTGCCACCTTCTTATAATAGGACATTTCTCACAAAAGTATTGATTGTTGTCTCATACAAAAAGAAAGATGTAACATAATTATTATGATAGCCAGTTTAACTCTTACAGTACTGGAACCAATTTCATGCTTATGCAAACAGGTAATATCACAGACCATCAACCAAATAAATTGGCGGCTGGCCTGTGATCTAACGTGTTGCTACTCTGAGTATATTTCCCCAACACAATTAAGCATATATTTAAGGTTTTGGAAAGCAGACGACACAAAACTATGTTTTTTGAAAAATACCCAGCATTCTATGCGTTAAGGGTTCAATGAAAGCAGCTCATGAAGAATCCAAGGTCAGCATCTCATTAACAATAACTTTTGTGTTAACCTCTTAGCTACATCATACTGCATTTTTGAACAGGTCAAAAATAAAAGCAAGCGCTCATGACTATCATAGATATGTCATAAATGCTATTTGTGATATTCGATTAAACCCGTTGATGTCAAGGGGAAAAAGGTGATCTTGCAAAGTTGTTAATAAAGAGTGCACTAAAGTAAGGGTTAAGAGGGAGCATGTCTCATTTATATCTAAAGCTTGGAAGTTGACAATATTTACCTTATTTCTAGACCGTATATGTTGCTTTAATACCGCTTGTCAAAATCCGGCTAGATCCTGTAACAGGCACAATCGAGGGGTGTGCATGAGTCTGTTAATAATGAATAGTGAAGCATTTTTTTTTTTACATTTGCCAAACAGTTTAATATCGTAACACACCTTCTATAGAATGCTTCCGTGTCGTAGGGGCGAAAGTAGTCCCGGATAAGAATTTCAATTGGCTAAAAAAAATGTGAACGGATGACGTTGACTATCAAAAGGCATTTCCATGTTTCATATCAGAAATTCTTTGAGTGTCGGTAGATTCTGACGAAGGAAACTACTTTTCTTTTTATAATCGGCCATTAAAAACACTTTTCTTTTTAATATTTTGAAAAATCAGCATTCCTAACCCCACCCCCTTCACTCTATGCATTTGAATGGTAAAAAAACCCTTAACCGATTGATGCAATGCTAAGCTAAGTTCTTAACCCACGTGATTAACATAGTTTTGCAGTTTGCAATATCACTGCATTGCACGACGACCTTTCACACATGTGGCAAACATGATAGGCAATGACAGGCACGACGTGAACTTCCCTGTACAATGTTGAGAGGCAAACTCGTACAGGTGTGTACCCAAATACAGCAGACAGAGTCATAGACCCTTATAACATTCTATCTCTTTTCTCGTATATTGTTGTAAAAGATAGATCACTGGTCAAAAATGCAAATCATCCAACATGTTTAAATTATCGTTTTATTGCATTGGTTTCAACTTACTATTAGAAAAAAGTGAATATCCGGGTTGGCTAGTTTTTGTCATCTGATGTTGCTTTGAAACGGGTTAGAGAAGTCAGGGAATGTAACTGATGGCGATTTAATTGAACCCTCAATCCTAAAAAAAATACAGACATACATGAAACATCTACTCAACAAGTTGAAACCATCAACACATGTTTATCAACACGGATATCCGGATAGAAATCAAATAAACATTTTTAAACACGCCGTTTTTCCTACATATTCATACAGAATCAACATATCCTAGACCCAACCCAAAACTGCAGGCTTTATTTCTTTTTTACATTGTAATTCCCTTTTTCAACTGCAAAAGTGTACATTTTTTTCCAGAGTGTCAAGAGGAAGTCGTTATTACCGTTTTCATGTTCTTTGGTATGAACCAGCCCGGGAGTTTAACCACCGACCTTCCATACCCGAGATTGAGACGCTTCACTGTCCCTCTGTTCCAACAAAACATAATTATAATGCACACAAGATGACATCAGCTGTCGATGTGCCATAAAACACCATTCATTTATTCTGTTCCAACATCGTTATCTGGAATGAACTATATGGATATTTGGATAGCAAGGGTATATTAAAGATACGAATATCAGAAAAGCACCTTAATAAAGCGAATGCTTCTCCGGTAAGCTACCCAAAACAAGATACAGATATCTGGACAACACCTCACGCGGATGACCCTTGGTCTAAATGAGTCTACGCCTGGATCATTCGGACTAGGTGGCAACCGAATTTTTTTTATGAATTTCCAGCAAGCGAATAAGTCATATTGATATCCGGATAGCAAGCGAATAAAATATACGAATATCCGGATAACAACTGAATAAAACAAAGTTTATCCGTCTAGCTACCCACTAAAATATATTGATATCTTTATTGCACAAGATTTAATCTAATATATTTTTACATTTTATCTGAATGATTCACATGGATATCTCGATGGTACGATTATCCAGATAGCAACTGAATAAGACGAAATCGCATCCAGCTAGCTACCCAATATCATGTTTGATAGAAAATATAATATCACGATAGCACAGAAATAAATCTTATGGATTTCCCCATATCATCTTAATGAATTAAATGAATATCTGGTTAGCACCAGAATAAAATTTGTGAAAAATCGTACATAGCAAGTGAATTATCCAAGTTGGTATCCGGATAGCAACTGAATAAAACAAATGTTTATGTGGATACCCTTTGAAATATATGGGTATCTGGAAAGCACCCGAATAAGATACAAAATGCGTTTTTTTTACTATAATTATCGTCGGATGTTGTTTTTGTATTATTAGGGAACGCGTTTAAAGGCGCTTGTTCACAATAGATAAGTTTTGAAATCAAAATAAATGACGTTGAAACAACATTGTTTTTTGTGTTGTTGTTTAGTATTTGATCAAAAGAAACTATTGAAGCATAATGAATTCAGGAAGGAAAATTTTATCTAAGTATTGCAGTTTATACGCAGTAGAACTCAAAGCAAGGTCACGCCTTGGGATTAAAATACGCGTATGTTATTTCACTGTAAATACACTTTAAAGATATAAAAACGATTTAATTTTGATTCCAATGACTATTCTTCATTGCGAATCATGTCATAGTATATCTTTTGTGTGGTTGTAAGGAAATTGACTTTCACCTCCAAATGTCTTCACCTCTGTGAACAAGCACCTTTAATGGTCTGCATCAATGAGAGAAGGGTCACACAGAGTTACTTGTAACGACCCTCTTTGTGATGGGACCAGCTTGACGAGTATATATATAATGGGTTGTAACATGCACATAGCCTGTACAACTAGAGAACAGCTACGAGAGGTAAGAAGTTTTGATTAATTAGCTAGTCGACATGAATCGTCTTCATTAAATCTTTACTAAACAGTGGGGCTGTCTTGCATGAAAACAAAGATGTCTGTTGAAATTATTTTGGAAACAGTTCTTGATATTCTGTTGGAAGAGTGGACTACTTTCTTTTAAATTAAACAGCTTGTATGGTCACTTTTCGAGCATGCACAAAAGTTCAAAACAACTACAGGGATTGTTAAAATAAAGGATGGGGTTGCATTTCTTTAATTGTCATTGCTTTTTTACTTTATATTCATAGAATAAATGGCTAGGAGCCTTTTTCCATATTGCAATGCAGAGCGGACACTAACCATAAAGACTGCAAAACAATTCCTTTCGTTTTAAAGTAGGATAAACAACAATTTCTTAGCGAATGTGGACTATGATTCAGTATTGTTTCAATAGTTCTCAGATGCTCTATAACATGTGCATTTAAGGTAGAATACCCCTAATCTGTGATTTTGAAACACTTTGTTTCATCTGTCGTTCTCGTAATACGACGGTCTGAACCTAGTCCGATGATCTAAACGTAGATATTCCATGTAACGCAGTTACAGCTTTGATCATCCGAGTTAGTCTGAGCCGGAACCTTTCGTATCAAACCGTGTAGTTCCGGCCCCGACCGGTGTATGCCGGGAACGACTGAACTAATCCGACAAAATGTTTTTTTTAAAAAGGCGGACTATTGGTATTCTACTTCAAAGAAGGAAATACGAAGCCATTGATTGGCTTGATTATAATTCAATCTAGATGAATGTTTCTTACTATAGCTTTGAAATAATGTTTCGATTACGAAAGGCATTTGCAAACTCTTTTCATTTGAAACGATAACAACATATCGCTTGGTAGAAATACAAATTCGTTACATGACCAACAACGAAAAAATAAATGCCTTCGCCAGCCTACCATCAAGAGGTACAATACACTTTCAAGGTCTAGACTCTAGCCACTGGGTTATAGAGGCTCAATTGCTTCCAGTAAAGTTTTAATATATTAACTCCTTATAGAGTGGTACCTTGCTTTTCCGCTTCTTGAGTGGAATACAAATAAAAGGTTGTTTAATAAGAAGGAATTATTCAAGTAAACGGTTTCAATGATTTATAAACAAAATGGTTAATAAAACGTCAAAACAGTTTCTAGGGTCCACTGCTGCAGATGCGTTAAATCGAATCTTTTTAAGTGTTTGTACATTGAACGCTATTTTGCATACTTTCTTTTGTTGACGTCTGCTGTTCCTTTGAATTTTAAACAGTCATTTGTTTTCCTCTGGGGAAATGAGTCAATCCATTCCCTCTTGAAGAGCGCAGAATACAAATATTTTGAAACATGGAAAAGAAACTCGTGATATTGCAAAACATATTGTGACAAAATAATGTCTTGTTCTTTACGAGCAATGAATTTTAGTGACAAAACAGTTTCTAAGGTCATCTGCAGCATATGCGTTAAGTCGAATCTTAAATAAAGTGTTTGCACACGCAGAATTATATCAATTGAACATGTTTTATGTTATTTTCGAAAAAACAAACAGAAATGGCAATTGTTTGTGTATGTTTATTTACATGCGTATGACGCATACCTGTCAAAACTCGACACACGTTATTTTCACCGGCTCCAAGTTAGCGAAGATTGAATCGGTTTGAACGGGAATTAACATTATAATGCCTGAACCAACTTTATGCTTATGCAAACAGGTTATATCCAGGCCAGCCGCCAAGTAAATTGGAGGCTTACATGTGATCCAACCTGTTTACTACTCTGAGTATCTTTCTTGATTAAAATTTAAGTAGACTTGACGATTTTGGAAAGCAGACGGCACAAAAAACTATGTTTCGGAAACCAGCATTTTAAGGGTAAGGAAGATTTTACATGCATTTATTCGTTTTTCTCCGACATTTATAAATCATATTTTGGTGGGTAGGGTATTCAATAATATTCCAGGAATTTGCTTTTACTGGTGTAACACACTTTTCTTCCAAAGGTCATTGACTACTTTCCCAATCGAACATAATTACTCCTCACTGTGGTGAGCTACAGAGAATGACAAATGCACAAATCATTGTACGCTTTGGCTCCGTTTTATTACCGGGAAGAATCATGGACGACTCGGGATTCGAACTCGACGAATTCGACCTTCTAAGAAAGAATCACCATCAAAGGATCTAACTATACAACACGGAAAGAGCACAACCTGTCGCTTCCAACAAACTACTCACATATAATAGCGGGGCGTTTGCATTAAGTGTGTTAATTAAACAGTTTGAAAAAAGAATCCTGTTCGGCGAAGGAATCTTCTTACATAACATATAAAGAATACCATCTAATGACAACCTTTCATTTCAGAAATACATGTTGACAGAATGAAGTACTTGTTACTATTTGCGTTGAGTGTAACGATACAATGGCTTCCAGTGTAAGTACAATGCTTTATATGCCCAGCTTTACTCTATACCAAATATTCCCATACTCTTCCAAACCAGAATAGATATTATATAACATAACATAACATGAAGTTTAATTCAAAATAGGAATTGAATATGTTAACAATTATCGTCAATTTATAAATTACAAGTCTTCAATTACAAACAAATACATACAATTTATAAATGTATAAGAAAAATGTTTCATACGTTATGATGGTTCACCTGTTCTTCCCTGGAATCCAACCAATAAGAGATAAGAAAAATGTACCGCTGTCTTGCCAAAATAACATTTCAAAATGATATCATATATCGCTTTCCGCAATCAAACCCGAATAGGTCAGCCTAAAATTTCCAACATTAACCAGGACACCTTCACGGAAACACTCGGATGAATTACATAGAAGTTGCAGACGGCTAATAAAGTCTTTCTATGGAAAGGGGGGGGGGGGGCGGGAGAAATTACTGGTGACGAGGATTTTCTACTTTTCCAAAAGTCATACACGATTTCTAGTACATTTCGAATTAACCATGCTGTTAATGTATTCTGACAGTTCTTTGAAATTATGATAATAAGAAATCCGTTCGATTGAAGATCCCCCAAACATTTTTTCTTAAACAGACGTTAGCGTAGGTGAAAATTGAAAGGAACAACAGTTCACAAAAACGTAAAAGATACAACATTTTCTTTACTTTATTGGGAAGAAACCACTATTTCAAGTGGCTACATTTTTTGGTTAGCAACAACCAATCTCATTTTCATAGCGGCCTCTAAATTCCTTTGCAGCACATATGTCAAAATGAGGTTGTGTTGTTGAAGGGGTTAAAAGCATCTACTAAAACCTTTCACAAAGAGTTAGATTAACGTTGCATAAAAGGACTGAAAATATCGCCAATAACAAAATCTTTTTCAGATTGTACATGTTATCTGTATTTTGTTTTATTTCTATAAAGGTTCCAATACCGTGTCAACAATATTTCAGCTATACTGCGCCTTGCGCCTTTCCTGCTAACTATCAGTTTTACGCACATACATTGAAATGTCTTTCATTAGGACCCTCTCGCGAGCCACTGTGCGTTGGGGCTTTGACGTTACAAGTCCGTCATTTTAAAACATTACATAAAGCATCATAAAGCCACATTTTGTGTCTTGCCGCAGACGGCTTTCAAAAAGCATTTTGGCAAAAAGAGAAACTTTTGCCACATTTTGTTTCTTGCCGCAGACGGCTTTCAAAAAGCATTGTGGCAAAAGGAGTAATTGCTTGTTACAAGCAATTTCTCCTTTTGCCACAATGCCTTTTCAATCCATACGAAGATCACAACAGCAGAACTGAAAAGTTTTTCACATATTTACAAAGCTTTTCTATAGTCGTCTATTTCAAGTAAACAATGCCTGTATGTGATAAGGGTTTATCGCCGGGCCGTCTGAAACCGTGTACATGTAGTCTCCGCAATCTATAAACATTATGTTTTTACATAATAAACATTATTTCGTAAGAGACATAGATAAACACGTGCAAATTGCATTTTCTAATGCATTTTCTAAAGCGATAAAGTTATCTATGTATGTTTTAAAGGTATTTTAAACATTAAAAGTGTTTCGTAAAACGAGATCCTATTGTTTAAACTTGAAATAGAACAAGGCGCACCATTAGATAAATAAATATCCATATCATTATAGAATTTTTATGACTGATGTTAATCAATGCTTCATTTTTCTATATGTTAATAGTTATCTGATTGATGTTCATAATCGTCTGCATTGTACAACTACTCTGTAAGAGATATATCAAATGGAGTGCAAATATTGTGAACAACAGCCAGTCTGTGCACAGTGGCCACTTTGGGTACTTCCCTTTACTGACTGTTATACACTGAATTTACTGCACATGTATCATCGTGATTACTTTATCTAAAACTCCATTTTCCACATATTACACCAAATTTGACCACTTTGAGCAATTTCTCCTTTTTCCACAATGTTTTCTACTCTTACAGAAGATCACTTCCAAATTCATCACATTTTGAAATGTCATCTGCAAATTCTTTCATTTTGGGACAGTCGAAAATTTGGGCGTGTGGTAAAGGGTTAAATTAACGAGAGGAAGAAAGCATACCAACAGATAAAAGTGATAACATCTTTGTAATGTTGAGAAGAAATACCTATGTCAAACATAAAGAGACATTGCATTTAAAAGCCATTTCCATTTTTTGCAATCGCGGTTTTTCTAGGAGTCTAATACGACACAACCTCATAAACAAGTTCAAAAATACAAACATTGAATTTCAACAAGGCAAATAAGTGATTAGCTTACATGCAAAATGTCACCATTAAGAAACATTTACGTTGAGATGAAAACGACCATTTTAGATAAAAGACCCAAAAAGCAAAAGTGATGATAGATCCCCGAAATGTTGCCATCGGCTGCTTTTCCGTGTAAGGGCAAATAATAAACACTTCTTTTAGGAGCAGCTATTCCATTCCTCTTACGAGACAATTGTCGATTCTTGTTTAAAATGAAGCCCGTATAAAAACGTGTATCTGATCCGAACTAACGTGACGGTCTGCGAGATTTCCCACTACGTGGTCGACATTTCTTTTTCCCAAAGGTACTGGGAGATGGTATAAAGTGCAGCGAGAGGCTCATGCGCTTTCATTCCATTCTTTAAATGAAGGAAACCCGACTTAACCCTTACAATGCTGGGTAATTTTCTTAAAATAGATGTTTGTGTCGTCTGATTTTCAAGCTTTAAATATATGCTTAGTTTTGATAGTAAACGATACTCAGAGTAGCAAACAGGTTAGATTACAGGCCAGCCGTCAATTTTCTTGGCGGCTGACCTAGATCTTTCCTGTTTGCATAAGCATGAAGCCGGTTCCGAGTTAGGAATACGGGCTAAACATTTTTAGAAGTATGGCTTTAGTATGACAAATAAATGAACATAATTGTCTGTCTCAGCTTATTAATAAAACCGCAAAGCAATTTGTCATACTTATCTCGTGAAATCTAAAGCCTTTCAACACGTCAAATGCATTCTCATTAGGAGAAAAAAAAAGAGAAAACATGTTATAATTTAAACCTAACCGTTAGCACATCCTACTGAATTGCACAATTTACACACGTATTTTGACCGCTTTACTCAAATGTGCAACGCTAGATGGGGAAATTACTCAATCAGATTTGTACCAAAAGTCGCGTAGTACATGCTGTTTTATGCTCAATAACTAATAACTGTGGCTGATATCAACACTATTTGAGAAAACTGCGATATAATTCCATCACACAGAGGGATTAAACAAGTTTATTATAGAAAGCTGTTGATATATAGAAGGTGTACTAAGTGTGGAAGGGTGGCAATCCCTTACCTATACCATAAATATGACGATACATTATCCTTGAAATGAAATCTCGTTTTTTCACGTGTAAGTATCTCTTGTATAGATAAACGACCGAGTTGATGGAAAAAGCGAAGAAACTATGAGTTTAATACGTCATGTGACTATAGTAGTGCTTTGGATGAGCTAACATTACTCTTACACCCACCTAGCGTAAATTGTTCTATATTATCTGAACTCATCGGGTTTATCCAATGAAAATGAATGTATTTCTCTGCTCACAGAAATACCCGAGTAGTTCCGATTGGTTCCATATGATGATTTTCTGACAACCGTGAATGGCAAGTTGCACCAGATAAACATGAACTAGAATGAATCCAAAAGGGTTTCGTCTGGTAAGGTGCTTAATAAAGCAATGTCCAAACTGAGAAACGTTTGCTTGCAAAGAAAACTTTCTTCGTTTATCACGTATTTATTTGGCTTCCAAGTACGCCAAACTTCTGTTGAGCACTATATTTCCATTTTGACCCAGCTATGCACGTTTATATGGGGTTAATGGGTTAATGGACAGTTAACTAAACGGGGTGTCAATTAAGGACATGCTTTACTGTGGGGTCCATATCTTAGGTGGGTTTTTGGGCTAAACTTACTGACCGCGGTCTAGCTCTTTAATCACTCGGGTTGACATACCGAGCACTTGATGCAAGCCTGTAGCAAGACCATTACTTGTGTGGAGGACTCGACTTTTTACCACCTGCAGACGCCACCTTTGTTGTTAAGTAAAGAGAAAATAGGTAATATCTTGTGAAGGCCCACTGTTAAGAATAATGTGATCGTGTATTTCTTCTCTATCACGAAAGTGTCGAGCCTCTATAAACATTTGATATTTTCCAAAGAATAGACGATTGTGTAGATTATGTTGGTTTTGAGGGGTCTGCTGAAAGGCTTGTTAAAAGCAATCTCTACGTATGCCTCAATACTTTTTCAATCTATTCACATATCGCAACATCAGAACTGAAAGATTTTTCACAGGTCGTCTGGTCCAAGCAAAGGATTATCGTCAGCTGGTGGTAAAGAGTTAACAAATATTGGATAAATAAAGGATGTCAGCGATATTTTACATATCAGTTGGATAAAACGCATGGCTGAACATTCATGATATGATACATCTGTGAACGTGTTTTTTGTTGTAACTGTCAACATGTTTTAATGGTCCGTGAGTTTTTGTTACCTTGACATAACCATGCGTTAAGTCGGCATTTGATGGAAAGTTACTTTATGAATACGGGTTAACCAAAAACTCTTTTCGCTGAATAAGTCCGGATGGGTTGTGTGTACTATTGACAGAAACATGCGTTCAGCAGGCTTTTGATGGAAAGTTACTTCAGGATTACGGGTTAACCAAAAACTCTTTTCGCTGAATAAGTCCGGATGGGTTGTGTGTACTATTGACATAACCATGCGTTCAGCAGGCTTTTGATGGAAAGTTACTTTAGGATTACGGGTTAACCAAAAACTCTTTTCGCTGAATAAGTCCGGATGGGTTGTGTGTACTATTGACATAACCATGCGTTCAGTAGGCTTTTGATGGAAAGTTACTTTAGGAATACAGGTTAACCAAAAACTCTTTTCGCTGAATAAGTCCGGATGGGTTGTGTGTACTATTGACAGAAACATGCGTTCAGTAGGCTTTTGATGGAAAGTTACTTTAGGAATACAGGTTAACCAAAAACTCTTTTCGCTGAATAAGTCCGGATGGGTTGTGTGTACTATTGACATAACCATGCGTTCAGTAGGCTTTTGATGGAAAGTTACTTTAGGAATACAGGTTAACCAAAAACTCTTTTCGCTGAATAAGTCCGGATGGGTTGTGTGTACTATTGACAGAAACATGCGTTCAGCAGGCTTTTGATGGAAAGTTACTTTAGGATTACGGGTTAACCAAAAACTCTTTTCGCTGAATAAGTCCGGATGGGTTGTGTGTACTATTGACATAACCATGCGTTCAGCAGGCTTTTGATGGAAAGTTACTTTAGGAATACATGTTAACCAAAAACTCTTTTCGCTGAATAAGTCCGGATGGGTTGTGTGTACTATTGACATAACCATGCGTTCAGCAGGCTTTTGATGGAAAGTTACTTTAGGAATACAGGTTAACCAAAAACTCTTTTCGCTGAATAAGTCCGGATGGGTTGTGTGTACTATTGACAGAAACATGCGTTCAGTAGGCTTTTGATGGAAAGTTACTTTAGGATTACAGGTTAACCAAAAACTCTTTTCGCTGAATAAGTCCGGATGGGTTGTGTGTACTATTGACAGAAACATGCGTTCAGTAGGCTTTTGATGGAAAGTTACTTTATGAATACGGGTTAACCAAAAACTCTTTTCGCTGAACGAATGTGATCTACTGTTGAATTTGCTTGTTTATTAACATATCGTTATAAGTTTGCTTTTGGTGAAAAACTCATTTTAAGGCTCTTGAAGCATCTATAGTATATATGCGGAACTAGTTACTAGAACACTGCATTCCAAATGGATGTTGATATCAAAGATCAGTTCTATAATTCTATAGATAAGGGTTTCGAGATTGATTTGATGTTTTCATGCATGTCAAGCATATGAAACGTTGATCATTACTCTTAAGTCTGTTTAATTTGATTTTAGTTTTATATTTATATGTATTTTATTTATATTGCTGCTGTAGTTGACTTGGCCATGCATTCAGGATTTTCTTTCAAAACAGTGTTTTCCAATTGCATATCACTTTGAGTTATCTCACATGTAATTAAAAGCCAAAATTGTTTATCCTTTCTAAAGAGAAAAACCCTCATATTAATATGCATCCCATAATGAACAGCTTATCTATAAGTATTGGTTAAGCATGTCTCCTGTTGAATTGAACCTTACTGTACGTATAATTAATGAACATGTATTTGATAGAGCTCTATACACCATAAGCTCTTCTGTTGATCCATGTTTATTTTCGCCATGTACAATTTTGTATTTGCTATATAACACGTAATTTTAATTATGCAATAAAGTATAAGTAGTTAATTTTCGGATTGAATCTCGGCATGAGTATCCGATATATATTTTCAGACAAGGGTTTTCGTACATGGCGGTGGTGCCCAATGACATCAGACCCAATTCCAAGCTGTGTATCCCCATAAAGTTTAGCGGGCCTGTCTCACAGGAGACCGTGACGGCACAGCTGTTCAACAAGGACAAGTTTGCTATAGCGGAGGCGACGAAACTCGTCAATGGTAAATATTGGTTCCCGTCTTAATATCATGCCTCCCGATCATAATCAGCTGGCGCTTTGTCACTTGTTCCTTGCCTCACAAGATCAGGCAATCGGAACTACTCGGGTATTTCCGTGAGTTGAGAAATACACCTCATATATCAGTGTAGGGTTACAGTTTTTCGGGTAAATCGGTCCCGGCGTATAACACATTTTCTAACTTTTTAGATTTCACATTTAAGATATATTTTTCAAAACGCAAGTTTAGTGACGTCATTCCACAATATGGCATCATCCATATTATTTCAGAGGTGTTTTCATTGGATAAACCCGATATGTTCAAATTGAGCATCAGGATATGCCCGTAACGCCCGGTTGCTGGTACTCTGCCCAGAAAGTGTTATGTGTCTGAGATAATGTGCTGACAACGCCTGGTTGATCGAAATCTTGAGTTCTTGAAGTTTCGATACAGGAAACCAACAACTTGACGCTGCGTGCACATTGTCTAAACCGTATCCCATTTTGGGAATGAATGGCCTGTTCAAATTGAACGAAACAGCAAACAGCAACAAATAAAAGACAGCACACATTCCTTATGGTTAAAACGGCATTGGAAAAGGTGTCATTAGCTGCCATGATTAATTCATTCTTTTGTCTGAGTTTTTACCAAAGATCTTTGCATCCGTGTGTTTCCCAGAGCCATCTACTAAAGTTTAGCCACTGTCATACCGCCCTGTTTTTGTTATGGAAATCTACCTAGAATCTATTAATTAGAATTGTACGAGCTCAATGCATGTAGAGCAAGCCTGTGACAATGTGAACCCTAAATGGAAACAGTCACGTTTAGAACTACTTATCTGTAGTCAGCCATCTATGAAAAGAGAGGGAGAGCTTTGAAGGAAAATCAGTTTTAAAAGATAAATATCATTCTTATATTTTTTAATGAGGAAATGAAATCAAAATAATTATTATCATTTCTTGAAGCATTATATTTTCAAAGGAAACATAATCGATTTAATTTTAATTAGTGTGCAACCAGTAGGTCCGACATATTGTTCTATTTGAGTTCATATGGCCAAGGACAAAACGTTTTAGCTATTAAATTCTTTTGAATGCTTATACACTCAACATGATTAACAGCATTTCTTTATTCAAAGGAACCCTCTAAAAGATCCACAATATGAAACTTATCTATTTCGAAACACATGATTTAACGCATTACATTCTATTTTAAGCTGCTATAAATAGTAGAACCTCTGAGAAACCCCATTTTATCCTGCTTAGATTTTTTCCCCCGATGTATTAAATTTCATTTGGCTACGTACAATCTTACAATTGTCGTTTTTCTCTATTTCAGGTAAATCCGACGTGTTACTTGAACTTCAGGTATGTATGGTCGTTTGCTTTTTCCACAAGGCAAGACTTCAAATAAAAGCTAAAAGTACAAATATAAAACAAAAACATGTATATACTTGAAGTAAGATTGGCTGGCTTTCCACATACGTAGGTCAATGGTGGAAATAACAAATACCAATGCTTACGACTCTTTGGTAGTCAAAAGAAGTCTTTAAAAGGGGTTATACTGGTCATCAGCTGAACAAACCTAATATATAGAGTTTGATCAACAGTGTTTTGTTTATGGGCAATAATTCCCTAAATGAACATGTAACATAACTTGCGCATAACAAACAAGTATTACGTCGGGGTATGATATAGCGATATCAATAATGTTTATTGCATTGTCTTATAACTGTCTTTCTAACACTGGAAGGGTATAAGAGGGTTTTGAAAGACTTCATTCGATGTGATTTAAGAATTCCTTAAGTCTATGTTGTAGGTACTGCTAGCATATATTTAGAATGAAGAATATCCATTCTAAATACGTTAAGTTAAGGCTGGTCTATGACACAGGTCCAAAAGGTCAACAATTGTTCAGTTATACAACGGCATACGTGGATCCACCAGTTCTAGGCTATGGCTCTGAAGTGACTTGTCAAAGGCAACTCCCATGGAACCCGAGGTGTTGGTGGGGCTCTGATCCGGGACCACAGAGTTCTGAGTTCAACACCTTGACCACTGAGCAAATGTGTGCAAGCAGTAACTATATTATGTCACAGATTTTGTCACGCAACTCAGACTGCAAGCTTATTCTCATTTTGACTCACACGCATCATTTATTATACAGGTACCATCTACGATCTCATGGGGCAATTACCGTGTCAACATCACAGGGACTGGACCCGTACCCTTCAAAAACTCCACTTATGTGTATGGAAGAACAAAGTCTATTTCGATATTTGTACAAACGGACAAGGCTATGTACAAACCGGGGGATACTGGTATGATTATTTCTAAAGTACTTATATTAGCAGAGATAAAACGAAGAGATAAAACGAATGATAAACGTGTATATTATATTCAATGTAAACAAAAGTATAAATCTGTTTGTAATCAAAAGAAATCTCGAAATAGAGGAGCGTTTATTAACAAAATAGATAAGAACATACATGATTCTAAGCTATTTTGGCAACAATTGAAAACACTAGCCACTAAACCTAACAACCCAACCAATATTACAATGGATAATTGGTTTGATCATTTTACAAAGGTATTTTCGTCTTTTGATATAAATAACCCTACTGATATCGGTGAAGAAGTCCCCATTAATCCAGATGATAGCGATATCGAACAGGAATTGTTCAATAGTGAGATAACTGATGAAGAAATTCTAAATGCAGTTTCAGCCCTGAATCCTAATAAAGCATGTACTGGTAGTTTATTAGCAGATCATTTTAAGTATGGTATTCATGTTTTATTGCCTTACATTAGAAAGCTGTTCAATAGATTGTTTAGGACTGGTGAGTTTCCAGAAATATGGTCTCAATCTGTCATTGTGCCAATACATAAAAAGGGTAGTATAAACGAGCCTGACAACTATAGAGGCATCACATTAGTTGATTGTTTTAGCAAACTTTATATAACCATACTAACAAATAGAGTTACGTTCTTTGTTGACGCCTACGATAGAATAACTGAATCTCAAGCAGGGTTTCGTCATGGTTATTCAACGATTGATCAAGCTTTTATATTACAAGCAGTTATCAGCAAATACCTATCTAAGAAGGGTAAAAAAATGTATGTAGCTTTTGTTGATTTCAAAAAAGCGTTTGACTCCGTTAATAGAGCAAAACTTTTTAGTGCCCTTAGGTTACATGGTTTAAAAGGTAATCTACTTAATTCTATTCATGGTATTTACAAAGTAGTCAAAGCAAAGGTTAAAGATAAGAGTTCAAATACTTCTGATATTTTTATTGTCCTGTAGGATTAAGACAAGGCTGTAAGCTGAGTCCTATCTTATTTAGCTTATTTATAAATGAACTTGAGCCAATTGTAAGGAATGTTAATGGCCATGGTATACGTCTAGACCCAGATATAGTTGAAATATTTGCCTTGTTATTTGCGGACGATGTTGCCTTAATGAGTGAAACTGTCGTTGGTCTTCAGCGACAACTTAATGCCTTACAAACTTTCTGTATTGATATGCAAATGGAGGTAAATACACAAAAAACCAAAATAGTAATATTTAAAAAAGGTGGTAGAGATTCTAAATTTGAGCACTGGCATTATGGAGGTAATTTAATTGAAAGTGTTAAAGGTTTTACATATGTTGGTATATATTTTACTCAACAATTATCTTTTTATAAAATGGCTGAAAATATGGCAGATAAAAGTATGAAAGTCGTAAATTGCCTTTTGAAGAGTCTACAAAGTGTTTTACCGCTGTCGCACAAATCTTTTTTCAAAATATTCGATACTAAAGTATCACCTATTTTATTGTACGGAGCTGAGCTCTGGGGTCTTGATAAAATGGAGTCAATTGAACGAGTTCATACATATGCGTGTAAACGTTATATGAATGCCCCTCAAAACTCAGCAAATTATTGCATACTTGGTGATTGCGGACGTTATCCTTTATTTATTTCAGCTTCTAAAAGGAGTATCAAATACTGGCTAAAGATACTCGATATGCCTGACCATAGATATGTTAAAAAATGTTATATTATGCTGAAACATCTGGATGAAAATGGTTTTCATAACTGGGTTTCAAAACTTAGAAAAAATATTTTCCTTAACGGTTTTGGATACGTATGGGAGAACCAAAATGTTAGAAATACAAAACAATTTATTGCCTCTTATGAAATTAGATTAAGGGACCAGTTTATTCAAACATGGCATGAATATTGCAGTATGAGTAGTAAACTTAGCTTGTACTGTAAGTTCAAACCATATTTTGCTGTTGAAACATATTTGACAGTAGTAGATATTACAAAGTTTAGGAAATGCCTTTCAACATTTAGAATGTCTGGTCATAATCTTATGATCGAAAAGGGGCGCCATTTAGGCATAGAAAGAAACCTTAGATTGTGTCCTTTCTGCAACAATGTTATAGAATGTGAATTTCATTTTGTTTTAGTATGTCCTCTTTATATAGACCTACGAAAAAAGTACATTGCAAAGAAATTTTATTTATTTCCAAATTTTAACAAATTTAATATCCTTATGTCTAATAAGGACGCAGTCATTATAAGAAATTTGGCTATGTATGTATATTATGCTACAGAAAAAAGGATTCAGGAGTTGGATAGAGTGGGACTTATGAATAAGCTTTGAACATGTATAATTTATAATTATGTTTTCTACACTCTCTCTCTTTGATACGTAACAACTATGACGTGTCTGTATCATAGTTGTTGAGAGCGTTGTGGCCAATGGAGAGTCCGTTTATTAGGAACGAATTCTACTTTGGGCACAACGTTATCAACTTATTATTTCAAACTGTAAAATGATACAGTATAACAGAAAGTTTGGTGAAAATCTTTGCATTCGTTCCATGGAACGTAACCTCGGCCTGTTATCAGGCAAGTTTGCGTTTTATTGGAACGATGTCACCATAGTGGAATTAAAGTGTACTTAAGTGTAATAGCCATAACAACACATTATTATGCGTCGTATCAAATTTGTCATTAAATGTACTTTGTTTGTTCTAACATGTATGTATATGGGCCGGTGGCCTTAAGTACAATAAAAGAATTTGAATTTGAGCAGCAATTTAGATGAAAATTCGCAATGCAGAGCGGGGACCAAGTGTACGCATTGTCCTTTTTGTCCACGGACAAATAAATCATATTCAGATTTCGCCACTCCTGCGGAAGGTGTTCAAATGTAGTCGAAACACTTCTGCAAGCTTCTTGAGCCATTTTACACACAAACTGACGAAGAAGTTTTACATGATTTATAGACTCATTCTCTCAATGAACTAACTGCATGTATTTAACTTTTTGACACTTCCCAACTAAAAGCAACAGTTGGCAATGTTATTAAAAGTACCATTTTGATTTAATCTCCAAATATGAGTTTGTGTCGGTTATCACTATAACACCTTTTTGAATAATAATTTAGTCCTACATGATAAAAATGAGGAATGCTCCTATTGCAGTTCTGTAGCTTCGGATTAGGAAAATTGTTTCATGACTTTGAAAATGCTTTATAAACTAATATCCTCAATACCTAGGAATGAGTATGTTTACGTACTGCTTATGAAATACCAGAAGCATGAATAGGTTCACAGACTGCCGTTAGATAAATATAAAAATTAAAATACTTTAGGTAAAATAGGACGAAGTCCAACTTCATAAATGATATATTTGTCACGTGTTTATTTCAGTTGAGTACAGGGTATTTGTGGTAAACGGGTCGCTGGCACCAATCAACCCTGTTTTGAATATCGAGTTCTTTGTAAGTATAAATCCAAATTACTTTGCATTCTACCATGGAAAACACTGAATAAGAAAAGTTGGTTTTGCTGTTGTCTTAGGTGTGTGGTACATTTATGGGACACGTCCACTTGAAATTTGTTTCAATCCAACTTTTGATATTTACCAAATGCATGAACTGTTAATGCATAACCATGAGCAAATCTTTTTTTTTTTTTTTTTTCAAGTTTTTATTTTTAATGGTTATCCCTCAAGTACAACTTTTTATTATGCATGTTTTGGCCAAAAAGATGCCTTTTTAGCAGACAACAGTTTGTATTGTTGCAACAAAAGGCCAACATGAGGCGTTTCTGTGTTAATTATAATGATTTCATTTGTAACCTACATATTTTGTTTGAATATTTTTCTCATTGTTATATTTGGTTACGTTTACATGTGCTAAAATCTTGAGAAACATTGTTTTAATGACTCCCTTTGGAAGAGATTTTGATACAAACCCTGCAGCCCTATTTACACTGCATTAACATACATTTATGTGAGTATATAAAGAAACATTATCAATTTTGTTTAAATACTTGACCGAAGTT
This sequence comes from Cerastoderma edule, assembly GCA_947846245.1. NCBI lineage: Eukaryota > Metazoa > Mollusca > Bivalvia > Cardiida > Cardiidae > Cerastoderma > Cerastoderma edule. The sequence continues at coordinate 9,042,528 of OX401405.1, read as the reverse complement.
TGAATATGCAATCATAGAATCGGAACTACTCGGGTATTTCCGTGAGCTGTGAAATACACCTCGGATAAAAGTGTAGGGTTACAATTTTTCGGGTAAATCAGCCTCCGGCGTATAACACATTTTCTAAGCGTGCACGTTAAGTATGTCAATGTGTATTGAAGTGTTGGACATCCTTTCAAATCATTTTTTATCAGTAACTCATACCAAATGGCAAAATTGTTGTTGTGACATGTAAAGTTGTTTCCTCAATCAAATTTAACGACTTTTTAGATTTCACATTTAAGATCTATTTTTAAAAACGAAAGTAAAGTGACGTCATTCTCGCGGGAAACAATCCCTATTATTCCAGAGGGGTTTTCATTGGATAAACCCGATGTGTTCAGATTGACAATCATATTGCTATTTTTTTTCAAGGATCCAAAAGGAAATAAAGTAGACGAAAGGATGAGGGTGTCTACTGTTGGCTCACAGAGTATCATTGGAAAATTGCCTCTGTCTGATTTACCTCCGTTGGGAAATTGGAGAATTGATGTAAACGCACCAGTAAGTATTGCAAACATCTGAAAGATGAACAGAAGACTTAGCCCTTTGCCAAATTTCCGACTGTTCAAAGTCCAAAGAGTTCACAGATGACATTTCAAAATGTGATGAAATCGAAAAATAATCTTCTGATAGGGCAGAAAACATTGTGGGAAAAGGAGAAATTGCTCGTTAAGAGCAGTTTCTCATTTTCCCGCAATGTTTAACAAAGTAGTCTGCAACAGACTGGTCAAATGTTGTTATTGTTTGGTAATGGGTTAATCGGAGATGGTTGTCAATTTGACTCAGATGCTCAAATGTGAAGTAAGAAGAAAAAGACAATTTACAAAGCCTGCATTCAACATTGAAAACTACTCGTATTTGGCCAAGATGGTACACAAAGCAAATTATGTAGATTTCACCAGAATTCGTTTTTAAAGGGGTTTTCATAACAAGTTATTCATTTTTTATCATTTCTAACTGTAATCTGTTTTTTTCAGGTTACATTTTTATATGGTCATTATTTATGAAAACACACATGACTGATTGCTGAAGTCCCAATAAAGCTTCCATAAAGAATTCTTTTTGAACAATCGTTTTCAGTGAAATGTAATTTTCTTATTTTCAAGGATTTCGGAGAGTTGGCCAAGGAAACTTACAGATTTGAAGTCGCTGAATATGGTAAAAATTTATCTGTTTTTTGAAATTTTTTTGTAACATTTTTGAACTACAAAAGATGCTGTTTACCAAACATTTTCAAAACATATGACTCTTTATATTGTTTTGAAACATCTAAATCTCAGCAAAGGTTTAAATAGCCATTAAATTAGCGTGTTTCTTGAATCAGACTTTTTCTGAAATCTTCATAAAACACATAAAGATTTGAACGTTGTACATATGCTAACACTGTTTGGCACAAATGCTCTTTCTTTTGTTATTTATTTCAAAACTTTTTGATACCACATTCATTTTGGTTTTTAAGCAGTAATTGTATTCGGAATGCATACAATAAAAGCAAAGATATATTTTCGTTAATAGTCGTATCTGCTGCTTCTTATTGGAACTCTTGCAATAAATGCTTCATATCAAAAGTATCCCCATCTGATCTACAGACAACACTTAACAATGGGTTGTTTTGAACACTTAAAAAATCGACGACTTTCTTAAATTACATGAAAGTAATTTCAAAGAAACAACTGGCATGTCACATTTGATTCCGTAAATTCTATCATCCTTTCCAAATTTGTGTCATGGCTTCAACCTGATTACAAGGAATTGGCCTGTATCATGTGTATCATGCTTTTACCACTTTGCCAGGTACAGTTTAGCAAGACAAACTCTTCTACATTCTTGGTATGGTTGAGGAAGAAGTGACATTTGCATTGCTATAGTCTTATGTTAAATACTAATGCTGTCGTTATCCGTAAGATTGCAAAATTTGTATCTGTTAACATGCATATAAAAGTAAATTCCACTACAATCTGCATAAAAATGAAATGTTTTATATGTCAACATGTTTTACAAAATTTTCCATTATTCTTTGTTCAGGGATATTACTATTTGTTAATTTATTTATATCCATTGCATGATGTATTGTGGGCCAGTTGCCTTTATTTACAGCAATAAACTTTTGAACTTTGAACTTTGTTAGGAAATTTGATATTTTTGTTGACTATTAAAGGCATACTTGCGCTCATTTACACTTGAATTGTAAAAGTTCTAGAATAATTGACGGTTAACTTTAAAGTACTTTAAATTCCCGTTTACAGAGGAATTGAGACAGTTACAGAAGATTCACATGGTGCTTTTAAAAGAGTGAATACGATAAGGTTTGTTTACAATTAGCGGTAAAACATGGTCAGTCGAGAAAAGTTGGGAACCAATAAAACCCGATAAATTCTCCATTTTTAATGTTCACATCGTCAATATTGGATAAATGAAATCATTTTTATGTGTTTCACATGATTTTTTAACCAGGTGGTCGCCACTCGTTCAACCAAACGCTTCTTGCTATTTTAGATGTTACTTGAATGTAAACAATGAAGTTAAATTGGTCGGGCACCAAATTTGTGGAAATAGCACTTTGAAAATAGATAATAAATAGTGCAGGCGTTATATTGTCAGGATCCTGTGGTTTTTCGCTATGTTTCAACATATTCTATCATAATTTATCACTGTTGTTACCCAGTTTTGCAGTTTTTCTGAGCGCTAGTATGCTTTTAAGCAATATCATATAGCAAAGTTAAGGTTACCCTCCCTGATCATGTGTTGGTCACAGAAAATACCATAGACAGTTTTGCTTATTTCAGTTTTAACCAAATATGAAGAAACAGTATCTCTCCCTGACTATTGCTAGGTTACAAAACGTCACTATGATTTTGTTTATTTCAATGTTACACAAGTTTGAAGTAATAGGAACACTCCCCTTTATAGTTACTATGGTTACTTAATGTCACATAATTATGATGTTGTGTATTTCAGTGTTACCTAAGTTTGAAGTAACAGTTACCCTCCCCTCTGTGAATTGGTTATATAATGTCACATATAATGTTGTTTATTTCAGTGTTACCCAAGTTTGAAGTGACAGTTACCCTCCCTGACTATGGGTTGGTTACATAATGTCACATATGATGTTGTTTGTTTCAGTGTTACCCAAGTTTGAAGTGACAGTTACCCTCCCTGACTATGGGTTGGCTACATAATGTCACATATGATGTTGTTTGTTTCAGTGTTACCCAAGTTTGAAGTGACAGTTACCCTCCCTGACTATGGGTTGGTTACATAATGTCACATATGATGTTGTTTATTTCAGTGTTACCCAAGTTTGAAGTGACAGTAACCCTCCCTGACTATGGGTTGGTCACAGGGACTTCATTAAGAGGAACAGTAAAAGCACAGTAAGAAATCCTTTTACGCATATTTCATCCAGGTTATAAGAAACACTTTTATAAATGAAATTATCTTAATTTCCTGATTCTGGATTAAAGCTCCAATTAAAGACAGGAATATTATGCATTTACTATATATGAAAACTTTGTTTGACTTTAGTTAGATGCAAACTCAATGCAAACTCAATGTTTCGTGTATATGTCATCTGATTTGGATCCGACTGATAAACATCAGTGTGCCAAGAGTGTGTCTTATGTATGTTTTTAATTTCAAACTAAATATAGTTGTGACATACATTTATATTCATTTAAACTTTTTATGATTGTCCCTTGATTTAACATGTCTGATGAAAATGGCCTTAGGTAATATTGCTGCCACAGGATAACTTGTAGTCGTATGTAATTTCTAATTCTTCAATGACGTTTTCTCTTTCTTCCAAAGGAACGTCTTTCAAATTTGTATGTTTGTGCATCACAAACAAACATTTTAATTTTGGTTGGCGAATAATAAGTCCTGACAAAAGTACAGTATATAAGATTTGTTATTGGTATAAAATAATTTTGGATTTAATAAGACCATATTAGTTAATCCCCTTGAACGATAGATTACGCAGGAAGCCTAGTTAGAGTACAGATGCCGCATTATAACAACTCAATTGATGAAAACGGTGTTTAACCCTTTACCAAACAAAGAGTCATTTGACCAGTTTGTTGCAAACGACTCTGGAAAAAAATTGTGGGATAAGGAAGAGCAATTTCTCCTTTTCCAACAATGTTTTCTGCCCTATCAGGAGATTATGTTTCAATGTCATCACTGTTTGAAACATAGTTTGAAAACTCTTTCGATTTGGGACAGTGGAAAATTTGGCGTTTGGTAAAGGGTTAACCCACATATAAATATTTGTTTATTGATAGATATGTATTTGGGAAGCCTGTACAAGGGTCTGTTGTCCTAGACGTCAAGAAAAGTTACGGCAACAGTTTTTATGACATTTCGGCAGCGAGGACCGAGTTTTCTGTAAGTCATTGAACTTTTCCAAAACATCAAGTAGGGAATGATTAGTCAATCGTTACTTTGATGGTCTAGTTGAAATTTGAACTATTATCACCAATGCGTAACTCGCTTGTCAAAAGTAACATGACTTTAGTGAGTAAACTGTTACCCCAAGTTGAGTGTCTAAAAACGTATTCGCACCAAACAAAAGTAAAATGTAAAAACAAAATCATTGATGTAGTACCCATATTTAAAATGTTTTAATAAAAAAAAAAGAGTGTCTGCTTTTCTGATGTTATTAAATAATTGTGTGTTGTTTTTTTTGTATTAGCTAGAGTCATAAAGGTGCATGGTCTCTTCCTAATACAATTCAAAGTAGGATGAAAAGTAAACATTGCAGGACACGCATCTTTAAAGTAATCTTGTCAGAATACATGTTCACAGAAATCATCATATATGAAGTATTGGCTACTTTTTGGCTGTCTCGGTGATTTTCTCTAAAACCCTTTTTTCATGTATACCTCATTGATGTACCTCCCCTTAATGCAAAAGCTAGATACTGCAAATATATATACAGTGAAGCCTCATTTATACGGACCCGTATATCCGGATGTCTCGCAATCCGAACGAAATTGTAAGGGAACGGAATTATTGTACTGTAATTTGCCAAACCAATTACAAAAAAGAAACCCCGACATTTGACCACTTTGTTGCAGACGACACTTGAAAACAGTGTGGGTAAAGGAGAAACTGCTCGTGACGAGCAATTTCCCCTTTTCCCACAATATTTTCCGCCTTTTGAGAGGATTATTTTTTAATTTCATCACGTTGCGAAATTTCGTCTGCAAACTCTTTCAATTTGGGACAGTCGAAAATTTGGCGTTTGGTAAAGGGTTATAAGTAAACACGTGCATATAGACCGTTTATGTCTTAATGTGTATATGACTAGGCTCTGCTTCATTAGTCCGGAAGATTCGTTAATCAGGAAACTTTGTTGGGAACGGATGTGTTCGGATTAACGAAACGTCACTGTATTTCTTTAACCATGCATTCCGTCGATTCAACGTTTAAATCATCAGCTTATGTCTTTGCACTGTATGCATACGAGTACTTTTGCTCTTATTCTATCTTTTGTTTTTCTTCAGATTAATGGTGAGGCAAACTTTAACATACCACTAGATGTTCTAAATCGATTGACTGAAAACTTGGAATATCAATCTTTCGTGGTGGAGGCCAGTGTGACAGAGACCATCACTGGTATTACCCTGCAGGGAACCGGCCGTGTTCAGTTCTACAAAAGTCCATATCAGTTAGAGCTGTTTCCCAGCATGCCTGATAATTTTAAACCTGGCTTCAATCCCTACACTGTTTTGGTAGGTGGTTCTATACTTGTTGAATAAGCGAATTGGTTTTAACCCTTTCCCAAACAATAACGACATTTGACCACTTTGTTGAAGACGACTTCAGAAAACATTGAGGGAAAAGGAGAAATTGCTCGTCACGAGCAATTTTCCTTTTCCCTCAATGTTTTCCTGCATATCAGAAGATTATTTTCCAATTTCATCACATTTTGAAATGTCGCCTGCAAACCCTTTTAATTTGGGACAGTCGAAAATTTGTTGTTTGGGAAAGGGTTAATAAGAACATAACTCTGACCATGTGTTGTTTAAGGAGATAAGCTTCGTAAACATGATAATATAACAAATTCTACATCACTGTTATTAGAACCAACACGGATAGGTTCAAGTTCACTTCTCTGCCTGGTGGTTCTTGTCCAGAAACTGAAATCGATTGAACGCTCTCTATGAAGGTTCAAATCATGGTAGCTTTAGACATAAATCTACTTAAAATCACGTATGGCAAGATATAATTTCCAACTTCTTGGTAAATAGCAAATCTTTTTTCTGCTCATGTCTATATACTTGTTGTACATTAAATTTCAGTTAAAATTCCGCTATGGCTTCTTGACAAACTGGGCAACACAAACACTACATTTTCCCACCCCTATATAAATATTATTAGCCTTCCAATTGGAATTCTATTCATTCTACATCGGTGATTGGGATTTTTCTCCATCAATTTTGTGCCGGGCATAACAATATTACTGAAATATTCTTGATGTGATGTTAAAACTAAGAAGACGTTGCGTCAAAAGTTGAGGTACACAAACGCAAAACTTGAACGACGTCGTTTCTTGCTCAATTGGACGTCAAGTATACTTGAAGAAGAAACAGTCCGGGAACTTTCTGACTGCACCTCGTATTATATTCAATTCAATTCAATTCTTTATTTGGCAAACACCAGCATATAAATGCCTTTGGCCAAGACAACATTTACAAATATGGTACAGACATATATTATATACGTAAACATGTTAATATATACAAAAGAAGAAATAACAAAGATTATCAAATCACGAAAAGTCACGAATTTAGTTGATATATCACATAATGATATATAATAAAGGTAAATACATTAAATAATTTCATTTCGACATTTAAAGCTCTCTTTTAGATAATATGCAGTTTTAGTTAGAATACATTGACGTTTTGAAGATAAAATATTAACAAATGTATTAGTGTTTGGCCATGGTAGATGTCCAAAATATTTATTACGAATGTTTGCATAGGCCGGACAGCACAATAAAAATGATATTCAGATTCAATCTGATTTAAAGAGCAAAGTCTACATATTCGATCACTTCTATCAATTCCATTAAATCTACCTGTTTCAATATCTAAAGAGTGAGAACTTAATCTAAAACATGTCATCTGCTTTCTTAAACGCTACGTCTTCTTAGTTCTTTATATTTTTGAGAATAGGTAAGATTAATACGTCTTTATTTCGTCTTTTGTTTATAGAAAAAAATATAAACATTTTGTCGTGTAATATGTAATAAGACAACCGTATCTCTGCTTTTCAGTTAAAGGTGACCACACGTGATGGTAAGCCACCAGTAGGAGTTACAGAGAACGTTAAGATTGATATCAACTATTTCATGGATCAGGCTGTGACGGTACCTGTACCCAATAATCTAACAATCCCCGACTTTGACCTCATTTCACCCTTTATTCCTGGTGAAACAGTTTTACTCAACCAGATAATGTATCCACTTCAACCTAATGGTACAGTACAGTTCGATATAAATATCCCCTCCGGGACAGCAACAGCATCTATCAAGGTTGGTATTGGATTGTGACTATTATAGGTTTACATTTTATTATATAATTTTATTTTGTTATACCTTATACCTTATACCTTATACCTTGTTTGTCTTACATTGATCGTGTGGAAAGCTTAAAGCTTGTTAAATTTTGTCTCGATGACTGCATCCAGTATATTGAACCGATTTGTGGGCTAGTCCCAGAATTCTTTTCAGCGCCTATTTTTCCTTCAGTATTTTCCGCGATCGGCTTATGGCTGATGGAGGGAATCCAAACGTATTAGAGCCAGGTTTTTTTTGGAATTTCAAGGGCAACTTATAAATGATTGCCATAGCAAAATACTACTCAATGAATCAATGTGGCAAAAGAAGCAACAACTTATTTCAAGCATATACAAGGATATTTGCCCGATTTGAAAATGAATATAAAGCAACCCTACAAGACTTACTGTTGTCTATTTTTTCAACCTGGACAACTTTCTAAACTATTTAAGCATTTTGTTGATACCATATCATTGAAAAGCATGAACCAATCTCTGATTATTTTATGTAAAAACTGAGTGAAAGTACCCAGAATGAAATTCTAATAAGTTAATTTAAACATGTTCATTCAGCTAACTGATGAATAAGGGTTGGACCACAAGTTCTACAACTTAGATTCTGTCCTTCCCAATAAACATTCTAATACGTTTAAACCGATCCATTTGACATCGATTATGAAACAAGTTCTTACAGTTTTGATATTTCACTCTTTATTCTGCTTCCTGAATCATAACCATTACCTGTGCTAAATGAGGCTTAATGAAAGGTTGCAAGGCGAAACACGCTCTGAACGGGATTCAAACCCCGACCCTCGTGTCCGGAGGCCGACGCTCTACCCCTTGTCCACTGTACTGTAATGCTAATAATTCTCATATTTACATAGGCTGAGTTTGCCGGTGAGACAAGTATCAAACAACTGAGCCGATTCCGATCTCCAGGAGAAATCTACTTGAAAGTTGAGATACTGAACACAACTCCACTGAAGGTAAATCTTTTTGAAATCCAAACCTTACAATGCTGGTTAATTTTCTAAAAATATATGTGTGTGTTGTCTGCTTTTCAAAACCTTAAATATCTGCTTAATTTTGTTGAGGAAATATATTCAGAGTAGCGAACGGATTGGATCTCAGACCATCCGCCAATTTGCTTGGTGACTGGCCTGTGCTCTAACATTTTTGCATAAGCATGAAGTTGGTTCCATCGCTATAAGATTTAAGAGCCGATTTGATGTTTTATCAAAAGTCATTTGAAATCAAATAACCATACCCCCTTAAAAAGATAAGACATAATGTGATAAGAAAAAAACATGATAGAAGCAAGAAAAGCAGTCAGATATAGACAAAATGAGATAAAAATTGAAGTTATAGTATAGATACATGATAAAGATAGAATATGTGTTGTCGTAATATTACTTAGTCAAAACCTATGATAACACTGTGAAAGAAATGTATTCTTTTTCACGTTAAAATTTATACATGTATACCATAGGGGCCAAAAATCAACTGAAAATACAAAATGCATCGTGCATACATTTTGAATGCAAAGGCTACAGATTTCTTTTTATTTATTATGTCTTTCCATAAATCATTTAGAATGTTCAAATTAAAAAAAACAAACGAATTAAGTCATTTTTAGATTATCATGTGCAAATTGCATTTCGCTTTTGAGTGTCAGCATTGATGAAAAAGTTAAATATTGTTCATAATACCAATTAACTCAATTAAAGATATCGGTATGATATAAGATGTGTTTTCTATCATCAGATCACTGATTTAGCAGCAGTTCAAGTGACGAAGAGCACTCGTGGAGCAGTAACTGCTCATTACATTGTAAGTATTTAGAAATCTAAAATGCCGAATGCACTGGTTTTTAAATAAAAAAAAAACGATTTTCATTTGTCATCATTGAAAGCACCTTGGTCAGGTGACTAAAGAAGAATATAGACAAATTGAAAAAAGAGTGCTATTTTTATTTTTTGTTGATAATAATGTTTTCTACTGTTTTACTAGAAGACATATAACTATTCATTGTTTATAAGCTTTGTCTTTCAATTAAATTTGGTTAAGTCCATCAATCAACAATGTTTGAATTGGTATGCCTCTTACCTTTCAATCCAATTAATTATTTCTTCTAATGAAAACTATTCTGGTGAAAGATTAAAGGTCCATAGTTCTAATCACTTTATACTTTCATTTGTTTTCTACAACCTATTTCAATTTTGGAGGATACTTTGCTGTTAGACAATGGAAGCAATGGCCCCCGCCCTGTCCCTTTGGTTAACCCATTACCAAACAATAACGTCATTTGACCAGTTTCATGCAGACAAATCTGGAAAATATTGTGGGAAAAGGAGCTCTTAACGAGCAATTTCTCCTTTTACCACAATGTTTTCTACACTATCGGATGATTGTTTTTCAATTTCATCACATTTTGAAATGTCGTTTGCGATCTCTTTAAATAATTTGGCTTGTTGTAAAGGGTTAAACCATTATGTTTGGAAACACAGATCAAGGTCAAAAAAGGTTGGCACTGAACTGACACTGAGGAGCATGGATACTGTCACCATGTCAACAATGGTAGAACTAGCTTCCCTTCCTGTCCCTCTGGAAACTGGTCAAAGCAATATGTTTGAAAACCCAGATCTGGGTCCAAAACGGGTAGCACTGATCTAATACTAATGAGCGTGGATACTGTTGCCATGTCAACAATAGTAGAAACTGTCGCCCTTCCTGTCCCTCTGGTTTCTGGCTATAGCAATGTTTGGAAACTCAGATCTGGGTCAGTACTGAGAAGCATGGATACTATCACTATGGCAACAATAGTAAAAGTTGTCCCCCCCCCCTTGTCCCTCTAGGCACTGGTTAAAGCATTATGTTTTGAAACTCAGATCTTGGTCCAAAAAGGGAGGCACTGACCTGGTACTGAGGACCATTGATACTGTCACCATGACAACAATAGTAGACACTGTCTCCCTTCCTGTCCCTATGGTTTCTGGCTATAGCAATGTTTGGAAACTCAGATCTGGGTCAGTACTGAGGAGCATGGATACTATCACCATGTCAACAATAGTAAAAGTTGTCCCCCCCCCCCCCTATCCCTCTGGGCACTGGTTAAAGCATTATGTTCGGAAACTCAGATCTTGGTTAAAAAGGGTGGCTTTGGTCTTGGACTGAGGAGCAAGGATACTATCACCATGTCAACAATAGTAAAAGTGGTCCCCCCCCCTATCCCTCTGGGCACTGGTTAAAGCATTATGTTTGGAAACTCAGATCTTGGTTAAAAAGGGTGGCTTTGGTCTTGGACTGAGGAGCAAGGATACTATCACCATGTCAACAATAGTAAAAGTGGTCCCCCCCCCCCCCTATCCCTCTGGGCACTGGTTAAAGCATTATGTTTGGAAACTCAGATCTTGGTTAAAAAGGGTGGCTTTGGTCTTGGACTGAGGAGCAAGGATACTATCACCATGTCAACAATAGTAAAAGTGGTCCCCCCCCCCTATCCCTCTGGGCACTGGTTAAAGCATTATGTTTGGAAACTCAGATCTTGGTTAAAAAGGGTGGCTTTGGTCTTGGACTGAGGAGCAAGGATACTGTCACCATGATATAAATGATACATTGATAAAGAACAAACCCCAATTAACCATAAGAGTGCTGGGTAATTTTTAAAAAATATATGTTTGTGTCGTCTGCCTTTCAAAGACTTAAATATCTGATTACCAGAAATTTTGATGAGGAAAGATACTCAGAGTAGCAAACAGGTTAGTTCACAGACCAGTCGCCAATTTACTTGGCAGCTGGCCTGGATCTAACATGTTTGCATAAGTATGAAGTCGGTTCAAGCACACTAATGGTTTAAACCATCTGTTATTTTTTAATTTTTCAGGTGAAATCTAAAAGTGTGATAGTTGATATAGGAACCATGAGAATAGGCAACAACGGAATTGGAATGTTGCAGCTGAGGATTACGCGGGAAATGGCGCCATCTGCAAGACTTGTCGTTTATTACGTAGCACCAAATAATGAAATAGCGGCAGACGGCATCAATTTCATTATAGAAGATATTTATGAAAATAAGGTACGAAATTCTCCATCATTATATGTTGAAGTATCAATGGGATTATAAATGTTCTACATATATTTCTTTGTGTCTGTGTTTTTCAGTGATCGGATGTGATTCTGTCTTTGATCGCATAATTTGCTTAGTTTGTTACATTAGTGGCAGCGGTTGGATGAAAAATTCTCCTGCTGTCATCATACCACCTTTTGACCAGAATAACGAAGTCTGCCTTAATAATTTGAATCGATTCGGTTCTCAATTTACAGAAACTTACAGATATTTGAACTCATATCTATAATTTTTGTCTAGTTTCGGTTAAAGACAAAAATACCCAATATGCCGTGTTCTTGTTGATTTAAGAAAGACACCATTGTGTTGAAGAATTATGATTTCATGCATTTATATGCACATGTGAAGGGGTGGGTTCTTGTGATTTGAATCATGCCTGCCTGCCAAGGATTTGCCTTTTTGTCTTATTCAATGGTGTGCTTATTCACTCAAGAGTATAGACTATTGCCAAAATGTTATCTGGAGTGACTGTATTTAGATTTGTTAGCTCAAATTTTTCTTACAATTTTTATGCTTATTCAAGATATGTTTTTGATTTGAGTCTAAACTCATTTCTGAGAAGAAGCCTAGATAAATGTCTTTTCGAAACCCTGTCATATTGTTTACGCTCAAACGATTCATCAGAATTATCTTTTTAAAAAGCTCATCGATTATTTTATGTGAGGTTGTTGCAGGCTGATCTCAGCAATGTTTCACAGACTTAAATTTCACAAGCTTCAGACACCTGTTTAGTAACGATTAGATGAATATGCTTACAGTTGCCTTCTTCAATGGCACCCAATAAGAAAGAATGTTGCCAGTGTTTGTCAAAACCCCCATTTTCATTCTTTGTTCCATAGTCAGATTCACAGACTTAACTTACATTAGCTGAAGACACCTGTTTAGTACCACCGAAATACATTTGTTAAGAGTTGCGTCATTCAATGGCACCCAATAAAAAGAATACTGCCAGTGTTTGTCAAAACCCCCATTTTCATTCTTTGTTCCATAGTCAGATTCACAGACTTAACTTACATTAGCTGAAGACACCTGTTTAGTACCACCGAAATACATTTGTTAAGAGTTGCGTCATTCAATGACACTCAATAAGAAAGAATACTGCCAGTGTTTGTCAACCCCTATTGTCATTCTTTGCTTCAATGTCAGAATCACAGACTTAACTTACATTAGCTGAAGACACCTGTTTAGTACCACCGAAATACATTTGTTAAGAGTTGCGTCATTCAATGGCACCCAATAAAAAGAATACTGCCAGTGTTTGTCAAAACCCCCATTTTCATTCTTTGTTCCATAGTCAGATTCACAGACTTAACTTACATTAGCTGAAGACACCTGTTTAGTACCACCGAAATACATTTGTTAAGAGTTGCGTCATTCAATGACACTCAATAAGAAAGAATACTGCCAGTGTTTGTCAAAACCCCCATTTTCATTCTTTGTTCCATAGTCAGATTCACAGACTTAACTTACATTAGCTGAAGACACCTGTTTAGTACCACCGAAATACATTTGTTAAGAGTTGCGTCATTCAATGACACTCAATAAGAAAGAATACTGCCAGTGTTTGTCAACCCCTATTGTCATTCTTTGCTTCAATGTCAGAATCACAGACTTAACTTACAATGAAGACACCTGTTTAGTACCACCGAAATACATTTGTTAAGAGTTGCGTCATTCAATGGCACCCAATAAAAAGAATACTGCCAGTGTTTGTCAAAACCCCCATTTTCATTCTTTGTTCCATAGTCAGATTCACAGACTTAACTTACATTAGCTGAAGACACCTGTTTAGTACCACCGAAATACATTTGTTAAGAGTTGCGTCATTCAATGACACTCAATAAGAAAGAATACTGCCAGTGTTTGTCAAAACCCCCATTTTCATTCTTTGTTCCATAGTCAGATTCACAGACTTAACTTACATTAGCTGAAGACACCTGTTTAGTACCACCGAAATACATTTGTTAAGAGTTGCGTCATTCAATGACACTCAATAAGAAAGAATACTGCAAGTGTTTGTCAACCCCTATTGTCATTCTTTGCTTCAATGTCAGAATCACAGACTCGAATTGCACTAGATATAGACACCTTTTTTAGTACCACCGAGAGGCATTTTTTAAGAGTTGCCATCTTAAATGACTCTCAATTAACAGAATGCTACCAGTGTTTGTCGAAATACCTTTACTCATTATTTACCTCATCGTCAGAATCACAGACATAAAATTCATAAGTTTAACACACCTGTCTAGTACCACGGAGATGCATATGCTTACAGTACCCTTGGATTAAAACACTCAATGAGATTTTCGCTCTTACAGTTGTTTTGGGTACGTGTATATCTCATTGCGGTGGTGTTGGTTTCTGGTTGGTTTTCGCTCATCAAAACACCTACATTCATTCCTTGTTTCATCGTCAGATTAACAGACTTAATTCTCACAAGCTGAAGACACCTGTTAAATACCACTGAGAGGCATATGCTAACAATTGCCTGGGTAATGGCATTCAATAAGAAAAGGCATTGAAGTGCATGTCAAAACACCTATATTTGTTCTTTGTTCATTGTGAGAATCTCCGACTAAAGTTTCAAAAGCATGTGACAACTATTTAGTACCACTGAGAGGAATATGCTAACAGTTTCCTAGGTAAATGACACTATATAAAAATAGTACTGCAAGTGCTCATCAACGCACACATATTCATTATTTGTTTCATCGTTAGAATCTTAACCCATTAGTCTTAACCCATTACCAAACAAGATTGGCATTTGACCACTTTGTTGCAGATGACTGTGGAAAACATTGTGGGAAAAGGGAAATTGCTCTTAACAAGCAAATGCTCTTTTTCCTGAAATGTCTTCTACCCTATAAGAAGTTGTTTATTAATTTCATCACATTTTGAAATGTCGTCTGCAAACTCTTTGAATTTGGACAGTCGAAAAAATGGCGTTTGGTAAATGGTTAACACACCAATCTGTATTTCTCCAGGTTTCGCTTGAATTCAACCAGACATCCGTGGAACCTAAAGCTGGTGTCAACCTTAGAGTGATGGCCGACAGAGGATCTGTAGTGAATGTCATAGTTGTCGACAAAAGTGTAAAACTTTTGAAGGAAGGAAACGATATCACGCAAGATCGTGTATGTATAATAATAAATTCTGCCCTAATAATTTTCTTGCAGCCACGCCTTAACCCTTTACAAAACGCAATATTTTCGACTGTCCCAAATTGAAAGAGTTTGCAGACGACAATTCAAAATGTGATGAAATTGAAAATTGATCTTCATATAGGGCAGAAAACATTGTGGGAAAAGGAGAAATTGCTCGTTAAGAGCAATTTCTCCTTTCCCCACAATATTTTCCTGTGTCGTCTGCAAAACACTTGCCAACTATCGTTATTGTTTGGTAATGGGTTAATCAGTGAGTTAACCTTGGAATACGGGGGTTTACAGTTTGAGATTCAAGATGAGATATCACACTTGAGTGTGATATAGATTTCTTTCCAGGACTACTTTTTTAAGCAATGCAGATTGGACTTCGAATACCTTGTCAGAATGTTTAGATATAATAAGAATTTCCAGATATTTTTGATCAATTTTGTTTAAAGCCGTAATTGTGCTCATTTCCACTTGTATTGTGAAAGTTCTAAATTGAGACTGTAACCTGTTCATATGATGCTTTTGAAAGAGTGAAAAAAATACGGTTTGTTTACAATTAGCGATAAAACAAGGTCAACCAAGAAAACTGAAGAAATTTTCCATGTTTAATGTTCACTTTGTTAATATTGGATATGTGACATTACCTTTATGCACTTCGCGTAATTTTTCTAACCAGGTGATTGCCACTAATTAATCCGAGCGCTTCTTGGTTTTTTAGATGTTACTCGAAGGTAAACATTCGGAAGTAAAATTGGTGGGCACCAAATTGGTAAAAATAGCATTTTGAAAAAAAACATAATAAATAGTGCAAGCGTTTTATTATCATGATTATGTGGGTTTTTGCTATGTTTCAACATATTCTTTCATAATTCATAACTCATATTACCCAGTTTTGCAATTTTTTTTAGCGCTATTATGCTTTTGATTTATTGCTTAAAACACAGTAAACACTTGTAAACACGTGTCGATTACTAATCCAGTATCTATAGCTTCTCCTTACATTGACTCACTTCACTTAAAATCCAACATTGCGGTGAAATGAGAATTCAATCAATATTCGAGTTAATCGATTGATTATCAATTGGTTTATTAACTGGAATCCCGTTATATCAATAATCTCTCACAGGCTACATTTTTATTCATATTTACCTTTCTTTCCTTCATATACTGTAAACATCTTTTCACATATACATCTTCTAAAAAACCTTTTAGATTATTCTAAACAAATAGTAATGGAAACCAGTCTTTCATTCTTCTCTTTGTCACAGTGGTTTCTACACAACATTTCTCAGAGAGGGTGTTATTTGTTTTTAATATGATCATTATAGCTGGTCATTGCTTCAGTAACATGACATAAACTGTACAAGATTATGAAAGGCCCTTAGCCTATGACTCCTTCCTACTCCAGTTCTAGGCAAGGCCCTAAAGTGACTTACCAAAGGCTACTCCCCAAAACCATAGGTGTCGGTGGGGTTCAAACCCGCGACACCGAGTTCGAAGTCCAAACCACTGAGTCGCGCAGGACCAATATATGTATGAGACAATCGGTCAGACAATGATTTGACAATATGATATGACTTGATTATGTATATTACAAGGTGAACACCGAGTTAAGACAGTATGGGAATTCCCCCTGGATTTCCCAGTCCAGTGGATGGGGACGAGTCTTGCCCTGGTCAATTTCTGCTGATGATGCCACCGATATTTTCAATGTAAGTTTTTTTATCGGATTTTTATGTTAGTCTTTTTGTTTGTTTTATTGGATTTTATGTTAGTCTTTTTTGTTTGTTTTATGGATTTTAATGCAAGTCTGTTTTATCGGATTTTAATGCAAGTCTGTTTTGTCTGTTTTATTGGTTTTTTTTATTTAAGTCTGTTTTGTTTCTTTTATCGAATTTTTATTGAAGTCTGTTTACTTTGTTTTATTAGATTTTCATGTAAGTACTTTTTGTTTGTTTTATAGGATTCTAATGCAAGCCTTTTTTGTTTGTCTTATCGGATATTTATGTAAGTTCTTTTGTTGTTTTATTGGATTTTTATGTAAGTCTTTTTTTGTTTGTGTTATTGGATTTTTATGTTAGTCTGGGGTTTTTTTATTGGATTTTTATGTAACTTTTTTTTTTGGGGGGGGGAATTTTTACATTGTGTCAAGGATACATATTCATAGGGAACAAGGTTGTTTGGTATATTTATAGTATCAATATACACCTTGTGTCAAACGACATTGTTCCCTTTGGTTATATTGTGATAACCTGCTTATAGCAAATTGAGGGAGAACATAGATTATCTGTGGGAAGGATTTACGGTCGTTTCCCCAAAGAGTCATTTCCCCGAAGTAATTTATATAGTAATCAAGGAGTCGTTAACCCGAAATTAATTTTTATAGTGGAGAACTTATATAGTAGATTCGATGTTTAATATTGTGTTAGATTTATATAGTTTATAAAAAAAAGTCTACTGATTGATGACACCTATTTATCCCACAGATGTATGAATATTATATGAAGATATTCCAAATCAAGAAAAAAACACACTTTAGTTTCCGACAACTTTCATAGATTGGCCATTTTACAAATAAAATTCTTTATAAATTTAATTACTAAATGTAACATAGATAGAATTCTTATATAAATACTTTCGGGGAAACTACTCCTCGATTACTATATAACTGTGAAGCAGTTATAAACAAAGTGCCTTCGTTAGTCAGTCAAGAGACAGTCTAATAGAGAAATTTAAATCTACCTGTACCAGATTTCAAATCAATTATAGTTTGAGTATATGAAGTTGTTAATCAACCCATGTTAACCGTGTTTGGTAAATATTTCTGCATTATTTCAGAATGCCAGGTTGACAGTTCTGACAGACGGTATTCTACCACAGTTCAACCTATGGAGTTGTAAGTCATGCTATGTAGTTCTTTCCCAGCTGAATAATTAGTCCTCAACTTAACACATTACCACCTAATGCCACCTTTTTATGTCGTGCAAGAGACGACTTTTAAAAAACATTGGGGCAAATGAGAAATTGCTTGTCACAAGCAATTTCTCCTTTTGCCACAAAGCTTTTTCAATCTACAATGGGAATTTCGACACAGAGAAGCTGCTTTATATTAAAATAGAGAACACATGCTTCGGGACCATGTAATTTCTTCGACACAGAGAAGACTTCGACAGCGGGAAGTTTGACACGAAGAAGTCTTACTATAGTCACATATCTCAAAAGCAAAACCGAAAGGTTTTTCAAAAGAGTTTCTTTAAGTCGTTTAGTAAAATGGTACCCAGGCGTGTTAAATGCGTTTATATGAGGAAGAGTTTTAACATTGGTTTTATTTCCAGTGAGAAAGTCTAATGAACGATTACAAAGACGAGGCTTTTCAGCAGTTCAGATGGATAATGCGCCCATGGGCGGTATCGGTGGGGCAACTAACGAACCTACCGGGCAGATACGCAAGGACTTTCTCGAGACTTGGATTTGGAAGTCTGCAACGGCAATGTATGTTGATACTGATAGTTTATTACTAGACTATATCAACTCCTACACATTTGTGAACAAGTTTTGCTAATTTTGCTATTAACCCCAAACTAGCAATTCAGTGATTAATTAGTTTTAAGCAAGCTGGTAACTTCATCTTGATCCAGGCACAAAGGTCAAAACTGTAACTGTTAGAGGTTTTCTGACTTAATATTCATAGCCATTTACATCAGATCTGAGTTCATACTATGCTCAAGGAGTTCTATTGATAACAATGATAACCATTGGCAATCAAAATTACAGTATGCTTTTCAATTCAAATTGCCGATTGATTTTTAAGTAATTAATGAAGTAACATTGTTACGTAACCGCCTCACTCTCTTCAGCATAGCAATAAACAATTAGGACAAGATCTAACCTCTGTGTTTTAGAGCCGACTCATTAGCTCACTGATTTTGACTTTGACTGTCACCCAGGAGAACCGTCACCCGGGAGAACCGGGATCGAATCCCCACAGGGGACTATAATTCCACAGTGGATTCTTCTAGCTATGCTTGGTTACGGACAGTGTTCGTAAGAACATATAGTGACAGTTTTCAGTTACTTTTTCTTTTATTGCATAGACTGTCACTCATAAAGACCTATAGTTGGTTGTTAACCCTATGTACATAAAGTCACCCTTAGGCCAAATGTGGCTGGCTGTTATTATATTGTTTCTTCACTTTACTTTACTGTTTGTACTTAATGCATGTCACTGTTATGAATTATTTGTTCGATTGTTCGTAATTGGGAAATATGGTGATATTTGTTGCTATGGTTGACTCTGGTACAGAACCACAGGGGCCCACAGTTATCCTTGGGTCAGTATTATGTAATATAATATACATAGTACTGACCCTAGGAAAACTATAGACCCCTGTGTACAGAACCATACAAGCCAATGTTTCCTTTCCACAGCGATGGTGTTGCCAATTTCCCTGATATAGCCCCTGACTCAATAACCACCTATATAGCAAGTGCCTATGCACTCAATGCTAAATCAGGACTGGGAGTTGTTGCTAATACTGCTGATGTAAGTATTGTTTTCCCATTCCTTCTTATTTATTTACCTGTCTTGACCGTGTACCAAACGCCAATTTGTCGACTGTTCCAAATTGAAAGAGTTTGCAGAAATATTTCAAAATGTGATAAAATTGGAAAATAATCTTCTGAGAGGGCGGAAAAAATTGTGGGAAAAGGAAAAATGGCTCGTTACAAGGTAAAGTCATCTGCAACACACTGGTCAAATGTTGTTATTGTTTGGTAATGGGTTAAAAAGGCTTGTATCAAACAATCTATGGCTTCCCTTTTGCCATAATCCTACTTAAAACAAGAAAAAATAAAGATACTAAAACAGCCTTTGTGCTGCTTACAAACTAGGAAAAAACGAATGTGTGATGATAGTTTCAAGGTATTAGAAGGAAAACCGGGTGACTCAATAAGCCAACAGCAGAAGACAAAATGATAGGAATTGAATACAATTATAATATTGCATAGAAATCAATTACACCAAAGGAGAAATTGCTTGTCACAAGCAATATCCCCTTTAGACATGATGATTTCTTTTAAAAGGATTTTGCGGTTGAAGTGTGATGTTATCGATAAAGGTTTAAAATTCTCATTTAGAGAATAGTGCTATGTGTACTCATTTGTAATTTACTTAATGATTACTTCTGACACAAGTCCTTTGCAACCCTGTCCTCTTCCTCAAAGTCCACATATATTCTTTGTCATACTTTTGTAACGTTCGTTGAACGTTTACGCAAATTAGGGACCTAATGCATTGTTTGAGAGAACATGCTGGTATACATATATAGACAACAAAACTGCTGTGTACGACAGTGTTTTTCACTGATCGTATGTATTGTTCTTTGAGAGGTTCATTTGCTCAGTTTATTTCACTTCATCATTGTCAAACACATTGCTTTGGACAATAAAAGGCAGACATTCAACCACGAAGCCATCCGATGTTTCCAGTAGGTCAAACGATTTCTAACTGTTTTGCTTATATTCCAGCTGCAAGTAGCCCTGAATTTCTTCATCAACTTACAACTACCATACAGTGTAGTGCGTGGGGAAGTGGCTGTGATTCAAGGGAACATCTTCAATAGCTATACAGAGGACTTATATGTAGGTCTTTACCATCATATCTACCGTAAACAATAAAGTAGGAAAATGTGACTTCATTAGGAAGTTTTAAATAGTAACAAAATATTGCAAAAAATCATTGTCATCATATGGAAATCAACCGATAAATTTAGCTCTTTTATGGAGACACTTTTCCTGTTGAGTTGAGGAATACCATTTGTTATTCACGGTCACTATTGCCAGATTGCCTTTGGGTCCACTGCTATCAATTATAATCGAGGTATCAAAATTCAACTTTGGTATTGTTAATGCAATGTTTATATATGTACCAAAGAAAGCAAAAAAAAGTTAAATATCAGAGTTTTCACTTGTCCAACTTGTAAGCAGCATCAGTCAAGAGGTGTTAAGTATGCACTTGATTTTATTTGTAAAGAGAGAAACTGACTGGCACTCGAAACTACTTCATTTTTCCATTAAGTTTTGGAAAGGTCAAGTTTAAGCTTTTAACCATTTTGCTTTTCTTAAGGTAATCGAAAATAACCTTCAAACAAATAATCAAAGAGACATGAATTAGTGCAAAATGCAGCTTAAGTGATATACTCATTGATTCATAGTTGACTGTGATTATTCAAATGCATCTTTATCAGGGTTTTCCATAGTCAAAATGTTTCGACGTGAAGATTGCTTTCTTTTTTCTGTTGGGGCAATCTAACGGGAGATATTGCCCATTACAAAAGATTCTCAATATTTTCCACTGGTCAAATTGGTTTGACTAGGTTTTCCCATGTATGTATGATGAACATTGTAATATCAACTAGTGAACATAAAGGGCTTATCATTCATGATATTTTATTTATATCTAGGTTAATGTGACGCTGAGAGGTTCACCAGACTTTGTTGTGGTTACTATTGACGGTAATGGTAATGAGGTCGAAGTGAATGGAACTCAAGAAAAATGCATTCTGGTAAGGCATCACAACCATGGCGGCTTGAATCAATCCAGGGTATTTTATTTTGGATGAGATTTGCTTTCTAAGGTCACCTTGTTAGAAGGTGGTGTCTAAAGGTTCATTGGCCATACACGCACATACCTGTATCACAGGGGCTTGAATCAATGCATACCTCCCAATCCCTCCATTTATGCTTTATCTTATATCAGTCATATAGGTCGTAGAAACAAATTAACAGAACACCTTTGAATAATACACATCACAATTTATTCAAGTTGTAATTGTTTTGATCTTTAATAAGTATGGACTTTTTATAACATCAGATGATTTAAGAGTCATAAGAACCATACAAGCGTTATTACTTAGAAATATAAAAGCATCTTTTCGATGATTCAGTGCAATACTATAGTAAGTGCTTCATGTTTGTGAAGCACTTACTATAGTCTTGCATTGAGCCCTCGATTTGTTCATGCTTTTACCATTGTTGTACTCTGTTTCTTTCAATTTGGACTAAAGGCAAAATCTCACATAGATTATGGTTATCCTTTTATTTTGTTTCTAGGTTCGTTCTGAGACACCCACCCCTGTGTTCTTCAATGTAAAACCTACGATAATTGGCACACTGGAGTTACGGGTACGAGCAACTGTGCTGGCACCAAGAGCCGTTTTTGATGAAGTTATTCGAGAGATCCCAGTCAAGGTATTGTTAAATTGAATTTATCAGAGAATGCTTTTGTTTGTGGTTTTAACACAGTTTTTAACAGAATTTTTGTTAAATAGCAGCATTACTTAGAACTAAATCATCACTACCTTTTCTTGGAAGAGGACTCGCTTTGTAGTTCAAGGGTTCAACGCAAGACTATAGCAAGTGCTTCACGTTTGTGAAGCACTTGCTATAGTCTTGCGTTGAACCCTAGAGTTGTAATCCAATGTAACTGACCTGACAATTCAAGGGGTAGTGAAACCTTTGCGATCATTGATGTTGGTCTTATGTAACAACCGGAATTGCAATAAAAACCAGTTTGGCAATAATTATTGCCAAACTGTTTTTTATTGCATTTCCGGTTAGCATGTTCAACCTTTTTTGCAATAACCGGAATTTCAATAAAAATTTAAAGTTTTCAGTAATGCTCATGTATGACTTGAATATGATTTAGAGATGATGTGATGTTGTTTCCGGGTCTTCCGGACATATTTCGATTCATCCGTCGACAACAGGATGATATCAAAGTTTGGTTAAATTTGATCTAATTTGTAATAGAATGATCAAGATCATTTCCAAACCGGGTTTTATTGCAATTCCGGTTGGCATGTTCAACGAGTATCGCAATAACTGGAACTGTGGGAAACTGTAACTCTGTGGTCTAATCAATTAAAGCAGACTGATATTGAATGATCTTTAACCTTTTACCAAACGCCAAATTTTCGACTGTGCCAATTTGAAAGAGCTTGCAGACGACATTTCAAAATATGATGAAATTGAATTCTGATAGGGTAGAAAACATTGTGGGAAAAGGAGAAATTGTTCATTGAGAGCAATTTCTCCTTTTCCCACAATGTTTCCTGAGTAGTCTGAAACTATCAAAATATTGTTACCGTTTGGTAATGGGTTAAGCCCATAACTTCATGGTGTCTCATTTAGCAGCATCTGTCGTTGAAAATTTTAAAAGAAGATGGCTCTTTGCAAGGAATTTTATCCTTTTGTAACAACGATTTTCAGTCAAATTAGGATAAATTACAGCTTTTTTTCTTATTCAAGTTAAGATAAGAACACTGTGACATGTGAAAACTCCATCCTGTATCAGCAGTATCTCCTTTACCCACAATAGCTTCAATTCAGAGTTTGTCTATTAAACCTTTCCCTCTCTTTGATCTTGTCGCACATGAATCAAAAACTTTTTCTTTTTTTTTTTGAATCGTCATACATTTATTCAAATTAAATTACAATGACATTTACCTCATATAAATATATAAAAAGTATAGTGTTTTCTAAAAACTAACCTTTGACATAATCGAATTTATTCTCAAGTCCAAGATAGCACTAAGAAGGAGTTGAGTAGACGAATAAGAAAAGAGGTAAGAGATAGAAGAAGAATAAAAGAAGAAGAGGAAGATACAGTAATGAATTACTAACTGTAACATGTTCAAACATAACAATGCACTCGCTTGCATTTCCCAATAAAACAAAACTTATTCTAAAAGTTCGAGTAGAAATGACAAGTTAAGGTCAAGGGTATATGTTTCAAGCTGGTGTATTATAAACTAACGAACGAACAGTCAACCAAAATAAAAGCATCCGAAAGGAGAAACATATCCGAAACGAGATGATATTTTCCTCATAAGAATCAAAATATTGTTGTGTATCAAAGAGAAAATATTTGCTTTGAGTGATTATTTTGCTGATCAAAATTATATCAACCCAGTATCTCAAAGCAAACTTTAAATTTCATATTTCATACCTTACGTCTTATTTTTGGTTTGAATTTAGACAAATTAAATGTCAACAATGTTGTGAGGACATTGGTGCAGTGGAAGAAATAAGTTTTAACTAACCTAAAATGTCCAGATGGTGAAATCAGTTAAATGGTTTCCATTGCTCTGTTTAAAGGCTTGCAGTGGCCCAGTGGTTAGAATCATAAGATACCATTCTGCTTTGATTCTAATCCCCGCTTTTGGTAGATTTTAACTTTAATGATGTGAAAGCAATTGTTCTACCAATGTTGATTTTTATGGGCAGTTAAGCTGGGTGTCATCTTGATTCATATACCAAAGTACTGTGTAACCAAACAGTTTACGAAAATTATTTGTGCAAGTAATAACTGATACACATGGATGATCTCTTCAATGAATGTACAATATTGCAATGTGACACGTCATTGGAAGTGTCGCGGAGAGACAATTCCAATAATCTGTCAAAATGCAAATATTACTAAGCCCAATATTGAAATACAAGGGAATGCTGTTTCAAAATTACGCAATCGTTTAATTATTATGAATTTTTTAGTTAAACAGTACCCAGGCATTTAGAGATAACCAAATTGCTGTTTAATACGATATAAAATCCTTTATTAATAAACCTTTCTGTTTAGGCTGAAGGAGAAGAGAAACAGGCAAACATTCCTGTCATGATCTCCATGCAGACAAACGGCTTTACACAGGAAGTAAGACGGTGGCCAATCGATGTAACGAACCTTGTAGTTGGCTCAGAGAGGGTTCGATTTACTGCCATAGGTAAGAATTGAATAGAATAGGAAAGGGTTTAAGGTAGAATACCCATATTCCGCCATTTTGAAACCAATTCTTCTTCGGATCACTTCGGTCATTCTCGGTGTACATCGTCCTGGTTGGAAATATTTTGTGTGAAGTCCTGCTTGGCTCAGTGGTTAAGATGGTGTACTCAGAATTTGTTTGGTCCCAGGTTTGAACCCCATCTATATCTCTATTTTTGTTGGAGTGACCATTGGCAAGTCACTTCAGAGTCATAGTCTAGTTCTGGTGGATCCAGGAAAGACGTTACAAAACTAAAATCTTGATGATACGACACAGGTGAAGAGGACCTGAGACATGTGTCAGAAACCAACATTAACTTAACTTAACTTAATGAACTTTGACTCATGTCCAAACTGAAATCATAAAGAGATCATGATTTCGAAATGGGACAAGAGGCATTATATGTTTCAATAGTTGATAAAAATAATCTTCCCTGTCGAAATAATTTGTGTGCCTTCTCTTCCTTAAAATACATTGAATGAATATGATAATGCTTCAAAGATAAACAAAGAGCTTGTATTTGTATGTCATGTCGTCTGTGGGCTAGGGGGAGGGTGTCGGCCCATGGAGACTGGGTTGTGGGTTTGAAATCTGTGAGTAACAGGGGCTGCTTTGCCAAATTTTATTATTCCACATTCGGCGCAATTAGTGATTATGTGCCCAGGTTCTTAACAGAATCCAATAATGACCAGTATATGTTGTAATAATTTGCTTCACAATTGATGTAAAATATAACAAAATTAAAAACAAGAGAAACCCCATGAATTTGTACTGTATTAGTCATACTTGAAGCATATTCTAATGGCTAGACCTGTATTTGTATAGGTGACATCTTTGGACCATCACTGAAGAACCTGGATAAGCTTATCCAACTTCCATATGGATGTGGTGAACAGAACATGCTCAAATTTGCCCCAAGTGTTTTTGCCGCAGTGTATATGAACATTACTGGGAGATTTAATTCTGACACAGATCTTCAGGAGAAAATCAAGAATGCTCTGAGGACTGGTATGTATCATTAGTCCCCATTTTATAACACTTTCCCTCCCCAAATTACGAAGTTGTGTCATACGAGCACTGGCGCTGGATAAAAAAATATGTTATCTATATAGATAAGTTTTAGTCTGAATTAGTTTATTATAAAATAAACTAGTTTAGACTAAAACTTATCTTTATAGATAAAATTGTTTTTAACATAGAACGTTGATACACTGCTTTGCTGTATTTTATGATGCACAAGACAATTATCTTATTTATTATTATTTTGTTCCATTCTTACATTGGGGAAACAGATGATTTCAGTCATGTTTTATTTCTATCTTCATAATCAATGGAGGAAAACCAGAATCCTACAATGTCTTAAAAGCTTACTAGCGCTCAGAAAACTGCAAAACTGGTTAATTTGAGTTACCAATCATGAAAGAATATGTTGAAACATGGCGAAAAAAACACAGGATCATGACAATATAACGCATCTATATCTATTTTTCAAAGTGCTATTTTCATAAATTTGGTGCCCACAAATTTAACTTCATTCTTTACATTCGATTAACATCTAAAATAGCAATAAGCGCTCGGATTAATGATTGACGATCACCTGGTTAGAAAAATCACCTGAAGCACATAAAAATTCTGTCATTAATCCAATATTAACAACGTGAACATTCAAAATGGAGAATTTCTTGGGTTTTATTGGTTCCAAACGTTTCTCGGCTGACCTAGTTTTATCGCTAATTGTAAACAAACCTTATAGTATTCACTCTTTTAATATAATCATGAGACCGTGTTACAGTCTCAATTCTTCTGTAAAATGAAATTTAAAGTACGTTTTATTTAATTTACAACTATTCTAGAACTTTCCCAATTTAAGTGGAAATGAGCGAAAGTATGGCTTTAAAGGGCGGGCAAAGTTAAGTAGAACTATTAGTGTTTCTTTAACCATTCACCAAACTCCAAATTTTCGACTGTCCCAAATTAAAAGAGTTTGCAGACAACATTGCAAAATGTGAATAATTGGAAAATACTCTTCTGATGGGGCAGAAAACATTGTGTAAAAAGGAAAATTGCTCGTTACGAGCAATTTCTCCTTTTCCCACAATGTTTTCCAGAGTTGTCTGCAACAAAGTGGTTAAATGTCGTTTTTGCTTGGTAATGGGATAATCAACAGGGAGTCTTCCTCTCATGAAAATATTATATCAAGTATTACCAGGATCATTATACCTGAGCAAAGAGATACCATTTGATTTTGATTCTAGTACTCAAACAAATGGCAATTGATACCTGCAAAATGTTTAAGATTACGAACATAAAATAATGATAACAAAGAATAAAGATGTTTTCTGTAACATTTTAATCATTGGTACTTAAATCGATCATTAAATGAATAAATAAAGTCTCTTTTCTTGAATGTTTTTCTTTGAGCGTCTGCTTTATCTCTCTATATTGTGTAAAAGCTGGACTGATTTTCACACGCATGTACTTCTGAATGTTATTAAGAATTGGACCAATTTAATGTAATCTGGAGACAACCATTGTACTGTATGTGCAACGTTCTCAGAAAGTTTATACAAAAAAGGAAACCTTATACATTGTTATATAGAGCAAGGGGGTAAATAGACAACACAACTGATCTTGGACGACAGTGTTTCTCACTGATCAGATGTGTTTGTGCCTTCTGAAAGGTTAATTTGCTGAGTTTGTTACGTTTGTAGCAGTGTTGGGGCAGATAATTCTCAATAATATCGGAATTGCCTTTTCCATGTAATTCCGAAGGGCAAAGACTCGGGAAGAGTCTACTCTGAGGTGGGAGTAATGGCACGTTCTCGGAACATTTATGCAAATAAGGGAACCTAATGCATTGTGATAGAGAACATGTCAGTACATAGATAACGCATCTGATCAGTGGAAAATGTTCAGTGTTTTTCATTGATCAGATGTATGTTTTTCATTGATCAGATGTGACTGTCTCTTTGAGAGGTTTATTTGCTCCGTTTGTTACACATGAAAATAACATTTTTGTTACATTGATGAAGAACAATTGTGACAAAAGGAGAAATAGCCTGTTTCAATCCATTTGGTGCTGGTGTAATAGTATATATATGAAGGAAACTCCAAGTTTGCTTTCTAAAGTCATCTAAGACGGTGCATGATGGGCAATTATTCTAAGTATATTAAATAATGTTGGGTTTTTTGTTTGTTTTTAGGCTATCAGAGATCACTTCTTTACCAAAGAAATGATGGATCTTTCAGTGCTTTTGGAAACGCTGATGATGAAGGAAGCTTATGGTGAGTTGATACTTCCTCCTTTAGTTCAAACTTATTTATTTTACATCAATTGTGACGGAAGCTTGAATCTTATTAAATTCATTTTTCAATGACTGCTTCCTTGATACTACACCAGTACTTGCACAGATGTGTAGATTAGTCCCTCAAATGTTCACCTTGCCTAACAGGGATACGAACCCTGGACCCTCCGTCAAGAGGCAAGAGGCCAACGCTCTATCACTGTCGCCCATTACTGTAACCTCATTTAGCTACCATCAACTGCAAGTTTCTTTCAAATTGAAATGCCTCTGGTATTGAAGACATATTGATGGTAAATATTTTCTGATTTTTTCGGGGAAACTGTTTTTACGATTTTTCAGTTTAACGCTTTCCACCTGCAGACAGCATCTATTAAACTTGAAGCAGACGAATTTAGAAAAGCTTTGTAAACATATAAAAAAAAAGACTTTCAGTTCTGATGTTGTGATAAGTAACTAGACTGAAAAAGGATTTTGGCAAGAGGAGAAATTTGCTTGTGACAAGCAATTTCTCCTTTTGCCACAATGCTTTTTGAAACTCATCTGCTGCAAGACACAAAAAGGCGGCAATAGGTGGTGATTAATTTATTATTTATGCTTCCTTGGAAAATCCTCCAGTACTGCTTTAGTAAATTAGCCTTGCAAAAAAACACTTTGAATGCAGGCAGGACAATAGGCCATCTGATGTCAAATCTTTTATAATAACATATTCTGCACTGTAGATCCTGTTTAAACAATAAATCATAACATTAGATTTACGTCTTTATGTAGCATTTTTAAGTCAAACAAAATACCTCACAATGATATAAATGGCTTCATTTAGTTCAGTTTAGACTTATTCCTTTTTGCATTTATTGTGAATCAAGTTTTTACAATTTAGATTAATCACTCTTAATTCTACTTCCTGGATACTTACCCGGTAATCGCGGCAAATGTGGTCTAATAAAAAAGGTTGCAAGGCAAGGCAGATCGAACTTCTCATGGGATTTGAACTCACAACCCGCGTGTCAGAAGTACGACATCAGTTACAGACCTTCACCTTACTTACACTCTGCATTTTAAGGTTGACAGCTTTTGTGATAAAGTCATTTTCCCAGGCCAACAAGCTGAATCTGATCTTTATTGATCCCAAAGTGGTGGAACGGGCTGTCAACTATATACTAGAGAAGCAGAACCCAGATGGGATGTTTGAAAGTACAGGAATTGTTAATCATAAAGCTATGCAGGTAATTATATCTTTAACCCTTTACCAAACGGCAAATTTTCGACTATCCCAAATTGAAAGAGTTTGCAGAAGACATTTCAAAATATCATGGAATTGGAAAATAACCTTTTTAGAGGGCACAAAACATTGTGGTAAAAGGAGGAATTGCTCTTAACGCTTTCCAACAATGAGAAAGAGATTTTTCCCAGTGTGTTATAGACAGTATGCGCATAATGGGCCTTGAATGTGTAATAAATCGAGGAAATTAACCTCTAAAGACACCATTACATTATCAGAGTGAGAAACACTGTCAGTCACTGACTGTCTTTTTATATACCTGGATGTTCTCTATAACAATGCATTAGGTTCCCTAATTTGCATAAATGTTCAACACATGTTAGATAACTCCACCCTTCGAAAAGAATTGTCCCAAGTCTTGGCCCTTGGGAAATACGTGGGGAAGGCAACTCCGATAGAAGGATAAGTCTTTATCCCATCGCTGCCACCAATGTAACGAATCGAGCAAATTCAACCCTAAAGACACACTCACATCCAATCAGTGAAAAACAATGTCAGTCACTGATCGGTTGCGCTGTCTATTTATATACTTTCATGTTCTTTTTGACGATGCCTTTATTCCCTTATTTGTATAAATGTTTGACAAGTGCTCGATAGTTTGTGCACTTATAATGGTTCACAAAGTTTGTGGAGGTGGGCATACATCATTTAGACACCTACATTATTCTATAGACACCCATTATATGATGGCCCAAGAAATTGAAGATCACATTAAAGGGTTCCTCTCCATATAGGGTTTTATCCCAATGCTAGGATTGACTGACTAGTGGAATGTCCATAGTACTATTGATCCAGTCCTTATAGAAATATAGAAAGCTTTGAACACTCTAGCCTGGGGTCCTTGCCTGTGCCTATACCCCTCGCTAGGCCTAGTGCTGGGTACAGGCACGGGCCAGGACCCAGGCTATGAACCTTCGTTCATCAAAATTAATATAAGTTTGTTGACACCAGAATATAATTGAAAGACTTCTGACATGCTGTATAGACTCAATGTTAAAAGGATGATTGAATTATAGGTAATTCATTAATTTCAGGGAGCGACAGCATCCAGTAACAGAACGTTAACAGCCTATGTGAATATAGCTCTGAAGGAGGTCAAAGATGCTAACTTTCTGGTAAAAATTAATCATTTGTTCTCGATTTTTTGTGTCTCAATACTTGATGCTGATTCTTTTAAAAGACCAATAGGGAAAAAGTTTGCACATAATAAACACTTCCTCTTTTATCTCAAATGTTTCTACACTTTATCATACTCTAAGTGCCTTTTCAACCTTGATAAATGGTGTCTGTTGTTGCTCTTAGATACGATCGATATCCAAATGGAACATGACAGAAATAGTTGATTGTAAGAAACTAACTGCTCTAACTTCAGTCGGGTGTTTGAACCTATGACTTACAATACAACATTTTATGTTTTAGTTAGGTCTTGTTCTTGTTGTTGTTTTTGTGTGGAAAAAGAGAATTTTGTCATGGGTATTTCTATTTGTTAAAAACTTGATAAAGAAACAACATTGGTTTATTTGGGGATTGCATCATTATCTACCATTTCAATATTTCAATAATTGATATGTTTTATGAGGGATGCATGGCATCATTTTTATCCTTTCAATGCTTTGATGGGTTATATTTGTTTCTGCTGGAATGGTACCAGTTCATACTACTTCAATAATTTGATGAATGATATTGGTTTCTACAGGGATGGCATCTTTTAGCATTGTCAAATAAGGTTCTATGAGGAATGAAAGTGGCGATATTTTTACTTTTTCATTACTTCAATTCATATTATTGTCTTTAATTCATATTGATGAACGTTATCAGTTTTTTTAAGCATGACACCCTCCAAGATAATTTCATTGATAAATGATATTGATTACTGATGAATTAAATTTCTTTTATGGATGGCAACATTTGATTGCTGGATTACTTTTTACACAAACTTCAACATTGTTTCAGTTGAATTTTGTTATTTGGCTTATGCTTTATAAATGACAAACTTTTCTTTACTGTCAGCAAAAACTGGATCAAGCGTGGTAGAACAACTAACATGCAAGTACTACTTTGATGCACACAGTATTGACTAATAAACCCTTTACCCAACGTCAAATTTTCGACTGTCCCAAATTTAAAGAGTTAGCAGACTATTTCAAAATCTGATTAAATTGAAAAAGAATCTTCTGATAGGGCAGAAAACATTGTGGTAAAAGGAGAAATTACTTGTTAAGAGCAATTTCTCCATTTCCCACAATATTTTCCAGAATGGTCTGCAACGAATTGGTCAAATGTCGTTATTGTTTGGTAATGGGTTAAAGGATAACACGATACTTTTTCAGGAGGGTTTGACTCTGACCAGACTGACCCAAGCCCTTGTAAAATCGACCAACTACCTCACTGCAAGGGTCAATCAGATGACCAGTGACTATGAGAGGGCTATCGGTGCATATGCACTCACTCTGGCAAACAACAACATGGCCTCCACCTTACTAGCAGGCTTGGAGAGCAGTCCAAATAAACAACAAACACCTTCTGGTTAGTTTTACACAATTAAGACCATAAATGGAATTTTTTAAAAGTGATTTAAACTTTTGATATTTCATCTTATCATTTTCAAGCATAGCATGTTTTGTTTAGAATAATAACTCAAAAAGGTTTTCCTTTTTTTAGGTTTTCCTTTTTTCAAGAACTTTTATCAAGAAATTTGCTTTGGTTAATATACAAGGTATACCAAACCTACAAGAAAGAGGAAGAATAAGAGAATAACTAATGAGAATTGAAATTTGACTCAAATTCATTTTCTTGCAAGAATGTAGATCATCGTTTGAAAAGCAGAAATCGCTCATATGGGTCAGTTTTCCTTTGTCCTCAATAATTTCAAAATTCATCGTCAACATGTATAAATCTGGAATTATTGATGAGGGGTAAACCCTTCCATTGTTACTTATAATTTGCAGCAGACGCCATTGAAACCAATGATAAAAGTAGGCAAAGAAATCAATGAATAACTGAACATTTAATTTAAATGTTTTCAAACATTGTCAAATCATTTCCCTCCTTTATTAAAATCTATTTAAGGTCTAAATCTGTAAATGTGTACTGTTGAGTAGCCATTTAAAAGCACTTCTTTTGCTAAACAACCTCTTTAAGCTATAATTTGTCAAACCAACCCAACTTTCTTTTGCCTTAATGTTGATGCACAAAATGATTCATAATCATTTTTATTCTTAAAGGACCATAGCTTAAACTTTTCTGTAGTACCTGTCATTTACCCTTGATCTCATATATTCTTATTCATATGCACCTACAAAACATGTATATGAAGATAAGGTACTTTGATAAAATGGAAAATTGAATATAAGAAATAATTTTTTTTTTGTCACAATGTTTACAAACAACTTTAACAAATATTTCTTTCATTGTGACACCAGTCATTGTTTTCAATATTGACATTACCAATAAGAAAATTCCCGTAATTAGTAGATGCATAATTGGCTACAAATATTAAACCATATTGTTTTCCACAGAAAAGTATTGGAAGAACCTATCGCATTCCTTGGAGTTGGAGATAGCCTCCTATGCTCTGATGACATACACAGAAAACAGGGCCACAGATCCAGGCCTTCTTATTCTTAAATGGCTAATCAGTAACAGAGGTCCTTTTGGGGGATATGCCTCTACTCAGGTTTGTTGGGCTAATATGTCTTTGTCCTTTTGTTAATATGCATTAAGTATGTTATTTCTAACCCAGTATACTCAATTATACCTGAATTTACGGGCTGCTGAGGGAGACTCAAGAAAACATTTTGGCACAATTATTCCTGATAAGCACTTTATCCTTTTGACACAATGAATTTATCCTGTATCATGAAGAAAATACATTTGCATGCTATTGTTATTTCCTACTGTTGCTTCAAATCTTGGACAACTCACAAAAACCGAGAGGTGGTAAGGTTAATCAATAATGATTGATCAGAATCAATCATGTTTACTTATATGCCTCATCCAGTTGGCTTTATAATTGTTTGTTATATCTTTACCTAAATTTGAACACAATCAGGTAAAGCTAAACAATTATTATTGATCAGGTTTAATCATGTTTGCATTCGCTAAAATTACTTATACTGTTTGTTGTGGAATTGTTTTTAATTTCTTTATTTCGTGAATTATTGGTGAAACACCAATCTGTTTGTTTAATTCATTCCTCAGTATAAGAATGTGTTGTTAGTCCGAATTGAAAGCAACAATTTAAATCATTTTATAAAGTGTGAAATTATTGAAAAGAAAATTGCTCTGCACATCACAAATCTATATTTGTATGCATACTTTAAAGCTTTTATTTCTTTTTAAATATGTGCAGTGTGTACTTGCATGCACTGAATAAAGTCATCTTATTTGTTGAAACAAGCAGTTTGTTGTTTTGTGTTTTCCCCCAATATTAAGACCCTTGGGGAACGTCTTTACTTTAATTCAACTGACATTAAACAATGGGACAAGCGGGAAAAATGTCATGCTGCAAGAAATAACATTTTTTTTTCTATATTCTATGTTTATTCTAGTATTAAATGAAAACAATTTAATGATGAATTGTTGTAATGAATCAGGATATATGGAGGGTTCAATGCAAGACTATAGTAAGTGCTTCAAGAACATGAAGCACTTACTATAGCATTGTACTGCACCCTCAATATGTAAATTACATAATGTAATGTTAAATCTATATTCCAGGACACAGTGGTAGCGGTACAAGCCACATCCCTGTTTGCAGCTTTGATATATTCGCCAAATGTTGACCTGCAAGTTGATATAAAAATGACACAAGGTGGTGTTCAGCAGCCCATAATCCCCTTTAAACTCAACTCAACCAACCAAGATATCCTGCAATATAAAGATGTAAGTATTCAGGAGTTATATTAAAGTGGAATATCCATAATCCGGCAAGAAATTTATTCTTTTGTCGGATTTCTTTGTTTATTGATGTGTACCAGAACTATTCACATCAAACCAAATAGTTCCGGCCTCAACCGATGTGTACAAAGAACAACCAAAGTAATTTGTAGAATGAATGAGTTTCAAAATGGCGGATTATGGGTATTTTACCTTTATGAGTGGCAGATTGTTTACATTTAGGCAGCAGATGACTTAGATATTAACGGTCATTTTAACATTTAACTATGGGTCAAAGTTCATAAGGTGGTGGACTAAGAACTCAAGGGTCTCGGGTTTTAGCCTCCCTGATACCTTTGGTTACACAGGAGTGTACTTTGGCAAAACACTTAAGAGTCATATTATGTAGCCTTGCACTGGATAATCCAGCAAAGCTGTAACATCACTGAACAGTTGTCAAATACTCAACTACAATAAGTGAGAAACCTCAATATCTTCTTTGAATGAATGTGTTTTATACAAGTATCTCGTCTTTTTTTAGGCTCCGAAATTTGACAGTGTGACCATTGAAGCAACTGGTGTTGGACTTGTGATGGTTGATGTAAGTGTAACCAGTAACGTCTATAATTGTAGTAACCCTTTCCTTCACACAGATTACAAGAATTAGTCTTCTTTTCAGATTTGAAGTTTGATCATACAACACTTCTAATGCATTAAAAGTGATTTTTGTCTTTTTTGGATATTGCTGAAGTTGTTGTGTCAATAACTGACATTGTTTGTGTTTCATTCAACTGCGAGAAATATATTGTGTAATAGACAGAGTCAAGAGATCTCTCAAAACTCATAAACATCCAATCAGTATAAACCATTGCTGTTAACTGATTGGTTGGGATGTTTATATATATATAAACACATTTTGTTCTTTTAATATGCCTTAACCATCAACAAACATTTCCATTTTCAAGTCTACTTGCTGACTTGTTTATAATGATTGAATTTGTAATAGTTTGCCCTTTCCTTGTTATTACAACAATTCATTTCAACTTTTGAATTTGGGAAATACCTATGTTGAGATACTTAGATAATGAGATGAAGTTTTGTATTTTCAGGTCAACATTTTCTATAACATACTTACAGAAGAGAGTGAGTCATATATATTAACAGTGAAAACATCTTTAGAGACAAAGATCAGCTACCTATTGACAGTGTGTGCAAAGTAAGTAACATTTTGACACTTATATCTATGATGTACTTGTCCCTCGCTCCATTATGCCTCACTTTCGTGCATTTGGTGGAGAGGTCTTTAGAAACGATTGTGACAGAAGCATAAATTGCTCCTTATGTCTGATTCATGCTTTTGTCACAATGGTTTATATCAAAGTTCAAGGTTTTATTTTGATTTGCTGGTGTTGGGTTTTCTTAATTCTATTTTTTAAAATAATAAACGAGTCAAAATGATATAGCAATCCTAGATTTTGGTAGCTGATGGGATTGTAGGCATTTAAGGACTGTCAAAAAATGTTGAAATTGTTATATTCAAAACAAAAAAGGTTAGTTGTTGATAAATGAACTTATTAGTAATGTGTTATTCAATATTACTAAGATATAAGATAAGTTGACCATCCTTCATATTGGTGTATTGTTGGAATTTGCAGTTATGAACCAAATCATCTAACCAAAAATTGTTGAAAATGCATTTAATTTTCAACAAACTAAAGAAAGATATCATTGTAATGGAGGGATTTGTTTGCTTTTGCCTAAGATTCAATGTTATTGAGATTCAAAGTTGCATGACTATACTGGGATTTGAGGCTGTTTAAACTTTATACAAAAGTAATAAATTGATGCATCTTCTTTTGTGTCATGTTTCTGCGTTATTTCAGATTCAATATAAGTAACAGTGAGAGTAACATGGCTATACTGGATATCGGTGTACTGTCGGGATTCGAGGCAGTGAAGGACCAGGTAGAAATGTCTCCCATCATGAAGAAGATAGAAAGTGCTGCAGGCAGACTGGTTATCTATCTAGATGAGGTATAAAGTTGAATATCTTGTTTAACTCTTTACCAAACACTAAATTTTAGACTGTTCCAAATTGAAAGAGTTTACAGACAACATTTCAAAATGTGATGACATTGGAAAATAATCTTCTGAATGGGGCAGAAAACATTGTGGGAAAAGGACAAATTGCTAGTTACGAGCAATTTCTCCTTTTCCCACAATATTTTCCAGAGTCGTCTGCAATACAGTGGTCAAAGGTCGTTATTGTTTAGTAATGGGTTAAAATTGTTCTTTTAACATTGATTGTGATGTAAGCTTGAAGCTTATTTGATACACTCTTCATGACTACTTCCTGGATACCAAACTGGTTCTCTTGCCGATATGTGGACCAGTCCCGGTATTTTCTCTCGTTGCCGCTAACAAGTCGAACCTGGGACTCTTGGTAGAAGAGATAGAGGCTTTAACACTGCACCATTGCCACCAATAAATAAATGAATTCAAAACTAAAAATATCTAGATAATGTAATACATATAGAGAATAGATAGTTGAGGTATTGAATCGGAAATGTTATCTGGCAAGGCATAGGAACATTATCTGTTGAGCTGAAGCAAAGCATGATAATATCTCCTTTTCAAGGACAACAACCCTCTACATGTACTTCTTTTTATCCTGTTATCAAATTGGTTACCAATATGACTTCAAATAAACCAACAAAAATTGATAATAAAACATTGGGAAATTGCTATTGAGCGACGGTGACAAATCAGCCAACTTATCAGTGAGTTGCTAAAAGAGTTACCCTAACTAATTTGTTGGTTACAGCATTCTAATCTTTCTGCCATGCTAGTCCTTGAGTCAATCCTAAGTAAAGATCTATATACATGAAATATTCGA
Source organism: Cerastoderma edule (assembly GCA_947846245.1). NCBI lineage: Eukaryota > Metazoa > Mollusca > Bivalvia > Cardiida > Cardiidae > Cerastoderma > Cerastoderma edule. The sequence goes on along the minus strand of OX401405.1, from coordinate 9,005,469 downwards.
CCTTTCAGATTCCATCTACAGAGATCTGTGTTGATGTCCCTGTACAGAGGGTGTCATTTGTAGGAGGAACGAAGCCAGCAACAGTCATTGTCTACTCCTACTATGAACCATGTGAGTACAAGCTTCATGTTTATTCACAATGAATTACATTATTTAATACTGGCTCACTTTGATGAACTATATTAACTGAGGTTTTGCGGAAGAAGAGTTCTAGCCTCATGTTTAGAAGGTTGTGAGTTTGATGTCTGTGATGGGTTGTACTAGATTCAGAAGAGATATGGTAAGAATGACTACAGTCTATGGTCCATGATCCTCTTGATAATGGAAATGCAGAACTTCCTGAGTGCCAGTTTCAGTTAAAAGAATGATAGTAATGATTTAGGTCTTAGAAATGCTGCAATGTAAATAAAATGGTGTTGAAAACAGTGTTCGATCACGGACATACAAACTAGTCTTCATCTAAAACTATTTAGTGGGCGATAGTGGTGCAGTGGTAGAGCGTCGGCCTCTTGTACCGAAGGTCCCGGGTTCGAATCCCCGTTAGGCGAGGTGAGAATTGCCGGGGCTAACCCACAAATCGGGGCGAGTACTGGTGCAGTGTCCAGGAAGCAGTCATCGAGGGTGAATTTAATAAGCTTCAAGCTTCCGTCACAATCGATGAAAAATGAATAAGTTTAAACTTATACTTAAAACAATTTACACATTACACACCATATTGGCCTACTTTGACACATTCTCGTCACAAGACATAAAACCCTTGTGAAAAAAGGACGAGTTGCATGTATCAAGAAATTACACCGTTTTTCACAACTGTTTCTAATCCATATAAGGAAACATAACTTATATATTTGTCACTTTTCGATTTGGGCCTGGCCAAAACCTAATATGAGGGAGTATGTTGAAATGTAAATCATAGTTAAAACTACAACATTTATCCTTTCCGAAACAATAACAACATTTGACCACTCTGTTGCAGACGACTTAAGAAAACATTGTGCTCGAGCAATTTATCCTTTTCCCACAATGTTTTGTGCCCTACCAGAAGATTATTTTTCATCACATTTTGAAATGTCGTCTGCAAACTCTTTCAATTTGGAACAGTCGAATATTTGTTGTTTGGGAAAGGGTTAAGAGGAAAAGGAATTAACCTTTTTTCATTATGAATTATCAAAGTGACTTAATGAGAGCATCTAAACATTTATACCCTAAGTATAAGGTGTTAAAAATCAGAATGATATCAATTTTATTTACAGCCGAGAGAAAGATGGTTACCTATCTGCCTGCACTGTTCCAAACAGCTTCCCTGTGTAGCATTTGTGGAACAGAGTGTGGATGTAGTCCAACTTCAGCAGGAGTTGCTATGGTAGGATTTTTTTATATTCTTGTAAACAGTATTTCTGATTATATCAATTCTCATAGAAGTACTCTTTCCAAGCTAGGGATCGTCTTAGGGCATTTACATAAACAGTGACGAAAGGCTTTTAGTCCGAGTTTAATGATGCCATTGAACACTGAAAAGATATTGGCAACCTCTTGAATTCTAAGATCTAGCTACCCACTGAACTAATAAGGTTTAGCTGCATCCTAAATTATGCTTATCATTTTGCCAGCATTGGATTGATATCTGATTTATGGTTTATCATTTTCCTCAATTTGGAATTTTAGATTGGGATGTAATTTGAATTAACAACAGATACAAATTATGAAGTATGAATAATGTTTATTTGAAAAACGGTAGGTTGTGTTTGTGGCATAGTTTGCAAATGTGGTTACTATAACAACACCTTTTTTGAACAATTGTTTTGATTCTCTAAGGTCAACTCTTTCTCTTATAAAGTAAACTATATGCTAAATTGCAAAATAAAACCATTGTTACAAAAAAAATAAAATTTGTTTTCACTCATCAAAATAGTTTTCTATTTATCCGCTATTTATAAAGCTAAAGGTTATTTTATTTATTAGTTGTATTCCGTCATTTTTTGTTGTTGTTAAGGATCTAAAACTGTCCAGTATTGGGCAAAATATTAGATCACAATAATTTGTTGTTTTCAGTCTATGTGTGGGGTCAGTGCTGGAGCACCATCAGGATCAGGTTATGTTGGCAGGGCATGAACAGAACCATCTATATGACTGTTTCCAGTCATGCCGTTTTCACCCTCAAATTATTACGCAAATCAATGCTTGAGCTGTATTTTTCGGTCATGCTGTTGTTGCAAAATCAGTGGTTTAATGTTAAAGTGTTTTGTTGTCCACAGCACATGTCCAAAAGCAGCTTTAGATATGTTAAAGAAATACTTTTTTTCAGTCACAATGGTGTTGGGAACTCATCTATGCTTGTCCATTCCTTTGGTATTTTGATGTAATCCCCATTGAACGTCCACAACTGTTGTTTAAATGTCTTATTGTTTGGGTTTCATTCACAATGGTGTTGAAAATTTGATGCTTTATCTGTGTCTCACATGTTTTGTTGAAGGCTCAAACACCGGTGCAAAAACACTGCTTAGGTTGTGTCTAAGTGAATTGTTTTATGTCGCAATGGTGTTTGCAAAGTCACTGCATTAACAGTGTTTTAAGTGTTAATTGTTAACCCTGGTGCTATCCAAAACACTGTTTTAATCTATCTAAGGGTTTTTAATTGTTCATGCAGCGCTCATGCTTTGGTTGTTACTTTGTGTGGCACAGTCGGGCAATCATCCCTTGGATCAACTATTTAGGTAGGCATGGCCTTCCTCCATAATAACACGAGCAGTAAAGTTAACATTACAACTGGGAAAGCCAATCCCAAATGAAAAAATGGACCTGCTATTGTTGCTCAAATGGATACCATGCATCAACAAGAGGAAAATGATCTACAATACACAAATATAATGTTGCTTAAAATGCCTTTCATGCTCCAACAAGAGGAAAATAATCTATAATAAACAAATATAATGTTGCTTAAAATGCCTAACATGCAGCTACAAGAGGGAAATAATCTACAATAAACATAGATAGTGTTGCTTAAAATGCTTTAAATGCAGCTACAAGAGAAGAAAATCTACAATAAACAAAGATAATGTTGCTTAAAATGCCTTACATGCAGTTACAAGAGGAAAAAAATCTACAATAAACAAAGATAATGTTGCTTAAAATACCTTACATGCAGCTACAAGAGGAAAATAATCTACAATAAACAAATATTATGTTGCTTAAAATGCCTAACATGCAGCTACAAGAGGAAAATAATCTACAATAAACCAAGATAATGTTGCTTAAAATGCCTTACATGCAGCTACAAGAGGGAAATAATCTACAATAAACATAGATAGTGTTGCTTAAAATGCTTTACATGCAGCTACAAGAGGAAAATAATCTACAATAAATAAAGATAATGTTGCTTAAAATGCCTTACATGCAGCTACAAGACGAAAAAAATCTAAGATAAAACAAAGATAATGTTGCTTAAAATGCCTTACATGCAGCTACAAGAGGAAAATAATCTAAGATAAAACAAAGATAATGTTACTTAAAATGCCTTACATGCAGCTACAAGAGGAAAATAATCTACTATAAACCAAGATAATGTTGCTTTAAATGCCTTACATGCAGCTACAAGAGGAAAATAATCTACAATAAACCAAGATAATGTTGCTTAAAATGCCTTACATGCAGCTACAAGAGGGAAATAATCTACAATAAACATAGATAGTGTTGCTTAAAATGCTTTACATGCAGCTACAAGAGGAAAATAATCTACAATAAATAAAGATAATGTTGCTTAAAATGCCTTACATGCAGCTACAAGACGAAAAAAATCTAAGATAAAACAAAGATAATGTTGCTTAAAATGCCTTACATGCAGCTACAAGAGGAAAATAATCTAAGATAAAACAAAGATAATGTTACTTAAAATGCCTTACATGCAGCTACAAGAGGAAAATAATCTACTATAAACCAAGATAATGTTGCTTTAAATGCCTTACATGCAGCTACAAGAGGAAAATAATCTACAATAAACCAAGATAATGTTGCTTAAAATGCCTTACATGCAGCTACAAGAGGAAAATAATCTACAATAAACCAAGGTAATGTTGCTTAAAATGCCTTACATGCAGCTACAAGCCTTATACATGTACATTCTTGCTGTATTTGTGAATATCAAGATTCGGTTACTTCGGTTGCTTTGGGTAACAACCGTGATGCAAAAAATGGGGTTTTATGGAACAACCGATCTTCTCGCGTTCAGTCTCAATTCTGAGTGCTAAGATAAATGTAAATTCGGTCACTCACAAGTGGTTGCAAGCTTAATGTGTGCTTTGATTGTATTCAATTGATCTGCTTTCAGTCGAATTGTGCGGCAAGTGTAGTCCCCATAGCTGGATGAAAAAAGAAAACCAACAGGAAGCATGCAGGACATATATAATGAGAGCATCCCCTTTTGGACTAGAAGAAACTTTCCAAAGCTATAAAATTGAGGCATATAGACAAAACGTGCTGTTGTTCATTTGTTCTTTAGACGTAGAATAAAAACATGTACATGAATTAACCAATTTGTTCTTTAATTTTGTTCCGTCCTCAATATGTCTTCTTTACCAAAAAAATCCTCTGAATCCTGATATCAAATGGAATACCAAAGAAATTTGCAATATACGAAATCCGACGTTTTTTTCTATGAGGCCTCTCGTTGAGTATGTATGTCTGTTAATGATAGTACTTTAATTCCTAACTTTACTACACTCGCTACAGAAGGCCTAAAATACCATTGTGATAAAAGGAGGAATTCCTTGAAACAAGCATTTTCACCTTTTATCACAAAGGTCTCCATCTAAGGTCAAACAGTTATATTTGTGCTTTATAGATGTCGTCGCGAATTTTGATATTGATGAATGTTCTTATAAAGAATAACATTCCCACCAGCTGATTGCTTGTCACGTAGGCGGATATATTGTCTGTGAAAATCATAAATGATATATGAACTACTTTACAATTTATCAAACAGTCCCTACTGGTTGGGGTTTTTTTTCCGTCTTTTGCCAATGCGTGAAATGGATAAAGCCCTCACGCAAGCAGCGAAATTTTAACCAAATTATGTCCCCTATCCTACATAGCTTCAAGTTAATATGATTTACTTGTATTGTATTGTGAACTGTTATATATTTTGAATAAGATGTAAATTAGACATTTTGTGCATAGTTATTTTCCCTTTTAACAGAAATTTCTTCGGGGGTATTTGTGACGAAATAGGTAAATTCTCAGATGAAGTAATTACCACTTTATCCGCATAGACAATACCTATCAAAACTCTGTTATTGCCATACGTTGTTGCTTTTCTAGCAATAAAGACATAACAACTCTATGAAGGATTCGGTCACCGGTGATGATCGACTAATTATCTTTAATTGGAGTAACGAATTCGACAGTGTCGTCCTGTGGGAAAACACAGATACCCATGATGACATTCCGATCGTGTGATGAAGATTTCGTGTACATATCATTGAATCCACTAACTTCAGACACTTCAGATGGAAAAGATATTTAAATCTATGCTTTTTAAATATGTTCCGTTAACCCTTTACGAAACACCAAATTTGTTATGGTCCCAAATTGAAAGAGTTTGCAGACGACATTTCAAAATTTGATGAAATTGAAAAATAATCTTCTTGTAGGGCAGCAAACATTGTGTGAAAAGGAGAAATTGCTCGTTAAGAGCAATTTCTCCTTTCCCCATAATGTTTTCCAGAGTGGTCTGCAACAAACTGTCAAATGTCGTTGCTGTTTGGTAATGGGTTAAAGAAAGAAAAAAGAACTCTGCTATGGGAGCGTAGAATACAATGCATACACATGCTTAATTCTAAAACGGAAGAAAGTGTAATAACATGGTATTTATCTAGTTTCATACTCAATAAATCTGTTTTTATTCTTTCAATTTGAATTTCACCTATTAACTAGACGGTCTTTATGTGCGTGGTTACAACCTGTCTAATAGGTCTTTAATTTTAACGACATCAATTAATGAATTTATTACCTTTTAAGTCATTAGCTGTCAAAACAGACATTCATTAATACATATCTAATTGGCGCTGTATTAAACCAGTCATCTCCGATGTGTTATGAAGGTCTGCTTTGTCCGCCTATCATACCCTATTTTCACACAAACTTTCTTCGACGTGTCTGATGTAGAAGACTTGAACGAACTGTGAGGATTAAATGACCATACTGAGAAATTATCCACATTGGCCTGTTTTACACAAAACTGTTGAAAAATGTATCGTGTTCACGCTGTGACAAGAAATTTATCCTCTCTTCACGACGGTTTCAATGCGGAATGGTAAATGCAATTTTTCGTTCATATTTTTAGGTCGTCTGCAGGTCCTTTTAATTTGGTGCATATAATCAAACCACTCCTTTAACTGGTTCCCGAATATAGAAATGCGTGACTTGTCCGAATTACAAGCAACGAAAAACTGTTAAAATAATTATAAAGAAAATTAAACAAATTTCTAATCATTAGACTGGTTGTAAAGCATTCCTCAGAGGTCAGATGTGGTTAAGTTGATGTGGGGTAAGTAGTTAAATGATGGAGTCGCAGCGACATAAGTTGATAGAAAGTATGTGTTAAAATATGACGGAGGGAACTGTCAAAACTCTTAAGGTAATCAGTCACAATATTATCATTTTGAAATACCGTTTAAAGGAAATTGAGTAACCTAGTTGCCCATAAAATGTACCTTGAATACAAGCAATCCTTTTTCTTTCTCTTAACTAATTCCTCTGGGAAATTGTGACTGGTTCAATTTTGAAGTTTTTGACAAAACAGATGACAATTATAGTAACGAGTAATGCGTTTTCTTGATTGTATTGGGAAGAAACCATTATAAAAATACATGATAACAATTGCTTATCGTGAGCATTTGATTCGTGTTTTACTGCGGTAATCTACATTTGCACCTTCTGCATCACATGCGGTTAAGTAAGGTTTTATGAAGAAAGGACGTTAAAACATGCTTGGCGTCACATGTCATATATCCAGACTCAAACTTCTCACCATTCTTTAAAATGTGTTCCCATGCAGCAACTACTGAAATCTCAATTTCAACCCAAACAACAAATTTTCTACTGTTCCAAATTGAAAGAGTTTGCAGACGACATTTCAAAATGTGATGAAATTGAGAAATACTCTTCAGATAGAGCAGAAAACCTTTTGGGAAAAGGAGAAATTGTTGTTACGAGCAATTTCTCCTTTTCCCACAATGTTTTCTAAAGTCGTCTGCAACAAAGTCGTCAAATGTCGTTATTGTTTGGGAAAGGGTTAAAGAATCTAAACTGTACATATGACGCGCCTATCCAAAGACGGATTTTGATATTCACTGTCTTATTGATGCAATCGACAAGGTATCGCCAGTATGTTTTGAATGACAGCGAATTGATTGATAACAATGGAAGTATTTGATCGATCAAAGGAAATGATGCATGCAAATTTATACTTTAATCAGCGAGATCTTTGCTTCGTCTGTACCCTAGCTGTATCTGTGATAACCATCTAAGAATTAAACACGTAAACGTCATTGTCCAAGAAATTATATAAACTCTTCATGTGAGTGATATTCTTGATAGAACGAAAGAGACGATGAAGACTTGAATGCAAATCTTGAAAAAGAATGATGATGGGCGTTTACTCTGGGTTAAGCTCAACTTCGACAGCTATCGCCAACATGAATGAGTAAGCACTTTCATGAATCATAGATCATTTCCGAAAGATCAATCAATCCTTCAAACTATTGCGCCACTAACCCTTATCCTACGTGGTGCTTTTATAAAATCGAATACGAAGCGTGTTCCTCACTTTTATAAACCTACATACATTGGCTACAACCTTCCTAAAACAAAAAAGCAAACCCGGTAACGGGTTACTTAAAATGACAGCTAGGATGGTTTCTGAAGATCTATCAAAATTGGTTGTGTTTACGTTTAACAAACTTTCTCATTTTTGATCGATTGAAATCGTGAGGTTGTGGTTGATAAAGTTTAAGCCTTACACAGACAGACTTTTTGGACCATAACACAGTGAACTTCGAGCTGACAACGATGCGACAACGTAGTAGCATTACATAATTGAGAATCCAGAGACTGATTCCTAGCTTGACGAAGTAAAGCTTTAGTCATATGTAGACCAAGCTGATCCAAGAACAATAGACATTCTGGTGAATACTATGGAATTCCATTTGCACAATGATTTCCTTAACCCTTTACCAAACAATTACCACGATTTGACCACTTTGTTGCAGACCACTATGGAAAACATTGTGGGAAAAAGAGAAATTGCTCGTAACGAGCAATTTCTTCTTTTCCCACAATGTTTTCTGTCCTATCAGAAGATTATTTTCCAATTTCGCCACATTTTGAAATGTCGTCTGCAAACTTTTTCAATTTGGAACAGTTGAAACTTTGGTGTTTGGTAAAGGGTTAAAGCGAGAAACGCCACTTTTAATTGTTTGATATAGACACCTCCATTCATTTTGGTTGCATATGTTACGCATGTGTCCGTGTAGTTGCGTTCGATTAAAGATGCCCGCATCCAAGAAAAGGGGTAGAAGTATTCTAGTGGCTAGAAATCTGAACTTTGATTCATGCTGCACCACTCTGGGTTAGTTCAATTCACTGAAGCGGTAATTTGAATTTCATGCGAGGTAGTCTCCCATTCGGAACACCTCGGCCATTTCTTAAAATAACCTCGGAGGTAATGGGTAGCCATTTTGAAAGTAGGTCATTGACGAAGGGCATGTCCGTTTGCAATCGTATCTACTCGGGAATCCCCGACACAACCCGTTGTATTCATGAACTGATTATGAGGTATATCTACCGACTTGTGACGGGGATTGCCGAGTAGATACGATTGGTAGTCTCCTTGCAAACTTTTGGAATATTGATGGCTTTACTTGTCTCGAGCGGTCCTTATGAATAGTTAAGTAAGTTGTCTTATTCCATCATTTGTAAGCATTTTACCTGATTGATTATTGAAACGATGTAGAGAAACAATAAACCGAAAGCATTCGAACTCAGGCTCCATTTGCAATATTTTATATTTTTTCTGAACTTTGACAAAGGCAATCCAATATGATATAATCGTCCCTCGGAAACGGCAACTTCACATAAGTGGGACAATTTTAGTGGATTAAAAAGACTACTCTGCAGAACCGATTAGTCAATATCAGGGTAGTAAGTAAACAGATTCCTCCAGGATATTTCCCTCCAGGTATTGACAATTATCCCACGTTATGCATGTACACACATTGGGGTTTGTGATATGCTGATAAGGAGACTTTTCGATTGACATTTAAATCGAGGAAGTGGAAGTATTGTTCTTTGTTCGTATTTTCCATGTTCGTTTCGAATTAACATTAGACGACATTGAAGCCAATCATTTAATAGACCAATAAGTAGCTTAGGGAAAGTCTTTAGTTTATGTATAAAGATGTAAAGTCTATTACCAAAGAATAAGAAATTCAGAATGAACGATCGTTCTCTTTTTCTCTGTGTTTGCAAGAATAACATGTTCAAAATCATAGTTTTGTTGCATACATCGCAGAATGATAAACCATACGATTGGTTTCTTATCGCAACTGTATAACAAGACTAAATTCGCATTACATTTTCATAGTTTTCAAAAAGGTGCTTCGCTTAAGTTGCTTATAGAAAATCAGACATTCAGTCTCCTTAAAATTCGTCGGTTGAGTATGCTATTAGTCGGAACCAATGGCACAGTTTCAATAGAACAATAATAGGTGTTTTTTACGGTTGAACGAACCCCTCGATGTAAACAGTTTGATCGGAAGTAAATCCGACTGTATGTTTCACTTCAGTTGAACGCCGCGCGTCGGACTGTTCCTCACGTGACCACTGTGCGGGGCCTCTCTGGTCTTCTGTATTTATCGTCCATCTTTCTCACTGGATTAAAAAGAAGTTTAATTGGTTTATAAGTCTTTTTAATTAAAGTGATTAACTTTAACCACGTGTTGGAGAGTTCGATAACGCATTGTGAAGAAATGGAATTAACCTTGCTCTCTGATTAAGACCACTGTTGGCACTTTTGTCGCAGCCGTTATCTGAAATTGCCGTACAGAGGAATTTTTGCTAGTAAGTATTTCTTTTTTTTTGTTATGATGTTTTAAATTTTGAGATGTCATTTTCTTTTTATAATTTTACTTTGTAAGAAGTTGTGTTTGAGGAAGCTTTGTCTCGTCGTTCCTTTTTCCATCGTACTTGATAAATCGTACACGAATGCCATTATAACGGCAGCAGCAATTTGCTTACAATGGCATTCAACATGGTTTTTTTTACTGTTTACTGCTATCATTTGCCATTATCAAGGAATAAGCTTATCCGTGAAATGGGAAAGTACTCATAGCTGATGTTTTAAGGGAAATATATACAATACATAGTTATTACTTCGATATCAAACTTTTTATATACTTTACACTGATGGTGAAATAAGTTATTCTAACTTAAGATAATCAATCTTAATTCTGCTTCTTGGGTACATAACCAATGTTCGCGCCGAATATGTCATAATGAAATGTCGCAAGGAGGAAATAAAGTTTTACGATGAATGTCAAAGCAGAGAGATTACTTTTGCATGTTTTCTCTGCAAACGTTGGCGATTGAGACGGATTAATACTTGTTACTTGGTCGAGAGCAATCGGAACTACTCGGGTATTTCCGTGAGCTGTGAAATACACCTCGGATATAAGTGTAGGGTTACAATTTTTCGGGTAAATTGGCATCCGCCGATGAACACCTTTTCTAAGCGTGCATGTTAAGTAGTTCAATGTGTATGGAAGTGTTGGACATCCTTTTTAATCACTTTTGATCAGTAACTCATACCAAATGGCGAACTTGTTGTTGTGACATGTATACTTGTTTCCTTAATCAAATTTAACGACTTTTTGGATTTTACAGTCAAGATCTATTTTTAGAAACGAAAGAAAGTGACGTCATTCTCGCGGGAAACAATATGGCGTCATCCCTATTATTTCAGAGGTGTTTTCTATTGGATAAACCCGATGTGCTCAGATTGGGTCGAGAGTTAAACCGTGGTCTAATGGTGCTTGTGATAATGGCTTTAACCCTTTACAAAATGCCAAATTTTCGACTGCCCAAAATTATAAAAGTTTGCAGACGACATTTCAAAATGTGATGAAATAGGGAAAAGAAATCATTTGATAGGACAGAAAACATTGTGGGAAAAGGAAACATTGCTCGTCACGAGCAATTTCTCCTTTTCCCACAATGTTTTCAAGAGTCGTCTATAACAAAGTGGTGAAATGTCGTTATTGTTTGGTAATGGGTTAACCACTTAGGATTAGACAGTTATGTCAAAGAAGTGTAATTCCTTATTGTTATCAAGTGCAGACTGAAGAGATCAGTTGCGTACATTTTAATTTGAAAAGGAATTAAATATAGTGTTAACTGGTCATTTTAAGTATCTCGCGTATAACCGATTAACAAGGTTAAGTCAGAAAATGTTATGATAAATAGATCGTTTTTGGTGTATGAGACCACAAGATCATATTTGAATTATCAAGTTGGACTAATTCACTTAAAATGTTCAAAATAATAAATGATTTGATAATTGGAATACAGAAAGTAATAAAGTTAACCCTCAAACCCGTCTCATGCTTAGAGATTCACCAACAACTGTTTTTATCGGCTATTTCCCCATTGGGTGACGAAACCTAAGTGCACCTGTGCTTAATCATGGTATATTATAATAGCAAGAACATGCGAACATTCATAACTCGCATTTTTCAGCCGGTACTAATTCTAACACATTAATACATATAAAGACGAAAACGCATGATCTCCATGATGAGGGGTGGGTGCAAAACTATGATGAATCGTTCACCGAATTTAAGGAATTTACGTTTTTCCCGCACTAACCCGTCAATATACTGTGATGGATTGCAAATTTACGGAGGTCTGATGTTGACCAATCATTATATATGATTATCCAAGCGTTTAATGAGAAATCAGTTGATGACTTGGGTGACGTATTTAATCTCATGGGCATAAATAAAAAATAAAGTATGGGCTGTAAAATGGTCATTTGGTCACTTTACCACTGAGACAGGCGAATATGGTATGTTGTTTCTTCTTTCTTTTGCTAAGGATGAAGTTTGACTGTATTGTTTGTTGCCATCTTTCTGTATGTCCGTACCTCTTTGACAGCAAACGAAACCATCTACCTTAATTTAATGCAGTTAATATACGTTTAAGATAAGAGTTTTTCCTGTTTTATTTAGTTCCTGTTGGGCTCTTATAAACTCGACTTGTCCGACTCAAAATATGTGTGGTTTAATTCACCTGCAAAAACCTGCAAAAAAGGTTTTAATATTTATTTTACGATCAAAGTAGAGTTGGATTTTCAACTTATTAGTTCTTTTCGTGTTAAACGATGTCATTGCAACATTATATGTTCGTTAATTCGAGACCTCATCGGAACTACTCAGGTATTTCCGTGAGCTGAGAAATTGTATAAACCCGATGAGTTCAGATTGTTCCAGACCATGTTTTGGCGTAATTTTGTTCTTGAAGTTTTTATCATAAAGTTCTCTTGAGGTAAACTGATGTAAATGATACGCTGTCTTAAATTTCAACAAACCTTGCACTTAGAAGTAGTGATATCCGTGTCTTGAAATTCTAACATGGATTTAGATTTTACTCATAATTCGTTACCTTTATGTACAATGATGAGATGTGAACAAAGACTATATATATGGCATGGCACTAACTTCTACTCCAAGGCTATCTACAGAGCCAGAAACTTGTACAATACATGGGTCCTACACTGGACCTTAAGATGTCATGTTGTCAATTTCGAAATAATATAAGATTAAGATTCCGAATTTCATCATGGGTGATAAAGCAAATAAGTAACAATATCATTCCTTCTAAAATATGTTGACAAAACTCTATGGGAAGGTTAGATTTCATACGAACTTGTCTTAATATTTCGTGGTCACAAGGACCACCCAAGCTAGGAAGTTACTGGTCCTACATGCAAAAAAGGTGGTCAATGACTTAAGGACTTGAATAAACATCTAACAATGCATATGTAAAACATGTTTAAGATACAAGTAGATCCAAAATCCAGACAATTAACTTAGTATGTTTATAAGATGAGTTATGCAAGGATACATGTATTATATTTTATATGTACCTGGATGGGTGAAAGTTAATTAAAATAGGGAAAGGGGTTCGATGAAGAAGACACATTTGACAGAGACTAAGAGAAATCAACTAAAGGGAAATATGACTTCCTGGTTATACATAAATCAAACAACAACGTGACTTCAATCATTTCACATTAAGATATGCAACAACATGCATCTTTGGTTAAGCATAATAATTTTCTTAAGAAATGTGTTTCTCTTTCCAGATCTTTGCCGAGAGTTGGACAAAATCAAGCACAAGGTCATACTCAATTGTTCCGTCTCTGAATAAATATTTCGAGAATATTTTCAAGCCAAGCATACAACATATTTTTAGAGCCTATGGTACATGTTTGATTAACCATAACGGTTTTGATAATCAATGTAATTAAATGAGCGTAAGTACAGCCCAAAAATAAACCAAGCTCCTTGAACACAGTTCACATTCAAATCCTGCACAGATATAAACTTAACAATAAAGTCTGGAAGGTGATTTCGAAATATTCATGAGCTGATCGCAAAACCGGAAATGGCAGAACTTACGTCATTTCCGCGTTGCCCAGATGACGATAAAATGGAAGCCTTGTTTGAAGCCCGCGAAGAGGAAATGCATCGCTTGAGGAGTGAATTAGACGAAGAGCGCATGTTGGGAAAGGGAGACTTAATTCAGATCCTCAAATGGGAGATGGTGAGTTATACTCTTTGCCACCTGCATATGACATATTTTTTACTTGAAACAGACGACTTAAGAAAAGCTTTGTAAACATGTGAAAGGCCTTTCAGTTGCGCTGTTGTGATTATGTGAAAGGATTAAAAAAGCATTGTGCCGATAGGAGAAATTGCTTGTGACAAGTAATTTCTCTTTTTGCCAAAATGCTTTTTGAGAGTCGTCTGCTGTAAGACGTAAAAATGTGGCATAAGATGACAATGTAGTGAAACACTGTTTATCCTTTCCTTGCTCTGAATCACTTACTGCAGAAGACATTAAATATAATTATAAAAAGAACAAGGTATGAAGGAAAAACGACATGCATATTGGACTACCAACAGTATAAACGCAGGCTGGCTGGTTGGCTGACTGACTGATTGATATTTTGATTTGTTTATTGATTGATTTGTTTATTGATTGATTTGTTTATTGATTGATATATTGATATATTGATATATTGATATATTGATATATTGATATATTGATATATTGATATATTGATATATTGATATATTGATATATTGATTGATTGATTGATTGATTGATTGATTGATTGATTGATTGATTGATTGATTGATTGATTGATTGATTGATTGATTGATTGATTGATTGATTGATTGATTGATTGATTGATTGATTGATTGATTGATTGATTGATTGATTGATTGGTTGATTGATTGATTGATTGATTGATTGATTGATTGATTGATTGATTGATTGATTGATTGATTGATTGATTGATTGATTGATTGATTGATATATTGATTGATATATTGATTGATATATTGATTGATATATTGATTGATATATTGATTGATATATTGATTGATATATTGATTGATATATTGATTGATATATTGATTGCTTGCTTGCTTGCTTGCTTGCTTGCTTGCTTGCTTGCTTGCTTGCTTGCTTGCTTGCTTGCTTGCTTGATTGATTGATTGATTGATTGACTGATTGATTGATTGATTGATTGATTGATTGATTGATTGATTGATTGATTGATTGATTGATTGATTGATTGATTGATTGATTGATTGATTGATTGATTGATTTACTGATTGATTGATTGATTGATTGATTGATTGATTTTGATTGATTGATTGATTGATTGATTGATTGATTGATTGATTGATTGATTGATTGATTGATTGATTGATTGATTGATTGATTGATTGATTGATTGATTGATTGATTGATTGATTGATTGATTGATTGATTGATTGATTGATTGATAAAATGATAAAATGATAAAATGATTGATAAAATAATTGATAAAATGATTGATAAAATAATTGATAAAATGATTGATAAAATGATAAATAAAATGATTGATAAAATGATTGATTGATTGATAAAAAGATTGATTGATTGATAAAATGATTGATTGATTGATAAAATGATTGATGAAATGATTGATAAAGTGATTGATAAAATGATTGATGAAATGATTGATAAGGTGATTGATAAAATGATTGAAACAATTATAAAAATTATAAAAGTTAAAAAAATGATAAAAATCACTATATGAAACCCTGTTGAAATCGTTGTAAAGCACACAACACCCCTCGTTTTACAGTTTGATAAAATATAATGGTTCTGACTGTATAAGAATCGATTTGTCGCGCATATAATGACTAATTCTTTCACAGCCCATTACTCCATTAGAACTCGCGTCGTTCCCTCTGTTAACAAAAGATAAATGTCTCTAAATGGGCAATTTCTCTTACATTTTCAATGGCTTCTAATTAACTTCATACCAAAATGCGTTTCCCACTGGTTAAGGTGGTGGAATTAGAACTCGGAGGTCCCGGGTTCGAGCCCCATTGAGACCTCTTGATTCGTATGAGTTACTTTTTGCAAGTCACTTCGGAGCCCCAACCTAGCACTGGTGGATCCAAGAAAGCCGCAATATACACCTGTAAGTAAAGATGTTGTTCATACGGCGTTAAACACCATACAAACAAGACCAAAATGCATGCGATGCTATGTTTCATCGTCTAAGTTTGCTTTCAATTTGTCGAACCAGTCTCAAAAACACCGTAGGGGGGAACGGGTTACATTCGTCACCAATCTGAACACATCGGGTTTGTTCAATGAAAACGCGTGTATTTCTCAGCTAACGGAAATACCCGAGTGGTTCCGATCGATTCGTCACCAAAATACATCGGTAAATTTTCTTCGAAATAGTTTCTCTGTTTACATCCTTAGGTTTTGACCCGGTGACCTCTAGCCCGCTGACCACAGCTTCACGTGATTCATAAAACTGTTGACCAGTCAAACCGACAAGACTGTCATCTGAGTATCATCGGTGTTGATTAATTCGGCTAATTACGAGACAGCCTCGGTGCAAACCTCTCCTACCCGCAGGCAGGGTGGGACTTCGTGAGTGTAACTAGGGAAGGCTGGCAATATATCATATAACCCATAACACTGTAGTAGAAACTTTCTTTAGCGCACCTGTAAGAAGGTGTTCCCGATACATCAATGTGACAAAAAAAGAAATACATGAATATTTTGCACATTCACAAAAGTTCATTAAACGTGTCTAATCAACATGTAGCCATATCGTTTATTGGAACAGACTAAACATTCATTCCATTATCAGTTAATTCGTTCGTCTGCTGTTGCTTTTAATTTTGAACGACATAAAAAGGGGTTGACAAAATACATACATCTTAAAACTTTTGGAGAAAACAAGTGTGAGGGAAAGGGATAAATTGTTCATAAGAAGCAATTTATCCGTTTGTAACTGTGGTTTCTAGCGGGTTTCGCAACAGACGAAACACATCGATATGTTCTGGAATGAGGGGTGTAAAGGTATGACTGATTTTAACACAATATCTTGTCAACATAAAAACGAAACTTTTTATATACATGTTTAAATTTTTACTAGTGTACAAAAGAAAATAATGAAACGATGAGTCGATAAAGGAAACGTCTGTAACAGTTCATATTTGAAAACGCCCACTGACAAACTCTTACGATTTCATCTTCACCACAAGAATACTTTATGAAACTATGAAAGATTTAGATATAACACATATGAAAATGTCGTTTAGACTTCGTTTCCATATTCAATTATTTTGAAATTTTGGTAGGACATGTTCAATGTTTCCGCAGTGTTTTGAACATGATCTTGTGGCAAAACTTAAATATGTGTCCGAATGAATTTCACTTCATAAAAGCTTACACATATGAAGCTTTGTATCATTCCTTAATTTTACATTTAACACCACAGCGCAATTATCGACGATAAACTGGTGTCTCTACCGTGCGTTCCTCTAAACCTGAAATGGATTCTAACTTCTCGTCTGTCAGTACATATATTCAGTTAGTTCGTCTATAACTTAATCTATACAGTAATATCATCAATTAGCCATCATGGTTACACGATACATTATATAAGGTGACAAGAAAAAAATGCGTCCTGACTACACGTCAAATACCTTTGGTAAAATCGATGGTATGTCAAACAGGTACATTATTTTGAAATAGAAATTGTTGCGTTTGGGTTGAGAAACTCATACTAGGCATTGCACCTTGTTCCGATATTTAAAGATAATGGGAATATTCTCAATACATTTTCCCACAATTCGTTGTAATACGACAACGGTGCTGTTTAGGACTTTGTTAAGTTTCAAACATTTTCAACACTCAATACCATATTTGCAGTTATTTCTGTTCATGGTTTTGATTAAGACTTTGTTAAGTTTCGAACATTTTCGACACTCAATACCATATTTGCAGTTATTTCTGTTCATGGTTTTGATTAAGACTTTGTTAAGTTTCGAACATTTTCGACACTCAATACCATATTTGCAGTTCTTTCTGTTCATGGTTTTGATTAAGACTTTGTTAAGTTTCGAACATTTTCGACACTCAATACCATATTTGCAGTTATAACTGTTCATGGTTTTGATTAAGACTTTGTTAAGTTTCGAACATTTTCGACACTCAATACCATGTTTGCAGTTATTTCTGTTCATGGTTTTGATTAAGACTTTGTTAAGTTTCGAACATTTTCGACACTCAATACCATGTTTTGCAGTTATTTCTGTTCATAGTTTTGTTTGAGACTTTGAAAGGTTTCGAACATTTACATCGCTCAAGACCCTATTTGCAGTTATTAGTCAAAGAAACATATGTTCAAACATTAAAAAGACTGAACGGTATCAAATTATAGCATAACGTTAGGTAGTGTACCTATCTTTGCGAGGCATATGCAAACATATTTTAAATTGAATTATCTAACTGATACTAAGTAGATGGACATGTTGTAAAACATGATAATGCGTTTTAAAGTATTCAATATGTTCTGCATCACATGTTTTCATTATAAGCAATGTAATCTTTAATGGGTAAATGAGTAATCGTTCTTTACAAAGTGGAATATAACACAGTGATGACCAACTAAGAGGCAAAAATCGAGATATGGACTGTTACTCATCCTTTCTTTTATTCTTATTCTCGGTCTGATCGCAGTGGAAGCCTGGCATTTAATCAAACTCTTGTCACAAAACAACCAGTGGGACCAATAAATTTCTTTTTTGTCTCAATAGTTGCCCTCAAACATCCCTAGGAAATGCTGGGCTAAATATTTTGAAATTACCACCTACTCTGGCTTGGAATTTGATTCAGTCAGGATATACCATCTCCTAGGAATATGAGAACGTGGTGACATGTAACTGTTTGGTAGTCGTGGTTATAGAATCATCACACGTTGTGCCGCCATTTTCGTACACAACAAAACAAACACTCGACACCAAAATGGATGGAGTCATACAGACGTCTCTTGATGGTAGTAATCGCGAAACTTTAGTAAGCTATATTGTTACAAAAAATGTAGCCTTGGTAAATTTTTACTTAGATGTGTTAAAATTACAAGGATGTCGATGCACAATCGACATGGTAGTTGATAATCGAGGTTGATAAAATCAGCGAGGTTGTCAACACGTGTTCATCACAGTTGATTATTTTAATGTTAGTTGGCATCTAAAACCCAGCTACAAAGTACAACTTTTATGGATATACCTGTATTTATTCGAACGTAACGCCATTTTTTTTCTTTATTAAGTTTTTTGCTATTTTAAAAGAATTTCCATCATGAGCAAGTTAATATGACGTCACGAACGGCACGTAATCGAACATACATTCGCGCCCTATTTAGTTGTCACGAAAGAAATGAAACATATTTTAAACAATTATATATTTAATCCATTACTCAGTTAACCTCATCTAGCCTCATCTACTTCAGAAGTCCCTACACACTTTAGTGACCAGAGGATGAAATTAGCAAAATCGGTAATTCATCCTTTTTAAAAAGATTTATGCTAGGTTTGAACCAATAACACATGTGCTTTTCCTGCTAAACATCTTCTGTTTGTTCCATTCAGACAAGTCATAAATCCTCCATATTTGGGAATAGATTTAGAGTAAAAGGATGACAAATAAGCACTAAATCGACTGTAAAACACCAAGCTTTGTCTGATAAGGAGATGTTGGCCAGATGTTTGGACTCACCATGATATTAAGTATTTATCAAGAGAAATGACATTTGTTTAAAAGTAACAGCGTAATACCGTGGAATTTTATCTAAATGTCACGAATTTAGTCATTGCTACTCATATATCCGATATATTGATAAAGCATGTAAGACAAGAACATTAATATCACCCGTGTTTCCATGACCAATGGTTGGCACTCTATTATCAGGATAATGAAGAAGCTTATTCATTTACAAATAGATGATAACTTGACTTAATTGTGGAACATGGCTGTCTCCTTTTGTAAAACAAGCAGACATCATGCTACAATATGATTTGGTCAATATCTATTAGTAACTTATATGCCATAGGAATGGATTTCACTTTCTTTTTTTGTGCATTGCAAACACATATATATCAATCTGGTAAAACATAAGCTTTCTTACATACACACAGATAAACAATTGAAGGAGAATAACAAATCAAACGTAACGCATAACGGATAATGGACAAAATGTTGTTAACAAAGCTCAGTATTTGCGTAAGGACAAAATAAGTTTTGAAGAAAAGACACCAAATTAAGACTTTCCATTGACAGTGATCAAATTATTTTGTATGCAATTTTCCCCATCAAGTAGGAACATGTTTGCTCAATCATTTTTTAATTTTACAAGTATTTTGTTCTGAACAGATTGCATATTGTATTGATCGCATCTTAAACCTTTATTTAACGGACAGAAATGAAATTATAAGAGACTAATAAAAGCCTTTCGTAACTAAGCATGCCGATGGCTTGCCACAAAGCAAAAGTAGACAATATTTAGTTACAAAACAAGAGTAGGCGATAAAGAAAGTTATTCATAGCTAGGTCCACGACAATTTGGCTGCTATTTGCCTGGTGAGGCTGAAATATGTAAACATCCAGTTCGGAGGTGTTGAGAGTGTGAATTCCTGTCACTGCAGTCAATCCAGATTTGACCAGTTCAGAACACGAACTAAATCCCTCATTCTGACACCTGTCCGTCAAACGTTCGAAATAAACGCGTAACGTAATGTAACCAAGTAACCAATGATGCAGGCTGGGACATACGTAAACTGCAAGGAATTTGACGTGAACGTTCCCTCATATGGGTTGACGTAATGGGTTGAGATTGAAAGCAGCAGCAGACGACAATCGTGTAGTGTGCACACTAATGCTTCATCTATGATGTTGAGCAAAAATTGTTTTGAGCAATTTCATCTTTTGTCACAACCAATTTCAATTTCTTCTGCTCCAGGTTTGTAAAACGCGTTTGTCGCTCGTTTATCGAGTGTCAATACGCACAAGCTGATCTTGGTCTAATCGTGTACGTAACATTCAATATGGCCTAAATACTGGCTGCTGAATTTTGAAGTCGATTATAAAGAAGCGACAAAAATGTCATTTAGAATGTGAAAGCTCGTTCTTTGTAGGCTGGTTAGAGGAAAACAATCATCCTAAGTTTTTGTTTCTGTCGCTAAGATGTTAAGTACGACACCTGACGTTTCCATGGCAACACGAAAAGGGGATGAATCATTATCACTCGACATTCTTTCTCGGACATTCTTTAGTGCGTTACTTTTCACTGCGTTAGATTTCGGGTTATTCTGTCGGACGTACCGTCACGTGTCAATTGAATAACGTTTGGCGAAGTAGGTGAATGGGAAAATCTGGAAAATGGGTGTTGAACAGTAATAAGCTGTAAATATAGAATGTGCAGCTTAAGGATAGTGTTTTCGTGAGACGATGTAAGTAATGTCACTTAATTACGTTGTAAGTTATTTACGTGTTTATGGAATGCGAACATTAAGTTTACCAATCCTAGGGTAAGGCCAACGTTAGATTACGATTTTTCTTTCTTTTTCTTCCTTCATTTATTTCTTTTGTTGTTACTATTTTCATCCCTTCTTTCATTTTGTGAAAGGGAACTTGAAATCAATTCGAGGTGAGAGTCTTTTCATTCACTACATGTGTAAATAGGTAAATAGATAGGTCGTCGTGAAAGAAGAACATATCTCACATATCTTGGCCATTTGGTTTGACTATTAAGATGTTGTAACGAGCTAGAGAAACAGGTCTGGTAGCGTGGTTTCTGCTCATTCTTGGTATTCTTTGTTGAAGTTTAACTAAAATGGACTCCCGGGGCGAATAAACAAAATATTGTGGAAAAAGAATGAAATACAAAAAACGTTGTTCAAGTTTCAAATAGCTTCAATAAACTTCTATGACATGTATTGTTAAACAAAAATAACAACTTTCAAATTCCTATATAGATCTAATGGTTACTTTTTTATTATAACGTAGATGAGGTAGTGTAAATCATTTAATTTGGGAGTCCCAGATCTGTTTGTGCACTGGCCTTATATACGTCAGGACAATGCACAAAGTTTGGTGTGCACTGAGAAAACGCACACCAAAACTGGTGCAAAATGACATTCAAACTGCACCGATCAGACTGCGCGTTCACGAATGCACAGGGGATCCGGTGCGGTGCACAGGAAATACTGTGCATTCTGACGTCGTCAGAAGCTCTGCTAAAAACTGAAACAAGCTCCATTATATTGAATGAAAATAATCCTAAATACAATAATAAACAAGAGACTCGGTAGAAGAAAACCCATAACGTACATTTGAAATGTTGAAAAAAGTTCTGAAATCGAATGATTTGGATTAAAAGACAACTGTCAAAAGTTTTCGAATGAAATTCAAAGAAACCACCCTCTTTTCAGCTTCCCTGTTACCTATAGCAACACCAACCATGTTTTGTGACAACAACATGGCTGCCAGTAGACATGTTTTTGGACTAAGGGTGCGTCAGCGTCAGCGAAACGAAATCGCTGTCAAAGTGGTGTCGAAATATCACATCACAACATAACCATCTATGCCATGAGAACATTTTTACATCGTGGACATTGAAGTTTTGATCACATGTATGATCTCTGAAGAAAACAAACAAACAAATAAAACACGTAGTTGCCTTGTAAAATGTCGAATATTGCTCAACTGCAGAAGATTACTTAATGTAAACTTATTTTTATTACGCCCAATGTATTAATAGGGATGTGCTCATTACAGAAATAATTAAGTTAGAAATCCATCACATACGTGTAGTCAAAAGAATAGAAAATAAATTGATTGATAGATAAACAGATTGATTCAGCAGACAAAACATATTTTATGACGTAAAAGCAACAAACCTACAGATACTGTTTGTGAAAAAAGATAAATGAAGGTATCGAATTCATTCTTGAAATGTTCCAAATTCACTATCATGGACGAAACTGAAATGTATCTTGACAACTGGAAGTATAATTAGCGACGTATGATTACAACATTAGTCACAGCATAGTTATCGATAAATGTCCTACACATTTATGATTATAACTTCACACCAAACTATCTATGTACTTTATTCGTTGCTAGAAAGAATCGCACAGCCATGTTCTGATTCCAAGAGAGACGCTTGCATATTTATGGAAGACTGAACTTAAGAAAGCTGAATGGTGCGATAAAACGATTTCAACATCGCCGTTGTTCATTCAAAATAAAAATCTCACTCATCATAATCTATATAGTTGCAAGCGTATTTGACCAATGTGGTTTTGACATCCACATATAAGCTTTTTCGTTACATTTGTACTATGCATCAAGTGGGGCAGCTGATTTAAACGTCCATTTCATAAGAGCATATGGCTACTCATAAGACGGGACCTCCGTTTTTGAAGTCTCATCCGAAGGCCTGGTAAGGCGGGAAATACTGGAGAGTTTCTTTGAAATTTCCAGCGGCGATATACGGGATCGAACCCGGGAACTCTGTACTATTAGTCGAGCGCTTACCACTCGGCCTCGTCTGCCTTTATCACATACACTATTATGTATTTTTCAGGTAGAACTTATGGAACAGGACGTTGCGCTCTGGCAGCAACTGAAGGAACTAGAAGGTGGCATTACTTCACTCAGACATGATATGATCGCCACTCGGAATAGAAGTAACACATTTTCGTCAATCACCGAACCCGATTCTAAAATATACGAAGGCGAAGGTCACAACGAGATATTTACCAAACCGAGGTCTCACACAGTGACGTCATTGGAAGAGTTCTGTAACCATAACACGGACAACCAATCGGTTTCAGACGGGGAACGCCTAACAGTCAGGAAAACACTCGGTATTAAGACAGAAATGAAGCCCATTGGCGACACGCTTGGTGCAACTAAGGGTATATATGGAATTTTCGGCATGTTTAGTGCGTTCGATTTCAAGTCAGGACTTTTCCGATCCGGTATGAATCGATTGAGAAACAATGTGTTTTTGACTGGATTGAATCCAAATTTAACGACGTTTGTTGAAGATTTGATAAAACCATCTTGTACAAACCAAATTTTACCTCGCCGAAAACTTCATAGACAGTGTCGCGTGCTTGAACTTGATGAAATCGAGAGTACCTTAGTTAGAGATGACACAAATAATAATGAAATCATTAGTATTTCTGGAAATGAAGATGAACTTATACATTGCAGCGCTTCAGTTTTAAGAAATGACCAATCTAATAAAGAAAAAAATGTACTTGAACTGTTACAGACAAACGAGAACGAAGATAAAGACGTGGAAAAGATCTCGAGAGATATAACACACAACAATAACAAACACCTTCCAACTACCGAAAATGAAACAGTATTAATCAGGCCGAGCTACAGTGACTCTGAACTTAAAGGGCAGTTACATAAGAATAGAGATGTTGACAATACATCGCATTGTCAAATGGGAGAAAGTTCAGATGAATCCCAAACAAGTTCACAAAATGAAATAACGCTTGCTGACAGAAGCGAAACGTTAACTGGCACGAATAGAGACACTGTTAACCAACCAGATGATACAGAGGACGTATTTAGTGATGTCGTTCAACCAAATGGTCTAATCGACGACATAATTGATTCAGAAGATAGTGACTCAGATTTCACATACCTGACTATAAAAGACGGGTTTGTGACCTGCAGGATAATGACTCCAGGTCTCGAACAACAGATTCGTTTGAAACACGAAACCGAGGGAGAGCCGCTAGATTACCTCAAATATGAAAGTGGGTTTGTGCGGTTTATTTCGGACTCGGAGAGTTGCTCGAGTAGAGACAGTTACCAATCAGATGATGAATACAGCAGTGAGTGGGGGGAGTCTGATGATGATACATCCAGTGACATCTTTGAAGACATCAAGCGTCTCTTTGACGCAGATGATCAAGAAGATGTTTCAAGCATTGCTGACGCGCATTTAGTGAAAGAAAGAAACGGACCCATGCCTTCAATTTCTTACAGTGACACTAATGGAATATTAGAATACCAACCATTATCATTCGAAGAGTTATCTACGGATACGCATCGTAAACTCGAAGTTAATAGAGACAATGTAGATGAATTGAATAAAGAGGTGGACGAAGAGTTTCCACCTTATTCCGGGACCGAATGCCTAAAGACTATCGACGAGAATAACTATATTGCCTCAAAAGAGTTCACAAGAGAAGCTGATTATGGAACGTGCGTATATAGGGAGAGAGTGTGTAGTTTTACCTTCAAGATCAGCAACCGGATCAGCTCGGTGGACTCTGGAATAGGGGAAGACATGAGCGACTCTTTCGACAATACCGAATAATCGGCAGTGCATTGTACGGTGGCTTATAGGTGGTATGCGTGGGTCTTTCCTTGCATCATGCATTGTCACGGGTAATCAAGTCGTGCGCATGGGTTATTCACTCGTGCTTACGACTAACTTACTAATTCGCTAACTGATAATCACGTGGCCACACACTTTTAAGTCGTGCACATGCCATTGTGACGCATGATTATGAGATAGATAAAGGCCTACGCATGTCACCTCTATGCCAACGTAGCATTGGATTCGCCTGATACTCTGAAATTTACACAAAGTAATTCCGAAATTCCCACCTAAACCCACCTTTAGTGAATGCGATAGGTAAATGTTGGAAGAGATCCACTGACAAATGCCTCATTATTCTTTCTCAAACAGCTTCGTGCCTTTTCTTATTGAATAGCCTTTGAAACATTACCTTTCAACACAACCGCTACGTTTCTTTCTTTACCCGCTGCCCTTCGCTATGATAAAAGGGCGATCCGTTAGTCGTGCTATTGTCGAATCTATGTTAGACCTTTTATGAAAGATATCTTTATTTATCATAGTGTCTGCTGAATATATCATTCTTTTCCAGCCTTGATATTGCTTGTAGCAAATTGAATAAAAAAAACGCCAAAAACAAGCAAGAACTGCCTTCGTAAGGTATAGAATGTACCGGAACATCGTTTTGATGTATGATGTATGATTGTTTTAGATTTACTTTTTAAATCACTCCAAAACATTTCAGTTATATCGTGTAATGTACGGCGTATCATCGTTTAAGGTAGAATACCCATCAACCATTTTGAAACTTATTCTTTCGTCGGATTATGTCGGTCTTTCTCTGTATGCATTGGGCGTGACCGGAACTAGTGTAAAGCCAATAGTTCTGGCACCGACCGATGTATATTGAGCATGACCAAAGTAATCCGACCAAGGAAAGAGTTTTAGAATGACGTATTATGGATGTTCTACCATAACTGGCCATACGGACTGAGTCAATCTGCATACAGGCATTGAATCATTGTTTTTCCTTTGCCAAACCCTATAGTGTGGGTACTCATTAGAATCGTCATGTTTCGATCATTTTAATGAATTTCAACAACATAAGTTATATCTTTTATTTATAGATACAGTGTTTAAATGCCATAGTGCGTAAATACGGACCATCAATCCGTTCATGTCGTGCAGAATAGCAGTTTTACAGTACGTTAATATTACACCAGTTATATTGCAATTGTCCATTTCATAAAAAGGTATCAGTCTGGATTGCAGGGGACCTTCGTGTGAATCGTCCCTACTGTTCAGACCTACTAAGGCGGAATCTTTCCTTTAAGAAAAAGACACTTAATTAATACCGAGCAAACTCGCCATGTATCACATATTTGTCTGATACAAACACAACACAGTCAGCTTGCATGACAAACGGAATCGTTGGGTTATACTGTCACCTTTGATTCCCACGATGACTAAGCATGTAATGACTGTCTAATTTAAAGATTCATCAAAAATTTCTGTCAAAGATCAAATATTATGCAAATTACATAACCTTTCCGCTTCTGTTTTATTTCCTCTTACCCCCTTTACTCTTTTTAAGAGACATGTGAACAACATCAAAATAAAGAAGAAGATTGCCATCGTTTTGTTGTTGTTTTTAGAAAATATAACAACGCTTTATATATGTTTTTTTCCAAATATAAATGGTGAGATTAATTCCTTTGTCTCATCGAAACCATTACCCAAGTCTTTTACATGCTTGAAGGACTTGCAATAGTGTTAGACTGTGCCATGCTTTTGTGCTACGGATGGATAGGTCTTCTAAAGGTTGTCATCCCTCCCACAGACCACCACCAGTCCAGATCATTCGTTTTAACAATCGTTAATGTTCATACTTGTTACGAAAACATTGTTGAACATAGAGTATGGTTATATAAAACGAATTCTTCTTTAGTTATAAATCATACATCATAGTGCGGAATCATTATTCATTATATTTACATTTCCTAAGGTAGAATACACATAATCTGCCATTTTGCAACTCTTTTTTTCGTCTGATTACTGTGGTCGTTCTCGGTAAAGATCGGTCTAGGCCGGAACTATTCGCTTTACGCCGATATGTTACCCGAGAACGAACGGAGTAATCCGACGAAAGAATGAGATTTAATATGGCGGATTATAGGTATCCTACCTTAAATACAGTTTGACTGTTGAATATCGACTGGGAAAATATTTTATATAAACAGTACTACGTATGTAGGTGGTTTTGAGCTTTACTGTGTTTTCAACTGTATTTCGACCTAGTTATACGGCAATTAGAACACATATCCATGATCCAGGGATATCGTTACTATGCCGTTCATTATTCCTCCCGAGCCATTGCATTTTTTAACGGCGGAGATAATTGATCAGTGATGCAGACGAATAAATCATGACGCATTGACATGATTAACCAGCGAAAAAAGAATTCTAACCGCGTCATATTTCTTACCCAAGACCCATACACTGTATATCTAACTTCCATATACCAATTAAGCATTTGAAGCTCGTCAAAAAGGGATTCAATGTGTAAATTTCTAACGACAAAGTCAGACAACGTTGTTGTGGACGACAATGGTTCAGTGGTATAGTGTTGGCGTCTTGTACCAAGCGTCCGGGGTTCGAAATTCGTAAGGCCCGGTGAAAATAGCCGGGACTAGTCTAACCTACAAAATCGGCCCAAGTACTGATTTAGTATCTAGGAAGCAACATGGAAGCTTCTAATTCCCGTCGAGTAAAAGCCAGAAGTGGTATCTCCGACGTAGCAAGCCAGATCCAGATGAGTTAAATTCAGTATTGTGTATTGGCCTGTGAAAGAGTCAACGCGTTACAGTTGGTAGTGTTGCACAGCCGTACACCAGAAGGGTTCAGTTTTTGTTCCGGTCATGAATATGTAATTACCTGAATTAACAATCGCAGTGAGATTTATTTGACACCGTTTTATGATGGATGTATTGCCGATCATTGATCATTAACGCGCGACTGTGCATCAGAATTCAGGAAACAAACTTTTGAAATATGTTTTAACGAAGGTAGAGTTTATTTGGAAATTGAGACGACAAAGAGTATAAACTGGAATAGACAGGGTAACCAAACAAAGTGTAGAAATAGAGTCGTGTGTTTGTATGAAGTGTAACACCGTATCAACAATCTTTCAGTTATTCAACGGCTTTCCTGGATTCGCCAGTACAAGGCTAGGACTTTGAAGGACTTGCCAAAGGCCACGGACACGAAACCAGAGGTCTCGGTGGGGCTCAAACCCGGGTCCGCCTCCCCCGGGTCCTCTAAGTTCACCTACATAGCAAGTGGGTGACGCAGGACCCTTTGGACAGGTGTTTACTTTTTTAAGTACAACATCTGAATATCAATGAGACAAGAAACAGAAAATATCCATTCACATATATTTACTTGGCATACAACATCATAAGCTGGCCGGTTGGTTGAACATGGGTTAGAAAATCACATGGTGCCGGAGAGCTCATATATTTACTTCCCTTGTATATTCTCACCATTCCTGCATGCTACTCTTTCCGAGCCGCTGACTGCTCTCCCACATAAACTTTAATCATCACTGGTAAGATAACGGATATCACTATTTGCACATCACCAATAAACGTCGGAACTTATATTGTCCGAGCCAGATTCGAACTCGGAACTTAACTTATGAGCTACTTGGTGAGTAAACTGGTCGGTAGCTTTGTGACTCGCCAATAGATTGGACGCTCACAAGACATGTGTTATATGCCGGGAACACGTAGCCTAAAAAGTGCAATCCTAAATTTATATTGGAGGTATATTTCTCAGGTTACGGAAATACCATACCAGAAACGATTTGTCCCCTGGCTGATAGTCTCTGAGTCGCACGAGACAGTGAGACAATGAACCAGCATCCAAGCGCTAACGAGCGCGCACTTTATTACATGAACACAATCGTAATTATTCGGACGTTTACATGACCTGAGAAAAACTGTTTTCTTTGGATAACTCCGATGACTTCAGATTGGCTTCAACAAGGCCTTTTGGCGGGTCATAAGTGGTTTGCAAACTGCCAAATACCGCATGCATTAATTACTATGATGTGTTCATGAGTCAAGTATAGTAAAAATAACCATACGTGACACTGGCGTTAGTGTTTACGACATTGTAAATGATTTGAAGTAGACTCATCTAATGAAAATATCATGATATTTCTTTTCTTTCATCCGAACGATTTGAAATATAACCGATACAAGTGTGTTTGGGATCGTATCCATTGTTTCATTGTGTTCACGATTTAAAACCGCAATGATAGAATTAAGCGATTCCTGCACGTGGGCCCTTTGTTTTGCTTTTGTAAAAAGCATAGTGGTTAAGGCACTAGACTTGTTGTCACAGGTGTGTAAGGTGCAGTTGTTCATAAGTTAGCTTTTGCAAAGAGCCTAGTGAATAGAGTACTTGGTACCGTTTTACTTATGCCTAGTTCACACCAAAGGCGAACGTAACACTTTTAAATCCGCAGGCTTTTTTGATCATTTTTGTTTACTTTTTCAAAGATATCACGATCTCTTACACCCTGATAAGCTCTAATAAGCTTATATACGCTTTGATACGAATTGGTTGCCGCTTTGGGGGACAAACAATTTCACGACTTGTTACGGTTCCCCACGCTTTGACCAGAATTGTTCACGCTTTGATAGGATTTATTACGCTTTGGTGCGATCATGACGCTTTAAATCAGGCTCTGGTACGATTAACAAGCTCTGTTATGTTTTTTACGCTCTATTACGCATTTGGTAATGGCGACACTGCCGACTGCATGCCAATTTTTAATCCAGAGTCCATATAAAGATGCAACAGATCTACAAAATCGTTGCATCTTTGACCCCAAAACACGATGGCAGAACAACACGATCATGAAGTTCTAGTCGTAGCAGAGCATGATCTATCTGAAGAAGACATGATGTTTGTCTCCCTGTTGTATAACTACATCTTAGCCCTTGAGGCGAAAGAGAGGGAGGAAGAACAGCAAAGACAAGGTGAGGTTGGCCTACAGCAGGAGGGAGAAGATCATTAACTAGGAGCTGCCGGGCCGTATAATGGCTCACATTAGAAAGAAGACAGCAGATTGAGCCCTGATGTGTTCGATGATATGTTGGAGAGAGTGCCACAAGTCATCTAGAAGTAGCAGACTAACTACAGGTACCTCCTGTCAGCCTCTGTCCTGGTGAAGGACGTCCATGGTCTTGATCTGTGTGTCCCGTATAATTTCCCCAGGAAGCTGTGACAGATCCTCCGTTGTATATATGGCAAAGGCGGTGAAACCTGTCTTGCTTGAACTGGTGTGATGACTGTGAGATCGTCCCCTGTAGTGTAAGCATGTGGCTGTTCTGGCTCTGGAACCAGCATGGCTTCATCTTCTGCAAGCGGGGATGTTGGAGACCTCGGCGTTTCAGCCACCTGACCTCAGCCTGTCGCTCTCCGGCTCTTCTTCGCTGCATCTATACCTCTTTTGGATCCAACCTTTGTGATATTTAATAGATCTTAATGATCAGATTACTTCATGTTCGTTTGAAAACTATGCAATGAGTGATACCCAAGTCGCAGCGCTATTCATAGGGATGGAGACACAGTGTAGGTATCGTAGGAGAGCGTGAGGAAGATTGCCAATCGCAGCAAAGTCTAACAAATCGTGCCAGTCCTTATTCAAATCGTATCAATTCGTATAAAGCCTGTGTATCCCTAATGAAAACGTAACGAAACGTAACAAAGCATGTCGGATCTGGATTGAACCGTCTGACCTCGTGTCAGATCTTCGTGCCCTATTGTAGCAAATCTTGAAACATCTTAACGAAGCGTGCCAAGTGGTGACAGACCGTGAGGACTGGGGTCTCCGCTTTGAACCACGCTCTATCAAGCTTTCCTACGCTTTGAGTCAAGCTTTGCTGAGCGTTATTACGCTTTGCTAAGTTTTGATACGCTCTTGAGGCTTTAATCAATTCGTGACAGAGCGCCCAATATTTTTAAACAGTTCAAAAGTTTTGGCGATTTTGCCGAATGTCCCAATTTAGTTCAAGCTTTCCCACGATATGTTACAGCACGGACACTTTAGGAAAGCTTTGTTACGCTTTGGTGCCGCTTTCCACGCCGCTTTAAAGCGCCATCAAAGCGCTTTTGGTGTGAACCTTGTATTAACATTTTACTCTAAGAATTTGCTTAAGTTCAAAACAAACTTTCTCCTTACTTCAATAGTGAGATAAGCAACATTGAAAAGTGACACATCATTAGAACCGTCTCTCCGAGACACTTCCAATGATGTGTCACATTACAATATCACACTTTAATTTATGATACTATTTATGTATATCGGTTTCGACTTACGCAAATATTTTCCGTAAGTCGTTTAGTAAAACGGTACTCAGGATACCGTTTTACTAAACAACTTACGAAAAATATTTGCGTAAGTCATAATTGAATAACATGGATAATATCTTCAATGAAAGTACAATATTGCAATGTGACACGTCATTGGAAGCGTCTCGGAGAGACGATTCCAATGATGTGTTACCTCGCAATATTGCTTTGCCAAATATTGAAATAAAATGACTTGCTGTTTTAGACTTACGCAAATCTTAAGCGTAAGCTGTTTAGTAAAACGGGCCCCAGGACTTTGAATCACAAATACCACTTCCACATAGGTTCAATTAACAGGAGTAGTAGATCTCAGTTTCCATAAGTGTTAGTCCCCGGCTGACTGACGTAATACTTATCCATCTTGACACACCCTTGTGCGTATTTAAAGAAGAGGGTCTTTCTTCATAACTGATGAATAATGATTCAATAATGCGATGTTACAAAACAATAAAACGCACACATAAACAAGATCGATTGCTCGTACAAATGCGAGGTGTTTGCCTTGTGTGTGTTAATCAAATCTGATAAAACATGTTAAAATAAAGCAATTTCTTTGAGTTAATTTGTCCTCTGATGTTTCTTTTAATTTGGACCAGTCACAAATACCACAAATAAAGCAATTTCTTTAAGTTAGTTTTGTCGTCTGGTGTTTCTTTTAATTTGGACAAGTCACAAATTCGTCTGGGGATAAACAGAGAAAGCGGACGGTTCATTCAAGTGCTACCAATACAGTGAACGTCTCGCAATCCGAACAAAATTGTAAGGGAACGGAATTATTGGACCAGTTTATTGCAGACGACTTTTGAAAACATTGTGGGTAAAGAACAAATTGCTCGTGACGAGCAATTTCTCCTTTTCCCACAATGTTTTCTGCCATATCAGAAGATTATCTTTGAATTTCATCACGTTTTGATATGTCTTCTGCAAACTCTTTCAATTTGGGACGGTCGACAATTTGGCGTTTGCTAAAGGGTTATAACTATACACCGCTCATACAGACCGTTTATGTCTTAATGTGAATAATAACATGCTCTGCTTTATTAGTCCGGATTATTCGGTAAACCGGACATTTTGTTGGGAACGGACGTGTTCGGATAAACGAGGGTTCACTGTATATCTAACGAAACGGACATTGAAGGAATATCTTGGCGGTGTCTTACTTCTTTTCATTATCAGAATTCAAATTGCAATATAGTAACCGTACTATATTAACTGTGTATCTATGTTTATTATATATTATGATTTCATTTATCCAAAAAGGTAACATGTGTACTATTTCTGGCATCCTTAGGTGCTATAATCATATTCAAACCATAGGGAGTGTTTGTCTTGATGATATCTTGAAATGTAATCTCGATAACGAAATAGGGTGTTCTTTACAGATTTGTCGTAAAAGAACTTTCCTTTTGTGATTTGACCTTTTCTGAAATGTATTAGAATGTTTCGTGGCATACATGGTATCATAATGGAATTATGGGACACGAAAGATTGTCCTTATAACTGATTTTGTTTTGAGGCTATTTGCATTTTGCCGCGTAAATAACTCCATCTTGCAGACAAGGTTTTAACTAATTTGTCGTTTGAAAAACAATGAACATCGTCATTCAGAGACCGTGAATTTCTACAGAGTTAGTTTTTTTCAACACACATTAAGAAGTAATTAACATTTCACTCGTAATTTAAGTGAAAGCATGTCTGCTGCTTGGATATTTCAATCGGAGATAATCGATTCCGGTGATGCTGAGGAAAAACACGTGCCATTGATGGCGGACAACCACGTGTCAAAACTAAATCGTAAGTAGTTTTGAGTTATCTCTCTTCGTTTTGAGCGTTGTTGCAAGTATTGGCCAAGTAAGTGACGGTAAAAGAAACTTAAATTATAAGTCAAAGGTTTATTGCAAGATGATAAATATATGTTGAGTAATTTTGACAACAAAAAGAAACTCGCTTTTGTCTTATACTGAACTGGGGTTCTGTAGTTTGTCATCTCAGACTAAAATGTGTAGGCTGCATAGGCTGGGTTGTAGCTCTGACATCATACGAGTCTTTGTTATATAGCGTTTATTTTTTTATTTATTTTGTGTTGTTATTCGAGGTGCAGGTGTTTGTTGATAGATACTGTAATGTTTAAGTCAATAAAGAATTCTTGAACTATACATAACAAATATATATGACAATCTGGTAATTTTTCAAAACTGCCAAGGTACTTTACAACTTTTGAAGTAATCACTTGCAGTTGTCAGAGCAAACTTTCAAATGATTTTTCACAGATTGACTTGGATCAAAAAGATTTAAAGAATTCATTGAGGGGCTCAAAAGTGCCTCATATATACAATCTGGTTTTTTTTCTCTATCAGCAATATTCAACAGAAGGGGCCAGTCCAATCGTACTGGCCGAGACTGTTTAACCCTTTCCCAAACAACAAATTTTCGACTGTACCAAATTGAAAGAGTTTGCAGACAACATTTCAAAATGTGATGAAATTGAACAATATTCTTCAGAAAGAGCAGGCAACCTTGTGGGAAAAGGAAAAATTGCTCGTTATGAGCAGTTTCTCCTTTTCCCACAATGTTTTCTAAAGTGGCCTGCAAAAAAGTCATCAAATATCGTTATTGTTTGGGAAAGGGTTAAGTACTACAGTCTTTTCTTACAACTCCATTAAGATTCAGTCTTGCAGAATACAAACAAAACAGCTTTTAAGAATAGAAAATAATGCAGTGTCAATGCAAATATTCTTTAGATGACATGTTCATGTCAAAACACCTTGTAAATAAAACTTCCAATATTTCAAAGCATTACTTTCTTGGCTTCAATGACAGAAATCCTTTTACACAAGGCCATTTTGTGCACCAGTTCAAGCATAATGCAAGAGCAAGAGAGAGAGAGAGGTCAGTTTTGCATATAAAAAGTTTAACGCCTTTGCTTCCATAGAAATGCATCAGTGACAGGGCTGTTCTTTCTGA
This sequence comes from Cerastoderma edule, assembly GCA_947846245.1. Lineage (NCBI taxonomy): Eukaryota > Metazoa > Mollusca > Bivalvia > Cardiida > Cardiidae > Cerastoderma > Cerastoderma edule. The sequence goes on along the minus strand of OX401405.1, from coordinate 8,971,052 downwards.
AATTGGAGAAAACTGCATTATTTTGAACAATTTCCAACTGGGAAGATGCCTTTTAAAGGCCCCTGTTATATAACACAGGCCCTGTTATATAACACTTAAAGCCCTGAGTGACATAGAACATGGATGTTCAATCAAGGGTTCAGTGCAAGACTATAGTAAATGCTTCATAAACATTAAGCACTTACTATAGTATTGCACTGAACCCTTGAAATGGTCCCTACTCCAATGAAAGGGTGTAAATCACTCAGGTGTACCTGCATAATAGAGGGCATAAAACCGATATGGAGGTTTTAATTTCCTCTGTTGCAGTCTGTCACATCCATAAATAACAATGTTTGACAAGTCCTGAGGTAAAAAACTTTATTTCTATGAGACGTTTTCATGATTTATTTGTGAGAACAACAGATGTAATGCAACTTTTATTGACTTAAAGGCTCAGGAGTAATTCTGTTTCTAATATGAACAATCTGTTGTTGATCATTCAAGAAAATACTGTTGCTGGCTTTTTCCTTTGTATATGCTCTTTTTACACAGCTATAGCAGATGAATTCGAAGATAATTGTGACAAAACAAAAACATTGCTTGAAACAAGCAATTTCTTCTTTTGTCAAATTGGTGTTAAACCAATAGTGGAATGAATGCCTTCAATACTTTTAATTGTTGGCTGCTAATTCTTTCAACTTTGATCACTTGCAAATTCTAGTATATAGAGGAAGGGACTCTGCATTGAAACTATATTTATATATGGTTTACATTGAAAAACATTGTGAGGAAAACTATTTTCTCATCAAAGGCAATAATTGTTCCATTTTCTCCTTTTGTTACACTAATCTGTCCAATTCAAAGATTAATTGGCCTGCTAGGAATGAGGAAGGTTTGCTGTCTAAGGAAATGAGAAACTACAGTAAAAGGACTTGTATGTTACTAGGAAACATTAATAAGTTATGTTTCCATGTGTAATTTATCAAATATTTACAAATCAATCGCAAAAATACCTTGCAAAAATGGGCAATTGTATTTGTGGAAGAGCTGGAAAACAATAGTTTTATACCAAACAAGAAATTGTCATGCATGAAGAAAAGTGGTACACTTTTTAAAGTTGCTTGGACACAAATGGAAAATGTGCAAGTCAAAATGAAATATTGTATACATATGACGCAATTAATTAAAAGCAGTTATTGATTTAGCATTTTTGATACAGGAAGCATGAACAGATTTCATTGGCTCTATAAACATCATCTTATCCAATGATTTGTGTTCCAATGTGCACCATGGCAAATCAAGCCACATCTTATTCTTTAACAAGAACAACGAAGTTTGGTTATAAAAGTTTGTTAGAAAACCACTTTTTTGTTGTAGTTTTGGATTTGTTTGATAATGACAAATGCAGATGTCAATCCATTTCCTTATATAGAATTTTGTTTTTAAAAGCAATAACAGAACACATTAATACAGTATGATGAAAGATATTCTAAATAAACTTTGGAAGACAGTTTAACCCTAAGAATGCTGGGTAATTTTCTAAAAATAGATTTGTTTGTTGTCTTCTTTCCAAAACTTTAAATATCTGCTTAATATGATGAAGAAAGTTACTCTGAGTAGCATGCTAGATCACAGGCCTGTCACCAATTTACATGGCAGCTGGCCTGGATCTAAACTGTTTGCATGAAGTAGATAACAGCACTATAAGGGTTAAATTGTGTGACAGAGGACAACAATGAGATAAATTGTCCTATATTAGCCTATAATTCCCTATTATGCTAATGAGTACAAGGGAGATCTAGGTTTGCCAGTAATATTCAGAAAAAAGTAGTAATAATCCATGTCGCACATTGATATGATAATCAAACAAGATTAAAAGTGCCAGATGGGTTTAATCAAAAGATTGAGACTGATTAGTTCGAAAATGTCATGATGGTTTCTACCTAATATCATTAAGATTTTTTATCATGCTATATGTTGTTATGTACATATTGAACAGTTAAAAAAATCCCTGTGGAGTAATGGGTTAGACACCCACACTATAGGATATGGTGGAGAGGTAGAGAGTTTGGTCCTTGAGAACTCAGACACACTATAGGATATGGTGGAGAGGTAGACAGTTTGGTCCTTGAGAACTCAGACACACTATAGGATATGGTGGAGAGGTAGAGAGTTTGGTCCTTGAGAACTCAGACACACTATAGGATATGGTGGAGAGGTAGAGAGTTTGGTCCTTGGGAACTCAGACACACTTTAGGATATGGTGGAGAGGTAGAGAGTTTGGTCCTTGAGAACTCAGACACACTATAGGATATGGTGGAGAGGTAGAGAGTTTGGTCCTTGAGAACTCAGACAATGTTCTTTACTGGTTCAAGATCTAAGTTTTGCTTGTTCTGTTTTTAAATGCGGACTTAAAGCATGAATATACGAAATCTTCCTAAAGTGAGGAATGCTCTCATTATGATATTGAGGATTTAATATGGTAATGGGTTGCTATATAGTCTTTCATTTTTACCAGTGATATTTTACTTCTTAACTCAAAGCAAAGCAATTCTGAGACTATATGGCAGTCAATATAATCAATTATGATTATATTGCCATAAAAATTGCACTCTCTGACCAGAACAAAGGTTTGAAGAAGAAAGTTCTAAAATGCGGCCAAAAATAAAATAGAAACTTTGTTGTTGAAATATTTCTCATTATTATCTCTGCCCATATGTAACCCATTACAACACCTCATTTCTTATCTCTCTTCCACATTATACTGGTGATTTATTAAAACTAGTCAATATGCCAGCACCGTTTTAAAGATGTTGCACATTTTCTCAAATATGAAGTAGTTCTTTGAGTGTTATGAGAAACTTTAGACTGCAAAATGATCCTATTTCTATATATATAGATTCACCAAAATCTACCTAATAAACTTGGGTAGAAACTATTGGTACATAACGATAAATGACTTGTCACATGCATATATTCTTTTGTTACTATGCTTTCATAGTCTTGTGCTGAATTAGCATCAAAATATCATTTTGATCATCTTCCTTAGAAATGCATCTTTCAAACAGATGATTTTTGAAATCATTGCAACAAGATAAAATTTTGAAAAGGAATAGCAAGTTATTTACTTGTCTCAATGATTAATTTACATATTTTGAAGAAATGCTTTTACAGATTATCTACTTTTTATTCTACTTCCTGGATATGCAAAACAGAATTCATGTCAAATGTGAAATGATGAAAAGTCTGAATTGATGGGCAACTTGTAAGTTTCAAACCCACAAACCTTATTACCTGAAGCAGACAATATGGCCCATGGCAGCAATGAAAACATTAAGGTAGTCCACCCCTGATGGAAAACTTGTATTTAGTGTGGTTGAAGAATAAATTGAAATGTAAATCATGAAAGTATTCATCATTTCAAAGGCATTCACATAGCCACTTTTCTGAATTTGTCTGATTTTGAATTTACATATTTAAAATGAATATCAATAAATTCTGTAAATAAATCCATAGTAATTACCTCCCCTTAATTACAAATTATTACATTGAAGTTAGAATAACATAAATGAAAGGTGGCAAATAATACTTCAATCCACAAAAAGGTTTTATGATATAAAACTTGATTATATAACAGCATTTTTTCTGTTAAATCTTTATCACTAAGTTATTTTATTATTTTGACTTTTCTCCATTGGGGTAGAGTACCTTAAGGTCTTTTGTATTGGGATCACTCTATAGGTTGACTTGTCTGAAAAAAAAAAACTGCCCCTTTTTTCAAATAGATGAACAATTTGGTTTCATCATAAAAAGACAATGAATAAGACACATGGTCTATGATGCCTGGTTATGCATAAAGTCTCCAATTTTGTTTGTAGAATGAAAGTGGCAAATTATTTGTTAATTCTTGAACAAAAACAAATCTAGGATTCAATTGCAGACTATAACAACTTCTTCACAAAAGGGAAGCACTTGCGATAGTATTACATCAAGCCTTTGATATTTTATTTTTGTTTACCATTAATTTACTGTATAACAAGTTTCATGTCGGATATGCACTCTATTTAAGGTTTATGAGAAACCATGCACTACCACTTATACATTGATCTATTGGATGATTTAACCCATTACCAAACAATAGTGACACTTGACCAGTTTGTTGCAGACAACTTTGAAAAACATTGTGGGAAATGGAGAAATTGCTCTTAACGATCAATTTCTCCTTTTCCCACAATATTTTCTTCCCTATCAAAAGATTCTTTTCCAATTTCATCATATTTTGAAATGTCGTCTGCAAACTATTTCAAATTGGGAAAGTTGAAAATTGGGCGTTTGGTAAAGGGTTAAGCATGACCTTCTACATAAAACTGGAACATGCTGAACTTTGATTAGTAGAATCTTATGTTACCAACCAGCGTCAAAACAACAACACTGTTTACCTGCTGTATTAATCAAACTAATTAGAAAAGTTGTTTGTAAATTCTTTTTTGGAAACACCCGAGATAGTTACAGGAATGAAGTTATGGGGAGCTTAATGTTATATCATTCCTTTACAAGGAACTTGTTACCATGATGCTGTTGAAATTATGAAAAATTAGAATGAAAAAAAAGAAAACAGGAAACCTAAAACAACCCAGGAAAAAAGCACAACCAAAGAAGACTTTACTCACAACAATATCTTTCCTTTTGCACAATGGCTTTCCCTCCATTTAGTCATAATTATAGATGAAAGAAGCGATGTTATTCAAAGAAAAACTAGTGTAAGAAATTAACGAATTATCTCTTAAAAACTATCTTTTTTGGGGTAGCTTTAGTCTGTGCTTGGGCCAATGAAAAATCAAATCTAATTTACTCTGTTTAAGTTTTTCAAGAGAAGTCTTAATTGAAAACAAAAGTAGCATTGAACAATCAATAAGAAAATGACCAAAATGTTTTAATATTCTAAGAAAAATGATATTTTACAATGTAAACAATGTTTTTTCTTGTTTTATTAAAAATCTTTACTTGTCAGAATGGTATAATCACTCTGCCACTGCACTCAATGTATTCAATAAAAAAATATTCATGGTTCAATGTAAGACTATGGCAGGTCTATCACTTCCATAAAAGAGTTACTGTGGTGTTGCATTGAAACGTTTATATATAATTATCTACATTTATGTTGCTAGGTAAAATATTGCAATGAACTTAATGTATTATGGATATAGGTCACCATTTTAAAGTACAGTAAATATGTAATCATATAAGGGAATTTAAATAAAACATTTCAATGTATTATTCTTTTAATAAGAATAAGTTTTTTCTGTGACTTGTCCAAGTTACAGTCAAAGTTATGCTTTATGACAGCAAATCATAAACAATTTAATTCCCTTGTAATGTATGGCAGAAAACATTGTAGAATAAAGATATCTTGCTCAAGTCTAGTCACTTTTTGTTTTATCACAATGTTTTTTAAATATCCTGCTTCCAGCTGAAGGTTCAACAAATGAGAGTTTATTAAGAAATGGGTTAAGGACATTTAACTGTGGGAATGTAAATACTGTTCTTTCTGTGATGAATACAACTGTTTTCTGTCAATATTTGCAGTGCATGCATACAGGAAATGCCTTTATGTTTATGCTCAAAATTGTATAAATTGCAAAAGGAAACGTAAAGGTCTGTTTCCCTAAAACTTTGACTCGGTAGAATAAAATACCTTCTCTTTGAATATCACATCAGATTATAGTTAATAGTCTTTATACTAAAATTGGTAAAATGTTCCAAAGTTTGGACCCAGTCTAAGTAAACATTCTTTCAAATATTAAATGAAGTAATTGGTTGATACTTAAAATCCATTTTCAATACTATGCATTAGAGAAATGATCATTGCTTTAAAACGATAATCAATGCTTTGAAAATTGATGTGTTTTGATATATTGTTATTGAAAAATTAGCTATGCAAAGGTCTATTTGATTTGACTATCCTTGTAGATTCACGAGAGGCAGTCTCCCGATATAGGAAGTGCCAATGGTTCTACCCAGTTTGACCGGCCCTTATGGGCAGTTAACAATTGGGTCTTTCTCCATCATACTGAAATAGTGTTGATAAAATGTAAAACCCATACAAACAGACAAATTATTGTTTATATAATTTGATAGTTTTACATGACAAGTATTGATACTGTTCAGTATGGCAAAAAATAATGGCATGCCATGTCAATCAATATTCACCCAATTTCGAGGGCTCAATGCAATACTATAGTAAGTGCTTCATGTTTATGAAGCACTTACTATAGTCTTGCATTGAATCCTTGATTTGTTAGACCAATGTAATGCAGTGCACAAAAAGAATGCACAATAGGATTATTGTCCTGTCAAACCTAACCCTTTATCAAATAGTTTTGGGATTTCCCAAATCTGCAGCAAACTGTTCAAATTAGTTTTAGGTGGAAAAAGATAAATTGCTTTCATGAACAGAATTAACTTCATCAAACAATAATGTACTTCCCTGCTAAGTAAAAATCTTCAAGCTCCGAGGCTGAAATCTGGCATATTGAAAGTTAAGTGCAAGACAGTAGCAATTCCTTCACTTTTTTGATAGACTTGCTACTGTCTTGGAATAACCATTTGACATCCCTCACATGACATTAATCTAGCCCCCCTTTCCTACCGCAGACAGCAATTTGTGTCTCTCAAATGGACATTATTTGAAAATATATAGCATTATTCATCTAGTTCCTGAGATAGGATTTTTGTGAAAGGTACAAACTTAAAATAGGATAGGATAATATTTTGAGGTGCATGCAGATCAAAGTTTTTAATGCTACTCAAAAGAGAACATAGTGGCAAAAGAAGAAATTACTTGCAGCCATTTCTCAAGTCATTTGCTTCATTTACATTTGATAATAAAGCTATAAGGGAAACAGTTATAACAAATAATGTTTGGGTCACTTTTCTCACCTTAGCACATAATATGCAAGGTGTGCTTCAAGTATCAATCTCTGCTACAGCATCTATCCTAAGTCCATCAGTTGTTAACACTCACTGAGTTTTGACCAAATTTGAGGCTAAACAATTTGGCTAAACACTATTTTGAGCTTGCTCAACACAACTGATTTGTCACACTAGTTTCTCAAAGTTTCATCTGCATGTTATTTAGATTGGTTAATTTATATAAATACATTGTTCTATTCACAGCAAATACAATGCTTATATCTATTCACAGCAATGTTTGTAACATGAGGAGTTTCAAGGTGCATGGATCATTTTGTGGAGCCCATAAACAATGTTAGATCATTGTTTTATCGTAGTTTGATATCAATTGATGATCCATCATACCTTTTTAGAATACTATACTGTACTGTTTGTGTGATCCAAATCAGACAGGAGAAACACTTTGTAATATAGAATAATAACATAAAAGCTTGAAACCAAACAGAAAATGTTGCGCCATTAACTAAAACAGAATGCTTGTTACAATGACAAGGTTACATGTAATCAAGAAGTATCTGCTTCAAGCATTTCAATGAAAAGTCGTCATAGATTTGTTATTACAAGTCAGCAAACACTTATTTGAAGGAAGCAATAAAAATACACAAAGGCATAATGAGATGTCAATAATTTCCTGCCTAATTGATTTTCATTTAGGCTAATCTAGGTCTTTTTTTTTTTCTTAAGTTATTGATTACAGTGTCACATTACTTTTATTCTATGAAAATGATACCAGTAGTTTGAAGTCTTAACTTACTAAACTTTATCCTGATTTTATTTGTCGTCTGATGCGGGTGTCCCAGTCACTTGGGTGGGCAGCAGGCTGCTAGATGTTCTGATACCAAATCTACAATTAATTCTGTTCCTTGGACTAACTCTGATGAGGATGTATTCCTTCCTGTCAGAAACAATGCAGTCTGACCAAGACTTTCTGGGACTTCCTTATCTCTTTGTGCAATGAATGGCCATGTTGAGAACTTGGTTTATGGAGGTTTATGGAGGTGGATTAGTGCTCTACCTGCCTAAACCTCTGAAGGCTTCTGCAACTTGAAATATATTCTCTTCAACCAATTTGTCTTATACCCAAGAATGGATGCCACTACTCTGATTGCTTATTTCGCCATATTTATGGTCTTTCCTCATAGCACTCTGAATAGTGGTTATGATGGAATTATTACTGGAAAAATCATTTCTTGCACCATGACAACTGCATTAACTGGTTTGGATCAAAAGAATATTGTTGTATTACTGAAGTATTGTTGAGAACATTTTGAAACACTTCCAAATAAAACACCCAATTTGGAAGTAATGATAATAAGATTTTGATTACTTAAATGTGTGTGCATTAAGTATCAATCCCTGTTTGTTTCCTTACATACTCCTGTGAGACAGGGTGGTCTTCATCATGGTCATATGATGAATGGTTTGTCTCGTGATGCACGTTTTTCTCATGGCATGAGATCTGCCACATTATACAAGGATTGCCTTATGGTACAAGGTCAGCCACATTGTACCACGTCTGCACCATGTAGGAACATTGAAATATATTTCAAGGGTGAAAGGTTTAAAGCACTGTTTGTAAGTATGAAGTATAACAATAATTGAAATAAGATCTGATGTACAAAAAACATAAAAGTTTGAAAATTGATAACGATTATATTTAATTTCATGTTAACCCTTGAACATGGGTTTAAATGTAATTTAAATGAATAAATTGCCTCAGATTATCATAAAATTATCATTAGAATATGGAAAAAAAATCAAATTAGTTTTTTTAGTGGTGAAAAATTTATTCAAGAAATTATTGTCCCAAATAGATACTTTTATTTAATACTTTCACCCCCATATTTAACACATATTTCAACCTTCAAGTTATATACCATGAATTATTCATGCTATAGTGTAACCTTATTGAGATTTGGCTAGATACAAACACACTCTTATAACTCCCAAATCACAATCTTAACAATTCTGGTTTCTGGTTGGACAAAAATCTCGTATTTCAAAGCACACTTTATTCTGACATTAAATGTTAGGTTTGAGCACTGGCACACAAATACCTATCATATATATCTATAAATAATACATGGTACTCAATAGCAAAAGTACCTGCCCCCACCTTGCAGAGATTTTCTCAAAATAAAAATCACTCTCATGCACTCTTATGTGACACTGTTTGATAGTATATGTATTAACTTTGTTATCAATTGTACAAATATCTTAAAAAACACATATATGCCAAATAAAACCCTTTCCCAAACAACAAATTTTCGACTGTCCCAAATTGAAAGGGTTGGCAGACGACATTTCAAAATGTGATGAAATTGGAAAATAATCTTCTGATAGGACAGAAAACATTGTGGGAAAAGGAAAAATTGCACGTCACAAGCAATTTCTCCTTTTCCATCAATGTTTTCTAAAATCATCTGCAAAAAAGTGGTCAAATGTCGTTATTGTTTTGGAAAGGGTTAAGAGGCAATATCTTCTGCGTTAGTTGATCTCAGATGTCAACTTCCTGTTGAATTGACCTTACCGAGGTTCTTCTGAATAGATGTGTTATATGTTTTCCCATCAAAGCAATGACCTTTGAAAACAAACCAATCAGAAAAGATAACAAAGGTTATTCTACCCTAAATCACAAAGGGAACATATTCGTTTATACCATATAATTGGTATCATTCTGTTCATTCTGTTGATCAATACATACAATTATGAGCTTTGAAATATCCTATTTGATGATATGGGATAAGAGAAATCAAGGGTAAGGACAAAATAGTAGGTAACTTGCATATTCTGACAGATTCATACAGCTGAGGCTGGATGGTATAGGACTGGTGTTTTTTAAGTTTGAATAAAAGAAACTTCAAAAGGTTGGCCTCTAGCCACACAACTTCTTCATTGTTCACTTATTCTGGGGTTAATGAGAAATACAGAATAGTTAAACATCGCCTGAAACCATGCCAGAAGATAGTTTTTGGGTTAGCAAGTTTTGGGCCAAAGATTGTCAATCAATTGTCAATCATCTACCTGTTCTTTCACTTGATGCTAGAATCTGTCTCTGTTCTTTCAGAATCAATTCATAGGTAATTGTAGTGTTATGAACTATTTTACCTCATTAGTAATTTTACCTGGTACAGACAGTCTTACAGTATGTGAAGCCAACAGTATTTGAAGGCATGAAAACCAAATATTTTGTTGTGGTTTAGCTTCATTTACTGGTTTATAATTCTGTTCATAAGACATTTCACATATCAATGCTCCCTTGGTGCAAAACGGGTTATTCCCCTTGTTTGACATAGAATGGGATTTTCTGTGGTTATTCGTTCCCCCATTTCCCTTAACACACTGTAGGTAAGATTTTTTCCCTGCTGAAGGTGATTAAGGTAAATGGTTACAATGTCTCATTGTCTGTGTGTCTATCTGAAAAAGTTTTAAGATTATAACAAGAATTAAATGAATAAGAGGTATCAGCTTGAAATTATAGGAGTTATTGCCCTTTGTTATATGACTTATGTATGACTACATTTTGTCCCGAGATAAGCTAGAAAATGATGGAAACATCATTGGCAAAGAGAGGTGAATTAGAAAAAGAGTATTACATAAGAAACATATTTTTCTTTAACACAATGTTTAATTGCCAAATTTTTTTATTAGACTTGAATTTTGTCTAGAGCATAATAAAATTTAAAGGGAAAAGAAGTGCATGTGCATTTTCACAAAACCTAATAGGTAGAAAGAGCAGCACAAGCAGACACAAAAAGATGAAGAGAAAACATTTATGATATTGAGATAAATCAACAAAGTTCCCCATTTTAGCAATTTATCTTTTTTTCACAGTGATTTCAAATTTCGAAGTTAGGTGCCATAAAGAATTGTATAATGCAAAGTTCTACTCCCTTCTATTCATAAGACAGTGTCAAAATTCATTATAAATTGGATATAAGGATCAATAAGACCAAATTTATACTTTTATTTCATTTTAAATTTCTGATTTATCTAAAAGAAATGATTTCTAGGTAGTGAAAGTAACGTTGAAAGCTTCAAATGTGATAGTAGCTATCTGCGTAGTCATGGGGAATTTTTGGTCTAGATCAAGAATGCAATGAAATAGATTTTTAAACTTTTAATTTCAACCCCTAACCTTACACAAGGTAATTGCTTTAAAAAATCAGCTCAACAAATAGTAGTAAATAATGAACAAAAGCATTGTTATGGAAGCATTTTTGAAAGAGACAAAATTGCAATCCATGAGTGAGTCTTTTTTGTTACAACATTTGCATGGTATTTCTCAACTGTGATAGGCTACTAAGAAAACTTAAGTTGGAAACAGAGTACAGAGTTTGTAAACAAAGCAAGCCAGCTCAAAATCTATCAACATGTTTTCTTGATTTGACAGTGAAGTGTGAGTCCATTAAAGACTAATTTTGTACTGTTATGACATATGGTACAGTACACATTGAATTAGTGAAAATTGCTAAGGCTAAGCTAATTTTTTTCAAACCATCAATAAAGTTTTTGCAACATTAATCATTCAACTTGCATCAGTTTGTGTTCATGGCTTTGAAAGAATTTTGCGGAATACATGTCCTGTCGAGTATGAATATGTGCACAATCCGCTGTGATATAATGAGCATCAATGATCTCAAGCTAAAATTTATCCTATCGGTACCATCATAGTTTGAAAGGCACAAATAGGTATGCAGTTAAAATATTACTTAATAAGATTTCATGCTCATTTTTAACCCTTTACCAAACGCCAAACTTTTGACAGTCTTAAATTGAAAGAGTTTGCAGACGACATTTCAAAATGCATGATGGGATTGAAAAACAATCTTCTGATAGGGCAGAAAACATTGTGGAAAAATGAGAAAATGCTCATTAAAAGCATTTTCTCCTTTTCTCACAATGTTTTCTGTAGTCATCTGCAACAAACTGGTCAAAGTCTTTATTGCTTGGTAATGGGTTTAATGGTCCAATTGAGCATTTTTTGAAAAAACTTGTGTAATTGCAAAAAAAGCATTTCCACTTATTTCTCTGATAAAAAAAGCAATATTGCAGAGCATCACATCATTGCAATGGTCTGTGTAAGATGCCTCTAATGGTGAGCCCTATGTTGTACTTTTTTAAGATAATATCCACCTATATTGGTTTTGACTTAAACCTTTTCCAAACGCCAAATTTTCAACTTCCACAAATTGAAAGAGTATGCAAACGACATATCAAAATGTGATGAATTTGAAAAATAAAATTATTTTCTGATAGGGCAGAAAGCATTGTGGGAAATGGAGAAATTGTTGATTAAGAGCAATTTCTCCTTTCCCTACAATATTTTCCAAAGTTGTCTACAACAAAGTCGTCAATTGTTGCTGTTGTTTGGTAAAGGGTTAAACAAATCTTTTCCTCAAATTGTTTAGTAAAATGCAACCCAGATTGCTTACTAAGTTTTCTTCTTGCTCATACAGATATATACCAGTCCTTTAAAGTGTTCCATACAGTCAATTCAATGTTCATGTAAAAAACACATAAGAAACAATTAAAAAAGGAGAAAGTGGCTTTTAGTTTTGTCTTAAGCCATCTGAAAAGAACAAAAGCAAAAATAATCATTTCATGATATGTTGCAAAAATGGTAACTAATGTAAAATATTTACAGAGATCTGTTTTCTGTTCGTTCAGCGTTTCCAGTTTTATTCATCTCATTAATCAAGCAACTAAAACTATCGATGTTGTTCCCCATGGCAGCTTATCTGACAGACCATTCTTACAAATTTGTTCAGATTTCCATCAATAAACAATGAATATTTGCATGCTCAATATTGATGGCAAGAAAATGCAGTGTAATGGAAAAGAAAGAGCTTTGTGACCAGAAGGCAGATTTTTTTCATCAGTTCTAATCCAAAGATAATTGCACATGGAAATCAGATTTGTTTTTTATGGAAGAATAGGTTATTGTGGAAAAAAGGTAATTATTTGAGAAAGTGATTTTCCCATTTTTTGCCTGAATACCTTTGAAAGTTAGCTACGGTAGACCTTAAATCGACCCCTGCAAAGTTTTCAAAAACTGTTTTGATGAAAATCAAGAACAGGTTGATGTATGTATTCATGAACCTGTTCTCAAATTTCATGAACATCTTCTTGAAAGTCATGAAAAGTACAAGAACACCATTGTATTCATGAATGGCCCTTTGTCATACATGTCTGTTCATGAAGTTTATGAACAATTTTTTTAAATCCTTTGCTGGGACATTTCCAATAGTTCCAGCATAAATCTGATTTCATAACATCAATGATTGACTATTCCTTTGAATATCTGTCCTTTGGTTCTTTCAGACAAATCAGCAAGATGTCCTGATATTCCATTATCAATAGTCATTTAACAAAGTCCCTAAAATGGGATATTATGATGAGTGTAAATGGCAAGAAAGCAAAGGACAATTATAGAGTCTTTAAAATGATACTGGCTTTTCGACAGGGGTAGAAACAATCCCCACAAAAGAAGCAGCTGGTATTGAACAATTATATCATTAGCACCTTGGTTTCCTTCACCCTTTTTGCAGGAAAAAATATCCTGGTAACAAAGCTCTTTTCATCATAACACTGCGCCTTATATCCGTCACGTGAAAGCATTGAAATGGGAAAGACTCTCTACCAGAGCACTGAATGGTATTGAAGCTTGTTTCACATTTTTTAATGAAAAAACTGATGTTCAGCTACTTCAGCTACTTAGGAATAAAGAAATTAAAATTTGAAACGAGTTTAGTGAAAATGATTGATTACTGTGAGATCTATATGTAGTCCCTTTACTTTGAGATCTATATGTAGTCCCTTGACTGTGAGATTTATATGTAGTCCCTTTACTGTGAGATCTATATGTAGTCTTTTTACCGTGAGATCTATATGTAGTCCCTTTACTGTGAGATCTATATGTAGTCCCTTTACTGTGAGATCTATATGTAGTCCCTTTACTGTGAGATCTTTATGTAGTCCCTATTCTGTGAGATCTATATGTAGTCTTTTTACTGTGAGATCTATATGTAGTCCCTTTACTGTGAGATCTTTATGTAGTCCCTATTCTGTGAGATCTATGTGTAGTCTTTTTACTGTGAGATCTATATGTAGTCCCTTTACTGTGGGATCTATATGAAGTCCCTTTACTGTGAGATCTATATGTTGGTCCTTTAAAAAACTGATCATTGCAAAAAAAGTCTTCATTTTAGGGAAAAAATGTTAAATGAAAATTCATTTGAACATGATAATCATCAAGAGAATCAATCCCTCATCAAGGTGTTTTTAGTCCCTTTATTGCGAGATCTATATGTAGTCCCTATTCTCTGAGATCTATATGAAATCCCTATTCTGTGAGATCTATATGTAGTCCCTTAACTGTGAGATCTATATGTAGTCTTTTTACTGTGAGATCTATATGAAGTCCATTTATTGTAAGATCTATATGTTGTCCCTTTACTGTAAGATCTATATGAAGTCCCTATTCCGTGAGATCTATATGTAGTCCCTTTACTGTGAGATCTATATGTAGTCTTTTTACTATGAGATCTATATGTAGTCTTTTTACTGTGAGATCTATATGTAGTCCCTTTACTGTGAGATCTTTATGTAGTCCCTATTCTGTGAGATCTATATGTAGTCTTTTTACTGTGAGATCTATATGTAGTCCCTTTACTGTGAGATCTATAAGTAGTCCCTTTACTGTGAGATCTATATGTAGTCCCTTTACTGTGAGATCTATTTGTAGTCCCTTTACTGTGAGATCTATATGTAGTCCCTTTACTGTGAGATCTATAAGTAGTCCCTTTACTGTGAGATCTATATGTAGTCCCTTTACTGTGAGATCTATATGTAGTCCCTTTACTGTGAGATCTATATGTAGTCCCTTTACTGTGAGATATATATGCAGTTCCTTTACTGTGAGATCTATATGTAGTCCCTTTACTGTGAGATCTATATGTTGTCCCTTTAAAAAACTGGTGATTGCAAAAAAGTCTTCATTTTTAGGGAAAAAATGTTAAATGAAAATTCATTTGAACATGATAATCATCAAGAGAATCCCTCATCAAGGTGTTTTAAAGAAGAAATAATTGTAAAGTACTCTTTTATTACCAAAACAGTACAGCACTTAAATTCTACAATAAGTATTTCAAGTGGAGACCTTAGGTACACCCAGCTCATTCCCTGATTCAATAAGTAGGTATTTGATAGAGAAGAATGGTTCATAAGACCGATTTAACACATTAACAAACAATAACGACATTTTAGCACTTTGTTGCAGACAACTCTGGAAAACACTGTGAGAAAAGGAGAAATTGCTTGTGACAAGCAATTTCTCCTTTTCCCACAATGTTTTCTGCTCTATTAGAACATTACTTTCCAATTTCATCACATTTGGTGTTTGGTAAAGGGTTAATCAATTTGGTATCTTTGAAGGCAATGTGCTCCACAGGCTCGATTAATCAAAGATTTGTTGTTTATTTTCACACTCTACAGTGATTATTGCTTATAGATAAAACAAATAGGCTTGTCTGACGCAACTTTAGGCCTAACCTTTGTGAATTATTTTCTTTCATAGCCTTTGATGTGCATTATTATGGAGTTGAGTTGCACTTTAACCCATTCCTTCATATGGTGTAGTGAAAGCATTTGCCCCCTTCCATCCTTTAACAAATGCCAAATTTTCCACTGTCCCAAATTGATAGAGTTTACAGACAACATTTCAAAATGTGATGAAATCGAAAAATAATCTTCTGCTGGGGTAGAAAATATTGTTGGAAAAGAAGAAATTGCTCGTAAAGAGCAATTTCTCCTTTTCACACAATGTTTTCCAGAGTTGTCTGCAACAAACTGGTCAGATGTTGTTATTGTTTGGTAATGGATTAATCTGATGCAATCCTGTCAGCCTAGGAACATAGTATATCATTAAGCAAAATAGTTGCGTAAGGTTGTATTTCCATTGTCCATATAGTCAATACTTTGACGCCTGGTATGTTTTGTAACTCATCTCGCAATGTTAGAACTATACCTATGAAATCATTTGGGCACCTTGGTGAGCATCCTCTCTACATGTCACTATGCTAAAGAACTGCCTTATTAAAACTTTTCGACAGATGGCTATGTCTTTGGTTTGTCATTTCATTAATTAGGGGAATTTGAGACTCAGGTCCAAAATGCGAAGCCACAGCAGAGCACAAAAAGTAGCATGGAACGACATCACATAATGTCTTATTTCCTTTACAGTATTATTGTCATTTTGTCACCTCTCCAGAATTCTTAATTGTCATATGGATGATTCATTAACTATATAGGTTTCATCTGACAAATGGATATTTGAATTCAGTGGATTTTTTCCTCTCAAAAGCTGATGTGGGTTAAGGGCCCAACAAAATGTTATTTGCTTGATTTCTATTCCAAGCTGTTACATGGTCTAATTGCAATTTGATTTGCTTCAATAACCCCAATGTAAGATCAGAATTTTTTTCTTATTAACACCTTAATACATATATACATGCATTTAACCTTTCATCTTATACAACCTTTATACAGTCAGAAGTCAATAAAAACTCTTATCACTTTCTCTGTGCAGGATTATTTTGCAGCAGATAAAACATTTGATAGTCAATTAATAAAAAATTGAAAAGTTCCCATAATTAAAGATACTGATGAATAAATTAAACATTGAAATTATTGTACCAAAGAGAGAATTTGCACCAGTTAACTCTTCATCGCCTGCAGACGACAATGTTTTACTTGAAGCAGATGGCTTGAGAGAATCTCTGTAAACATATGAAAAACCTTCAGTTCTGTTTAAGTGATAGGTGACCAGACAGAAAAAGCATTGTGGCAAAAGGAGAAATTGCTTGTCACAAGCAATTTCTCCTGTTGCCACAATGCTTTTTGAAATGCATCTGCTGCAAGACCAAAAATGTGGCATTAGTTGGTAATGTGTTAAGCATTATCCTTTTATAAGATGTTTACTATATCATTCAAGCCATAGATTATGGAATTTTTGTTTCCAACAGTATTTCAGCCATATAACAGCAGTCAGGACACCTATCCATGTTCCTTGTATTTCCTCTCAAGCATTGCACACTGATTCTTTCCAAGCTGCAGACAGATTTCGTGAACTTAATTTATCTGTGGCAAAAATCAAATATATCATGTTGCTTTGGCTTTTTGGAATATTGGAAAGAACATGAACTGGACAGGGACTTAAACTTTTGTGGTCCTCAACCTATGGTTTTCACTCATTTCCCAACATTAGCGCTGCACAAAACACATATTTCTTACCATTGAGGACCCTCAGTGGAAGAATAGTATCAGTAATATTTTACAGATAACAGTTAAATTGGATAGCTTTAATTTCAAAATGTTATAATGCATATAAATGTAATGAACCGAGCAAACGAACCTCTCAAAGACACAAACTCATCCGATCAGTGAAAAACACTGTCATACACTAAGCGGTTAATTGTGTTGTCTATAAATGTGCAACAAATGTTACATTAACATGAGAAATGGTAAACAGTTTAAGTAAATAAACAATCTGTAATAATTAGGAGGAAGAAAGGTGGAATAGCTGTGGTTGAGGAAATCTATAAAAATAAATGTTTCATGAAATGCAAGCCAAATGACAATGTTTGTCATTCAACTGTGTATTTAAAGGCACATAAAAGGAGAGGAGTACAAATAAATTACTGAAAAAATATATGGAGTTCTTTTATCATTTTATCATGTTCATAAAAGTCATGAGAATTAGTTTAAGAATGCATTGAGACCCTATTAAATAGACTCATTCAAAATAAGTTATTTTGTGCTTGAAATATTGTTGTCTCCAATTCAATGGTGTTTACCAACAGCCTGTTAGTTTACATATTCAAAATAAACAATTCTGATTGGTTTGTTCAAAAATGTGTGTATCAACTGTCAAGGTCAGAGCTGAAGAATCAGGAAATCTTAATTATAAATCTTGCTAATGTGGGTTATTTCTGGTTTACTTTCACATTTAAGTTGTGCTGATGGTGTTTTCTGGTGATGACTATTTGAATCTGTCCAAAAGTTTATCAAATAATATAGTTTGATATAGCATTAATCTCCTTTAATGGGCCTTTAAACATATTTTGTGAATTTGATATTTGGTATTCACAATGCCTGCTACATTTACCTCAAAACAAGCAAAAAGTTGAAATGTGATCAACACTAAAATAACAAGCATACCTCTGAGCAATTAAGACTGGGGAAAATAATTTTGTAACAGGATAGTATGAGTTATAATTAGCAATTAAGTCTGTTACTTTGCATGCTTGATAAATCACATGTCAAATGAAGGAACCATTCAAACACAATTCAACCTATTTTGTAACTTTCCCAAATTGAAAGAGTCAGCAGATAATGGATAAAAAACATTTTGTTGATGGCATTGCATTGAAACCATTGTAACAAAAGAATAAATTGCTTGCAAAAAGCAATTCATCCTTTTTTCACAATGTTTTTTTTTAAAGACTTAAGCAAGATTTCATACAGCTTGGGGTTAACCTTTTTGCCTATGTATGGGAGAGTTCGACTTACCCAATTTTGAAACTTCCACAGATATTTATACAACTAATTATATAGAGCCTGATGAATATGATCAACACTTACTTTAAGTTGTCAAGAAGACTGAGCCACACAGGTTTCTTTATTTGTCTGCTATCGGTGCATTAAGAAACTCATACACTTGCTAAGATATGAAGGTCTTTTATTAACAACTATGTTCATGATATTATGTGTTAGATAGATGCAGATCTGATACATTGCTCTAAAAATACTTTAATTTATCTCCCAGTTAAATTAGTTTGACATATTGATTACTGTTTTATTTTCTGATATGTTTTCCAACAGTGAAACTGAGGGAGTGAAATAATGGAAGGCTTTAAATCAAAGTTAGATTTTCCTACTTAAGCACAAGATGGCAAGTAGAAAATCATTGAGATAGAAACTTTTGGTTAACCTATCAAGCATCAAACAATGTCATCCATTGTCATTATAAAAGAAAAATTCTATAAGTTCCATAATAATTTTCATTTAACAGGCCGTCCAACTATTTTTCCTACTGTAAAGTAAACTTTGCATTTAAGAAAGTTTATTATAGAATGTTACAACAATATCACTATCTGATTTTGATGATGATAATGTGTTGAAATACAAATTGAAGGTATTTGATTTGTGAATAATTTAGTACTGAACATGTCCCGCCATTATATATATGCAGTTCATCGTAAAGGTAGTAAAATCATCTATCTATAGATAGAATATAAAAAATACAAACTGAATGTGTTAATTTAATCAAAACATCACTTAAAAGTGAATTAATGGAAAGATAAATGGTATGAATTGATTTAATCTGTAGTTAAATCACAAATTGATACATTATTATTTTAATGGAAATTTCAGCGTTCAACCATATGTATGAAAGATTGGTCAGAAAAGTTCTCAAAGTGTATTTTGCCTTTGATGCCCTTTACATAATATATCACAATATTTCGTAACCCTTAGAATGCTGCGTAATTAAATATTGACTTAATTTTGATGAGGAAAGATACTCAGAGTAGCATACAGGTTAGATCACAGGCCAGTCACCAATTTAATTAGCGACTGGCCTGGATCTAACCTGTTTGCATGAGCATGAAGCATGAAGTCGGTTCCAGCACTGTTAGTGTTTATAAAACACAATATTCCTCAATTTGATCCAAATAAGTTAATTCAGGTGTAACCCTTCTCCAAGATGATCCCAAATTGTAGCACTGCACATATAAGCCAATAGAAAGAATTATGAAATTCGATTTCTTGGTAGGTTAGCAAAAAATGCTGGTAAACTTTGTGGCAAATACTCTTAATGATAAAATGTTTGAAGAAGATGAACTAAATGGTTCAGTGCATGCCTATATTAAATGCTTTACATAAATGAAGGGCTTATAGGACTTATACTCTCCTATGAACCTTCCAAATGCTCCTTTCCCAACAATTACTCTGATATTATAGTCTGCAGAAGAACTGATCAAATTTCACAAATGCTTTAGCAGTCCAAAATTGTCGTTCTTTAGTTTTACACAAGCAATTCGTGTAACAGGACCAAACTTGCTACTTTTCATAAATCCATTAGGAGCAATAGTGATAATTTCAGGTAAGCAGAATCAAGATGGCTTGTTAAACATTGTTAAAACTTCAATATCAATCTGAAATGAATAAGTTTATCATAAGTTAAATTTGTCTAAATACAAAGATATAATTTCTGCCCCATGAAAGTATACCAAGATTTTATCACTAGAAACAAAATATGTTTGATAAAAATGAAACTTTCAATGTTTTATTTTCACAAAACCCATAAATCCTAAAAATCATTGTGTGTGGCTTTCTATAAACTCAGTTGCAAAAACCAAAAATATCAACAATTAAATGCTTGATTGAATTCACCATCTTAAATGATTATGTTTAAATCAAACTTTTATTGCCTGATTTGAGAGATTTCATTTTTTGCATGATTCATGACTTTACAACGTTCAATTGCAAAAGTCTTTGAAAACTATGAGGAAAGAATGAATGACTTGCTCCTTATGAGCATTTTATTCTTTGATGCTATTTTTTCAACCCTTTTTTTCCACCCTATACAAAGGTAAAAGTATAATTGTTTTCATGCTATTTCTGTCATCTGCTTTTGCTTTGAAGTTAGGCAATCACAAATGTTGACTTTGTATAGTTTTGTCTGATCGAGATTACGGGACTGGCAAAAAGTGAAAGCCAATTCAGACATCAAAACTATAGCCTAACATCCCCTTCATGATATAATGTGCACATAGAAAGGAGATGTTTTTCCTCTCGGCCAATAGAAATAATTATATTCTTTTGGCAGTCAATAGTTCCTGAGTCCCTTTATTACTGATATATCGAAGTTAATTACAGGGTTACTCTTACAAAGGCATTTATTGTCCTGTAAGAGAAAGGAGATACAGATTTGAAAAAATCATCTATCTAGAAAGACAATGGAGGAGTTGTTTTTAACTGTTTGCTATGTCCGAGTGCCCCTTTTTGCGTTACGTGGCCCATATTCAAAATTTGCTTGAGAGGTTATGCTTTTTACATCTTTTTTTTTCAGTTGCAAAACAGTGGATGGATGTTGCTTAATTCTAATTGCTTTTTGTACCTCCACTGCACAGTATTTTGTCAAAGCCATCTACTGCTTACCCAAAGATTCCAGAACTTATTCATGAACTTCATGAATATTTATGGATGTTAAATGACCATTCATAAACACAAACCTCTTCTTAACGTGTTAATGAAATTCAAGAAAATGTTCATGAACATCAAGTACAGGTTTATGAATGTTTTCATGAACTCGACTGAGTGTTCATGAACCTATTCTTGAATTTAATGAAAAACTTCTGTGTTTATTAATTGTCATTTATTGTTCATGAAAATTTTTAAATAAGTTCATTGAATCTTCTGCAGGAGTGGTGAGACAAAACCCATTGTTCAGATGTGAGAAACAATTGAATCATGTTATATTGACCTTATCTGATTTGATAATTACTTTTAGCCTTAGTTTTAATCAAGATATCCCTTTCAACCCATTCCTCATATGGGACTTATAAAACCGTCCCAAATTAAATGCAATTACAGATGAAAAAATTGCTACAGAAATAAAACTAAAAGATTATCTATTTGCGGTTTATGTTTTAGAAAGCTCTATGACAAAATTATACATTTTTATAAGGAGCAAATTAAACATTTGTTACATTGGTTTCTATAGTCTTCTGCAGCAGATGAAAGGTATTATGGAGTAAGGGGTAAATCAAGTTGACTTAACCCATTACCAACAATAACGACATTTGACCACTTGGTTGCAGACGACTCTGGAAAACATTGTGGGAAAAGGAGAAATTGCTCTAAATGAGTAATTTCTCCATTTTCCGCAATGTTTTCTGCCATATCAGAAGATTATTTTCCAATTTCATCACATTTTGAAATGTCCTCTGCAAACTCTTTCAATTTGGGACAGTCGAAAATTTTGCTTTAGGTAAAGGGTTAGACACATTAACTCAAGCTGTCAAGCCTCAGCTGGTATCCTTTTATGATCATGTGGTACAATGTAGCAGTCATGCCAGAAACAATTAAAACAACTTATAGAACAAATGTTTGACAGCCATTGATAATTGGTGGAAATTGATAAAATTACTCATGCCGTTTAATAACTTATGATCAATTATATTTATGTCCTCATTTCATATTGAGTAAATACACATAATTATAGGCAAGTTAATGCACATGTTAATTGGCTCTACTTTCTGCAACTGTACCTTTTTATGAACAGAAAGACTTAACCCATTTATTGGCCACATACATGCACTACCAAGAATGAGGCATGGTCAGAAAACATTTAATAACATTATTTTCATACTTAACTCAAATGATAAGCTTACTTACTAATACTTAATCCTGAATTTATATGTTTTTTTATGCTGATGGGGTCCCAGTCACTGGGTGGGCAGCAGGCGGCTAAATCTTCTGATACTAGATCTCCAACTGATTCTGTTCATTGGGCTCACGCTGACAAGGTTGCATTCCTTCCTGTCCTGAACAATGCAGTCTGACCAGGACTTTCTGGGTCTTCCTCGTCGCTTTGTGCCAGGAATGGTCATGTTGAGGGCTTGGTTCATTGAGGAATGAGAGCACTCTACATGCGAGAGCACTCTACATGCCCAAAACACAGAAGGCGTCTGCAAGGCAATGCTGATGCCACTTCAAGTGCCTCCATATTGCCGAAGAATGTGTCTGACCTGGAGTGATCATTTAACATTTTACAGCAGTCAATGCATTCTGGACAATGAGTACAGTCAATCAAGCAACCACAGTAAAAGGAGACAAAATCATGATGATGTTTGAGAGAGCTAAAGGCACCAGATATTCAGAAATCTCCAGTAGAGTAAATGACATTTATATCATGGAAAATGATAACTTGTAATTATTGTATGTCCTTATCTTGGAACAAGCACCCTTAAGGCCCTTGAGTTATAAATCATTGAGGTATTTGGCTTGTATGCTCCCCAATTCTAAATGTCATGCTGGCCTAAATTAAAATAAGGAAAAAGTGTATTGCTCATGATGGATGCCAATAATAAACACCCAAGATGAACACCCAAGAAGTTAACCATTAGAATGCTGGGTAATTTTCTAAAAATAGATATTTGTGATGTCTGCTTTCCAAAACCTTAGATATCTGCTAAATGTTGATGAGGAAAGATACTCAGAATAGCAAACAGGTTAGATCACAGGCCAGCTGCTAATTTACTTGGCAGCTTGCCTTTGATTTAACCTGTTTGCATAAGCATGAACTCGGTTCCAGCACTTTAAGGGTTTATTTCAAAGTCTTTTTCACAGTTGTTTATCCAATCTTCGAATACAAACTCATGTTAATCATTAAATTAAGGACACATTCTACAGTTTTATAACAAAATAATCCTTTCATAGAATTTTCTAAATTTTTGATATGTTATTTAAAATTCTATTGTGAATTCTACAATGAAAAGAAAAATGCAGGTCGACTAGTTGGTTTTTTCGTAAAATGACAGTTTCTATGCTAACCATTTGGGGCAAAAATGTCAAAAAATACCATACCATCTTCAAAGGTAATAAAATAATTTCTCAGAGGTTTATTAACACAAAAAACATGAATTCATATTTTTGATACTTTATAATTCAAGGCTCTTTCAAATTATTACAATCTGAACAATTTTTGTAATCAAAATCAATTTTTCAAATGTTTGTATTCAACAAAAAACAATGAAAATTGATATATATATTAAAAAAAAATGAAGATATCTAAAAATTCCTTTTATAGAATTTTCTTATTTTTCAGTATGTGAAGTAAAATTTATTCTTGAAATACAAAATGAAAAAAAAAGGTTATGTTGACAAGTTGGTTTTTCTGTAAAATGACAGTTTCCATGGTAACCGCATTTGAAAAACATTTACAAAAACAAGTAAAATAACTTTGAACGTAAAAAATAGAAGCGTGGGGCTTTAAATTCCTGAGAAATATATAATAGTGCTAATAACCTTTAAAAATTGTATGGATAATATAATTGTTCTTTGAAAAAAATTGCTTACAGTAAATATCATCCGAATAAAAAAGTGTATCCGACTACTATGCAAGTACCTCTTCGGTAACAGATCATTATCTCGCTTGGATGCGCAGATGAAGTGCGCAGATGAAACTACCGAGAACGTCCTTAAGCCTTAGAATGCTGGGTTATTTTCTAAAAATAGATTTTTGTGATATCTCCTTGATATTGATAAGGAAAGATACTCAGAATAGCAAACAGGTTAGATAACAGGCCAGCTGCCAATTTACTTTACAATTTTATTCGCATAAGCATGAACTCAGTTCCAACACTTTAAGGGTTTATTTCAAAGGCTTTTACACAGTTGTTTATCAAATCTTTGCCAAACTTTTTGAAAATGAATATCTCATGCAAGCCAAATATCCATCAAATAAGATTGCTTAAAAAACTTAAAAGTTTAAAGACTTAGAATGATAAAAGAAAAGTATGTGTTATCTTACAGACATGTGATTTTGTTTCTTTGAATACAAGCTCATGTTCATCAGTAAATTAAGGCAATGTGTGCATGTTATTTGCCAGATCTTAATGAAGTTAGATTGAAAAGGTGCCAATTGACCATTGATCAATTTGCAACTAAGATTTTTGTGGCCACATGAAACAAAATCTGAGCCAAATTAAGCAGTGGCTTGTAACATAAGACCATCAAACAAGTTTCAGATAACAAAAGTTATTCATGATACCAGGAGAAGAAATTGCTAGAAGTGAGGCAGAGCAATTCCTACACATGTGATTTCTTAACCCTTTTCCAAACAATAACGACATTTGACAACTTTGTTGCAGACGACTTAAGAAAACATTGTGGGAAAAGGAGAAATTGCTCGTAACGAGCAATTTTTCCTTTTCCTACAATGTTTTCTGCCCTGTAAGAAGATTAGTTTTCAGTTTCTGACATTTCGATATGTTGTCTGCAAACTTAATGGTGCTTGTTGACAGATGAGAAAATATGAAAAACAAAATAAAATCCTGTTGAAACAATGCTTTATTTTGTATTGTTGTATGATATTGAATTGAAAGTAGTTATTGAAAGAATAATTAATCCAGGAAATGGACATTATCTATGTATGTTCTGTCTATTTGTGGTAGATCTCAAAGCGGTTTGCAACGCTTTTGGATCTTAATATGTATCATCCATTGTACATAGGCTCTAAAAACTCTAAATCAAGGGTTCAGAGCAATGTTATAGTAAGTGCTTTGTGCTTCATGTTTATGAAGCATTTACTATAGTCTTGCACTGAACACTCGAAATAGGATAAACAGTCAAACTTGTGTTAAGAGGCCAGCCTATGGGACAGAGCGAATTGACAGGTTGGCTGCTTAACACAAATTGATTTACACTATAAATCTAACAATGGGACTTTCTAAAGTGGCTGTTTAAGGTAGGCTGGCTGCTTAAAAGGGTAGCTGCTTAACACAAGTTAGATATTTCTTCCAATGACTTTTCTCCAGTACATATCATACAACAATACAGATGTTTAAAGTTTACAGAAAATTATTTAGTTTAAACATCCAAATTTCTGCATATCTGTGAACAAGCAGCTTAAAGTTTCCTCCTGGTGCTGCTGCGGTAAAATGAATGATTATGAAGTTACTGGTTAATTTAAATTACGAGGATTAAACACAAGATTGAATTAAGTTCCTCACAATTGTGAAGCACTTACTATAATCTTGTATTGAACCCTCGGTTGTTTCACGCACAAAACCGATGACCACAACTTTAAACCATTTGCTGCAGTTAAAATTTTAAGATATTATTAAGTAGGAGTCTTGATTAACAAGGTAGAGATTATGAATAACTCAGTTGTTATAGCATTTGCACAGGTTGTGGAGATCATTGCTAGAGTCTTGGTCTGGTTGTATGTTTTCCTCACCTTGGTTACACTGGCAACCAATGTGGAAAAGGTATTCCTTTGTGGAACAAATCTGGAGTTTCTATCACAGTATGTCATTGTGGGTCATTTATGTTAGGGACCAATATGTCACCAAGGTGAGAAAAAGATCTAGAGCCTTACAACAATTACAAAGTAGTATGTCATTTTGATAGCTGAACTAAGTTTTATTTGCTGTTAATTGTTAGAAACACTTGGAACAGGTAAAGATTAGGGGCCCGTTTTACTAAACAGTTTACGCTTAAGATTTGTGTAAGTCTAAAACAACAAGTCCTTTTATTTCAATATTTGGCAAAGCAATATTGCAAAGTAACACATCATTGGAATCGTCTCTCCGAGACGCTTCCAATGACGTGTCACATTGCAATATTGTACTTTCATTGAAGATATTATCCATGTTAATCAATTATGACTTACGCAAACATTTTCCGTAAGTTGTTTAGTAAAACGGGCCCTAGGTTTCCTGATAACCACCACTGAACTGTAGTGTGTCTTGTTAAACCTTGCAGATAAAAACTGCATTATAATGAATGAGAATTTTGCCAACACAAGAAGTGTTATAAGATGCCTTTGGCATACCTTGTGGTAATTGAAAATGAATAGAAGTGAAAGCATTGACAGCTCCCAGATTGCACCAACACAAAATCGCTGAGATTTTTGAGTACCTGAAATTGACTGCAGACATAATATACTGCAGTTTTCCCTTTACATCTGAAGCACTCGAAGATATAATACATTGTATTGGGGTAATTTACAAACAGTATTTCTAAAACATTTATTTAAATCAAATCTTAACCCTTAGAATGCTGGGTAATCTTCTAAAAATAGATTTTTGGGTTGTCTGCTTTACATAACTTTAAATATCTGCTTAATTTTGATGATGAAAGGTACTCAGAGTAGCCAAAAGGTTAGATCACAGGCCAATTTACTTGGCAGGTGGCCTGTGATCTTACTTGTTTGCATAAGCATGAAATCGGTTCCAGCCCTATAAATGTTAACATTCATGCAGTGCACTAAGCAATACTCTGTATAGTTTCACTAATACTAGCTGCATTTTTCCAAATTGGCCACTGTCTACTTTCCAGCAACATAATTTGACAGAGATGAGAGTTGGGTCACGTAGGTTGGGTTGACAGTCATTAAACATCAGAAAAACATTAGCCTAATCTGGTCTCAAACTCAGATCCCTTGTATTCCAAGTAGAACACCCAACAGACTTTGCTTATTTAACTTTTATCAAATGCCAAATTTACGACTGTCCCAAATTGAAAGAGTTTGCGGACGACATTACAAAATGTGATGTAATTGGAAAATAGTCTTCTAAAGGGGCAGAAACATTGTGGGAAAAGTAGAAATTGCTTGTTATGAGCAATTGCTCCTTTTCCCACAATGTTTTTCCAGAGTCATCTGCAACAAACTGGTAAATGTCGTTTTTGATTGGTAGTGGGTTAAGGCTCAACTATCAATTCAAAACAGTAAACAATGATTGCATAGGGCAATAGGCGCAAGTGGATTCATTACTCATAACGCAATTTGCTGCATTGTTGAGAGCAGCAGTGCCCTCCCAATTTAGATTCCAGGATGGAATTGCCATCCCAGGAATAATTTGTTGAGAAAATAAACGCAACAATGA
This sequence comes from Cerastoderma edule, assembly GCA_947846245.1. NCBI lineage: Eukaryota > Metazoa > Mollusca > Bivalvia > Cardiida > Cardiidae > Cerastoderma > Cerastoderma edule. The sequence continues at coordinate 8,943,420 of OX401405.1, read as the reverse complement.
GGGTAATTACAAAGCTCTTTCACATGGACTAGTATTGCTTACAGTGAGCCCTTGTACATAACGTGAATTTGTTACTAGTATTACACCATACAGTGCTGGAACCGACTTCATGCTTATGCAAACAGGTTAGATCTAGGCCAGCCACCAAGTAAATGGGAGGCTGGCCTGTGATCTAGCCTGTTTGCTACTCTGAGTATCTTTCCTCATCAAAATTAAGCAGATATGTAAGGTTTTGGAAAGCAGACAACACAAAAAGCTATCTTTAGAATATTACCCACCATACCAAGGGTTAAAAAATTACAAAACTGGTTTGTATTGCAATTCTGGTTGTAACATAGCTCTCTTTATTGTAAAGCTAAAATTAAATGTTGAAAACACCAACTAACAAATTCAAAAATGAGTTGTAAAACAAATTAACATTTATATTTCTGATTAGTAAAATGTTATGAATGCAATTCTCTCGGGATGCATTACGTGCTGACTGGCATTTGTGATTGTCCTTGTTTATTTATTTATAGATTTCTAAGTACTTTATACCGATAGTCAAACAAATTGACTGGGAAGAATAAATGATAATGGTCTTGACAGCTTAATGAGTGTAATGCTAAACCTTTCCCCCTTTTGGTATACTATAGCTTATCGAAATTGAAAGGAAAAGCAGACAAAGTTGTAGGCAGGATTGATTACTAAATCTTTGTAGGATTTGGTATAAGTCATTTTGACTAAAGGATGAATTGCTCATCATCAGCAATGTCTACTTTGTGTCTCAATCATTTCAGAAGTCCCCTACAGCTTCTATTTCACAATGAGTTAAATGATGGGGAAAACATATTTCAAATGCAAACAATTTTAAGTCGTCATGCTAATTTTTAACAAAAAAGTTTAGCAACATTCAATTCAATAATTATTTAAAAAAAATGGATTGAGACCTTAAGAGGTATTTTTAACTCATAGGCTGTTTAAAACATTACCTTGTTCATTCCCTTTTTGGAGAAAAGTATTTTGATGGGAACCCAAAACATAGGGTTTGAAACTAAAACAGCAAGGATTCTGCAGCTTAAACCTTTCCAAAACAACAAATTTTCAACTGTCCCAAATTGAAAGAGTTTGCAGATGACATTTCACAATGTGATGAAATTGAACAATATTTTTCAGAAAGAGCAGAAAACCTTGTGGGAAAAGGAAAAATTGCCCGTTACGAGCAATTTCTCCTTTTCCCACAATGTTTCTAAAGTCATCTGCAACAAAGTCGTCAAATGTCGTTATTGTTTGGGAAAGGGTTAAATATGCAACCGATGAAAGTGTTAGTTAGTGCAGAGTATTTTGTTTTTGTTTTGTTTTATCACCTATACTCAAATTGATTACCCATTGACTGATTCTGGATTTGTGGCTTTTCCAAGGTGATGCAACAATAGAGAGCAGTTACAAAAGTCCAAAAGATTATTTTAGCTTTTAGCTTTTTGAAGGAACTAAATGTAATAAAAGGTTATCCACAAAATTTGGGATATTTCACTCTGGTTTTTGCAATAGTTTATCGCTCCTTTGGCATCAGATGCATCAAAATGAGATTCTATGGGATTTGATTTTGCTTAGGACTAGAATTGTCAAAATTTGAGGAATCTGAAAAAGGGTTAAAACAAAATGTCAATCTGCTGTCAGAACACATTCATCAAATTGTCAATGTAGCCACTAAATCTTAAATCAATTAATAAACCCCTTTACATGAGCTATCAAGTTCCCATCCCCCATTGTTAACCCTGTATTCTCAATACATGTCTTGCAAATTATATAGCTTCAAATTTACTTGTTATAACAAATATGCTTCAAAAGATTTAAATAAAGCTCCGTTACGAAAGAAAAATATCCTTATAAGAAAGCATTGCTTTATTTCTGTGACATGTTTTATAGATCTTGTAACATTTTCATTTGTTCGAGCTATTATCTGTTATTGCTTTTAATTTGGACCTGCAGTGATATAAAAATCATATTGAGGGGAATCAATGCAATACTATAGTAATTGCTTCATTTATAAACATGACACACTTACTATTGTCTTGCACTGAACCCTCTAAGATATCAGGGAAGAGGTTGAACCTTAAGCAGCAACAGACGTTTGATTAACCCTATTTGATTAGACTAGATTTTAAAGTTTATTATCATTTGTTACAATATTTAAGTTTTTTTGCAAAGGTCAGTGTACCTTTCCTCTCTTCAGGTGTTTCTTTTTATATTATATTGTTTCATTAATAAATAACGTTTCTTGATTAAGAGTTATTTTATCAAGAGACAACTATAACATTATTTGAGAACTGCTTTAAGGTAAATGTAGGGTTTATATTCTCATATCAATGCTACGCATATTCAGGCAACTTTTACAATTATCTCCCCAATCATTTGGTGCTAAACCGGCGGTTTACACATGGCGCAAATAAAGCCGCGGCACATTGGTTCATTCCCTCACAGGTACCCATTTATACACCTGGGTGGAGAGGAGCAACTTTGGATGGATCTTTTGCTCAGGAAAATTCTGACGATCCGGCCAGGATTCGAATCAGGACCCTCCAAATCCCGAAGCCCACGCCCTACCACTGGACCAGGATTCCCACAGTAAGCACTGCTCAGTACTCTAACCAAGAAATTGACTACTTTCCAATATAAACATAGTTGATAGACAGAGAGGAGAATTAATATATGATGTTGCAATGACTTCCTTAACCCTTTACCAAACAATAACTACATTTAACCACTTTGTTGCAGATGACTCTGGAAAACATTGTTGAAAAAGGAGAAATTGCTCGTAACGAATTTTTCCCTTTCCCACAATGTTATTTCTACTATCAGAAGAATATTTTCCAATTTCATCACATTGAGAAATGTCATCTTCAAACCCTTTCAATTTGGGACATTCGAAAATTTAGTGTTTGGTTAAGGGTTTAATGCCGGAAAATAATGTCTGAGCCAGAATCTCAAACTCTAATCCCTGTACTCTAAATCACATGTCAACTTAGTAATTTGTATAGCTCCACTCAATCGGAATTGGCGGAATCTTAAACAATTAATTATAGGTTATTTGATTAAAATCTATATAATTTTCTTTTTAACCCTTTCGAAAACAACACGTTTTTGACCATCCCAAATTGAAAGAGTTTTGAAAGAATTGGAAAATTTTTAATAATCTTCAGATAGGGCAGAAAACATTGTGGGAAAAGGAAAAATTGCTCCTTACAAGCAATTTTCTTTTTCCCACAATGTTTTCTAGAGTCGTCTGCAACAAAGTGGTCAAATGTCATTATTGTTGGAAAAGGGTTAGGTAGGGGTTTATGAGGCATGTAAATGTGACTAACTTATTAACGTCTTTCCTAAACCCATATCTAGAGTGCTCATTAGGACCTTTCCCCAAAACAATTCTTATTTGTGTCAAAGTGATATTCACTATGATCTAGACCTGCTACTCACGCAGCAGAACATATAGTAACTGATATCAGAATTTAGCAATAAACCCAAATTAATCTTATAACCCTCTTTTTATAATCTTGGAGGGCTCCTCCTTAAAAGCTGGGACAATTTTGTCTGACATTAATTCTGATGAGGGCTCAAAGAGTTCAACCATTTATTGACATCTGAACACCCAGTTCATTGTAATGTTCCTTGGGAATGGTTCTGGTCTGCATGGAACATTTTAGGACAGTCCTGTGCAAGACAGTCCTGGCACTTATTGCAATTTGTCTCCATTTTTCAAAAATGATTTCTGTCCCACTTGAGGAATACTTTCCATTTTTCATAACAATTTCAAGTGTTGTCTGCATTATCTTTTTCAGATTTGGATGATATAGAAATTTGTTGATTTGTTGATAATGAAAATTGTTAATTGCTGCTTGTTGACCACTTAAAAATTAAACATGTTCAGCATCATTCCTGATTTTTCGGATTCAAAACTTTAGTCCCTTTAGGGAAAAATTGTCTTTTCAGGATTAAGAACTAGTTGTTTAAAAAATTTACAGAAAAATTTAACATTCATTGATACTCAAATTACTCCTACCACTTTTTTTTTTTATATAAAATTGGTGTATATTGCCAAACTTTCACCAAATGCATTAACATGAGCAGGTGATATAAGATCAGATGGTTTTCATGTCTGTTTTCAATGTTTTCATTATTCAGTATGCATGGTCAACCTTGTCATCCCATATTATACTGGCTGCATGATGATCATGACCAACACACCAGAGGAGAATTTGTGCTTGGTTTGATCAAAGGCAAAAGCAGACGACAAAAAGAAATTATGACTATTTTCATATCATGCTGTAGAAACCTCTGGGTTAAAAGGATATGTTTTGTCATTAGGAGCATTACAGTGGTCTTCTAAACACTTGTGCTGCAGAACGCAACAAAGTAATTTGTTATGGAGAAGGTAATACAATCGCCCTTCTCTGTCCTGCAGGGAGGGAATTTAACCCTTATAGTGCTGGAACCAACTTAATGCTTATGCAAACAGGTTAGATTCAGGCCTGCTGCCAAAGTAAAATGGCGGCTGGCCTGTGATCTAAGCTGTTTGCTACTCTGAGTATCTTTCCTCATCAAAATTAATCAGGTATTTAAGGTTTTGGAAAGCAGCCAACTCAAAAATCGATTTTAGACAATTACCCAGCATTCTAAGGGTTAAGATCATTCATTAATCAGCCATGATGATATGCAGCAGACATGGATAAAATCGGTCAGTAAAGGGACAGACAGTCTTCATAAATACACTGCATATCCCATTATTATACATTGATAGTATTGTATCAAAAGGTGAAATATACTCATTAAAAACTCATAGTTAGACCATTGAACATCTTGCTAATCATGAGCATTTGGTTTTTGTGTATACATGCTTTCAAATGATGCTTGCCTTCGTAGTTAATAAAATCATCTATAGAAAAGGAAGGGTTTATGAGGGATAATATGGAGGCTCATTTATTGAAAGTCAAAGAGATTTAATTTGGCAATAATCCTACCAGCATGGTATTCAAGCAAAACCAACAATTAAAGACAATGCATTATTATCTGTCCTCACATTAGAACATTAGTGGATGAACGCTTTCCTTTCATATGGCCATATTGTAACAGATGCTTATTTATTCCTTACTAAATAACTGTTTTCATCTCAAATTGAAAGTAATGGCAGTCAAAAATGGTCTTTATATAAATATTTCTTAATCCTTTTCCTAATTGATGTTGACTTTAATCATTACTATCTTCATCATGATCATCAGCATCATCAACAACCTCCCCATCATCAACATCATTAGCTTCATCTTCACTCCCAACATCATCAACACCATTATCAGCAACATTACTAACATCATCATCATTACTAACATCATCATGATCACTAACATCATCATCATCACTACCATCATCGTCATCAGATCTAGTGATCATCTCACTTTGCTTACAGTACAGTCATGACATGAACCTTCAAATAAAGGCTTAGTCGATCAATGTTACAATAGAAGAAATTTCATGCGATGAGCAACTTCTTTTTTCCTCAGTCATAGTAAAGCTTAGTTCTAAAAGACATCTAATTTCCAATACTATGATATCAATTGCATATCTGAGCTATTTTTATATTAGTAAATGAACAATTTTTGGGCAATAGCCAAGGGGTACAGAAGCTAAAATTCGATCGAGTTTGCATGCTGTTTTCAACAGAATTTGGTCATTTTGTGGCAGTCAATACACTGTTCAATTCTGTGATATTTCCTTACCAGTATGGCACAATATCTTTCAAAGCCACTGTCTGCTTTTCAATATGAACATAATTGACCAGTGGTAGGAGAAGATTGAATAATTTCTATTTCCATAATTTGAATTTTAAGCTGGACATGTAACCAACTATGTTTTACTACTTGTTTTACTACAGGGTTCCTCACCCCTGTAAAAGATTCAAGAACTCATTCATGAACTTCATGAACATTCATGAACATTAAATGGTCATTAATGATCATAAAGTGATTCTTAACCTGTTCATGATTTCAAGAACATGTTCATGAACATCAAGAAGAGGTGCATGAATGTATTCATGAGCATGCACTTTATGTTCATGATCTTGCTCTCGAATTTCATGAAAAGGTTATGTGTTCATGAACAATTCATGCATGGTCATTAAGTCCACGAATAAGTTCTTGAAACTTTCACAGAGGCAGTGCCAGGTACAAAATCTTCTCACAAATTTCATTTATTGAATATAAATGTGTAAGCTGCTGTGATTTATGATATCAAGCCAAACAAATAGCATATGGACATGAAATTATATGCAAATTGATGTATTTTAATTTTCCCTAATTATGTTGACCAATTGATAAATACTTAAAGGCAAATGCAGGTTATTTAGGTACAGATTAACCCTTTACTTCATAATGCCCTTTTTGGCAGAATACTTTATAAACTACTTTCACAAACAAATGAATTGCTCCAAATGGTCAAATTTTCCTTTTGTTATAAAGCTTTCCACCAAATATCATTAACAAACTAGTGTTCCTTTTATTCAATTACATTGTCGTCTCTTAAATGATTCCTTTGATTTTAGACCGAAATCAAAATTTCATGTTGGTAGATGGATTTAACACATTACCAAACATAAACCACATTTGACAAGTTTATTGCAGACGGCTCTGGAAAACATTGTGGGAAGAGGAAAAATTGCTCTTTATGAGCAATATCTCCTTTTCCCACATTGTTGTCAGCCCTATTAGAAGATTATTTTTCAATTTCATCACATTTTGAAATGTCGTCTGCAAAGTCTTTCAATTCGTCAACAATTAGGCGTTTGGTAAAGGGTTAAGGCAACTGCAGGTTATCTGGGTACAGATTGAGGATGATTATCATTCATTCTTAATTGGCCGATTGTCCCTATCAGGTCAATCAAAAGAGACACTGTGGAGGGTTCAATAACCCGTGACATGCTGCCATGTGTTGCTCAAAGGATTTTAGTTCATGTATGATTACCTCTATTCTAAACAAAAACAATTTTCAATTGTCCAAACTTTTGAAATTTCATCTTTTGATGACAAGTCAAAAAGAAATATTGTTAGAAGGTTATGGTATTGTGGGCTAGAAATTATAAACGAAAAATGGAGGGAATGCTCGCTCATATGAACAGTTTTTCTGTTTCCCATAGTAATTTCAAAGTTGTTCAACTATCTCTTCATTTAATCATCGTACCTATTTATTTCCATAATTTCTAACACTATGACCAAACTATGATACAGTGGCAGTAACGTTCAGTTAGTACTTCAAATTACCTTATTTCACTCAGTTCCTGTTACAGAAAACAAAAGGTGATTTTAGAAATTACCCCATTCTCATTCACCAACCCTAGATTTTATGAAATGAAGGCTTAAAATGCAGTCAAATTAACAGATGTTGCAAATACAATAAAATATTTGACATGACATCTTTCTAAGATTTTTATTGCTTCCCAGGCTGATGATATTGGATTATGTTTTATATGAATCTGATAATGTCATTTTATGAATTATTAACACTTGCTCAAAAGACTCACTGAATTTTATGTATCTATTGCATACAATTTTTCAATTGTTTGTGGTTATTGAATATTTTTAGATTTTTAAACAATGTTCTCCTTTTGCAACAATGATTTGTATTTCAAGAGACACCAATGTTACACTTTAAATGCCATCATGTCAATCAGCTCTTTTCTATTTTGGAGGTTCAAAACAGATTATTTGGAAAGAAACAAATTTGTATGGAAACTTGTTTAACTGCAGTACAGATACTATTTGTTGATTCAATTTTATGTAACTCCAGCACAAGGTCCCTCATACAAGACATTGAAATTATTGTATTCATGAAACTGTACTTGATGTCCATGAACCTTGAATTACTATTCTGTGTTCATGAGCAGCCATTCAATGTTCGTGAAAATCATGAATAAGTTCTTGAATCTTTCGGAGGGGTTACCCTTCCTTATTATCACAACCACTGAATGCTTTACCAGATGCTGGTATTTATGAGACTTTAGAGACCATTAAATCCGAAATACTACAAAATCCATTATCATACACTTGCATGATGGAGCTTTAGTTAGTGATGCAAAATTAATGCAGCTTCTGGATCATTTTATGATCAAATTTTATTATCTGCTAATGTTTCATAGTCATGAATCAGTAGTGACGATTTTCTTCATGAGATTTTGCAGTACAGACAGAGTGGGCCAGATTTAACCCTTTCCCAAACAATAACGACATTTGACCACTTTGTTACAGACGACTTTAGAAAACAATGTGGGATATCGCTACAAGCAATTTTTCCTTTTCCCACAATGTTTTCTGCCCTATCAGAAGATTATTTTCTAATTTCATCACATTTAGAAATGTTGTCTGCAAACTCTTTCAATTTGGGACAGTCGAAAATTTATTGTTTGGGAAAGGGTTAAGGCTGAATACAGCTTATCTGTATGCCTTCTGCTGTTTAAAAGAAAACAAAGATCTAAGAAACATAAAAATTGATTATTTGATTATAGATATCTGCCCTAGCCCTGTTCATAACCTTTCGGTAAGGTAAAACCATATTGTCTTGCAGATTTAGTAATCCGTTGAAATGTTATTTAAAAAAGAAATATCTATTGCTGATCCATCAGAGTCATTGAATGGTTAGGAGGGCCTTAGACCCCGACCACCAAATGGATCAGGGTACTGTTTTACTAAATAGTTTTGCTTAAAGCTTGTGTAAGTTCAAAACAACATAATTCTATCCTCTTTCAATATTAAGCAATATTTCAAAGTAACACATCATTGGAAGCGTCTCTACAAGACACTGAATTCCACTGATGTGTCACATTGCAAAATTGTACTTTTATTTAAGATGATGTCCAATGAATTTGACTTACACAAATATTTTTTCATGTCACTTAGTAAAACGGTACTGACTATTTATAAACGGAGTTTTCCATCAAAGCACTGAAATGGGCTTATTCTCTTCCCACAATATTTTAATGAAAGCACAGGTTTTTTTTAGCATCTTCGAAATAAATAAGTAATAATGGTTATTTGTCCACTGACAGGTATCGTTAAAGTAATTCTTTAAACCTATGTTACTCACAAAACACAGTGTGTCAGATAGTCCCCTTAAGGATGATAATTGTGCCCCTTAGGGGTAGGTCTTAAGCAAATTGTTTGGAACAACAAAAAAGTCAAATGGAAAAGGGTTAACAGCTGTGGCTAAGTGAATGTCTTCATGACTTCATTTCACCATATTATTAAGGAAGGAATACGTTTTATAGCAGTGCCCCCCACCCCTCAATACCGAGCTACTCAATGTGGTGATTATATCGCCTAATCTATCATGAAATTGAATTATCAACGTTTTGATGAATTGGTCCAGTGCAGTGGAAAACTCATGATGGCTTGCTTGTTTTTGAGAATTGGCACGGCAAATTGCTATTAAAAAACAGTCTTAAAAAAAGATGTTCTCCATATCATATACATGTATTATAATTCATTCTTATACGCTGGTCTTTAAAGATGCAGCAGATATCAAAACATAGCAAGAAATATATTTTCTCTATCATATTGGGTAGAAACCATTACTGCAAATTGATAGCTTTTTCCGTAGGTGCAATCTATTCTTTTTTCAGAGATTTCTAAACTCTTCTGCAGCAGATATGAGGTATAATGAGATATAGGGGATGACAGAGAATGGGTTATTGATAGTCGGACTGTTGGGACTGCAGAGTTCATGAAAAAGTTATTCTGATTGATATTCATGCGTTCATATGATATCCATCAGTCATCTTGATATAGCATGCACATGTTATCCCTTTACCAAACAATAACGGCATTTAACCACTTTGTTGCAGACGCGTCTTTTAGAAAACATTATGGGAAAAGGAGAAATTGCTCCTAATGATTTTTGGGGCAGTCGAAAATTTGGCGTATGGTAAAGGGTTAAAGCGGGGCCCATCATGTCTAACCTCTCCTGTATTGATTAAGGATTAGATCCCAATGACCGACAGTTGACATTTTGAACCTTGAACCCTTTGATGTCATTCATGAAACAATTTTGATAAAAGAAGAAATTTATTACTGTACACTTCTGTTACAATTTATTAAGAAAACCGTTGGTGTATTGATATTGACTGTAGGGTCATGGAATGATTTTACTGAAACATTTGTATGGTGAGCTTTTGTCAGAATGATTTCATCCCAATATCCAGATGAAATTCCGTCTAACACTTGGCAGAGAAATAGCAGTCAAAGACTGCCTGTTTTTGGACATGTGCGCCCATCGACTGTAATTTCTCTGTTGAGTGAAAAATGTAATGCTTTTCTTGTTAGAAAAATGATGAAAAGGGATTGAAAACCTTCGATCAAAAATGTACCAATTTTCTGCCTGATAGTGAGTGCGATAAGCAGCTAGAGGGTTCCATGTACATGTAAGACTACACTAAGTGCTTCCTATTTGTGGAGAACTTACTAAAGTCTTGCCCTGAACCCACAAAAAGCATGTACATCGAAGGTTCATTTCAAAACTTATGTAAGAGCTAAAATTCAAGAAGAATTTACTATAATAGCCTCACAAAGAATCCCCAATAAGCATGTACTTTGCTTAGGTTCGATGAAAGACTAAAAATGAGTCCTTCACAAAATTTATGTGAAGGACTCATTTATAGTCTTGCATCGAATCCTCAAACTTGTCGCACTGGTTTTTAAATAAGCAAATTTATTAGAATCTATTGTACATAGAATTTCATAAACATTACAATAAAATCATATTTGCAGGTAACCATTAGAATTGTCCTGCCAAGATGCTTCTGACGAGTACTGACAGTACCAAGTTTATAGAAGTAATCAAGAAGCGATTAATGGGAATAAGAAATCTTTAATGGAGACTTTTGCTCTATATCTGTCCTGCTTTGTCAGCACATCGAATTTATTCATTGCAGATGTATTAACCCATATAGTTCTTGAATCAACTTCATACTTCTGCAAACAGGTTAGAACCAGGCCAGTCGCCAAATAAATTGGCCGCTGGCCTGTGATCTATCCAGTTTGCTACTCTGAGTATCTTTCCTGAACAAAATAAAGCAGATATTGAGGGTTCTCAAAAGCAAAGGACACAGAAATCTAATTTTAAAAAATTACCCAGCATTCTAAGGGCTAAAAGAGGAAGGAAGCATTGTAATAAGTTAAGCACCCACTACTTAGGTAAGGTGAGTGAAATGATGGGCGATTGGATACACTTGTAACACCTCCCCCATTTGATGTTATAGGTACCCCAAAGTGGTTTTATAGCATCTTAATAACCACATAATAACAGCCTCACTATACCCACTTAAACCTTCTAAAGATGTCATTTAACCCCTGTTTATTGCAGTGTGAAACCTGGTTAGGGTTTTATGTATGAAAACATTCCTTTTTGATCAAAACCCTTTAGTCTTTATGGTGGTTATAAACCTTGCTTTTGGACATGTTGGCACTCTTCCACTATTTTGTAAACAAAGACATTTTATACCTACAAAATGTAAGAAAATAAATATTATACATGAAGAAAATTAGAAATTTATGCTAAATGCTTTCCAAAACCTTATTAAGTATCTGCTTAATTTTGATGAGGAAAGATACTCAGAGTAGCAAACAGGTTAGATCACAGGTCAGCCACCAATTTACATGATCAATCTGACTTAATTAAAACATATTGAGGGTCCAGTAAAAGTATTTGCTCAAGTATTGCACTGCCAACTTTAAATCATCATGGGGCCAATATAAGATTTGTGAAGACTTAATGTAGTATTGCACTGAAATCTTTATATTCTGACTGAAGTATTATTTTATCATATATGTCAAAGAGGCTTATCACTCTAGTATCACTCTATAATAATATTCATGTTAGGCTAGCAATTTCTCCATTCTAAACATTTTCAAGCTATCAGCAGTAAACTGGCTTAGAATTATCAGTTATTCATGATGATTGATACAAATTGAAAACTCTTAGATACAGGTATAAAAAGGTTTTTCTCAGCCTCCAATAGTTTCTGCTATGACCGGTGATTACTTACTGTACAACCTAAAACAAGCAATTCAGTCACAGGCTTTTGGTCATCCTTCATCAGGATTTTGATTTCAGTCCTAATTCAAAGCAAAGAAAGAGGTGTCCAAAACTAATTTGTACAATGTTTGTGCAACTATGGGACACCTTTACAAACTTTATGAGGAACTTTAGGACACCTTTACAACTGTGAGCAATTATACATCGGCAATGAAGCAAGACAATTATTATAAGAATAGCACTTGATACTGTGAGAATTTGATTTAAATTTGGATCAGACTCAAAGCACTATTTATGGTAATGGGTAAAACCCTGCTCATTGTACAATTTTCAGAATGAACCAACAGTATCCATTAAGTTGTCGAGCATGCAAAGGGTAGTTTGATTATCGAGTTTGTAAAGCTCATTTTGGTTTATATATCTAAACATGGACTGAAGTTAGTACAGTCTTGTGAAAGATAACTTACTTTTGTGTGTGTATGTCTGACAAATTGGATTTAAATAATTTGATAAAGTTTTAATCTCCTGCTGAATTGCATGATCTGGTAAGTTTTCTCTTGTCTATTGATTCTCTTGAGAATTTACAGCATAAATTAATAGATCTAAATAAAAAAAATAATAAATAAATTCATGCCCTAGTTCAATTAAATAGCAGAAAACAGTTTCTTCAGTTTAATTAAGCATTGAATAACGAAATGATTTTAGGAGAATGTTTTGAATGATGATTTTAATAAATGCTACCAGATATTTAGAAAAGGTACTGGGCATGGCCTATTATCCATTTTCTTTTTCAATCTTATGATAATTATGTCACTCTTTTGTTGAGCAAATTATTTTTTCTATTTTCAAAATTATTAAGTCCCTTTAGATATTTTTGTGTGCAAATTAAATGCCTGTGTATCTGAAAATGAAAAGGTTGACACCGTAATTTCAGGGTCATTAAGAAATTGTCCATCAAGAGTTGTCAGTTGATTACAATAATATCTAAAGGCCTGATCTAATAGGTCCATCTTTTCCCATTCTCTAACTTGCTGTCTTTGTTGAGCTGGTATACGACACTTTTGACTGTAGAAATTATTCTTTTTATTTGAAAGGTTTCTGATAATTGTATAATTTTTTGCTTGTCATCCTTACTTTTATTCAATTGCTTAACTCTCTAACAAAAGTCAAATTTTTCGACTGTACCAAATTGAAAGAGTTTGCAGACGGGATTTCAAAATGTGATGAAATTTGAAAATGATCTTCTGATAGGGTAGGAAAAATTGAGGGAAAAGGTGAAATTCCTTGTTACAAGCAATTTCTTCCTTTCCCACAATGTTTTCTAGAGTCGTCTGCAACAAACTGGTGAAATCTTGTTATTGTTAGGAAAAGGTTTTAGGAATGTCAAAATATGTCGTTTTTAACCATTTCAAGGGCTTCATTCCAAAAATAAAGGAAGTCCTTTACAAACATGACGTAACTTCCTATATCCTTGCACTGAACATTCAAATTTTCCATGTGATTAGTCCAAATTGAAAGCATTGTGAAATGACTGCCCAAAATGATATATTTATTTTTAAACAGCAAGAGTGTATGATACTTTAGTAACTAAGCATGGAATCAACATGGCCTATGATACATCATAATAAAACATGATACAAAAAAGAAAAATACATGGGGCATCCAAGTAGGGAAAATGTAACATTCTTTTAAATTAGCTTAAGTAAAAATCATTGTGATGAAAGCAGAAAATGTAATTTCTCCTTTAGTCTAGTCTTGAAGGGTTTCTGGATTTGTCTGCAGGGAGGGGCTACGGAGTGTCCCCCTGCAAAAGATACAAGAACTTATTCATGTACATTCATCAATATTAAACTGTCATTCATTACCACATAACTTTTTCATTATATTCAAGAACAGATTCATGAACAAAATTCAATAATAGGTTCATGAACATCAGGTACAAGTTCATGAATACATTGATGCATTTGTTCTTGATGTTCATAAACATGTTCTTGAAATTCACAGACAACTTAAGAACAGCTTTGTGATCATGAAATTGACTAAATAACGTTTATGAATGTTCATGAAGTTCATGAATAAGTTATTGGTTCCTTTGCAGGTACATTTGTATTTTGTACATTTACTATAGAGTAAGGCGAGATTAAGTCACATATATAGAGGAAATATAGGCGAAAGGGCGAGGCTTAAATAATGGATTATTAGTAAAAGTACTAAATGGGGTTGGAAATGAGAATTTTATGCAGATCTCTATCTTGACTCATTTTTTTTTTTAAAGTTTTTCTTTTAAAAATTATTACCACTTAACACCTATTGAATATACTCACATAGCATGTCGACCTTCAGCCCATTTAGCCGAATCTATATCACAATTATATAAAGACTGTACATGTATGGCAATTATTTTTTCAGGTATGATCTTTTTAGCTTGTTCTCTTTCTCGATATACTCAAGGTAATGCCTTGCACATAATATACATGTAGAAAGGAAAATCCAGATCTGCAGGTGACTTGGTGCATCAGCATCAAAATTTTACTCGTTCTTTCTAGGGGCCTAATTTCCTAGTGGTTAGAGGACAGAAATTGAGATCACATGGCTCCTTTCAGCACAGGTTCAAGTCTAGGGGACAGCATTAGGACTTTTGTGAGAGGTGTTCTTCCGACTGACTCAGGGAATGTAGTTTGTTCTACCTGGCTTGACCAGCCTTTACAGGCAATTTTGTACAGGGCTCCATCATTAAGAGTCGAATATCGCAACGTAACTGAAATACTGTTGATATGGTGTACATCCCATATGAATTAATAAACATTCTTTCTAACCAAAGCAAATAAAATCCCTTTTATAGATGACTACAAACTGCTAATAACTTCTCTTGTTACACATACCAATTTAAAATGTCATTATTTATTCTCATGTAATATCTTTATAGTATTACAGAAGTAAATTATTATATATTTAAAAAATATAGATTATTGTAGACCTATGGGGAGATATCACAGCTCAGAGTTTAAAGTGTCAGGTTGTAAGGTTTATGGTGTCCTAAATAGTTTGTGTCAAAAAAGTCCAGTCATAAAAAACAAACTTTAGTAGAAGTATATTTTGGGCTGAACATTAACCAATCCAGTTGGAAAAACTGAAATAGTTTCTTAACATGAGCATCTTATATGTTTTCTATGCGTTTAAAATGTCCAGTGCTTATAGTGTGCTGGAACCAACTTCATGCTTATGCAAACAGGTTAGTTCCTGGCCAGCCACCAAGTAAATTGATGCCTGGTATGTAATCTAACCTGTTTGCCACTATGAGAATCTTTCCTCAACCAAATTAAGCAGATATTTAAGGTTAAGGAAAGCAGACAACACAAAATTCTATTTTTAGAACATTACCCAGTATTCTAAGGGTAAATAATATAAAATGTTGTCAACAGAAATACATTACTACCCTTTAAATGGAAAAGAAAATCACTTTTTTTTTACAGATTAAAAAGTTTACAGGCAACAATGAAAATCATAAAACAAGAAGAAATCAATTTACAGGTAAACTGTATAGAAGTTATCGTGAATAAATAGAAAGACATGCTCTGAATAGAAATAATATGATTTTTTGTGTACTCAGAAGCCTGATGTATGAGTAATTTAAAAAAAAAAAAAATTTAGGGTTTGGTTTTGTATTTTTCTTTACTCCTCTTGTCAACATGGTGTTGGCGTGGGTGGTGTCCCAATGTACTATTCAACCATATGAAATATTTTGACAGGTTGAAATTGAAAGCAAATATGGATGAAAAAATTCTACAAAAATAAGGCAGTTACATTTTAGGATATAAAGTTACAATCATTCTAAGAAAAAAATATTGCTTCTTAAGAGCCCTTTATCCCTTTTCTCATATTGATTTCTTGATTTATTACCACTAGATGTAAGTGAGTGATGTTTTATGGAGATTATGCATCAAGATGATTATTAAAGTTGCTACGATGCAAATTTTTTCCCTGCCACAAAATACATCATTTTGTCATCAGCCATTGAGATGAACATAATGATGTTTTGAAAGCAATTATTTATTTCTCCTGTAACAGGTCGTTGAACTATTCTATTAGTTTTGTACAGTTACAATATATTTTCACCAAGTTCTGCATGGCCAGTTGTTCAAGCAGTTGACTTGCAACCATGATATCCCTCTTTGAATCCCAAACAGCTCTGCTGGTTTCATGGGAGTGTCCTTTATGAAGATACTTTTAAAGAGCTCTAACAAAGTATCGGTGAAGCCTTGGTAGTTTTTGATATGACTGGAAAACTGTTGACACAATGATAGACCCTGTTAACACTTTCCCAAACAATAACAACATTTGACCACCTTGTTGCAGACGACTTTAGAAAACATTGTGGGAAAAGGAGAAATTGCTCGTCACAAGCAATTTCTCCTTTTCCCACAAGGTTTTGTGCCCTATCAGAAGAGTGTTTTCCTATTTCATCACATTTTGAAATGTCGTCTGCAAACTCTTTTAATTTGGGACAGTAGAAAATTTGTTGTTTGGGAAAGGGTTAAGGAAAACATACTTCTACCCAATTGAGATGGTACAAAGGTTCACAGGAAATCTTTGTTGAGGTGTCTTATTTTAGGGATGCCAAGGCTCATCAGCTTAGTCTTAATAACAGACTTGCAATACAGGAGTCCTGAGTTTGAAACCTGGCTCAGTCAATATTCTTTTCCACATTTGTTAATATCAATTTGACATAATTTATATATCACTCTCACCACGTTTTAGTTATCATCTTGTGGGAAAGCAGTCATCCTCTTGGAAAGAATCGCAGAAAAAACAGAATAATCAAGAAATTACTATGATGTTCTAAGTGGAGAAAGTATTTATTTTGAGTCGTTTTGACTTTTGTAATGATGGTTTCACCCCAAATCACAGAGAAGGTATCATTTTTATGCTTCATAACTATGGTCAGATGTTACTGTTTAACCCTTATAGTCCTGAAACTGGCTTCATGCTTAGGCAAACAGGCTGGATCCAGGCCAGCCACCAATTTTTGCAGCTGGCCTGTGATCTTACCTGTTTGCTTCTCTGAGTATCTTTCCTCATAAAAATTAAGCAGGTATTTAAGGTTTGGGAAAGCAAATGACACAAACATCTATTTTTAGAAAATTACCCAGCATTCTAAGGGCTATTGGACCAGCCTTAAAGGAAAGGGTTACAACCTTACATACTTTATTTCATTCAACTTCAGCTGAACCCATGGAAGGATTCAAGAACTGTGTTCATGATCATCATGAACAGATATGAACAACAAATGACTGTTCACGAACATAAATCTGTTCTTGAACTGTTCTTGAATTTCAAGAACATATGAACATCACAACAGGTTTGTGGATATATTCAAGAACATTTTCTTGGTGTTCATGAACATGTTTTTGAAATTCATGAACAAGAAGAGCTTTGTGTTCATGAAGTTCATGAACACAGTTCCTAAATCCTTGGCAAGCAGAGTTTTTGGCACCTTACCAGTCATTGACAGCTCCTGTGAAAGTAAGAGCGTACATTATTGTATTCAAACACATGAATCCAAAGTTGGTCGAAATATTCAATTAAACTGCGACAACCTGACCTTGTTTATTCAAGTTCCCCTGGTTTGTTTATTGTTAGAGATAAAAGAGGGAGTCAATAGGCTTTAAAACACATTAACACATTGTGAAATATGTGAAACTTAATAAAACTTTCTCTGTACTGAGTCACAAAAAGTTAAGTGAAAGACACCATTAAACCTATTTTTTAACGTATACAGAACACAAATGGCTTTTTCAAAAACAGAAAAACTAATTAATTCAATTAAAAGTCTAGTAAGATAGAACACAAAAGAAGTATAACATAAGGAACATAGTTTATTTGATAACATAAACAGGAGATAGAGAAGGGTGACATTAAAAGAAAACGCCAGTATATCAATAAATATACAAACAAATGGGACAAATTGGGATTGCTCATTACCAGCCAAATCTCTTGTCAACAATATATTGATATTTAATTATACAACAATTGCCAATGGTTTAATATTTAATCTATTTTTATCAAAGATATCAGAACATTTAGTTCAGAATAGCAGTAATCAGGCGGGGTGATCATGTGACCAATGTTTACGAAAAAAGTCAAGATGGCCTCGCCACAGGAATATTTGCTTTTTTTAGCATGTTTCTCTTGTTTTCCACAATTTCATATACACCAGGTTCAGACCACAACTTCCCTGTTCTGGTGGTATATGATATGTTTATAACGGCATTACGTCTAACACTCGGTAGAGAAATGGCAGTCATGGTGATGTTTTTAGGTCATACGCATCCCTCGACTCAATTTTCTCTGCAGGGTCTTTGAGCGAACAGCACAACCAAAATGTAAAAAAGAATCACCAGCGGTTGTAGAAAATTGATCATCAGAACACAGCATATATAAAATGGTGGAAAACAAAAGTAGTCTGCTGAGAAAATGCATAAATACCTTCTCATTCATGGGTGCTGCCATTTCCAATCTGTTTTATATCGTAAACATTGATCACATGATCACCCGCCTTGTAATTGATTAAATGAGAAATGTCCATATTTCTTACAATAATTTTCGAGTATAATATCAACTATTAATTGACATGACACCCCCCAGGAATGTTTGGGAAAGAATGAGCATACAGGCTATTATCAATTGTTATAAAGTGACAAGTGTTCTTGAATGATGAGTATAAATCATGTTATAAAATATACAATAAATTGTGAATACCGACTTATAGGGTTATAAATCATCTGAAATAACAAATAAAAATCTTGTAACACATATTATTCATTTTCTCATATGTCAATGCAATAACTTCTTTAACTTCTTTGTTTAATTCCCTATCAAATGCAAATAAGTTTTTTTTTTGGTCATACTTGGTGTTAGCACAGTTAGCTGTTTTAAGTTTCAACTACAAAACATTTAAATGGTTTTCAAGATATGTTGTAGATAATTATTTTTTTCTATTTTTTTTTTTTTATGCTGGATAAGGATATTTTTGGCATTTTATAATTGACAACTTTCGTCTTAAAGGCACATAAAAGGAGATTAATGCTTTATCAAACTACTTTATTTCGTAAACTTTTGATCAGATTCAATTAGTTACCACCAATAAACCCCATCAGCAACACTGGAACGTGAAAGTCAACCAGAAATAACCCAGATAAGCATGTTTGATAATTCAGATTGTCTCATTTTTTCACCTCTGACCTTGACAGTTGATACACAAATGTTTAAACTGACCAATCAGAATTCGTTATTTTGAATATGTAAACAAACAGGTTGTTGATAAACATGATTGAATTGGAGACAAGTATATTTCAAGCACAAAATAACTTATGTTAAAGGATTCATTTTAATAGGGTCTAAATGCATTTGTAAATTAATTCTGATGACTTACATGAACATAATAAAAGAACTCCATATATGTTTTCAGTAATTTATTTGTACTTATCTCCTTTAATGTGCCTTTAAGTTTAAGACAGGCATTTTGTTCCAATTTTATCTGGTTTCAATAACTTTCTGTATTTTGGAAGCACATTGACTTAGTCACTTGTGTGTCCGTCTGACTTGGCTCAAAGTTCTTCGGGGTTCAAACCCCCTTTACCCAGTCAACTTTCAGTTCAATGTTAAATAAAGCCAATATGATACAAGTCTTTTGTCTGTCACAAGTCATTAACTTTTTTACCATCTGCAGAAGACACTTTTTTTACTTGAAGCAGAGGACTTTAGGAAAGCTTTGTAAACATGTGAAAAACCTTTCAGTTTTGATGTTGTGATATGTGAATAGATTAAAAAAGCATTGTGGCAAAAGAAGAAATTGCTTGTGACAAGCAATTTCTCCTTTGGCAACAATGCTTTTGGAATGCCATCTGCTTCAAGATGTAAAAATGTGGCATTAGTTGGTAATGTGTTAATCATGATGATGTTTGAAAGAGGTCAGTGGCTAGGAAAATACCAGAGTGATGGCTATACTTTTGTACACTGATGTGCCTTTAGACTGAAATACCTTTTACCAGCCTAAAGTCACAATCTGATCCAATATCGTCTTCTAATACGATTAATTGGTTGTATGAAAATCATTTTGTTAGGTAAAGAGTGCAATGATAAATCTACCGCTGTAGTTTTGGTTCGGTGATAACTAGTAATGCAAGCATGTCATCATTCATTGCCTTTGATTTGGTAATAGCTATGTTTTTATGATATTGCATCTTTACATATCTCCATCATAAATCTATTTAAATCCCCTCTTAGGTATGCAAGCTGCATTTACCCTTCACAATGCTCATTCATTTAATTTTAATCTCTTTCATACAAAATTATACAAGTTCATATGCTTTGTAGGGGACTTATGTCGCCCAGTGGTTAAGATGGTGGACTTAAAATTCAGCGGTTCTGGGTTCCAGCCTCGCTGTTAGCTCTGGTTACATAAGTTTGTCTTCTAAATGGCCATACAGTGACTTCAGAGCCATAATATAGACTGGTGAATCCAGGAAAGTTGTAACACAATTGAAAAATTGATGACACAGTGGTAAAACACATACACCTGACATGCTTCAAATTTGATGGTAAATGTTTTGCTGTTTGGGAAAGAACTAACCAGAGACTGGTAGTACTTTTTTTCATTATCACAATTAAAGGTCAAAACTGATAGTGTCCACAGATGAAAATGATATATTTCAAATGATACATTTTCATCTACAACAATGATTTCTTCCATTTCAAATTTGTTGAAAAATGTTTGCAAGAGAGGAAGCCATTTAGTTCTTGTTACAATCTTTTTTACAAGTGAATCCAAAACTGTGGGAGGCAAATTAAGATTTAAAACGGCCTTCTGCTTGAATGTTATTGCAAAACTATATCTTTTCCTGCAGCGCTTCAATAAATTGAATCTATCAATATGAAGACTATTGAGTTACAGATGAAAAGTAAAATTGATAACTAATTTGAATATAGACAGTCAATAAGAAGTAATTAGAATTGGCTGTTAAATTTTCAATAGATAAGAGATGACTTCAAACATTGATAAAATTTTGCTTTTAAATAAAAGCTTAGATGTTGATTTTTTTTTGCTTACGGACGACATTTCAATCTTTTTTGCTCATTGATAATCTTTTACGTAAACATGGCTTGTGTAATGCATGAAAAGTGTCATTTCTTTTTTTGAAATAGTGTTAAAACGATGGCGCTTTTCAAATCATCAAGTAAATTATGAAGAGGTTTTGTTTGTGAAATGTAAGATTTTCTATATCTAATAGTCTTTGAAGTACCATACATGAGCCTATTCTTGATTTTCATGAACATGTTAATGAAATTCATGGACAAGTTCAAGAACAGCTTTTTTATTCATGAGCGGCCATTTGTCTTTCATTTCTTTCCATTAAGTTCATTTACACAGTTCTTGAATCCTTCGCAAGGGTTCAATTTTGACTCCAAATATTATTTGCAGCCAATAAGGCCGACATTCACTTACAAGTCAAGATGGTAAAACATTTCTCAATACAGTATTTTCTAGCTGGTTATTTAATATAAACAATATCAATTGAAGCCAACAAAAAATGAGAAATACTTCATTTTCTTCGTGATTTCTGTGCTCTTTAAAGAGATATTTCTTTATATCTTATAAAGGTTTCTTAAGAGTCAAATAAAAAATGTGTGGATTTCGAATCTTCTCTCAGTGCAGTACATATTTTACAAAAATCATGTTTTATCTTATGTTTAATTGTGATGGATTTTGTTAAGGTTTCTGAAATATGTACCATAAATGGTGAATAAATAGTTCATCAGTATGTGTCACAATCGTTTGAGAAATTTGTGAAACAAGACATCTGCAAAAGGCTGTACTGTACGCCTTTCTTGATTGTCTTTTGTTTCACCTTTCAATAACTATTATTTACTTTGACTCTTTTCTTGTTTAAAAGGTGGTTTCTTTTAATGATTCCATAGCTTTTTGGACATGATCGCTCAATACTTTACTGAGATGTTAAAATATCTTTATAACACATGAATTTCAGAAAAATTTAAAGTTTCCTCACAAGATAATTATACAAAAGATTATACATAAGACATGTCCCATAAACTTTTTATACTTTCTTTTATTTCAAATTACAACATTACTTGGTTATTTATTATAATGAATGCCCACACAAATCTGCCGGAGTAATACCAATGTGAACAAGCTGTGATTTGTTTCTTTTAACCCTTTCCCAAACAATAACCACATTTGACTACTTTGTTGCAGACGACTTTAGAAAACATTGTGGAATAAGGAGAAATTGCTCGTTACAAGCAATTTTCTTTTTCCCACAAGGATTTCTGCTCTATCTGAAGAATGTTTTTCAATTTCATCACATTTTGAAATGTCGTCTGCAAACTCTTTCAATTTGGGACAGTCGAGAATTTGTTGTTTGGGAAAGGGTCAATGGGATTTTCAAAAGAATTTCAGTTACATTGATGTTATATCTTTAGAGAGGAGTGATTAGTTTAAAACTGGAGGTTCTGTACAGAAACAGTTTATAGTGAAAGGTAAAATCAAACAGTTTATGGTCTTAGCCATTTATGATTCATGATGATTGAAATAAGAAGCAAAATAAGAAAGCAATTTGTTACAGTAAGGAAAAGAAATTGAGACAACCAGTTACTTCTTACGATGTCCTTTTTTGTGTGTCCCAGGTCATTTACAATGTTCAAACGATGGTACTTAAAGGCATGAATAACTAAACAAAATTTATTTTCTTTGTGATGTTGAAGATTCAAATACAAATGTTGTCGTTTTCGAATTTTTCTTCAGCGCACATATTTTACAAAAAGCATGTTGTATTTAATGTTTCGTAGTGATGGACTTTATTAAGGTTTCTGAAATATGTCCCATAAATGGTGAATAAATGTCTTTAAAACCAAACAGTTTTCATATTGTACGACATAGTCTTACTCCTCATTGTGCTGGTACCGACTTTATGATAATCTTAACAGGTGTGATCACAGGCGGCTGACCTGTGATTTAACATGTTTCCTACTCTAAGTATCTTTTCTCAACAAAATTAAGCAGATATTTAAGATTTTGGAAAGCAGACAACACAACAATCCAATTTTAGAAAATTACCAAGCATTGTTAGGGTTTATTAGTACGAACTGGTTTCGCTTTAAATGGCTATACTTAAGTAAGTCTTAAGACTTAAGTGTGTATAATACAAGGTAAACCTGTATTGCCGTTTTAATGAAATTAAGTTTTAACAAATTGCCTGTATCTGTGAACAAGTTGCTTGTGAAATGAGAATATGACTCATTATAAGACTTCATTATCCCCCCAATGATAATAAAATATTTACACTTGTTTTGCACTGAACCATTGAATAATAGAAAGTCGGTTAACAGGCTAATCCAATTTTCTAAATCATGGCAAAAGAATTTGTATGGAGTTGCATTGTTCTGGTAAAACGCGGCAATTATTTGATAATACATACACTTTAATCATTTATCATGAAATTTGATCTTTCTTTTCGTAAGAGAAACTTTTCGAATATTT
The DNA here is from genome assembly GCA_947846245.1 of Cerastoderma edule. Taxonomy (NCBI): domain Eukaryota; kingdom Metazoa; phylum Mollusca; class Bivalvia; order Cardiida; family Cardiidae; genus Cerastoderma; species Cerastoderma edule. The sequence goes on along the minus strand of OX401405.1, from coordinate 8,919,812 downwards.
TTCCCAAAATCTGGTGGATCTTCAATTCATAAAAGGTTTTTGAAAATTATAGTCTTGTTATTAAGGAAAACAGAATTTCTTATTTGATACTCTCCCACGTCATCCATAGACCTTAAGATGAGTTTTATTCATTAAAGATTCAACCTTATAAAACTGATTTCCTCATTATAAAACACAATCCCTTATAATCCAACTTGGGAAAAATACAAAAAACAACAAAGATAGAATTGAAGAAAAACAGTTTCAAGTAGCAATTTAACTTTTTTTACAGTTGTTCCTTTGTCATCTGCTACAGATGCTTAAGACTAATGTATCATTAAGTGATGGGATTAAGTCAAAGGCCAAATAAAAGTAAGGGAAGGTAGGAAGAGAAATGAAGGTTTGGAAGTTTGGTTATGTTTACCTATTTAATTATTGCATTGACACTCCGCCGGGCCCACTTTACCAATAGTTTTTTCCTTTTCAAATGTTGTGTTATTGTCACTCTCATACTTTGTTATTTATACCTTACAAGACAGAGTTTTAACTTTTGTATCTGAGAATGTGAACATGACCATTGAACGTAAGTTGAATTTGTAATTTATTTATTTGAGACAATAAAAAACACAATTCCTTTTTTCCACAATAGTCCATTTATTTACCCAATATGGCAAATCTTAAACCAGTAAAAATGGAAAGCAGCAGCAGATAAAAGAAATCTCAATTGAAAAAAAGAATCTCAAAAAATTGTGACAAAAGATCAAGATGTGCGTTAGCACTTTATTTTTGTCAAAATGGTTTCTTAACCCTTATAGTGCTGGAATTGACTTCCATGTTTACGGAAACAGGTTGGATCCAGACTACTCTTTGTATCTTTCCTCAACAACAATTGAGCAGCAGATATTTAAGGTTTTGGAAGGCAGACAACTCATAAATCTATTTTTAGAAAATTATCCAGCGTTCTAAGCGATATGTATGTTGTGGTTCATAGGTACAAAGGAAAAAGGCGTTAAATGGCCTGCCTTTCCTTTGAATATATGGACAGGGGGAAGTGTTTTGATTTGCACCGATAATCTGCTATAGTATTATACCTATTTAATATACATATATACATACTACCTATTGAAATGTGTCAGTAAGGTGGAAGAAAGTTTGTATTACGGTTATAAAAGGGAGATACATGGATTTGTATGTGATGTGAATATTGCCTTCTGGTGACTGGAGTTTAGAAAAATTCTAATTCCATTTATTCATTCCATGTTAGTTCATTCATTTTATTTCATTCATTTGAGTTTGAAATTTGGCTTATCAGTTTATGCGTTTCCTGCTTTGGAATTTTCATTTCTAACAGGTGAGTTGTCATAGTTTAATATAGTATTTCTTGTTGAACCCTTTCTATATTCCAAAGTATGCATTGTGTTTCTAGATTTTGTTACCTCATGGATGATTTTGATGGTTTTTAAATGTATTGGGGTTTAATGTCATTTTTAACAGTATTTTTATCATATTGCCCAGCTGGTGATGATTTTGTGATTGATTGATGGTGACAATTCCAATGACAAGGAAAATTATGATTAAAAAGAAATAGACAAAAAGCTTTTTGAGATGAAGAGAAATGTGTATTTCTGATTTTGTCATGCCAAACTGGTTTATTCAAGACTTTCCGTTGTTAGAATATTTAGGATTATGACAATGTAAGGCTCTATCTAGTAGGTCCTCCGAAGACCTGCTTTAATCTCGCACATATCACTCAAAATGATCTTAGTAAGCAATTCTTCTAAAGGGGCTGAAAACATTATGGGAAAAGGAAAGATTGGGCAGAAAACAATTTGGGAAAAGGAAAAGTTCCAGAGTCGTCTGCAACAAAGTGGTCAAATGTCGTTATTGTTTGGTAATGGGTTAATCTTGCACTGATCACTCAAAATAGTTTTAGTTAGCAATACATATAACAAGTTGAAAGCATCATCCTTTATTTAACATAAAACTTATGATGAGTTAAAAAAAATATAAGGTTTTAAGAATGTATAAATTTAAAACTAAAGAAAGGATAAAGTTGTTTAAATCATAAAAAAGAATGTGACAGATATCTCATTTTTTCTGATAGACATGTTTTGGGTTTCATGAATCACAACAGGAACATGGAATTACTACTTGCCGTATTGATTGATTGTTATCTAATGTTACAAAGTGCTTTGGCATTATGGTCTTCGCATGGAAGATGAAATGAAAATTAAACTAACTATAATTAATTAATTAGAGGATTGGACTAATTGTTGAAAAACTTGTTAAAAAAGTGATTAGTGATTGATTTAATTAGAGTGTTGCGAGAGCGGTGCATGTGTTTGATGGAACTATAAGGTACAATTTGTAGGCACCATTGTGGGTTTATAGTTTCGCCCATGGTCCCATCCCTCATGTTTAATGTAAATTTCAATAAAGTTGTTCACTTTCAACATATTACTGATTTAACCTATTCCCCCGGTTATAATGATTAACTGGTTAAAATTGAAAGCAGGAGCATATGGCAACTCTTAATATAGTGCTGGAACCAAGTTCATGCTTATGCAAACAGTTGGGATCCAGGCTAGCCGCCAAGTAAATTGGCAGCTGGCCTGTGATCTAACCAGTTTGATACACTGGGTATCTTTCCTCATCAAAATTAAGCAGAAATTTAAGGTTTAGGGAAGCGGATGACACAAAAATATAAATTTAGAAAATTACCCAGCATTCTTAGGGTTAAAAAATTCTTTGTCATGGTGGGAAGGAACAGTTTCGACAAAACTGGAGATAGCTGCATGTGTCCATTTCATCATCACAGATTCATTATTTTTCTTAAGTTGGTTGCTCTTTGATGTATTTACTATGTCAACACATTAATATGCCCCAAACTTAAAGCTTTATAATTTGTTTGATTATACTTTTAGTTTGGAAATATACATACATTATATGAACTAAGAAATAACCCATCCAACTGTTGACAAATCTGTTAAACCAAATACAATTATGCAACAACTACATTTTCATCTGCAGTGTTCAGTAACATGACAGTTATGAGGAAAATCGTGAGAGATGAAGCCGTCATATGGGAGTGTTTTTTGTGTTTGATGGGACAGAACAGTCCATGGTGGGAGATGAAAGAAAACCTACATCCAATATTTATTGTTTCAGCTGCGGCAATGTAAAACAATGCATATAATGATTCGTACACTTACATGGAATTTGTGACTGGTTCATTAAGAAAGAAACAGCCTAGGACATCAATAAAGTATTGAAAATAACATTGTGATTGGGGAAAAAGTCACTGTGACTAAAGGAAACGTTTGTTCAAAGCAATTCCTCCTTTTTGTCACAATGGTTTCTTGAATCTACTATAGATTCATTTACAAGGTTTTATATGATATAATGTGTTAACTAAAATGATGTTTTCAAGTGGGATTCTGAAACCAAAGATTATTAGAGACATTGTAATAATGTGGACATCAAATTAGTAATGATGTATAAAATTTGTGGTAAACAATTTGGCTATCATAGACAAAAGTAGGTGAAAAAGTAAAACGAACCCCAACCTTTTCTGTCATGGGCAATGATGTATAAAAAGTGTGATACACAATGGGGCTATCATTGGCAAAAGTAGGTGGAAAAAAAGCAAAAATACCTGTTGTGTCATGGGCGGGGCCATCTTGTTCAAACATTATAAATCATAAACATTGGTCACATGATTCTCCGCCTGGAAGGTATTGGTCTTTTGTTATTGTGCTAAATATTATATAGTGAATCTTAACTTGATCAAATTGGTTTCAACTTATGATAATATTATGATTTGAAAAAAAAAAATTGTTGTAATTGCAACTAAGGTAAGAAAATCTTGAAAATCCTACGACATAATGAATTGTCACCATTTTTATAAACGACAATTTGTTTAATCAGGCGATTTTATTTAGTCACCTTATATAACTGATATCTGAAACAATTTGTTGAATGTCCGTAAATCTAGGATTTATGGAGTAAAGTATGTGACTATTGAGAAAGGTGTGAACTGTAATGTCCATCAATTATTATAAACATTATAAACACCTGTTGACTCTCCACCTATGATGACTATTTTAATTACCTAGCAATTTCTCTTGCTTCATGATTTGGTGATTCATTAGATTATTTTTGACTTCACCGTTGATTTTGTGAATTCTCCTATTTTGGACAATATTTGACAACAACAAAAAAATGTTTTTCTTTTTTGGTCAACAGTATATCCTTATATCCGGCCGGCATTTTGACATTCCTGGGCAATGCATGATGAACGGATAACCAAAACTAAACTATCAATAATGACAAGGTGTCAACATTGTTTCCATTCACACAAACAACAAATATTTATGGGAAAGGAAGCATTCATTAGGAGACCATTGTTTTAAATGGCCACTTTTTCTGGCTTCCTTTTTGTCTCATTATGTCTTCTATCATCACTTGCATTTGCTTGATCACCCTCAAATAGATATTTTTTATCAATCTTTTAATGAGCAACCGTAGTAAGAGGAGATAGAATCATGGTGTATAAGGCAATTTATGGATTAATTCTGGTGCCAGTCTTTCAGAAGGGTCCCGTTGAATTCTTTGCAGGGCGATTGTAAGAAGGGGGGGGAGGGGGGGGGGAATTGTTGTGTGCATGTCATTTGCGGTTTTATTCTGACCCAGACAGGAAATCAATTCCAGTATAATGTAATCATCTTGGGCCCACTGTTATGACCTGTTAGATAAACTTTCAGAGATCAGGACAGCTCATAGACGTAGGAGCCGGGGCAGACTGTAGACTGGGGGCCAGAGTATACTTTGGCCCCCCAATATTCACAATGGAAGATGAAGATTTTTGGAAAGAAAAAATGAAAGAAATGAAATTTAACAGCAGAATTAATATAAAAGTGTATTATTCGCATTTTGTTACCAACAATAACCAAATCATTTTGACGTCATCATCGATAATAGCAATCTGAATACATCAGGTATATCCAATGAAATCTCAGCTCACGGAAAGTAGTTTCAACTAACGAAAATAGTGATGCAAAAAACGTACTCTAAGCAGTCAGACCCTATATTGTATTTAAATATAGACTCATTTTTTTTTTCGGAAATGTAGACGAACTCGTGGCTGTGACAGCATGATGGTTGTCTCTTCCAGTTAATACCAATACAATAAGCTTTCCGCGTGAGATCGAGACCTGGCTAATCCTATTTACTTTTTCTTTTGGTTATTTTGTCTTAACTAAGATACACATTTCATACCCTTTCTTTTAATTCATTTAATGATATTGAATTTGTAGACGCATGATTAGTCATGAGGAAGTTTAGGAACATTTATTCTTAGACCAGTCCTCATCTGAAGTTGGCCCCAATGTTGAAAACGCTCCTACGCCTATGCAGCTAGTGTCAGACATCGGGGAAGAACTTCATTGAGGGATCACTGGAGATTTAGCAGTATTTTTTCTAATCCCAATTCGAGAATTGGTGACTGGTGCACATTGAAACCATAATGAGGCCATAGACTTTATACGAAGAAAGCATAAACTTTTTAAGAGACCGGTGATTATAAGCCCTGCAAAAGATTCAAGAACTTACTCTTGAACTTCATGAACATTTGAGAGTGTTAAATGGCCAGTCATGAATAAAGAATTTTTTAAAAAATTTAAAGAATATATTCATGAACATCATTTACATGTCCATGAATGAATTCATGAACCTGTTCTTGATGTACATGAACATGTTCTAGAAATTCATGAACAAGATTAACAATAGTTTTGTGTTCCTGAATGGTTATTTAACATTCAAGAGCTCTCCTGAATATTCATGACATTTATAAATAAGTCTTGAATCTTTCACATTGTAGACCATTGTGTCAAAAGGATAAATTGCTCATTAGAAATCGGATACTTTACATTATGATTTGATTGAGTAAGAGGTTAAACATTTGGAAATATAGGAGCATCCGGTTAAACATGATTTTAAGACAGGTGCATCTATCTATCATTAGCATAGAAATGGTTGTTTTAAGGTAATCTACTTTGATTTAATGTCTAGGGGTTAATGTTTTTCGACTTTCTTTCATCTGTATTATCATTTAGTCATTTTATTTGTTCTCTTTGTATGTTATCATCATGTGCATCATGTAAGAATTGTCTAGTCTAGCACACTCACTCACTCACCATCCGGTTTCGATCTGAGTCTTCCTCTCCATACTCTTTTATGTTATGGGTTAGTGGAGTTCATGCTCAGGGTCTTCCTGTCTCACTTCATGGCGTCTTTTCAAAGGATGTGCAAGTTCCTTGAGAAGAAAGTTTCTTCCTGAAAAACAAAAGGTTGGAATAAAACCCCTTTTAAGTTTTTCAAGTGCTGACTTAAAGCCCTTTCCAGTTTTGCAAGTATGGAACAAAGTTCCTTTCCCATATTGTATCTTCAGAATAAAGCCATTTCCCCACTTTTCCAGCTTTGCCAGTGCAGAATAAACCCCCTCCCATTTTGTATTTGTGGAACAGAGGCCTTTTCATAGGGCAATAAACAACAACAAAGTTCTGCTTTTTCAAAGTTGCAGCACCTTGTTGAAATCAATGTGATGAAAGGTGTCAAATGTCAGCAAAAATACCTCAAAATTGACTCCTAAAAGGCCATTGATTTTAATTTTTTTTTACAATGTTTCCATTAATGCCTTCACATTCCACAAATCTTAATAGAATTTACAGAGCAACTTGTTAATTGATCCATTTAATGGTTTCTTAACCCCAGCACAGTTTTGCCAGCTTGGCTTGCCTTGATAATCAAAGTACAGGTGGTATCTCAAATTCCATGAACACTTCCATCCTTCAGTGATAACCAGGAATCTGATACTGTTTCTGATGTAATTTTCATTTGGATCAGTCCTAGAAATTTCACACAAGGGAATGATTAACAATTTCCCAAACAACAAATTTTCGACTGTCCCAAATTGAAAGAGTTTGCAGACGACATTTCAAAAGGTGATGAAATTGGAAAATTATCTTTTGATAGGGCAGAAAACATTGTGGGAAAAGGAAAAATTGCTCTTTACGAGGAATGTTTTCTGAGTTATTGTTTGGGAAAGGATTAAGGTTAGGAGAAAGCCCTTGCTTTCTGTCACCTGATACAAGAAATTATAACTGTATTGAAACAAAGTGTGACAAGCATGCTGCCATGTTCTATCAAAAGCCTTGTGTAATTATGCATATCCCTTGTGTTCAAAAGCATGAAGACCATGCTTTATCCTTTATTTGCTTAAGATGATTAAATGATGATTCTATTAATTGCAATGTATGAATGATTTGCTCATCATGATTAATTTCTCTTTTTGAATGTTTGTTAATAAATGATGAAGTTTCTCATAAACAGTTTGTGACACATCTAATTAGTTTTGTGTTGTGATGAAATATAAATGGACCCTCCCTACAACCTGTGACATCATACTTTAATAAAAGAAGATTATAAGGAACACTATAGGAAAGAATGACATGCCAAAGAATGAGTAATAAAAACTTTTTTTCTGAAAGGAGTTTCACTTTATCACATTCCTCAATATGGAAATTGAATGCAAAACCAGATGTCAGAAACGTATGCATGTGGGTCCTGCATGGCTCAGTGGTTAAGGTAGTGGACCTAGAACCTGGGTTCCTGGGTTCTTGCCCCACCCACATCTCTGGTTTCGTAGGAGTGTCCTATGGCAAGTCACTGCAGAGCCCTAGCCTAGTACTGGATGATGCAGGTAAGGCTTAGGCCTTTATCCTGTACCAAACGGTAAGTGGTATGAAAACACATGATGTTTAAGGACAATCGCTGTAGTTTTTGTTTGACATCAGATTTTTCTAATTTTTGTATATGTTGGAGATTAATCTATATGATCATGAAAAATCAAATAAAAAACATAGGTCACGGTGTTACTTTTTTTTTTATTCCCACCTAAATGTACAGGGGTTATACGGTTTTAGGCTTAATTATTTTTATTCTTTTATTGGATAAGAAATGGTCAAATCATCATAGTCATGGGGTTTGGTGATGATTAACTGATCTTTTCTACTCTATTATACAATGCTTTTGTATGAAATATCAAAATAATAGTTGGAAAAACTCTTTTTTGAGACAAAAATTGACATGTGTGAAAGTGGGTGGGGTAATTCTACCTGAGCCCATACGTGACAAAAAGACTATTTAGGGTAAAATATATAAAAACTTGACATCAGAATTTTCTCATTTTCACATATATTTGAGAATAATCTGTATGATTATGAATAATCAAATAAAAAACATAGGTAACGGTGCTACTTTCTTTTTTATTTTCTCCTTAATACCCTGAGGTTTATAGGGTTTTAGGCTAAATTATTTCTATTCCTTTAGTGGATAAGAAATGGCCAAATCACCATTCATGGGGTTTGATTCAGCAAAACATTCATTTTCTACTCTATCATACAATGCTTTTGTACAAAATTTCAAAATATGAAAGGGAATAAATCTATTTTTGGAGAAAAAAAACACATGTGCGAAAGGGGGTGGGGTAATTCAACCTGAGCCCATACATGACAAAGAGGCTATTTCGGGACATCATCATAGAAAAACTTGAGATCAGAATTTTCTCATTTTCACATATAATTGAGAGAAATATATAGGGAATTTAATTAGAATATAAAAAAAAACATAGATCATGGTGCTAATTATTTCTTTATTCCCCTTAAAAGATGCAATGGATGACAGTATTTCACAATGAATAAGGATAAGTGACTGGTAAGGTATGATACAATGATAATAATCATGGATTTTGACTGACAAGAAGATAGGTTTTCGTTTATCATTGTTTGTATATATAACATTATAAAAACATCAAAGAACACAAATGACGTCCAGAGAAAGTTGACTGCTTTTAAAGTGAGAGGGGTAAACTTTACCAGAGCCCTTACATAGTAAAAAAAAAAAATGCAAATCAGATTTCTTTTTCAAACTAACATCATTTCAACAGTATATAATGATTGGTGTTTTAAAAAGTGAAGAACAGTCACATCATAGTTTTAAAGATAATGAAAACTTAAATTTTTGGGGAAAAAAGAGAGCTTTGTATGCAAAAATATATAATGAAATGTATTTAATCATGTATCTCCATAATGCACTTCAAGGTCATAATGTCTAACAGTTTATCCAATTTATTATTTCAACAATATAAGCACAACATGAACTTTAAACAACCAAAACATGAAAGTCTATTTAAATCTTTTAAGATTAAAATAGACTTTTCATCTGTAAGTCTTATCAAATATAAGACTACTATTTTCTCAACACAACTTCCAGAACATTCTTCTGCTAACATCATCTTAAAAATTTAATGTTACACCCTTTCTTATAAAGAGAATGGAAAAATATCTTTGTAGAAGTATATTAAGTTTCAGATAAAAGGGCATTTAAGACCATACAAAACAATGAAAGAAAAATCATTGCATACATTTTCATCTGCCCTCAGTTTCCATACATAACCATTTTTCTAACATTAACAATTTGAGAAAATAAAAACAAACATATCTACTGCAAAGTCCTTTTTCCACAATACTTTCTACCCTTAATCATAAAGTAAAGCATATTTTCAATGATCTGTTTGGTCTATTCATAGAACTGCAGCTTTCATTTGGACCTGTCACAAATTGCATGTATGAGAAAGGTTAGAGAAAGGAAAGTTTTCTTTAAAATTTGTTCCTCTAGCTCCAAAGTGTTCTTGTCAAAATGTACTAAAACACAGGCCTCCTTTGCTTTTACATATATTGATTAAAAACAGCAGAGAACTAGAATTTTGATTCAAAATCAAAACCATATTGTTTGGGTAACTAATGTTTAATCTGGAAATCCATTTGAGTATTGCAGATTAAGAAATTAAAAGTAATTTAATAGAAATATTGTCAGATGAAAAGGTATGTAGATCCATCTATAAGTATATTGGAAACAATAAACAGACATTAACAAAGTCAAATCCCAAAACAAAACTCAATGATTAAAAACTATGAACCTGAATGCAAATGCTGTTTTATTCTAGAGTCTACAGCCATTGATTGAGTGTCAGTTGTCTTCACTTGTCTTAATTGATACACTATTTCCAGAAGTATACACATTGTAGTGTTAGGAAATCAAAGTTATAAACACATCACAGACATGTGGCAAAACATTATTATAAAGACACACACATTAATGTCCCTGGCATGTCTCTGTACTTCATTTTCTGCCACTGAACTTCTGACAATACAGGATCTACTGCAGTTTCTTTATAGCTGAGAAATAGAAAAAAATAAAAGAAATGTTTTATAATAGCACAAGAATAGATGGTTACAAACTGAAACAATTGCATGCAAAAAACAACTGTATTATCTAGTGTCAAGTTATGAAATTATGCAAGCAAAATGGATATATATAAGACTTATATAAGTTATATCTTAACCATGGACAATCTTTATCATGGTGTTGTATAACATCTATATTGACAAATTCACCAGTCTAATAATCTAGTAAGTATCTTTCTTACATTGTTTGTCTTCTCAGAGATAACAAAGATAACAACTTAATATTTTCTTTTTTTCTTTTCATAACTATTTCTTGTAACTGTCAGGATATGTTTGTCACGTTGACATCAAATTGTACTTTATATATGTTGTAGATGATGTACTTTGTACAAGTCTAAATAAAAGTCTGTTCTGTTCTGTTCTGTTCTTCTCAGACCCTAGGTTTTGTATAATGATAAACACTGTGGCAACAATTTATCAGTTATATTACAGCTAGAAGGTAGCAATCTCATATGGGATGTAGTTGAGCCATTATAATGTAAGTGAATACATAAATAATTCTGCATTCCAGAAGATATCTGATACAATTTCTAGAATACTTGCTTCTCCTTCATAAAGAATAAATATAGATTTACTAATAGTTTTCTGAAGAAAGTGATAATTACCTGAAGGATAGATGTTGTCTCATATGTCTGTTCTTTTAAAAGGTAGTTCAGCAGCAGTAAGTTTAGGGTTTTGTTATGACCATGCCCTACCATACAAACAGTATGCCTGAAATCAAGATGAATGTATAATTTAGAAAAGACAGTTACATTGGTATATTTGTCGACTCAGTCGGTAGCATGCTTGACTAAAAATACAGAGGCTGCAAGTTCGAAACCTGGCTGGTGCCTATCCTTTTAGACATTTGTATATAAAGTCATCTCAATTGAAACATTATTGATTCATCTCTCAACACTGGTTAAATGTGATTAGGCCTGAATAACATCTTGTGGAAAAGCAGTCAATGACTTGGAAAGTATATTGTGCAGTTGTACTCAGAATATGCTAGACTGGAGAATTACACTGATTGCCTGATGGTACTATGTAAGTGAAATCCAGATGAAATCCTTACTATGCTCAAATAGATAAAACAAGTATTTAAATGTAAAATGAGGCCTTTTGATGTGAAAATATGAATAGAAAAACAAATGACTTTGTCTACATGGAATTTCCTCACTAAAAAGTCATGCAGATTTTTTAATCTGTGTTAACAAAGGGATCAATATACTAATTGCATTCTAGCATAAGGAAAAAGTACTCATCTGTAAAGATCTTATTTTGTCACAATGTTTTCAATTGTTTTCTGAGACAGCATTTCTATTGAGACTAATCAGATAAACTGTATATATAGTGATATAGTACACATAGGCGTTTAAGCAACAAGCCAGTATAAATTCCATCTCTGACTAAAATAAAGTATACATAGAGCTAACTGATGTGAATATCAAATTAATTTCTTACCCTAACATTGTTTTGATTTCTTTATATTTTACATCATACATTAGGAGCTCCATTCATATACCAGTTCGGCGGAGATTTCACTGCGTAGTCGTTGTTACAGCAAGCCATCAGATATTTAGAGCCGGCCCGTTGTTTTGAACAACTGGTGGGCAGCGCAGTGTTTACATTGTCAGAAGTGCAACCAAAACACGGAGCTACGTAGCTCGATTTCATGGGATATTCAGTTTTAAACATGACAGACATACACCTCAAGAAATTAAAATCACAAAGTGTTCCAATGGTTTTGGACAACTTGTCAATTTATCCGGACGTTCGATCGAAAAGGAGACGTTTTTGTTTTGTCCGAGATGACTGCATCCGAAATAGTTCAACATTTCTACTTCGTGTATTTGACGGTTTTACGCCCAGTTTCGGTGACACCATGCAGATATTTAACCGGTTTCGTCTTTTCTCATTCCAGGCAATCGAAAACATTTTCATTCTTTTTGTGTTGATTCTTTAATGTTTGTTTAGTGAGAGTTATTTGTATCGCGCCTTTCGTAACTTTGACATAAACGGCGCTACGGTAAAATGAGCCGAGTGAAATCATACTGCGCAGAAAGATGCGCATAAAAAACTACCGCGAACGTCCTTAAGTGATCTCATTGTAACAAAAGGATGAATTGCTCGGAGGAGCAACTTATTCTTGTTTCACAATTACTCTTTTAAGACTTCTGCGGCATTGTTCAATAGGAGCAATTCATTTTTTGGTCTTAATGGCGTTTGGAAGACTTCTTCAGCAGATGTGTCAAAGTTGGATATGATTGAATAAGGTTTAAGCTTAACCCATTACCACGCAATAACGCCATTTGACCGGTTTGTTGCAGACGACTCTGGAAAACATCATGCGAAAAAGGAGAAATTGCTCTTTCTGACCCATTTCTCCTTTTCCTACAATGTTTTCTGCCCTATCAGAAGATTATTTTCCAATTTTATCACATTTTGAAATGTCGTCTGTAAACTCTTTCAATTTGGGACAGTCTAAAATCTTGCATTTGGTAAAGGGTTAACTAAAAGGAATTTCACTTTGTAGTTATATCAGTTGCAATCTTGCTTCACCCATTGACTCTGGGGATGTCAACAGTCTTCTATCAGGCAAAACTCTGTAATTGGATTCTTTTACACATTGAAAATCCATTAAACTTACAAGAGTGACAAACATGATAAAAAAACATGGTCATTAAAATGTTCTTTTAGCCAACACCTGCTATAAACAATCTGTTATGGGAGAATCATTTTTATGAAAAAACCCAATATGTAAACTCGATTGGAAACTAGATTTTTTTAGCACATATCAAAAATAAGGGAAGAGTAAAATTAATGAAAACAAATCAAGGGTTAAATGCAATACTATAGTAAGTGGTTCATGTTTATGAAGCACTTACTATAGTCTTGCAATGAACCCTCGAAATCTTAACAAAACTAGAATGAGACTGTAACAATCTGATGGAGATATCTGATTTTGATTTATCTTTCTGCAAATGCAAAATTGCTCTTTGCAATAGTCCATATAATGGTTATGTAGTTCATTTTATTAAAAGATCCACTTGTCTGTAAAGTCTTGGACAAGCTGGTCAATTGAATTTGCCACTCCTGGGCAAGTAGAAAATGATTGAAAAAAAGAGAAATTTCTTTCCATATAAAGATGTGGAAAGATGTATTACCATGCAACTTTATTAAGATGCTGGGGACTGTTTGTTAAAGGGTTAAATCATACCAATTATTCACTACAAAGTTTCGAGGGCTCACTGCAATACTATAGCAAGTGCTTCATGAACATGAAGCACTTACTATAGCCTTGCAGTAAGCCTTCGATTGAGCTCCTGCTTTGAGTTTGGGCTATTCACAAAATTCTTAATAGGCTAACATGTCAATAAAATAGAACAAAATGCCCGTCCTATCTCACTTCTTTATACATAGCCTGGTTACCAGGGATATGTTCACCCACAAATTATTGCAATTCGAAGCTGTTCATAAACCAACTCAACAGAGGGTTTCCCTCCAATAGGGGATAGTTTTGAATTTGGCTTGTAACAATTCTTAAGTGAGCACTTACAATAAAGGTTAACTCAAACGACATTTGACCACCTTATTGCAGATGACTCGTGAAAACACTGTGAGAAAAGACAAAATTGCTCATGACAAGCAATTTCTCCTTTTCCCACAATGTTTTCTACTCTAGCAGAAGATTACTTTCAAATTTTATCACATTTTAAAATGTTGTCTGCAAACTCTTTCAATTTGGCACAGTCGAAAATTTGGCATTTGGTAAAGGGTCAAGAGAATGCATATTTCCTTTATTGAACTGGACAGTATTGTGAATGTAGCACCTCAAGCAAATTTCATACTGATTCAGTAGCATCTAGTTTTCCATTTTGTTGACAGAATTCCTTAGTGAGCACCTACAACCTACTAGAATGCCCTCTTCCTTTATAAATATAGAAATGAGGAGTTTTTGCACACAACACCTCAACTAAATCTCAGACTGCTTCAACAGTAGGTTGTTTTCCTTTTGCTTGTGACAGATCCCAAGTGAACACCTACAACATAGGTTTAGAGAATGCTTGCTTCTTTTATCGAGTATAAATCACCCCAACAGAATTTCAGACCGTTTCAAAAGAGGATAGTTTTCCATTAGCCTGCACTTAACTTCAATGGGGGGACTGGCTATTCAAGCCTGAAGCCTGTCAAGTTTCACGGAGACTTTTTATTGGATTATTTGTCGGGAGCCCGAAGCCATTCACAGAGGTAAATTGATAGTTTTGCGTAACATCGTAACGTTTTTGTCACTAGCCTGATAGGGACTTGGACAATAATATGACCAGGGAATCTGCAGTTTTATTGTGTGGAAGTTAATTAATTCTGGTTTGCACTGTTGGAGTTATATGGGAGCTGTCCTGTACTTTAATTGTGAATTACGTCGTATTGCATGAGCTATTGAATTGTGTGTTAGTCTCTCCATTCCTTTTTTTGTGTCGTAAACAGCTACTTTGTTCAATACACTGGGTATCTTGTAAAAAGAAATGTGTCAATTAGAAATATTTTGTTGTATCTTTTAATGTGAAACTTGTGGAAATTGAAATGGATTAATGATAAATAACTGATGCTTTTGTGGTAAGTTTTTTCTTTATTTATATATTTTAAAAAAATGTATCTTAAGATTATAACTTATATACAAATTTGAATCAGGTGAAAATTAATTTTATTTTGATTTTCTACAGTTAAAGGATATTTAGTGGTTGTTATGTTTTTCTGGTAACAGAATTTATAATGCATGGTATTATCTCATTGCCTTATTTAAGGCAAAATTGCTCAAATGCTCAGAATTGAAAGTAATAGCTGATGATAGTTTTGATATACTGAGAGATAGGAATTTGCTGTGGTATCAGAGAGTGAATCAATTGTGAAGAAGAAGGAAAAGTAAAACTGTTGCTCTTTATGTTAAACTTTTTCGTTTGTCACAGTGGTTTCTATCCTTACTGAATTCTGGTTTGATGAAATGCGTATATTTTAAAGATTCTGCTTTTCTTTAATTTTCTTTTGCATGAAATTGGTAAATGTTTTTACCATAAAGCATTTACATATATTTAGGCATTTATGAATGCAAACAAATTTCTATATTTCATATGTGTATAAGTAGGTATTTAAATTATTAATTTTAATGCCAATCATTGTAAATGCCATCCAAAGAAAAGCTATTTATCTGAACTGAAGAGTAATATACATCATAAAACTTGATCTGAGTGATAACTTTCTAATTCAAAATTGATTCTCTTATTTATTACCTAGATAGCATAAATCAACTGTTAACAAGGTTCGCATCAATAGGGGAGATTTACATAACAAAGGCAAGTTGAATTGCACCATTCTGGCACACCTCAAGATAACATTTTTTTTTTCAATCCTTATCAATCTGCTTCTTAGATACAATGTTGTAACGTCTTATGGCCTATATTTGGTTGCCACAGACTTGTTTAAGAACTCCCTTCTACTTCCCAGTTTTGATGGCTACTCACAACATAGGAGTATGCTTAGATAAGCTCCACCAGAAAAAATTATTAATAATAATCATGCATTCCCCTCACTGGTTAGATATATACAAGTGGGATTTTGTGATTTTTTTTCAAATTGAAGCCGACAGCATTAGGCTTCACTGCAAGATTATCAATTAGAATGCTTGGTAATTTTCTAAAAATAGATTTTTGTGTCGCCTGCTTTCCAAAACCTTTAATATCTGCTTCATTTTGATGAGAAAAGGTACTCAGTGTAGCAAACATGTTAGATCACAGGCTAGCCGCCAATTGAATTGGTGGCTGGCATGAGTCTAACCTGTTTTAATTAGCATGAAGTCAGTTCCAGCACTATAATGGTTAATTAACCTTTGAGCAGTCAGTTAAAGTCTGAAACATGACATCTACAGTGAGGTATTTGAGGTTGCTCTTTTGTTGCGGTGGTTCTCATAAAACAGACTTCCTAGTGCAACTGTTTTTTATTTATACAAGATCTGTTTAGACATAAGAGTGATTTGCTTGTAACAGTTGATATCATTTTTCCTTTTGTCACAAACCATTGTTAAAAAGATTTGCCGTGTATGTGCTTCTTCTTCTATGAGGTAGAGGGGTTGTGTGACACTAACAGCCATGATAAGAATAGACATCTCATTTGTATGGGGACACGCAAAAGGGTTAATGGAAGGGTTCAAGTTGCTAAATTAAATTGAAATGGCATTGAGGCACGGAATCATAAAAACCTGATCAAAGATAACTTTCAATTTTCCCTATCCGACCATACATCTAATCTTCATTTGAGATATGTTACAGAGTTTACCCATGCATACATTTGACTGGCATTACATCTATGTAGCAGATGGCCACCAAACCTTGTAGAAAATATAGAAATTTTGTTATCAGGCTTATTTATTCCATCATGCTAGAATGAATGAGCCCACCTGTCACAATGCTCAGCAACGCTGAACTAGACTAGGAAAAGGACAATGATGTTTGACATCTAAGGTTGAGTACCCATAATCTGCCGTCTTGAAACTCATTCTTTCGTGGGGTTACATCGGTTGTTCTTTGTATATGTTAGACTTTGTTAGAACTATTTGCATAGAACCAAATAGTTCTAGACCCAGACCAATGTTAACTGAGAACTACCTAAGTTTTTCGATAACAGAAACAGAGTTTCAAAATGGCTGATTTTGAATAATCTACCTAATGGGTTGGTTTCATTGCTTTCTAAATATTGTGTTATATTACTATTGACAAAAATAAGTGTCTAAATTGGTATAGTGTCTGAGAAAAACCTTAGACAATTTGTCAAAAAAGAAAGGAAAGAGATTGACATTCACTCACTTTAATACTTATTTGTTTTACATCTGATTGTGAAACAATTAAGTTCTTACAACTCAGATCTATCGCTTTCTGGATACACAACCAGTGCTTGCATAGAATGTAGATGAATAAAAGATAGCAAGGCAGATCAGACAACTCAAAAGACAATTAATATTTGATTTCAAAATTTGTTTAATATTTGTGAACAAGCATGTTTATTCCTGATAAACTTGAATCGCTTAATTAAATTTAGGTTTGGGGCAAGACTAAAATAACTCTTTTCTTTTGTCATATGAGCATTTTCCATGTTCCGGGTTGTTGTTTGTTACATAGATTTAGATTTATCTCATGACAATATTACTTTGGATTTCCATTGTTGTCGTTTCATTATGGATCATGAAAAGGTATTTGTAAATAGTAGATTGCCATAAAAGGTATTTTGATTTGTAAATGGTAGATTGCCATAAAAGGTATTTTGATTTGTAAATAGTAGATTGCCATTAAAGGTATTTTGATTTGTAAATGGTAGATTGCCATAAAAGGTATTTTGATTTGTAAATGGTAGATTGCCATAACAGGTATTTTGATTTGTAAATGGTAGATTGCCATAAAAGGTATTTTGATTTGTAAATGGTAGATTGCCATAAAAGGTATTTTGATTTGTAAATGGTAGATTGCCATAAAAGGACTTTGATGATTTAGTAATAATGATGAGTAATTGTTATTTCCCTATGAGATGTTATAGATCTGTCTTTATCAATGGTTAGTCCAAAAAACACTATCAGATGTACAAATAATGTCTGATTGATGTGTTGGCTTTATTGCCCATCCCCAATGCATCATGTTGGTTTCTGTTGTTTGTACAGTGTGCGTTCATTCATCATATTGCATTATGGATATTAGTAATAATCCTTTGATGCAGCTTTCATTTGTCCTTTACTTCATATGTCATTAAATAAACACATATTGAGAGTTCTAGACAAGAATTGTATGTAAGAATACTTCAGACACAATTGTTGTGAAAGGATGAGCTTTTTGTTATTTTCTTACTATGGTTTCTTTGCAGCTTCATAATGAAAACATTGGCATAGCTGCCTTTAGGCACTTTAGGCACGTGCCTTCACTTTTATTTCAGGAAGCAAAAAAAACAAAAACTAAAAAAATGCAACAGAAAGGGCCTCTATTACCTGCTGATACAAAATATATGCTGTGCTCTCAAATACATGCTAGAACGCACAGGACCAACTTCAAACTGCATTATTTTCATGGGGGAGAATAGCTACCTACACATTCATTTGAGTAAAACTACGCACCTGGAAAATACTAGTTAAAATGGTTAAAAAATGTTTTCTTCAATTGGAACCAATCCCCCAAGCAATATATGACAGAATACTTAAATGATAATAAAATGATGCAGGGCTTTGTTTATTGACTTTTATTTGGTTGCTCTGAATGATTTGCGTCATGCAGAAGATGGCATTAAGCAAATTTCTTTATTGCTTCTCTAAACCCTATTCTGTTTGTATTCAATAGATCCTTCACTGTTGGATGATTCTAATGAATATGCAAACTGTATGAATTGAGAAGTAGTTTTAGAAATAGTGCTGGTAGTCTCTTGAAATACTAACATAAGGCAAACAGTTTTGCTCAGCTTGACCAGCCCTATTGAATTGTTCAGTAAGGGGTATATCTATCTTCATACATGATCATTCAGGCAATTTAAATAACTAATTACACAGATAAATGAATAAATCCTGAAGAACTGATTTGCCAAGCCTACAACTGCTTTTTCAATGAGATAAGGTTAACATTACGAGGGTTCAGTGCAATACTATAGTAAGTGCTTCATGTTTGTGAAGCACTTACTACAGTCTTGCAATGAACCCTCGTTATTTACCGTCTTTGAAGAGATTATTGACATGTGTAAATATGTTGAGATTGTCAGCAGAATCATGATGGATGGTGGTGGTGTTGTTGTACCTGCTGTAAAGGTGATTTGTTTGTTATTTGTTTGTTTATATGTGTGGACATCCTGCTTTCATTGATGGTGGCAGGCTGTCAGTACAGAATGGTATATACAGGCGGACTGGTCGTTAGTACCCTACTGCAACATTCACCCAGTGTGCTTGTTATCATGCACCTGATGCTGAAATGAAGAAAAAACTTAAATAGATTTCTGGGTTAAATGCGCTTTATCAAGCGCCAATATTTTGACTGTCCCAAATTCAAAGAGTTTGCAGACGAAATTTCAAAATGTGATGAAATTGAAAAGTAATCTTCTGATAGGGCAGAAAACATTGTTGGAAAAGGAGATATTGCTCTCTACAAGCAATTTCTCCTTTTCCAACAATGTTTTCTGGGGAGGAAAGATATTCAGAGAAGCAAACAGGTTGGATCACAGGCCAGTTGCCAATTTAGGAGATATTGCTTGATGATGAAGTCCTTTTTATATCTAATAAAGAGTTTGCAGACGTCATTTCAAAATGGCTCTGAAATTGGAAAATAATCTTTTGAAAGGGCAGAAAACATTGTGGGAAAAGGAAAAATTGCTTGTTTGGAAAAATGTACTAAATTTTGTTCCAGTTGAAAATGTCTTCTACTGAAAAAAATGTAAGGAAGATATGATATTTTGTTTGGTTCGACAACAATATATAGCCAACAATTTGAAAAGTGAATGTGGAAAACTGAAAATTGTTTGGATAAAGTTTAAATACCCCCTTGAAGTTGTTGCTTGGTTATTGTAGAGTGCCCTTTTAAACTGTTTTATCACTTACCCAAGTGCCGAGGGTTTTCTATTCTATTAAATCATCAATAGGCAAATCTGTTGCACAGGCCTTTAGAAACCCTTGTGCATGAAAGAAAGACTGCTCCCAATTAGCAGTTCATCTTTTTTTGGACATTGTTTCTTTCATATTAAGGATTCAATACAACACTTAAGTTGGCACTTCACATTTGGCATAAAACCTTGAGATATATCATAGAAAAAAGGTTTCTTTTTCTTGACATTTTTGTTGCCTTCTGCTGCTTTAAATTGAGGCCAGTAACAAATGCTCATATGATGGAATAGATATAAAGGAGACTTACTTTTGCTCTTAAATTCACACCATATGAAGAGAAATTAGCCGTAGACTAGCCTAAACTTTCAATGACAAAATCACTGGAATATCCTCAAAATATTTAAGGTAGAATATCAATAATCCGCCATTTTAAACTCATTCTCTTGGACGAATACTTAGGTCATTCTTGGTATACATCGTTTAATGACAGAACTATTTGCATTAATCAAAATAGTTCAGAAGTAGATTGGTATACCTCATTACATGCACTGTTATGTCTCCTTTTGTAATAATGTTTTCAGATGATGTTTAATTGTTACCAAGGTGACAAAAACATGCAGCCAGACTGGGACTCGAACCCAGGACCTCCACAAACCATCCAAACGCTCGACTAACTTAGCTATCCGACCTGCTTGCTCAAACCATCCAAACGCTTGACCAACTTAGCTATCCGACCTGCTTACACAAACCATCCAAACACTCGACCAACTTAGCTATCCGACCTGTTTACACAAACCATCCAAACACTCGACCAACTTAGCTATCCGACCTGCTTACACAAACCATCCAAATGCCCGACCAACTTAGCTATCCGACCTGCTTACACAAACCATCCAAATGCCCGACCAACTAAGCTATCCGACCTGCTTACACAAACCATCCAAAAGCCCGACCAACTTAGCTATCCGACCTGCTTACACAAACCATCCAAACGATCTACCAACTTAGCTATCCGACCTGCTTACACAAACCATCCAAATGCCCGACCAACTTAGCTATCCGACCTGCTTACACAAACCATCCAAATGCCTGACCAACTTAGCTATCCGACCTGCTTACACAAACCATCCAAACGCTCAACCAACTTAGCTATCCAACCTGCTTACACAAACCATCCAAATGCCCGATCAACTTAGCTATTTGTCCTGCTTACACAAACCACACAAACGATCTACCAACTTAGCTATCCGACCTGCTTACACAAACCATCCAAATGCCCGACCAACTTAGCTATCCGACCTGCTTACACAAACCATCCAAACGATCTACCAACTTAGCTATCCGACCTGCTTACACAAACCATCCAAATGCCTGACCAACTTAGCTATCCGACCTGCTTACACAAACCATCCAAACGATCTACCAACTTAGCTATCCGACCTGCTTACACAAACCATCCAAACGCTCTACCAACTTAGCTATCCGACCTGCTTACACAAACCATCCAAACGCTCAACCAACTTAGCGATCTGACCTGCTTACACAAACCATCCAAACGCTCGCCAACTTAGCTATCCGACCTGCTTACACAAACCATCAAAATGCTCGACCAACTTAGCTATCCGACCTGCTTACACAAACCATTCAAACGCTCGACCAACTTAGCTATCCGACCTGCTTACACATTAAAGTCTTGTAAATGGAGACCTCTACTACTTCATAATGGAAAAGAGTAATACTATGCTTATGAAGGGTAAACTGAAATTGTGTTGACATTTTGTAAAAGACAAACAAATCAACTGTACTTTATCTGCAATTTCTGTCAATTTGTAATCACTCTCAATCTTGAAACATGTATGTAATATTGACTCATGTTGTTATACATGCAGCAGTTGACTTTAGAAACTACTATTATATCACCAATGTGTACGATCTTATAAACAAATATGATGGCCACGCCTTTGCTTTTTTCACCTTATTTTGCCAATGAAAGCCACATTGTGTACCCTGCATGAGTTGACCATCAACTTTCCGGTTCTTGTGGTATATGAAAAACTAATGCTTTATAGCGCCGTTACATCGATAACTAAGCATAGAAATGGCAGTCCAAGACCAACTGTTTTTGACATGTGCGCACCAGTACAATGCAAGTTCATTGCCAAGTGTTAGATGTTATATGTCTTAATCAAATTTAACCTGACAGACCCAATAAAGTATATATCAAATCGACATTTGTAAGCTTTATAGAATGTATGAAACTGTATTGTGAAATGAAAAAAGTGTTGTTCTATTGAGCAAAATATCCATTTTGACAGAGAAGTTTGGACTTATTCTATTTGTATCATTATCTTTTCCTTTCTTTCAATTAGTAACTAAAAATATATACTTCTGTTGATAGATATTTAAAGTTATCAATACTGTGAGTGTTAAACTAGTTTTGGTAAGGGTAAAAGATAATCAAAGTTACTTGACTGACAGATGTAATTTCATATTTCTGTGATAAGTTGTAATTTTTTGTATAATTAGGTGTTTTCTCCTCTCTTTGAACTTAATTGTCGCTATCAACGAAGCCTGTTTAAGTAAATGATATAAATATAAATGACGGACCACCATCAACATCATGAATTTGTATTTTTTCCCCTTAAAGAATATTTTCTATGATGGTTTTTGCTGCGAAAAGAGTTTTTTATCACATCACCACCTATAACGCCACACACGAATTTCTGTTTCAAAAAGCATAATGTGGCAAAAGAAGAAATTGCTTATCACCAGCAATTTCTCCTTTTGTCACAATGCTCTTTTTAATCTAAACCCTTTTCACAACAGCAGAACTGAATTTTTGTCCCAATGTTTACAAAGCTTTTGTAAAGTTGTCAGCTTCAAGTAGAAAAAAATGTTGTCTGTAGGTGGTAAAGAGTTGAATATGTTCAAAACAGGTAATATTCTGACATAAATGTATGTAAAATTTATCTCAAGATACCAATATCAATTTATCCAGTGGAGCTGCTGCTATTTATTTTTCTCTTGCTTAACCCTTTACCAAACCTTCAATTTTCGACTGTCTCAAATTGAAAGAGTTTGCAGGCGACATTTCTAAATGTGATGAAATTGAAAAAAAATCTTCTTATAGGGCAGAAAACATGTTGGGAAAAGACAAAATTGCATGTTGAGAGCAACCTCTCCTTTTCCCAAATTGTTTTTTAGAGTCGTCTGCAGTAAACTGGTCAAGTGTAGTTATTATTTGGTTATGGGTTGGTACAGTATTGGCAAAATTGAAGGGGAATGCATGGCTGCCGCATGCTCCCATGGTCCTATGGGCGTTCATACTTCAGTGTATGGTGACAATCAGTCGCCGATCATAATCAATTGATCAGTGTAATGAGACAAATTGTTTGAAATTGGCTTTAATGATCATATTAGAAAAAAAAGAGAGAATGCCAAGTGAGGAAAGGTACTAGTGTATTGGGGTCATCAAACTCTATCAATACATCAAAGGTCATCAAAGGTCATCATCCCAAATTGATTAGCTGTTCATAGTCAACAAATAACAATTTGATACATTTTTCAATGAATTGGTTTAAAACTAGAAAGTGTCAATCATCTATTTGTTTGTTAGAATCTTGATATATTTTGACTTGTCGAAAAAAAAAATTGAATCATATCGAGACTAAAACTGTCTTTTAAATGAGTAATTTTGAAATTTGCTGATAAGCCCGATTGTGGCTTCTATTGAAATCCTGGCATGATATTGGTGTATACTTGGACTTGTGGGGGTGTTTACTAGTCAACTTGAGTCGCAAAAGCATTTATGAGTTATTTTGAAATATACTGATAAGCCTAATTTTGCTTTAAAGGTTCAGTATACTGTGTCTATAACTCATCTTACAATTAATTAGCATCTTAAGATTCTGATAAAAATATGTCTGAATCATTCTGCCAAAGTTTACTTCAAAACTGGTTCTTTTGAAATTTTATATAAAAACTGGTAATTTTAAATAGCCATTTTGTTGAAATGAAATACCATGGTGGAAGTAATTTCTACAAAACTGATATTTATTTCAAAAGTGGTTATTAATGTGCTTTCTGATTAGTATTGTGATATCTCTTATAGAATGCTGGGTAATTTTCTAAAAATAAATTTTTGTTTTTCCAAAACCTCAAATATCTGCTTAATTTTGATGAGGAAAGATACTTAGAGTAGCAAGCAGGTTAGATCACAGGTCAGCCACCATCTCTTGGCAGCTGACCTAGTTCCAACCTGTTTGCATAAGCATGAAGTCGGTTCCAGCACTATAAGAGTAAATTAACAATCCTAATAAATACTCACAAACTAGGATTATTTTTCTTAGGTTTGAAATACTACATGCGTAAGAATTTCAGTCTGACGTTTGTTTCAATAAAGTAGGTAAACTCTTGACATGGAATTTTTAAAGGGGATAATAATAATCCTATTTCATGGTCAATTGGATTTGATAAGTGTTACTATAAATTTTTATGAGTTTAGGATAAGTGGATTAATGTTTCTCATGTTCTGAGTCAAGTCAACGGCAGACAATATGGAACTATCATCAGATCTATACATAAAAAGTGACAAGAAAATTCATATTTTATCAAAAGACATCTACAAGATTGTGACTAATTACTATCATCATTCTGAGCAGAGTATCCATTTATCACAATGTGTTTGAATGGCAATTACTATGATACATTTAGTTTTAAGAATTTGGATAAGGGTTATCTTCTTAAAACTGAACACTGCTTCTTTGATTTAATCCAGTTGTTGGAATGGCAGATTCCCTTCTGAAGCAATGGGATAAAATGTTAGATGTGATATTGTTTTTGCCCATGATTATATCTTTTAGAAATTTGTTTTTGATGATTTTTGTCCAAATACTCAGATCAGAAAAAGTGCTGACTTGGAATAATACATTTGTATTTCTTAATTCTTAACTTTTTTACAGGATCTACTGCTGTAAACCTTAGAAATGACTCCTTTTGAGCAAATTCCATTGTCCGAATGGCTTCTGACCAAAACCATAAAGAAAATGTATTTTATTTGTCATGTTATTTTTTGTCTTATGCTGTTGCTTTGAATTTTGACCAGCCACAAATGGAAGAGAAGGTGAAGACATTTATATGAACATAAGACATTTAGCATGAAGAAATAAATATTGTTGTTAACATTGTTAACATTTTTTGGAATGTTATCTTTTCTTTATGTAAACAAGGGCTAGCAAATCGAATAATGATATACATAAGAAGCTTATATTTGTGACATATTGAAGAGGTCAATTTTACTCTACTATCACACTTATTATCAAACTTTTATCGCCTTTTAAGAGTGCTGTTATGATTTTAATCTCTCCCACATTAAACCCCACACCCTTTTTGAAATCATGGCATTGACAAATGAAAAGAAAGTTATGCTTTACACAATTCCGCTTTTTTTGAATGAGTCAAACAGAAAAGTTGCTCTTTGTGAGCATTTTTTTTCTTATGGCCACAATGATTCTGTACATTCGTTACTACAGAGATTTTGGCCTTTCGCTTTAATAAGGTAGTTTGCAGCAGATAAAATTATAGTCAATTAATCCTTTACCAAATGCCAAATTTTTAACAGTCCCAAATTGAAAGGGTTTGTAGACAACATTTCAAAATGTGATGACATTGGAAAATAATCTTCTGATAGGGTAGAAAACATTGCGGAAAAGGGAAATTGCTCTTCAAGAGCAATATCTCCTTTACCCACAATGTTTTCCAGAGTAGTTGTTGTTTGATAATGGGTTAAGTAATTACATAAAATGGGATAATTCAAAACTGATCCAATATCATTTGAAACCTTTGTGGCGAAATGGGGCAGTGTTCAAAATAAATAGATTTTTCTTTTGTTGCAATGTGTCAAAAAGGTATCAATTGCTAATTATCTAAATTCATTTGAGGGAATGTTGGATAATGGCTACTTTCCATGTTATGACTCTAGTTGATTCTTATATAGCCTCTGCAAAGATGATTTGAGAATATTTTTGTTTCATAACAATCTCATCTATTCAAGAAGTGACAATGAAAATGTTATTTTTTCACACTTTCTAACTTATCTTCTGCTCTTGGTTTGATTTGGTTTTGACATGTTCAAGGTTATAGCAACACTTCATAAAAAATTCAATATGAATGATTACATTTTCTTATTGGTAGTGATTGAAACCATTGGGACAAAAAGATATATTGCTCTATATGTTGCTCTTATGGAGCAACAATTATTTTTTGTCACTGTTGTTACAAAAGTCATTGCAACAGATGGATGCAATGAGATTCTTTTGCGGAAGGGAGTTAAAGCATTACCCAGTGCTGGAACTAACTTCATACTTATGCAAACAAGTTAGATAACAGGCCAGCCACCAATTTACTTGGCGGCTGGCCTGTGATATAACCTGTATGCTACTCTGAGTATTTTTCCTCATCAAAATTAAGCAGATATTTAAGGTCTTGGAAAGCAGACGACACAAAAATCTATTTCTAGAAATTTACCCAGCATTCTAAAGGTTAAACAACAAACAAACAAAATTTCCATTTGGACCTAGCATAAAACTCATTATAATAAAAAACGTTTAGAGGATGGGTACTTGTTTTAATCCAGTATAGTCAGTTATTCATACTTTCAAAGGTCGATTTTCCTGGACATTATAGGGTGGTTACAGGACAGGTGTCATAAACCGTGAATAAGATTATAACGCTATGATTGATTTGTTTACACTGGGTGTTAGATTGTACAAAGCCCCGTGAAAGAAATATGAACTCCCTCTTGGCTAATGTTGAGGCTGCCACATGAGTTCTTATTGAACAGAATGGAACACTGCTGAGATTGTCATGCTCAATACTTGATTTTCTAAACCTTTATACATTCCAAATAAGGGAGTTTGTGCTCCCTTGCCAAACAGTCAAGAAATTTATCATGAATTTCATGAACATTTATGATTATTGAATTGCCATTCATGAACATGAAGCTTTTCTTAACTTGTTCATGAATTTCAAAAAAACATTCATGAACATCAATAACAGGTTCATGAATGTATTTAGGAACATGTGCTTGCATTCATGAACCTGTTCTTGAATTTCATGAAAAACCTCTTTATGCAGGAATGGCTATTTAACGTTAATCAAGTTCATGAATAGGTTCTTGAATCTTCCGCCGGGGATTGGTACATATTTAAATCCGCATAACAACAAAAACACAAGAAAAATTATGTTAATATATGATGCGAGGTAGAAAGAATTTTTAGATAAGTTTTAAATGGTGATTAGCAGCAATTTATCCCTTAGTCAAAATGGTTTCTGCAGAATCCTGAAGCAGATTCATCATCGTGAAATGTAATGGAGTAAGGGCTTAACCAAGCTGTTGATGCTTGATGACTTGCCAAATTATGGTACCCTGCTACCATCATAGCACTGCATAGGTGTCTGCTTCTTAGAGGTTGCAGGTTCAAGATTGTGCTGGGTCATTCAAAGACCAAACAACTGAAAGTCTTAGTGGTTTCCCTTTTTTCCTTTATTGACCCCTTAGTTTTGGAGTCGGACATGGAAGGCCAATTTAAGGTCAAAGAAGAAAGTCAATTTTAGGTCAAAAAGAAAAGAAATGGTTTGGATTCAGGAATAGCCATGATGTCACTAAAATGTGTTAAAATTGTTTATCAAATACAACCACACTCAAACAGCTTGCTTCCAACTTATTTCATTACTTCATTGATATAGATGGCTTTACATATGCTTGAAAAAAAGGATGTCTTGCCATATTTCTAAATTGCCGACTGCTTATATTTAGAGAATTCATCTTACAGACATCCTGCATGCCCAGATACTGGAATATTCAATAGATTTCTCTTTTACCTCCAAAAATTTGTCTCTAATTAATTACATGTATACAGTTCCTTAACCCTTTACCAAACACCACAATTTCGACATTTCAAAATGTGATGAAATTGAAAAGTAATCTTCTGATAGGGCAGAAAATATTGTGGGAAATGGAGAAATTGCTCTTTACAAGCAATTTCTCCTTTTCCCGCAATGTTTTCCAGAGTCGTCTGCAACATACTGGTCAAATATTGTAATGGGGTAAAGTGATACTTGTGTCTTCTAATCTAGGTTGACATTTTTGCCTCTAAGAAGAAGAGTTTCTAAGGAAAAATTATGTCATATGTCAGTAGTTTAGACAACAAATCAATCAAAGGATTCCTGCCAAAAGTTTCACCAAAATGAGGTTCTAGAAAACAATTTCTAACTTTGACTTGCTTTCACCTTGTCTTTATTTGTCTCTACTTTATGTCTCAAATTTAAATAAAGTTTTATGAACATATCAAGTCACATCGTCCAATTTCATAACATTTGTGATGTGATTTCATCCATCTTTTCCAATGAAAAATGAGTTGTTCAGTTAAGAGGTTTATGAATTTATCAAATTTAAACCATGTTATATATTACAGTACACTTATCAGTTCAGTGCAAGATTTTTGTAAAATAATCTCTTTTATCCAGGTTTTTACTGTAGTCTTGCATTGAATCTTTGCTGGGATTTTTTCTTGGTTTAAAGCCCATTATCTTGACATTTAACATCTTTAAAACAGACTTTGATAAATCTTTGATCATTAGATTTTTGGAACCAGATTTTCCAGTGATTTCTAGTGAAAATAAACAGTAGTTCAACCTATCAGCTCAAGCATGAATGTTTGTCATTAAATTTTGTGATAAGAATATTTCTCCATAACATGTCTTTATTTCGCATCATTTCTAATTTTTAACTTGGGTGAGACCAACATATTATACTCGTTTTCAGTAATATATGCTTAAATTGGGATATAACACTGTTTTAAACCTTTTCAGTAGTTATATGGTTTGGGCGTAATCAGAGAAAACAACAGCTGCTGATGACAATTAAAAAGTATCAAAATGATATGTTACTAAAGATTGTAGGTCAAAACCATTGTGAGGAAAGGAAAAATGGTTTAATTGTTACCGTTGTTTTTAAAGTCTTCTGTAGCTTGAATTAATGATATTTTTTTTTAAAGTTTGCCTTAATTTCTAATTGTGTAATATGCAGCTATAGCTAGAATGAAGGACTAATTGAATGAAAAGAAAGATGTTTCAATAAGAATGTCTATAAATGACCTTTGATAACCAATTAATTTTCTGCATTATTAAGTGATATATACCTAGTAGAATATCAAAAGATGAAATAGGAGCTCTAGAAGAAATAAATTGTTCCAATGTGAGGCACATTAACCCTTTACCAAACACCAAATTTTCAACTGTCCCAAATTGAAAGAGTTTGCAGACGACATCTCAAAATGTAATGGAATCGGAAAATATTCTTCTGATAGGGCGGAAAACATTGTGGGAAAAGGAGAAATTGCTCGTTTTGAGCAATTTCTCCTTTTCCCACAATGGTTTCCAGAGTCATCTGCAACAAAGTGGTCAAATGTCGTTATTGTTTGGTAATGGGTTAAAAAAAGATCTACAAAGATTCTGCAATGATATATTGGGCAGGTAATCTGGTATATTGTTGTTGTTTTTTCTTCATGAGAGGTAATCTTTCATTACGTCTTGTCTCTGTGTACAAGTCAGCAAAACAGTTCCACTCATGTTACTCGTGAATTATTACATCTGTAAGAAAGATTAATCTTTGTCCTTCCTGGAATACTACAGAAAAGGAATCTAGATAAGTGTGATATAAAATCTCTTTTACTTGCAATATTTCAAAATGCAAAATCATATCTTGTAGGTATTCATTACAATTCTCTTTGCCTTGATAATTCTAATGAGAACATTACCTACATTATAGGGTTTAGAGAAGCAAGAATGAAGTTAGCTGGTGAAAAAGCCTCTTATCTAGCCATCTTAGATTAAGGTATTGAAAGTATTACGTAGCAAATTAGAGAAATGTTTCAAGAATGATGGAATGTTATAAAAAAGTTGATAATAATTTAAAATAGGACTAGGATGCTGTATTGTCATTTAGAGCAACTTCTCCTTCTTTCAGAATGTTTGTGAAAGAAGGTCTACCTCAAACAAATGGCATGCTTTTTCCATCGGGAAGGGAGAGGGGAAGTTAGGATGTCTGTTTTTACCCACTTTATCACTGACTTGTTTGTCATCATGCAAATCATGTTTTCTATTAGCAGACAAGGAATAATTTATCCATTCATAAAAATAAATTGCCTCTGACAAACATCAGTTACCTTTACTATGGCTTACCTTTCTCACTTACACAAGAAGGGTGTAGCTACATATATAAAGCTTAGGAATTTAAAATCAATAACAATTTGCCCATTATCTGTTTCTCAAATACAAGTTCTTTCAACAGATAGAAATAATTGAAGGGTACATCAGAGGACTACAGGTATATTAAGAATATGAAAAGTTGTATATTTTCTACGTGATTTCTTTTATTTATCATTTGTAACTAAAGTTAAAATTGCTCCCTTAGAGCACCGTCTCCTTTTATTGCAGTTGTTTTGTGCTGCAGATGCATTAGAATACTTTAACCCTTTCTCAAACACCAAATTTTTGACTGTCCCAAATTGAAAGAGTTTGCAGACGACATATCAAAATGTGATGAAACTGAAAAATAATCTTCTTATAGGGCAGAAAACTTTGTGGAAAAAGGGGAAATTGCTCGTTACGATCAATTTGCCCTTTTCCCACAATGTTTTCTAATGTCTTCTGCAACAAAGTGGTCAAATGTCATTATTGTTTGGGAAAGGGTTAATATCAATTATGGGGATTTTGAACTCTATTTGACAATCCTGTGATTTTGATGTTCTGCTGCTAACTTTAAGCATTATTCCTTTATATTATCTTTGAACTGATTGTTAGGTGCAGAACCTGTGAAAGATTCAAGGACATATTTGTGAACTTAATGAAAATTCATGAATGTCAAATGGCCATTCTGAGTTTGTTCATGATTTTCAAGAACATATTCACGAGCGGGTGTAGGACAATTCCCCACTAGGACGATTCCCCACTAGGACAATTACCCACAGGACAATTCCCCACCAGGACGATTACCCACTAGGACAATTGCCCACTGGGACAATTACCCACTATTTGATATAAAACATTTATTCAAATAAATTATATTTTTATATTTATAACATAGATTTTGCATTATTTACGTTATCTGTTATCATTAACAATGAAAATAAGAGTGGGAAATTATCCAAATAGAGATTTGAAGCATTGTTCCTTTTTCGTCTGCAAAAATGTATACTGATAAAAGAATTGTACAGAATGCATGTAACAATTCATTATCAATAGTGTTGCAAAAGTAAATTTAATAGCAATTAATTGGACTGTTGATTCAAAATTTTAACCTAACATGAAATACTTTAGTTTGCAAATATTGAATATTCTGATTAAAAGAATCTTTGTGAATTCTTATGATATTGATTTTTAAATGCTTACATATTAATGGGATATAATATAAGGAAGCATAGGGATAATAAACCAAATTTTAAAAGAAATGAAAAATTAAGATGTGAAAATCCAACACAGACTGAAAAACATGTACATTATTGATATATCAAATATCAATTAAAGACCTCATTAGCAAGGTTTAGCCAAAGGTTGATTAGAGGTGTGAAGCAAAACAATCATTATTCAATCAAAATCCAAAATTAAAAAGATTACCAAAATATAAATTTATCAATAAATCTGTTTTCAATTGCCTAAATTAATAAATGAGTTGATTATTTTTCATTGGATAATTGAATTGCAATCCGTTCTTTTCTACATTATCATTGTGCACAAATAATATGCTTAAATCCATGATCACTGATTTTTATTAAGTTTAAATTTATTGCCTCAATAGTAAAGATTCATGAACATATCAAAAGATATATTTTATTGCTTTTATTTATTTAAAGTGAGGAATTGTCCACATTCTCATTACAAAAAAGTTTGTGAATGAACCAATCTTTTGACCTTTTTTCAACCATGTAATATTTGTTTGGCTATTGTAATATAAATATATTTTCATGTGTAAATTGAAGATAACGGTTTGAAAATATATTTGAATAATTCTTTAATTCAGATTCTTGAAAAATAAGAGTTTTGTGACCATTTCATTTCACCAGTGGGGAATTGTCCTATTTGACACAAATGTGGGGTATTGTCCGGTGGGTAATTGTCCAGTGGGTAATTGTCCTGTGGGTTATTGTCCTAGTGGGGAATCGTCCTAGTGGGGAATTGTCTGTATTCACGAGCATCACAAAGATTTAAAAAATGTTCATGAACCTGTTGTTGAATCGCATGAAAAGTTCTGTGTTCATGAATGTCATTTAACAATCATGAATGTTCTTGAATAAGTTCTGGGATCTTTTGCAGGGGACATCACAAATCCCTTTATGAAAAATATACTGATCCTTTAATCTGAAAACTTGATTCATTACTTCATGATATAGGCATGAAGGGAGCAGAACAAATCTTTGTGGTATGTGAAGGGGACATTTCATGCTTGATGTGTGAATCCCTTATCTTGTAACATGCAGTCGTTACTACGTAAATAATGACCCAATGATAAAACACTATTTTACTTTGAAGATAATATCCACTTTCTCTTCAGCCGCTAATGTTTTTAACACCAATGCTATTTATCTGAAAGATTTCTGACGTTTTCTTTTCCCCATGGTCAATCTGTTTACATGGCCAAATGGTTATGATGCAGGTCCGGGCACCAACAGCTCTGGGATTTTTGGTGGGAATGTCCTTGGGCAAGACACTACAGAGCCCTTCCTTGTACTGGTGTATCTAGGGAGGCCTTGAAATAACTGAAATACTTTATAAAAGGTTATTCTGTTTTAAAAAAGTCGTTTTGCACATAAAGTAAGAATCAATGTAACCATTTTTGCCAGTTTGGATCCACAGTTTTCCAATGTGCAACTGGAATTTTGTAAAGAAAAAAAAAAAATTGTCGATCAACAACTGAGCTAATCCTTTTTACACAGACTACAGGCTTTTGTTAGTAAGAAAATAAGAAAGTTTTTGTTGGACAAAAGCTGCCTTATCTACAGAGTTTGTCAAACCACATTTTTGAAAAAGGGCTTGTATCCTGGTTAGAAAGAATGTTGTGTTTTTACACCTTACTTATCTCTAGTGACATTTTGGGTGGATTAATTCTTTCACAAAAATCTAGAAACTCTAGGGATATGTAACAGATGATTTTTGAAGTTATTTATGAAAAAATAAAAAAAAAATTGTTCTTTGTTCAAAAACTAGTTTTGTTTTTTATCCTTCCATAGGATCACCTTTCCTTTTATCACATATGAACGTTCATCTGCAATATTGTGCAGTTTGGAACAGCTTTGATTTATTAGTGTTACTCCTTTTTTAGTCAAGGTATATGCAGGAGATTACATGATTTGTGCAATGGAATAAGACAATTTTAGATGTTTAAATATCTTTTCATGTTGGATAAACTGCTTTAAAAGAATTACTGAGCCAGCATTGGGTAAGCTATGTTACTTTTTTGTAACAATGTTTTCAAATGCTGTTAGTTGTGAATCAGAAGATCATTTTTGTTTCAGTTGATGAAGGATAAGGATTAAGATAGCTATACCTTGCTGGTATCATTTGACTTTTGACAGCCCTAATCCAGTGCTTCAAAAGATGATCGTTTCAAATGATGATTACTTTAATATCATGCCACTTGAAATAGTTACTCTCCAAGTGTGAATTGTAGTGTTTTTCAGGAACACGTGTCTCTTTATGACAGAAAACAATTGAATAGTGAAACGGGATGATCTTATAATACTCAGGTTGTTCTTTTTCATTTCTCACTTTCTCATTTTTCAGAGTTTAACCCTTATATTGCTGGAATCCACTTCATGAAAATGAAAACAGGTTAGATCCAGGCCAGCCACCAAGTGAATTGACGGCTGGTCTTGATCCAACTTGTTTGCTACTCTGAGCATCTTTAAAATTAGACAGAAATGTAAGGTTTTGGAAAGCAGGCGACACATAAATCTATTTTTTAGAACATTACCCAGCATTCTAAGGGTTAATGTCTATGAAGGAAACATCCTTTTGGAAGCTTCTATTGATTCACTTTGTCAAGTTATTTTAGTGTTGAAAGGTCAAGCCTTTGGATGTAGGTGTTGTGATATGTCAAAATTGAAGTGTTTCACAAACAAAGATTCCTCTGTGTGAAATTGACTCTTCAATGGATGCTGCTACAATACAATGATGTTAGCAATGTATCATCTGATGACTTTGGAAATCAACTAACAGAAAAGACTTTGTATTAATATGCAAATTTAAAAACAGAAGCAAAACTTTTTTGTTTTCTTTAATTTAAAAAAAACCTATTATCAAAGTGTCTGCAACAAAATCTGGAAGCTTTAAAGAATTAATAGTTTAACCCCCTAAGAAACAATTACATCATTTAACCACTTTGTTGCAGATGACTCTGGAAAACCTTGTGATAAAAGGAGAACTTGCTCTAAATTAGCAATTGTCGGACAAGAGCTTTTTGCCCTTTCAGAAGATTATTTTCCAATTCAATTTCAAAATATTTTGAAATGTTGTCTGCAAATTCTTTCAATTTGGGAGAATTGAAAAGTTGGCGTTTGGTAAAGGGTTAAGACTCAATATGTCATGACCTTTGAAAGTGAATCCTACTTATTCCAGAGGAGGTCAGTGAATTAGTATTAAACTTTAATGTTGATTGGAGTTTAGAATGGCAGCCATAGAATATATGTGGTGTCAAAAAAAATATTTGCTCATCATGAGGCAAATTATACTTTTTTCACCATCTTTTAAAGTTCATCTATAAATTATGCTTTATTGCATTATTCACTATTCTTGGATAAAATGCTGTCTTATGCAAACCACTTCAATTAATTAAGAAGTGGATATGTTTCTTAATTTCTTTTTGTGTTTTTATCGAAATTTACCCAGTCTTCTATCCTTCCAATCATCATTTAAAACAACTTATTAATTGAATGTTATTGGATGTATGAAATGACACAGAATAAATAACACATTTGAAAAATGATGATTTCAATTTTTTATACTGCAAAACATTCAACAGAACTTAAGTACCTATTTGTTTAAAATTATCTTTAATTATACATTTTTATCTGTCATGATAATTAGCAGGAATAAATTATACAGCTTTATGAATGAAATGTTTACAATTGACCTTACGACACAGAGCAGTTAACCACGCCCACCGTAAATAGGGGAGGTCACTCTAATTTTCTCCGACATTCTGAATGGTATAGCGTCAATGCACAAACTAGGATCCCTGTTTGACTTTGCCGATGATTTCGGATATTCTTATTTGAAATCGGGAATATTCCTACAAAATAAGCACCTGCCTTTATTGCTGGATAATATGTACATAGCATGACAATTTGTAAAGAAGATGGTATATTTTGAGCGTTAGCAGAGACATTTATAACAGCTCTGTTATACATCTCTATGGCGTTGGGGGAGTGCTTTACCCCAACAGTGTGGGGTCCGGTCGGCACCAAACACGATCCGTCCAAAGTCCGATCAGACTCGGATCCGAACGACATTGGTCCGTTCGGCACTGGTTCGACCGGACCTTCAAAATGACCGTATTTCATACTACTTTAAAACACTTAATTTGCAGTAAAGGTTCCGAACAAAATTATCTCATTTTGATTCTTAAACGGTTTAGATTTTTATTTTACTAAATCGGCGTATATCCTGAATGATTCAAAACGCAGACCTACCAATTTTGTCATGTTAAAAATGGTATAATAGTGTTGGTCATGTTGAGACAATGGTGTTAAACAATTGCTGATAGGAACAATCACTATTTTGTTGTCAAATAGGTTAATAATCAAGGCTTTCGAACATAATTTTTTGTATGCTACTCAATGGATGATTGTCGGTTTTGCTACTTGATTACGAACTAAGGGTAATTTTACCAAACGAAATATTTTCAATTGTTCAAAATTTAAAGAGTTTGCAGACGTCATTTAAATGAAGATGATGAATTAATACTTTTCTGATAGGACAGACCATATTGTTGGAAAAGGATGACTTGCTCGTTAAGAGCAATATCTCCTTTTCCCACCATATTTTCCCTAGTTGTCTGTAACAAAGTAGTCAAATGTAGTTATTGTTTGGTTAAGGGTTAACAAACCTCGATTGTTAAAAAGGATTAAGGGTTTCGACGCTAATTAACATCAATCTGACACAATTGCACTTCATGGTCAAGTCACAAACCCTTTATTGTTTAGCCGATCGGCGGTCTTTGTAATCAACCATTGGTTACCAAGAGTGTGTTTTGCAACATATTACAGCAACATTAGATTCTTAAAGCTATTCGGATAAAGCTGCAACAAGGAGCTATGGATTTGTTTTGTTTTTAATATCTTTTAAATTTGGATACGATACATCGATCATTACAGGTAGGTGGATTGATGGGCTATAATAAAAATGTTAATTAATTGTTTAAGGTGCTCTTAGGGTCCATTTAAAAACAAAATCAATTAATTAAAATCCAATTTGAAGAATTTGTATATATCCAACTTGAAACCATGTCCTCTCACAACATTATCGATCAATATTGCATTTTTAGTCAACATTTCATTCATTATCAAATGCAACTAATAACATTCGTCATAATGTATCAATTCCGTTTTTTAAAAACAACAATTTTTCATTTTCAAACGAAGATAAAAGACAAAAATAAAAATTTACTAACATGTGAAAGAAAAATAGAAAGAAAATAATAGTTCATACTTCTATTCTTTACATCGTTTTATAAATTAACTGTTTGCATATATTTACTAATTGCGTGTAGTTCTCAGGTCATTTCACAATATATGTGACAGTTTTTGGAAACGGGATAAACTCTACTTCATCCACAAGTCTCTCTTTATATATAATTTCTCTATAATAAGTACTTAAACAATATCTTAAGCAGACTTGACGAAGAAAAATCACAGCACAATAGTGCTATGTGTTGACGGAGTCGCACAGCGTGTCGGAGAAAATGGCGGATAGCAACCGAAGTGTTCGCTGATTGGTCAGTTCCAGCTGTCAATCAAAGTCTGTCGTAAGGTCAATTGTTCCTTTCAGATTCGGGAAGTTAAAAATGTAATTGAATTACATTTACACTATTTACTATTGACATCTGATCGGAGGTATGTACTTTCACGACATGTCAATTGGTGAATTCACCAGGCCTCATTATATCATTCGGTTCTGTATATGCTTTTCCATACCCATGTAGCAGAAAGGTTTATAAAACAACTTAAATTAACTTATAACAAGCAATTTCCTCTTAACCCTTTACCAAACGCCAAATTTTTGACTGTCCCAAATTGAGAGAGCTTGCTGAAGACTTTTCAAAATGTGATGAAATTGAAAAAAAATCTTGGTTAGGGCTGAAAACATTGTGGGAAAAGGAAAAATTACTAGTTACGAGCAATTTCTCCTTTTTCCACAATGTTTTCTAGAGACATCTGCAACAAAGTGGTTAAATGTCGTTATTGTTCCCTACTGTCTTACAGCATGCAGACAGTTCTACCTGACTTGACCAGCCTTTGAGTATGGGGTCTTCCTCCATCATTAAGAGTCGACATCACAGTATTACTGAAATAATGTTGAAGCAATTTAAAACCTGCATATGTAAAGAGTTCTCCAAACGTGGTCAGGGTTAAATGGTATAGTCTGACCACAGGAGTCAGCAGAAAATCCTTACAGACCATAATAATCACTTAATCCTACCCATTCTGCATTATTCATATCCTTTAACATTTTACCACTTTGTTGCAGACCACTCTAAAAAACATTGTGGGAAAGGGAGAAATTGCTCGTGAAGAGCAATTTCTTCCTTTCCCACAATGTTTTCTAAGCTATCTGAAGTTCATTTACCAATTTCATCACATTTTGAAATGTCGTCTGCAAACGCTTTCAATTCAGGACAGTCAAAATGTTGTTGTTTGGGAAAGGGTTAATCCTACCCATCCTGCATTATTCATATCCTAGGTCTACAGGCAATAATGTGATATATGATGTCTGGATGTGTCAATTTATCACTCTCATAAAATAGCATCTTAAACCCCTATTTTATATCAGTTTTACTCTTTATGACTGGTTTAGCTTCTTTAAGTTGATAACTGAAGTTATTGTGACATTTACTTTATATTCTGTGATATCTCACGTTAACACTTGAAGTTATTGTGATGTTAATGGTTTATTCAATAATATTTTACATTGACACATTTGCTGCAAAAGATGGTATATAGTAACCAATGTGTTAAAAGGATGAATTGCACCCTTTTATCACATTATTTACTATCCAACTTCTTTTAAAAATGATTTTGCTTGAAAAATCAATGTGAAAAAAACCCATAAATTATCAAAATGGTTTCCTACCAATACATAAGAGAAAGTGTGAGGACTGTTATTCCTTTTTATCTCATCTGCTTTTGCTTTCAATTTAGACCATTTACAAAATATCATATACAAGGCAAAGAGTCATTATAATGCATAATGATAATCAAATCATATTTTTACATGCAAACTTATCAGAAGTAATATTATTGGAAAAAAGAAGACTTGCTGGTACAAACAATTTATCTTTTTTCTTTTCTTGCTTTGTTTAATTATGTGCTGTTGCCTTCTACAATTCTGTCAGAATATTCTCTTTAACTGTTTATAATATTACTCTCTTTTTCTTTTTCCTTTATTAACTTGGTATGATGAAATTTCCACCTTTAGGTGTAAAGTATTGGGTGTTTTGACACTATCTCTGCATCTATAATACCCATCAAAATATTAATACAAAATATGATAGGCCATTTAATTCTCCATAGAATATGTTCATAGATAGATTCCTGATCAGTGAGGCTGAACACCCAAGATGCAATGTCATGAAACCCCTTAACTCATTACCAAACAATAACAAAATTTGACGATATTGGCGCAGACGACTCTGGAAAACATTGTGGAAAAAGGAAAAATTGCTTGTAACAAGTAATTTCTTTTCCCACAATATTTCTGACATATCTGAGGATTATTTTTTCAATTTCGTCACATTTTGAAATGTTGTCTGCAAATTCTTTCAATTTGGGACAGTCGAAAAATTTGTGTTTGTTAAAAGGTTAATGTTTTGCTCCTTATTACCTCACTTTAATTAACACATCAGATACAGATGTCTTTTTTAATCTACAGTAGTAAAAGCATAAATTGATCATTATGAGCAAATTATTATTTGACTGGTTTCTATCAAATGTCACAAATAAAATGTTGTTCATGCTTTTACTTGTAGTCTGTTAATGTTGCTTTCAATTATGAGCAATCATGTATTCTCAGAAGGATGAATGGGTATATATGAAGTCTATGGCTGGTTCTAAATGAAGACAACTGCTGAAGACGGTTATGAAACATGGCAAGAAAAATTATTTCATGGATATGCCATTAAGATGATAGATTGTTTTATCCATTTGTCAGAATGGTTTCTACTAAGTTTAAGGTTAATGTAATTTTTTTTTATCTTTTTTCTTTTCTTGCTTTGTTTAATTATGTGCTGTTGCCTTTGTTTCGGATTAGTCAAATGTTCCCTTTGATATCTAGCTGCAGTGTTTTTTTATAAAAAAGCTACTGCAACAACAGGAATAGATGTTCGATGAACGAAGTGAAGAATTCTATATAAGGAGAGACAGATGTAACTAACAGTTCTTCACAACACTTAATCAACTCTAGATATTAATTAACCCTTAAAGTGCTGGAACTGACTTCATGCTTAGGCAAACAGGTTAGATCTAGGCCAGCCTCCAATTTGCCAAATAATTTGGTGGCTGGCTTGTGATCTACCCTGTTTCCTACTCTAAGCATCTTTCCTCAACAAAATTAAGCAGATACTTAAGGTTTTGGAAAGCAGAGGACACAAAAATCTATTTTTAGAAAAATACCCAGTATTCTAAGGGTTAAGTCATTCCAATGGCTATTGTAAGCAAGGAACAATTCTATCGACTGACTTATGAGACTGGGCTGAAATAAATTTCCTTTCTGTGTAAACAGAAACGAGATAATGACTCTTGTTCTCTGTGCAAACATGGTAATATTAGATGGAATGAAATAATAGCTTGAAGGCCCTTACTTCTTTACCCTTTTAGTGATGGAACTGACCTCACAGATATTAATTAACCCTTAAAGTGCTGGAACCAACTTCATGCTAGTGCAAACATGTTAGATCCAATCCAGCCGCCAAATAAATTGGCGACTGGTCTGTGATCTAACCTGTTCGCTACTCTGATTACCATTCCTCATCACAAATAAGCAGATATTCAAGGTTTAGGAAAGCAGACGGCACAAAAATCTATGTTCAGAAAATTATCCTGAGTTTTAAGGGTTATGACCTCATATGAAGCATGTCTGAAAAAGAAAACCCTAAAGAAAGCCATTGTTTAAAAAAAAAAAACTTACTTCTTATTCAGTTTTTTTCTTTCTTATTTTTGTCAGAATTACTGATATAAAACAAGCATGAAAGGGATGGCTCAAAGTTGTTATTGTTACAAAAGTAATATTCACTTAATTGTTTCCATCAATTTACTTTTTGTCAAAGCCAGTATTCCTGGACAATAACAATTGCTGGCAGCCGAAACCATTGTGTTTGGACTGATCAAAACATTTATCCTGAAAGTTGAACTTCGAGGGTTCAGTGCAATACTATAGTAAGTGCTTTATGTTTATGAAGCACTTACTAAAGTCTTGCATTGAACCGTTGACTTGTATAACACTGTCTTTCATTCATGTACAATTTCTATCACAGCCATGACGAAGAGCTCAAGAGTTATGACAAATGGAGAAAAATATTGTTGACAAGCAAATCCTTTTTTCTTATGCAACAGTGTCTTCTGAGTGGCATTATGAGGATGATATAAAGAACCAAGTCTGTAGGGATCTCATTTTCTGTGTGAATTATAGGCCCTATTACTGGGCCAATTCAGTCATTTGTGGGAAATGAAGCTGGGAATCTTTATCTAACACTTTCCCCACACATGCATTGGTTTTGAATCTAATATCTGATCAAAAGAACTATTTTTGTGAGAAAAGAAGAACATGATTATTTGTTCTCAAATGTCATCATTCTCGTATATTTTCAATTGTTTGTATGAGATATTTGGCTGTGTTGTGTGGTGTTTATGGTCAGGGACTTTAACTCTTTGCCAAACAATAACATTTGACCACTTTGTTGCAGATGACTTTAGAAAACAATGTGGGAAAGGAAGAAATTGCTCATAATGAACAATTTCTCCTTTTCCCACAATGTTTTCTGTCCTATCAGAGGATTATTTTCCAATTTCATCAGATTTTGAAATGTCGTCTGCAAACTCTTTCAATTTAGGACAGTTGAAAAATTGGCGTTTGGGAAAGGGTTAAACAAGACAACCTTGGTTCAATTTCTGATAGCGGCTTTTCATTTTGCTTTTGATGAGCCCCTATTGGTATTGCTCAAACTGTTAGATTACACAGTAAATATGCCCAGGCAAATGTTTCAGAATGAACCCTGAAGATTATAGGGAGAGATTGGGAAAAACATAAAAGAAATATGATATAGGTCAGTGCTTAGAAAACCGGAGGGATTTGAAACCAGTGTG
Source organism: Cerastoderma edule (assembly GCA_947846245.1). Classification (NCBI taxonomy): domain Eukaryota; kingdom Metazoa; phylum Mollusca; class Bivalvia; order Cardiida; family Cardiidae; genus Cerastoderma; species Cerastoderma edule. Next base: position 8,878,245 of record OX401405.1, on the reverse strand, counting down.
TGTTATGGGTGAATAACATGAAACAAACACCTGATTATTATCTGAATGATTCATTGGTCACTTTGTGATATTGGCAGCAAAACTTAATCATTTACTCAGTATTTTAAAGTGTGTTGTAGTTAAAAGTGAGGCCATTTTGTCCATATATGGCAATGCATGCGCTATCAATGTGTAATCAATGTGCTTCATATTGAATAATTTAAAAAAGATATTTTGTTCTAGTCATTTACTCCATAGTGCTTTATCTTGCTGCATATGCAGGGTAGGACTTCAGAACACACAGAAATTGATAAATTGCTTCTAATGAGCTTTTTTTTTCCTCGTAGTGGTTTCAACCAAGTTTTTATGCTTTTATAAACCAAATATCAGAGGCTTAATTTGTGGGTAATTCTTGGCCTAGTAACATCCCGACCCCTTGCATGATAGGTTTTCACTGGTTGAAAAAGAAGTCAAACGCAGATAACAATTATTAGATGGAATAACATTTATTTCAGGTTTTTTGTTACTAACTGTTCTTGTAAACTGAAAAATTTCTTATGTGGTATTTCTCACTTTGTCACTTGGTTTCTTAAAGTGTCTGCTCCATATGCATTAATAACTAAGTGTATAATATGAAGTAACATTTTGCATACTTTATAGAGTTACAATTCACAAGGCGTCTGTAACTGGATATACAGGCCAACAGAATAAAAGGATTCAACCTTGGTTAGACATCCCTATCCATCTATCTCGCACAATATTAAATAACACAGGATATTTCATGAAATGATATCAAAGATTACACAATCTCTTCCCCTTAGAATGCTGGGTAATTTTCTGAAAAAAGATTTCTGTGTAGTCTGCTTTTTAAAACCTTAAATATCTGCTAAATTTTGTTGAGGAGAGATACTCAGAGTAGCAAACCGGTTAGATCACAGGCAAGCCGCCAATTTACTTGGAGGCTGGCCTGGGTCTAACCTTTTTGCATAAACATGAAGTTGGTCCCAGCATTTTAAGGGTTAATCTTCATATGCCTGCTTTATGTAGGAGTTTTTTGTACTTAGTCTTTCGGGAATTGAAATAAAATTATTGAATATGACCCAATTTTTTTTAGGCAATATATCATTTACTTCTTGATTATTCTTGTACATGTATTGTGAGTTTTATTTGAACCAAATAACCAAACAAAAAAGAAAGGTGGAAAACCCGGTGATAGCAATAATGAGCCTTTTTTTTTGTGTCATGATGTTGTCAAATAACAAAAAATTACCAAAATGATGTTGAATTTTGTGTAAGCAATCTTCACCAAAACAAGAAGTATAGCACCACAAATAGAAAGGTTTAACAACAGCAAAGGGACCCAATGGATAGGATAGAAACTATCGTTGCAAAAAGGGGAACTTGCTCATGTGATCAGTTCCTTTTTTTATCATTATCACTCCAAAGTGCGTCTTCAGTAGGATAAGCAAAGGATGAACTTTGATCTGCTGTAGAAGGCAAGAAAATCACCTTCCAAATAAGGGAACGACAATTGAATGACTCTAACAATCCCCCTCAATTTCATGGCTGTTTTTGATAACCCTCCCATGGCCCCTGTAGAAATTCCCATGTTGCAATAAAACCGCCGTATATTGATTTTTTGCGGGTTTTTGCCAAATAAAGAAATGTGCAACAGCGGTATCCAAGTGCATGAAATGCCTGATGCATTTATGCTTGATTTACATGTTTCATGGGAATACTCATTTTGGAAAATTGGCAGCAGATAACTTATATCTACGCATTTTCATGATTTTACTTTTTTTCTATAATTTAAAATAAAAGGATTTTACATGGGCTGGATTCCTTCAAACAACACCTTTAACCCACTACCAAACAATTATGACATTTATCCAGATTTTTGCAGAGCACTCTTGAAAACATTCTTAACAAGCAATTTCTCCTTTTCCTACAATGTTTTCTGCTTTATCAGATTTTTTTTTCCAATTTCATTACAATTTGAAATGTTGTCTGCAATCTCTCTCAATTTGGGTCAGGCGAAAATTTGGTGTTTGGTAAAGGGTTAAAGAAAAGGGATGTTTTTCATCCTTAGGTAGCAGAAAAAGGCAGATGTCTTTGATGTCTCTGATTTTGGACAAGTCACAAATACTGAAATGGGGAATGGGTTATACTTGGTCTGTGACAATTAAGCAGACTTTGTATTGCAAAGGTCATGCAATGAGGCCAAGATGGCCATGTGGTATGACATTATGGATACCTTCTGTAATTGTATTGGTAACTCACTGCATAATGTATCACTTTGACATGCTAACAGAAGGACAATTCAAGCCATTCTGACAAAAGGAGAAATTGCTCATGATGAGTAATTTCTCCTTTCATCACAATGGCTTCTGCCAAATTTTATTCCAAGGTAACATATCTCCTTTCTTTTCAATAGTTGTTTGCTGATGCTGTCAATTCTGAATAGTCCAAAATATTTTTTACATGGGAATGGGCCAAGATGATGAAGGAGACATAACCCTTGTAGCACTTGCACTGACTTTATGCTTATGCAAACAGGTTGGATCACAGGCCAGCCACCAAGTAAATTGGCAGCTGGCCTATGATCTAACCTGTTTGTTACTCTGAGTATCTTTCCTCATCAAAATTAAGCAGATATCTAAATTCGAAGGTTTTGGAAAGCAGACAACAAAAAAAAATATTTACAGAAAAATACCCAGCATTCTAAGAGTTAAATTGATTACCTTACAATTGTGAATAATGAATGATGTTGAAAAATGGTTCAATTAACGAATACTTGGGATGTATTGTTAGCAATAAAAATCATGTATTGAATACCAATAGGTAGATAATTGGGATCTATTCAGGGCAATAATGGGAAACTATTTCATACCACCTGGTCACATGAATGTGTTATTATTGTCTTTTTAGGAATAGGCACTTATTATGATTTTAAAAAGACTACCGGCATATTGTGAAAAATACATATACAATATGGTTTTGATAGTTCTAGTATATAGTCATTGTTGTGGTCTAAAGATTTATAAACAAAGATTTTACTTGTTTTGCTCAATTGAATCGAAGAACGATCTTCCAGATATTTCATGCTTTTGAGGTTTTATATTAATTATAGATAAGTTGCAAGTGTATGCTGAAACCCCCCCCCCCCCAAAAAAAAAGGACCAAAGGGCACAATTCTAAGATACGACACATTTCTTATGTTGTAATTTGAAACTTTATTGAATAGAAAATGATCATTTTTTTAACCCATTACCAAACAATAACGAAAGTCAACCACTTTGTTGCAGACGACTCTGGAAAAGATTGTGGTGGGAAAAGGAGAAAAGTTACTCATGACAAGCAATTTCTCCTTTTCCCACAATTTTTTTCTGTCCTATCAGAAGGTCTTTTTCCAATTTCATCCCATTTTGAAATGTAGTCTGCAAACTCTTTCAAAATGGGGCAGTCAAACATTTGCCGTTTGGTAAAGGGTTATAGTAGATTCAGGGCTGAGATTATCGGTACCTGAAAACTGTTGTAAAATAGAAATCCAACCAACATATCCATGGGTTTCTGTATTATGTGAGAAAAAACCTTGGTATAGGGTTGATTGAGTCTTTGATGATCAATATGAAGGGATCAATGCAATACTATAGTAAGTGCTTCGTGTTTGTGAAGCACTTACTATAGTCTTGCATTGCACCGTTGATATTGAGTATAGCATTAACAATGAGAGTGTTTATATAATAAAATATAATTGCATACCTTACTGTGCACTGCAATTTTGCTATTATAAATAACCATTATTCTCTGAGCCTTTTGTGTGCATCTGTTGATCAAATTAAAGAGCGTTTAATTTTTTATCACCTTCATGCAATTTATAACATAGTACTTCAAATAATGGCCTTTCAATTCAATTCAGAAATGTTTGAAAATAGATATTTGCAACACCTGTTAAGAAATATACTTTTGTTAACACTTCAGCTATTTGAAGTATTATGAAACATGTGCCAATCATTATTACAGCTATTGGATGATATTTCATCAGCTTACTCGAACCTTTTTTCTTGATGTTTGGAGAGTTTTAAAGCAAAAAGTTTGGAAATTGTACATCAACCTGACTAGAACAGGAATCTATACGGTTTCTTAACCTTTTCCCATACAATAACAGCATTTGACGACTCTGTTGCAGATGACTTCAGAAAACATTGTGGGAAAAGGAGAAATTGCTTGTGACATGCAATTTTTCCTTTTCCCACATGGTGTCTGGCCTATCAGAAGATTATTTTCCAATTTCAGCACATTTTGAAATGTCATCTGCAAACTCTTTCAATTTGGAAGAGTCGAAAATTTGTTGCTTGGGAAAGGGTTAAGATAGAATACCGATTATCTGCCATTTTCAAACTTCTTCTTTCGTTGAATACTTTATTCATTCTCGGTATACACTGTTGGTGCTGCAGAACTATTTGCTTTACCTGGAATAGTTCCTGCCACAACTGATGTACACCAAGAAAGACCGAAATTAACCGACGAAGTATTAGTTTCAAAATGGCGGATTATAGGTATTTAACCTTAATAGTTGAGAAAATAAGAGAATTTACTTACAGTGAGAAGTTTCTGCCATTATTTTGCTATGATTTCACATGACATTTATATTCTTTTGTATTTGAGGAACTATCATGATATATCAATGAAAGCCTGTCTGGTTTATATTTTTGTCATGATGATTTCCGAAGTCAACTACAGTACAATACCTTATTTGATACCATGACCATAGCCCACAATATTGATTGACCGCAATAATTGAGGACAATATAATGTCACAATGGTTTTGTATAGGCTGTTAGTTCCCTGAATGACCGTATAATTAAGTTACATCAACAGAATATTGTCGTAATGGATTCCTGTAATAGCCAATCAGTACAAGTGGATGGCTGCATACTGACCGCAGACTGACCATGTAGGTCACTAGATACCAGCGTCCCAACAGTCCTATCGGTATGAACTGGTAGGATGGATAAACCATTGTAATGGAATAAGTTCATTATCTATTATTGAATCCAAAGGTTACTCAAAGTTGTAGCATTACATTGTGAGTTTTTACAATTTAAGTGGTGAAGAATTGAATTTTGGTATTCAACTTGAGGTTAATGCAGCTGTGGTGTATTATTCTATGAGAAAAGCTTAGTTACACATTATATGACTAATTTGAGGGTTCAATGCAAGATTATAGTAAGTTAGGTTCATAAACATGAAGTGCTTACTTATATAGTATTGCTGTGAACCCACAAATTGTTCCACATTAATGTTCCACATTAATATTTCATTAATAGATAAAGTAACAGTTTTGTTTTTGTCATCTGAAAAGAACTGCCTAAGGATTAATAATCTCCTTCCTCTGTCAAAATGCTGTAGTTGTCATCTGATACTGTGTTGCATGAATTTGGTCAATATTCTATTCTAAAGGGATACCAATAGATGCCTAGTATATGTTTCGATGTCTGGCTAGATGCAGCCAAACTGTATTGACCAATTCTCCTGTATGGTGCATCATTCATTGGAAGTGGTTACTACATTTCCGTCTTATTGACTTAAAGTGCATTACTGCAGACGGATTCAGGAGACTTTATGTGGTATATATTAAGGTATACAATTGTCTATTCTTTAATTCTTTGAATGCTTGGTGATTCTCTAAAAATAGATGTTTGTGTCGTCTGCTATCCAAAACCTTAAATATCTGCTTAATTTTGGTGAAGAAAAGACTCTTGGAGTAGCAAACAGGTTAGATCACAGGCCAGCAGCCAATTTTCTTGGCAGCTGGCCTGGATCTAACTGGTTTGCATAAGCATGAAGTCAGTTTGAGTACTATAAGGGTTAAATGCTCTTAACTTGTGCTTTCTGTTTGACCATTTATATCATATACCAAGCTGCTTTCATTCAAGGATAATTATTAACTAATTTCACAATGCAGGTTTTCTTTGATATTTTTTCATTACTTTGATACTTATGTTTTGGGTTAATAAACTGCTGCAAATTTCTGAAACTATTGAAGGGAACATTAGGCACTTTTATTTTTCCAAAATAATATTTACAGAAAAGGCATTCTGGCTTCCTTAGATCATGTGGTAGGAAGTCTGAATTAGTAAACATGGATCCATAGTTAAATACCAAATGAACTTGCTTCTTTTTCAACACTGAACAAATTAAAAGGCAAGGCAGTCAAAGACTTGGAATTAATGATTTGCTTGTCCAAAGGGAAAAAATACAAAGGAAATACAAAGAGCATGGACGTATGAACTGAGTGCGACATAGTAGCTGAAATAATGATTAAGGTAGAATACCTAAAATCCACCATTTTGAAACTCATTCTTTCGTCAGCTTACTTTTGGAGTTCTTGGCATATTTCGGTTGGCACCGAAACTATTTGGTTTAAAGTAAATATTTTCGGCCCTGACAGATGTATACCAAGAAAGCCCGAAATAATCCGTCGAAAAAATGAGTTTCAAATTGACATATCATTTATGGGTATTCTAGCTTAATGTTGAGTAAATCACTGTTCCATTTGAATTGGTGATGTGTTTGTAGTTGTAGGACTATCTGATGTTTTGGAATATGATTATGCTAGGAATGAAAATTACTTGTAGAGTTGCATAAAACAAATGCTTTGATGTTCCTTGACATTACAGCTTTGTTTTGTAGTTATGTAATGTGATATTTTTCAAGTCAACAAATTGTTCATTTTTGCCATGTTACGTTGATGAGAGATAATGTGAATATATTGAGAGAAAATGACAAAAGGTTCCATAAATATACTTCAATTCTATTCATGTATTTACATACAGTTTTGTTTGAAAAAGCAGCAAAGTTGTCAAAAAATTATATTCAAAATGAATAAGATCTAGAAATCTTTTGCAAACCAATTTAAGCAAGATATGTAACAGACAAATTTTCTGAAACCATGAAAACGAAATGAATTTTTAAAATTGTCAAAGTTTTGAATGTAGATTTTCAGTGACTGTTTCGATGGGCTTTCCCAGCGAATGATTCAAAGCCTTATTCATGAAAATCATGAACATACATGAATGTTGAATGGTAGTTTGCTGTTTTTAAGTGTTCATGAATTTCACAAACATCTTCATGAACATCAAGATCAAGTTTCATGAAAAAGTTCTGTGTTCACGAATGGATATTTAACATTTATGAACATTCCTAAAGTTCATGATAAGTTCTTGAATCTTTCTCAGGGGGTTTTACACTTAGACAATAATTCTTGTTTACAGTTATCAGCTATGTTTAAGAAAAACATGAAGGTCAAATTTTATGTATCACTGAGATTAAATCATTTTTAAGTTGACTTTTAAACATGGTATTTGGTTGTTGCGTGTCGAATGACCACAAAGTCCAGTCATAATGAAATGTTTTCTTCACAGGGTAGTTGGGGATTTGACAGAAGGATTGAATAAAAGTCCTATTTAACCCTTTCCCAAACAATAATGACATTTGACCACTTTGTTGCAGACAACTTAAGAAAACATTGTGGAAAAAATCGTAACAAGCAATTTTGCCTTTTCCCACAATGTTTTCTTCCCTTACAGAAGATTACTTTCCAATTTCATCACATTTTGAAATGTCCTCTGCAAACTCTTTCAATTTTGGACAGTCAAAAATGTGTTGTTTGGGAAAGGGTTAATGAAATATAAATCAAGATTCAAACATTCATGTCAAGATTCTGTGTAAGATTCAAGACTATAAAATGGGGCTAATCGTGAACAGCAATCTATAGTATTACCTTTCACTACGCTTTTATTGTCATAAAAACATCAATGATTTATAATAGCCCAATTAGAGTAAAACACCCATGAAAATGGATGGTTTTGTTGCCCTTTTACGAAGTGGTGAAGTGGTAAAAACACAACAAAATTTGACCATTTTATGAAGTTTTTATCTGTATTTTAGTTTGGATATCTAACTCATAAACAGATCTATTATGTTTTTAAAAATATTGTGATTTAAACAATCATTCGATTTTGCTAATGATTGAATCTTAATAGGATATTGCGATTTTTTTTCATGGATTTTCTTGCAGTATTCTGTATCATTATGGAAAGGGGAAAATTAGAAATCAGGTGAGGTAATATATATTTGATTATGACTAATTGTAAATAAACACCTGTTGACCATGTTTAACTCCATAAGAAGTTTGTTTGTTAAGTGAAATCAAAGTTTGTTTGTAATGTGCAATCAAAGTTAACTCTTTACCACCTCTAGACAACATTTTATTTGCTTGAAGCAGACGACTTTGGAAAAGCTTTGGGAACATGTGAAAAACTTTTCAGTTCTTCTGTTGTGATATGTGAATAGATTGAAAAAACATTGTGGCAAAAGGAGAAATTGCTTGTGACAAGCAATTCCTCCTTTGCCACAATGTTTTTTGAAAGTTGTCTGCTGGAAGACGCCTAAATGTGGTGCTAGGCCGTAATGTGTTCAAATTTTGTCACTGATATACAAGCTTATAGTTGAATAGGAAGCAAGAGATTTTACATATTCCTCTTAATGGGATTTGGGGACTGGTTCAAATCAAAATATATAGCTAAAGTGGAGGACAAAAAAGGAATATTTGCTCATAATCAGATCTTCTTTTGTGACAATGGACACTAATATGTAAGTGATTTCAACAGGTGGGTCTTGAATTGTAGACAACTGATTAGCTGTTGGATTCTTTCTAAATATCTTTATATGTATTTTTTTTGTCTTTACCAAATTGTCGACAATAGATAATGTTGTATGACTGCCATAAGAAGACATAAAGATTTTTTTGTGGCAAAAGAAGTTGCTCTTAATGAACATTTTCTCCTTATGTCACAATGGCCTCTACTCTTTATCATTAAAACTTTTCTATTGATATCTTTTTTGTGATGTGAATGAAGTCTGCACTAAACCAAAACAGTTAAGCCTTGTTTATCTGGACCCAAATAATCCGGATGTCTGGCAATCAGAACAAAATTACAAGGGAACAGAATAACTGTACAGTAATTTGCACAGTTAAGTCCGGACTCTTGTATTCAGAACAAAATTACAAGGGAACAGAATAACTGTACAGTAATTTGCACCGTTAAGTCCGGACTCTTGTGTTTCAGATCCTGACTTACATTTTAGGGTACCAATCTATCTTTTATCAGTAGTTGTGACTCGTAATCCAGCTTCATTTTGACTGGTGGCTTTATCAACCAGCAGAAGATTTTACAAAAGCACATCACCATAGTGTATACCAGTATTTGTTTTGTTATGTTTCATAACTTTATGATATGTTTAGACCAATGGCAAAGTTTTACTGAAATGCCTCCAAATTGAAATAAATAAATAATCATTGCCTACTCCTACAATTCTGAGCAGTTATATGTAAAAGTCAATATGAGGGAATGAAAGGGTCAAGAGTTTCAAAATTAATGCCCTCATCAGTGCAAAACCATTGTAAGTGCTTCATGTTTATGTAGCACTTACAATAGTCTTGCATTGAACCCTCAAACCATCAAGTGTTGCAGGGGGTGATGGGGCTCCACAGGCATGTGTAAACAATTTAGACTATGTACACCCAAGTAGATGCCTGACATTTTCATCATGTGCTAATTGACAGGCATGGATGCCCACCATTGATTACCTGCTATGTGCATTTTACCATGCGTTGGTGCCTGGTTCAAGTTTGTGCACAATTTAAATTCATTTACACTGGTGCCCTGTCCAAGTTTGTGTACATTTTAAATTCCTTTACACTGGTGCCCTGCCCAAGTTTGTGCACAGTTTAAATTCCTTGCACTGGTGCCCTTTCCAAGTTTGTGCACATTTTAAATTCCTTTACACTGGTGCCCTTCCCAAGTTTGTGCACAGATTAAATTCCTTTACACTGGTGCCCTTTCCAAGTTTGTGCACAGTGAACAATTCCTTTACACTGGTGCCCTGTCCAAGTTTGTGCACAGTGGAAAATTCCTTATTACAGTGGTGCACAGCAGTCAATGCATGTTGGTTAAAACCATTTCTTAATACCCTGCAAAAGATTTCTAGATCTTATTCATAAATGATCATGAACATAAAATAACAATTCATGAACAAATAACTTTTATGAATTTCAAGAACAGGCTCATGTAAACATTCATGTACTTGTACTTTATGTTCATTTACATGTTCTTGAAAATCATGAACTAGTTATCAGCAGCTTTGCAATCATGAATGTTCACTTTATGTTCATGAAGTTCATGAATATGTTTATAAATAGGTTCTTGAACTTAAA